>CM051641.1:2400000-3600000 GCA_028020825.1 Podargus strigoides | reverse complement strand
GGTTTATCACAGTTCGTGTCTTCACAGAATGGTGATACATCTGGACAGTGCTTAGACGTAATTGGACTTGATTGAAATGGAGTTGCTGAGCTATCAAAATGCATTAGTTGCAATGCAATGACATTAGCAGATTAAATTAACCTGAGAGGGGCTCTGTGATGATGATATAATGCTAATTTCAGCTTTCAAAGTAGCCTGTATGTAGCCACATGGCATTGCAGCGTGGCATGTACACTTGGTAGTAGACACTTCCAGCAGGAGTGGCCTTTGAATGTGGCAACCCACAGCTCTGCAGGGAGGTGATCAGTGCAGTGGGTCTTTGAGGGTTTGCAGCAACTGCAGCATCAGATCCCTTGAAAGTGCATGAAGTTTCCCAGGTTAAGAAAATATTACAGTTGGCACCATTATCAGCAGAAAGTGTATTTTCAGCTTTTGTATTACTACAGTTGTATGACCCTTGTGATCAGTGAAGTTTATGATGCGATTTACAACTTCTCACAGTGTGACCTGATAGTGAGAATGAGAAATGCACGTTTTCTAAGTATTGGAGGAGAGGTGTTGACTAATCTGTATGCTTAGTAAGAGGTAAATGCTGTCTATTTTACATCAGTGGAAAGACAGATAAACTAAAAAAGTTTTGTCCACGATGTAAAGTCCTGTGTAGGGGATGCTGTAGCCCATTGTTTATTTCTTGCAGGATAATATATTATGAAAAGGTATGCCAGTAGTTGGTAGCTTCAATAATTCAACTTGCTTGTAAAACTTACAGGAAATGCTTGCTTTGAAAGTATAGCTGTTTATATTCCCTATTAAAAATAGTTTGTGTGATGAATTTTGGCATTTTCTTTTAATACATTATATCCAAATTATTGGCTTTTTCATCATTCAAGTAGGACTGCCTTCATCTCTGATGCAGAATATTTTTCTGATGATTATAAACAAAAGATTTCTAATTTATTGTTTTTCTGGTTTTAGAAGCTGACTTGTAAGGGATGAATCCCTCAGCACAGCTGAATTGCAGCTCATGACAGGGTGCCAACTGGCCCTCTGGGTTAACCCCCAGGAGATTATGGGAGAGTTATTCAGCTCCCATGCGATGCAAGTTGTGCAGCTGTTTTGCTCTTTACCTTCCTGCAGCACTTCAGGATCTAACTGCAAGTCCCTTGAACTCCTTCACACAAGTGTTGATAGTTCGTCATACGTGTTGATTTTGCTGGGAGCCAAACTGAGACTGGCTTCCAGATTTAACAGTTTTGGACGACTCACTCTTTCAGAGAAGCAGTTGCAGGGTATTCAGGAACATGCAAAAATGGCAAGCCAATGACAAACATCGTAGTGGTGACAGCAGTTGCTAAATATGGTGCAGCACCTGACAGGTGAATAGAGGCGATGAGCCGATAAAATTAAAATACTTGGGCATCTTCCTGCAATTCCTAGTATTCCTGGAAAAAAAGATCAGACCCTAGAACTTTATAGATGAATAATTAATCTATTGCATTTGAAACATAAGTCTAAATGTGTATTTTGTTGTCATTACCTGAAGTATTTCAGTCTTTAATTTTGAGCTTGGAATTAGCTTTATCCTTAAAGGTGAAGTATTCTTTTGAGGTGGCACTCTGGACTTCAGTAGAAATGTGCCAGCCACTGAAGTGTCCCTTCAATGCATAAACTGCTGAAAGAAAAGGCATTTGCTGTTTCTTTAGGATGTGAACTAGTATTACCAACTTGCCTACATGCCACCCTGCCATTTCTGTCATCTCTACTGTGCTGCTGTTATTTAGAGGAATGGGACTAAAAGACAGGCATTGAAGTTCCCCAGACAGATTTACAGAAGAACAAAACTCAAAAGGTTTATTTTCCTCATTGTTAAGGTTCTGCTGTCCTAAGGGACCACCTTCTTAGGGCTTGATGGTATCAGTTGTGTACTGAGATTTTTCTGTGAAGATTCCTGGCTTGGTATGCGAGAAGACATTAAACATTCCACTCAGCTAGTGACACCATGTTATACAGGCTCCACTGGAACACATTGAGACTTGTAGCCTGTTTACCTTGTTTAGTGAGTAGCCCCAAGCTCCTAGTGGAGTATCTTTCCCCAGTAATCTCTAGTTTGTTATGGATTTTCCTTTTCTTGCCATACCTATGTTTCAGATATGCAAATACACCCCTTTCTTGGAGATAAAGGTCTTGTTTTGGGTATGATATATTGCAATAGAGGTTCCAACTGGGAGGGTAATAACTCAGATGTTGGTGTATAAGATTTGATATCCAGGTAAATACACACAGAGAAGAGCGGACAAGTTTTCCAATATGAACAGAAAGTCTCTGTGATTTGAAGCCTCTTAAGACAATGATTTGATTTCCTTTAATCCTCTCCTCCCTCTTCTCCTTTCTCCCATAACTGCTTCTCATGAGCCTAGACCTAGGGGACACACAGTGAAAGGTGGTTAAAATAAACCACACCAAGCATTCCTCCATAAACTGAAGCCTGAGTTTGTCAGTGCACAAGACATAACTGGGTTAAAAAACAGTTCAAGAGATTTATGGGAAGAAGGTGGCTGACAACCTATTAAACATGATGATGTGGAGGTAAGCTCCTAGTTTGGTGGCCCCCAAACTGCCAGAAGTGAGGAGGGCATATGAGAGGGAAGCATGACTGTGTACCTTCCGTGTCCTTAGACTCCCACCCGATATCTGCTAATGGCAGTTCTCAGAAATAAGACATTGGTTTGGAAAGTCCTGTTGATGAGACCCAGTATGTGTAAGTTTTTTGGCAGTCTTAAGTGGAGGGCTAAGGAGTGCAAGCAGTACTGCAAATAAATAGTCTTTTCTCCCTTAGAAACTGTCTCTGTCTTTGAGGTTTGTGGGAAAAAATGTTGGCTTTCCTTTGCTGTATTATTCCTCTTTTGTAGATAGTATCCTAATTCTTAGGTACCAGTCCAGACCCTTTTCTGGGCACAAATGGAATTTTTCTTTGATAAAGTGCCCACTGCATGACGGAAAGTACTGCAGTTAATTTAAAGCAGGTAGCAAGACTGACTTTTCAAGATTCCTGTATTTCAACACTTGGTATTTAAGACAGAGTAATAATGGCCGATGGATTGAGACATACTGGTAAAGAGAGAATAATTTGGCATAAACCTGTTTGGAAAGAAAAAATTATGTTGATTTTTTTCATCTAATATGAACATAAACCTCAATGTTCTACTAAACTACATAACTAAATATTTCTATATTTTTCTAAGATGGAACCTTGTACATTCTGTGTGAATTTCTGTTACCATAACTGGGTTGAATCCCTTGGTTTAAGACTCTTTTCCTTTCTCAGTTCTTAATGCATAACATCATCTCTTAAAATGGTGGCTTAAACAAAAGACAGACTTTACAGCAATGAGGGCTTTCCCCCCACACCCACACTAATATCTAAAAATACACTTAAAATTATTCAGGAGCGAAGATTTTTATAGTGAAGTTCCTCAGATACATTGTGTTTTGCTTTTAGAGGAGTGAGTCAGTTTTTCATATGCTGCAACACATTCAGTTTGTGAATATTGCTTTCATTTTTGTATTTGTGGAGCATTGCAAAAAGCTGCCTGCTTATGATCAATATAACTTGGCTTTAATGCTATACTTTGGGGAAGGAGAATACTTGATCATAGGAGCTGAAAGGCATACCCTATAAAATGCATGAAAAGTAAAAATATATAATAGTTAAGTTTCTGCTAATTAAGTTGGTTATGACTGACCAAGAGTCAGCCATGGTAATCTGTGGTGGTACCATGAAAAATGCATTGTAATTAGTTACTACAGCTTGAATATGAATAATCAGTATTCAACAGATGTATCCTCCTTTGTTGGTTCCAAGTATCAAAGAGATTTTCACTGAAATAGAAAATCAGGTCACAAAAAAACCCAAACAAACCCCGAACAAAAAAACCTCACAGAAATTGATACAGTGCTCCAATATTTCATTATTTAAGAAATAAATATTTATTATTCATTATTCCAAACTTCTTTTAAGGAAGACTAAAATACTGATCCAAAGAATATACTGAATTTTATGAAAGAATGTTTAACAGTGATAGATTTTTCCTGCAAAGCTACTTGTCTTTTTGTCTCTTCTGTATGAGAGTATCTATGGAAATATCTTCATGTATATGAAACTAATTCACCTCCAACCCACATCCCTCCTGAAACTGTAACCTCTGTCATGATGCTACAGAAAACATGACAAGAATTACATACCTAGTATGCAGGGACTAGTGCTTACGATAATGATCGTGAGAATTTTATTAGTATAATATGCTCATATAGTATGACTACATGTCCCATAGTTAATTTATATTCCTTGTCTCTGTTACATACGTGTAAAGTAGTGCAGAGAGGTAATGCTGGAAATTCTGCAAACACCCATTTGTTCAAATGTTCACTTCAGTTAAAGCAATTTCTGTCTCAACAGTTTGCATTCCCACCTTACCGGTTGGGATGTACAGGTTGGCACTAGCAGTGTAAGTACAGTATGCACTGTTGTATGTCTAAATTAACAGGTGGAGATCATCCTGCTGAGGTAAGCAGAGAATGCAGAAGACCCAACGTTCACACTAACACCTTGTTAGATACTCTTCTGTTCTGCTGAATGAATGCCCATAAGCAGATTGAGCACGCAGTGCATCCCCATTTGATTTCTTCCCCAGAGAGGTGGTAGATGCCCCATCCCTGGAAACATTCAAGGTCAGGTTGGATGGGGCTCTGAGCAACCTGATATGGTTGAAGATGTTCCTGCTCACTACAGGGGGTTGGGTTAGGTGACCTTTAAAGGTCCCTTCCAACCCAAACTATTCTATGATTCTTTGATGCCAAACGAATGCGGTCTCTGTGCTCTGAGATTGCCCTGCAGTGAAAAGCATAATGAAGTAAAGGGGAATGCACCGGAGAATCTCTTCAAAAGCACACTCCTGACCCCAGCTAGAATACTAGCGGAGATGGATCTGTCGAAGCTGGAATTTTCAAATGGAGGTAAAGAGAATTAGTTGCTCCAAGGGCTGTATTCAGGCACCTGGAAAACATATTTCTCAACAGTGACAGACTGCTGCATCGTTCATTTGCTTGAGCTGGAACAGAAGTTCTGTATTTTGAATTCTACAGTAGAGTCCAAGGTTTTGGTTAAAATGCTTTTAGATCTTAATATACCACTGAAGTGTAAGACCCAGTGAAGTTTCATTAAATAAAATCTTTTCAGCTTCAGCTTCCAACTCTATCCTGCCATTTGCAGTAGGAAAGCTAGCTATCCTGCCCTGCAGTAGAGGCTTGAACCCCTGGAGATAATGCTGCCCAAAGCTTGAATAAATGTTTCCTGCACATTGTTCCAGTCTAGGCATGGTGCTGGGAGAGGGCTTACATCTATCTTACTGTATGACTTTTTATAGGTCCAGATGGGTTATATTCTTTGCCTGCTGGCCTTCACTGGGAGTTAGAACCCCAGTTCTCTCATGTCCCTCAAGTTGAAAAGCTCCTTTTCTTTCATTACTGTAGCTCTCCAGCCTCCTGCTGACTCAAGCCTTTCCTCCTGCAATAAGAAATGTTGTGTGGACACAGTCATTTTACATATATCCTTGTTGACTTCATTATAATTTATTAAGCTGTATTAAGTCTCTCATATGTAAGTCTTGACCACCTTACCTATAGTATGCTGCCAGAGTGAGCAGCTGGAAAAGTATGTTGGTAACTTCTTTATCTCCTCTGATTAATATCAAATATTAAAATTATTGCAGTTCATTAATGGCACACATTTTTTCATTAGCAAAATACCTTTCACACCTCTTTCCTTGGTGAAATATTCATGCTGCCTACTTCAGTCAGGTAAATAAGTAGCTCGTCACTTACCTCTGCATTGTAGTAGAAATGTATAAAATGATCAGAGTTTGGGAACTGCTGTTACACATGCATGTAAGTGATGCGCAACCTTATAATTATACTGATAGAAATAAGACATTCCCAGACAAAAAAAATCATTTGTGGTTACTCTGAATAAACTAAAATACAGCTGTTATGCCACAACCATGTCGTAAACTTACTTTTTATTGTATGAGTATTTTATTTTTTAAGCCCGAAGTCTTATCTAAGTGGCACAATTTTAAACACATGCTTGATTTTAAGAAGAATTTTAGATTTGAATTCCTTTTAATATTATGATATTTTTCTGCATGTATTTTTATGTTAAAACAGTTTGTTGCTCAAAGGGGATCCCAGCTTCACAGCACTGCAGGCTGAAATATTTTCTACATGGAAAACCTAATTGGGTCACTATTAAACGCTGAGTTCTGTAATCATAAAAGTTCATAGATGGTCAATATGGAAAACAGTACAATTTAAATTCAGTAGAACTTAGTTGTGTGTCTTTTATCTTGAGTGTTATTTTGAGACTGGTAGGTCTTCAGAACAGGCTCTTCTTTTTGGCTATATACAACACCTACAAGTTCAATGTAAAAGGCATCTACAGGGCCTTCCTGTTTCTCAGCAAGGTTATCTCTCAACAAGTTATGAGCAAAAAGCTTCAGAGTCTTCCAGGTACCTTACCTCTTAGGTGAGGTATTTCACTTCTTTCACCTCTACAGTGTGCCCAGGGACAGAGCCTCTCCTGCACTGGTTCAGTAAGCTGCAGCCTTAGTGTTTATGTGTATCTCCACTGCTGGGAGGCAGCTCTTGGAAGAAACTTTCTGCATCCTGGCAGTGTGATCAGGCCTCATTACACACTTCAAGATAGCCCTTTTTTTCAGAATCTGGTGTATTTTGTCTCTCTCCTCAAACTACATAACTAAAAGAGAAAACAGCTGTACTAATGAAAGCCTATCCATTTAAGTCTTATTTGTACTTTAGCCTTTTCTTGCAAGTCTTGGCTAGTTCCAAAATTGCTTCTGGTAGGTGGGTAATGGTAATAGGGAAGGGGCAAAGAGCTCTGCTCTGTATTTTTCTTTCCCTAAGTTATGTCTTTCTAACATTTTCCTCCTTCCTCTCTGATTCAGTGTTCACTTACCCCTGAATGCAACAGCTATAAATGGTGGCTTTAATGTAAACCCCATACACCTGGAAAAAATAAGCCAATAACACGTCTGAAACCAAAGAGATAGGTATTTCCCAGGTGGTTACACAGAAGGTTCACATGAAGGTTCTTTTTCAGGTCATTCCTTAATTTCCTGTTTGGTTTTCAGCAGTTCCCAATTAAAATAAAATAAAATAACTCTACCTACGTCATCCACCCTGTCTGTCTGTCAACTGTCTTGGAAAGTAGGCTACATGTTAACAATTTAATTATTCATACATCCAAAATCATTTGTTTGATAGAAATACTGAGTATGCTATAGAGGTTCAGCTGAAGAGATCAAAGTATATTTAGAGGCTGTCCACAACAAAGGTGAAAACTCTAAGTACAGTATAGTAACCTAGACACTTGCAGCACTTGTAATTAACTTTTCTATACTGTTCTGTGTGAGAGCATGAATAATAAGACTGCAAATATTTGCATTTGTTTCCTTCTGCATGGTTTTTAAACAGCAGCTTGGAAAACACACATCCCACCTTGTTTCAGATAGTTTTGCAGAGGAACCTCCTCTGGACTCTGAATAAAACATCTCTATGGAAAGTGAGGAGGGATCAGTCAGGTGGGCCTTGGGGACAGGAACACCCAGCTCCCATTGTAACAGCACGTGGTCTAGGTGTCTCACTGAAGTCTGTTTGAAAGACTGAACTGTGGAATTAGATCAGAAAAAGCTTTACTGAGTACTGTGATTCACTTCCCTGCCATGCAGGAGAGAAGACCCAACCATATATCTCAATCAGCATTACCTGTGTGGCAGCAGGATCAGAGTCCAAGTCACCACGAGCCAGGCAGTAGCATCCCATTGTGATAGGTTGTGGACAGGCATAAATGAAGAAGCTCTTCCACAGTTCATGACTTGCTTGGTGATAGATCTGTTTCCTGCTGTTCGTGGTTTTTTTTTTGTTTCCAGGCAAACACTACATCATGTATTATGGAAAGATCAAGGATACTGTCTTGCCTGTGCTATTTAGTAAATGGCATAGCACTTCTTGGTAGAATATAGATGTCAACATGCATATTGAAAATGTCCAACGATGTCATGAGTCCTCACATTCAGGGGAGAGATGGCATGCTATTAATGATCCTTTCTCCCACAAGCAAATTCCAGTCATGTTATATAAAGCTGGGACAGACATAAAAATAGCCCTTCATTAAAAGTAGCCTTGTCTGCTGTACCTATGGCACATTACACTTATTTAAATAACATTGTGAATTCTTGGGGAAAAAATAACCAGGAGATGCAGCTATTATTTCTGCTGTAGTGTGGCAAGGGCTTTGCTGCTGTGAATAACAGCCATGTTGATGGGTAGACCTAAATTAAAAGTGAAAGGGGTTATTCATTCATTGCAAAAATCCATCTTAATGTGAAGAGGAGGGAGTATGGTTAGTTTTTTATTTCTGTTTTTGCTTTTAAGCCTACTTTATATTATTTAGGGCCTTTTTAAAGCTGGAAAACTGTTGATAATAGTATCAGCAAAGTTTTAAATTATTTCTTTGAGTTCCTTTTTGATTTCTTTTCTCCTACTAGGCAATTACAAACTCAGTGAGGGATTTTCCTTGGTGCGAAGTGCCATATCTGATGCCTAAGAGAAAGTGGTGACTTTTCACTTTTTTGCATGTATGTCCTGGTTTCCCAGGCACAGACCCATGGGTCAGCCATGGCAGGCAGGCCATGAGTAGCCCTGAGTCAGTTGGGAGTTTCAGTCAGGGCAGTGGACCCAGGCTGACTCACAGGTGTGTCCCACACCACTGACATCAAGCTCATTATAAAAGGAAGGAGTTTACTAAGTGTGGAGAGTTCATCTTCCTAGGGTTTCTCCTTCTTGGCCTCCTGCTTGTTCTGCTGATTCCCAAGGACCAGGCTGAGTATAAGCTTTTGTGCACTTTATGTTAGTGTTTGTACTATTTTAAAAATTTCATTAAATTCATTTAAACTCTAACTCAGAGGGGCTTTTCCCTTTTTTGCTGATTCCCCTTCTCAGCTGGGGAGGGGGCATCAGGTGACAGAGCCCTGGTACAGGCTAAATGTAGACAACACATTGGTCAACATTTATCAAAATATTCCCTTACTGTAGTATTGGAGGTCCTTATGTGTTTAGAATTAGGAGATATCCTTGGTGTCTGAGATACCAGAATGCTAATCAGTGATAAGCATCAACTGATACAGGGATAAGGGAGCATAAGCAGCATATTTGACTGGGCAAGGCTTGGTTTTGAGTGCGAGTCACTGGAACAAAGTGATATCGTGAGCTATTCTGTTTGCTTTGGATGGTTTTGTGGCTTCAGGGACTACTTTGGTACTGATGCTCAGTGCACTCCTTGTGGTCCACAGATGGTTCACTGAAGTACTACTTCTTCAGAGTTCCTTCCTGCCTACAGCCACAGGAATGGGCCATACTTAAAAAATGCTTCACAGTTTGCTACAGTCAGGAGGTTTAAAAGCCTCCCTGCTGTTCTGTAGCCCCTACTTGCAGAGATGGACCTGTGTACTGGCAGCTATTCAATGAGGAACACAGCAGAGGTGAAGATACATTTATTAAAGTCGTATTTTCCTTTTCTTCCTTTTCGATAAAGATGGCATTTCCATGACAAATCAAGAGAAAAATGGCTAGGGAACTAGATTATGATTTGGGTGGCTTGGGTATCTGTTCTGATATAGGGGCTTTCTTAAGTGGCGAAGAACTTAAGGCATGTGTATGTGAACAAGCTCTGGAGTCCTGTAGCCACAGTAATGTATGCTGTGCCTGAGGTACCTGTCTACCTAAATACTTTGATTATTTAAATCAAACACCCTGGTGCATGAGCAAGCATAGAATAAGTTTTCCACTCTACCAACTAAAATGTAATAGTATGACTGAATGCAGGTGTAAAGAGGGAGGGAGTGATTTACCTGTGCAATGAGGTGTGAGTAAGGAAAAAAGAATTTGCTTCCATCTTGAATTATGTAGAAAGTAATTAAATGAAGCCAACTTGCAGAACTGGTTGATTTGCCTGCCTTAAGATATTATTGCAAACACAAATAATGGAGACTGGATCCTGAAATATCCTTGAAATTAGGCTTCATAAAAAGTCCTGTGGTTAGTTGTTTGTTTTTTTTCCCTTTGGAGAAAAATTTATTTTGTTTTCTGTGTGTAAACGCATAAATTTATGCATATGTAAATTCTGGGTGCCAATGGACACATAGGGAAGTGTGTGGTCAGTAGGTTGAGGGAGGTCATTCTCCCCCTCTACTCTGCCCTGGTGAGGCTGCAGCTGGAATACTGTGTCCAGTTCTGGGCTCCCCAGTTGAAGAGAGACAGGGAACTACTGGAGAGAGTCCAGCAGAGGGCAATGAGGATGACTGGGGGATTGGAGCATCTCCCCTATGAGGAAAGGCTGAGAGATCTGGGACTCTTCAGCCTGGAGAAGAGAAGGCTGAGGGGTGATTTAATTAATGTTTATAAATACCTAAAGGGTGGGTTGAGGGAGGATGGAGCCAGACTCTTTTCAGTGGTTCCCAGTGACAGGATGAGGGGTAACGGACACAAGCTGGAACACAGGAGGTTCCATTTAAATAAGAGGAAGAACTTTTTTTCAGTGGGGGTGCCAGAGCACAGGCACAGGCTGCCCAGAGAGGTTGTGGAGTCTCCTTCTCTGGAGATTTTCAAGACTTGCCTGGATGCAGTCCTGAGTGATGTGCCCTAGGGGATCCTGCTTTAAAGCAGGGGAGTTCGACTAGATGATCTCTAGAGGTCCCTTCCAACTCTGAATGTTCTGTGATATATGTGTATTCAGTGGTCCTGATAGATTTACTTTGCTGTCGTTGGTGCATTTTCTGAGGAGGGGAATATCAATTTTGAACCTATTTTGAACTTTGTGCGTTGGTAATTTACTCAAGAAGTCGAGCTGTTAAAAAGCTTTCATCTTCTATCATTATGAGTCCTTGAAGCCAGAAGTCTTCTTAGCAGCATGCTGAGAATGTCAGAAAGAATCTTTCGTTTAGTCCTTTCCCTGGATGAAAAGGTGTGGTGTTCAGGAAAGTGTAATCTGAAATCTGGCTAAGGAAATATAAAAGCAAACAAGTAGGAGCTTTCTTTTTAAGGAGGAATGGTACTTGGAACACTTGTGGACCTGCAACAAGAAAGAAATAAGGCTAATATTACAAAGTGGTAAGATTTTGCATCAGCATTCAAATTTAAAAAAAAAAAGAAAAAAAGCTGAAATTCACTAAATGTAATCCTAACACATCAAGAAGAACAAATACTCCGGGCTTAGTTGTATCTGGGTTCAGGAGTAGCATCTGAACATTGAACTAGAAGGTCAATGGTCAATACCAAGCACCTGTATATAAGAAAAATTACCCAGTGCCTTATCACTGAGGTACATATACTTAGTCTTCCCACCTTGCTATTTTAGGTAAAACCAGTATTTCTGATGGGCAGAAACTTTTCTAGGCACTCTTGGGGTTTTGTCATCACATTTTTATTTGTTACAGAAGAAGGTAAATGAAATACAGTTTCCCCCATACTAGGCAGTGATTCTGAAGGAGAGAAGTGAGGAGACAGTGTAGGAAGCATCAGGTGACTGTGTAACAGGAAAAACATGTAACATTTTCTATAAATTCAGGTTAAAAAATTGGTGCATAGTGATGTGAATGGGGTGGGACAGAGTGGAGTGCATGCTGGGTTGAAAGTCAGGGAAGCAGTGAGGGCACTGCCAAGTTATGTTAATCAGGTAGAACATATATTATTGAATGTATTTTATCCTTCCTTTTCTTCATCCCAGACTAATGTTTGATAGAGGCATCTGGTGCCTGAAAGTTGGTCTATGTGCGAAATCACAGAAGGAAGAAGTAGAGTTATAGCTCTCTAGTAGCAGAAAGTTTCTGAATGATGATGAGAAATGCAGGGTGATGTGATACTTTGAGTTCAGACCTAGTGCAACATCTTCAGGCTGGGTTCCTGTGAAACACCAGGACAGTTGAACCTGAGTGCATCGAGGGAACTCTGTAAGCAAGCAGTGGATACATGTCATGGAATGTAACTGCAAGTAAAAAAAAATGTATTTTTGTACTTCTGCCATGTGTTGTGAATGTCTCTTACTGTCCTATGTATTTCCCTTCTCTGTATGCTTGCACACAAGTCCAGGGTTAGTTAGCTGCCCAGACTGACAGGGTGTTTATTTTATTGGGTCACAGCCATGTTAACAGCAGATCTGAGGCTAAACCTTGGCTACTGCTTGGTAATACTAACAGAAGAAAAGTTTTGGTTTTTTTTCCTGGGTCAAATTCATTTCCAACAAGTTGATACGAACTCATTTGCATCTACCTTATAGATATGCATTTCATCATTTGTACTTTTGAAATATGGGCAGTGAATTTTTGTTAGTGAATGAAATGTGAATGTACTTTGACATTCCTTGAATGTGTCATAACTATTTTTCAGTAAGAGGCTTGTATTTAAGCTTGGTAATTGCTCAAACGCTAAAGGCCGCAATTTTCTTCCATAATTCAGGACTGAATGACTAGATAAATCATGTGGTACTGTTTCTACTCCAGGATTAGATGTCTTCCACATCCACAGAGTTTTATCAATTGGTGCATCAACATTTCTGCCATGTATAGCTATAAAAAAGATGGCAGGGATATGCAAAATATTTTTTTCTCATAGCCATTCCTGGAATAAAATACTGTTTGCAAATTAAATTGTAGAATTGTTTGGGAGTTTTAATTTATAGGCAAGCAGTTCCTGTAACTTTAGAAAGGCTGGAAGGGAAGTTATTGCATCACCTTTAAGTGATTACAGAGAAACCTCTGTTTCTCTAGCTGAAGGTGATTATTTCTGTGGTGCTGTCAAATGGGATGCATGCATGTGAATGCCTACACAGCCATTGATTATGACACTATTGCAGAGACAAAATAGCCCAGCAACAGCTAGGTATCTGGAAACAAGAGTCTGAAAGACAAGGCTTTGATACCGATGACAGAAGGATGTCAGTGGATTCTAAGTAGTCCCACAAGACTTGTCAGACATGCCACATTAAAATTAAAAATTAGGGAATGAGGATAAAACTTTAATGTAACTTCAATGTGCTGACCTAGATAAAGTTGTTAATTTTTGATTTATAACTGGATACAGAATTTTAGTCTTCATTAAAAAGAGCAATTTTTCTATTTCTGTGAAATTAAGGGGTTTTAAATACTGAGAATCTTAGACCAAACTCTTGTAACATGACATAGGAGCACCAAGCCTATTCTACCTCAGCACTGAGTTCATGACTTGAGATATCCTCTGGACTCTGCCTGTGCAGAACTTGGTTGGTTGTGCTCTGTCTGGAAAAAACTGATTGTGAATATATGTGATTTCAGATGTCTAACAACCACTATGGTTTTTGGTCTTAAATGGTATTCTTGCTTGCTTATATGAAGAGTCAATTTTTCCTCAAGCACTTACTACTTTTCTGTTGTTGCTTGCTCTTTCCTACAGTACCACCTTGCCAGGAGGTCCAGTTATATACAGGTGTCCCCTGACCTACACAAACATTACGTGTGTTTTGCAAAATCCTGCACCTCTAATTAAATAGATTATTTTAAAGCAGTGTCTTACCCTAGGTGGAGAATGAGGCTGGTCTCACATCACAGAGTAGAGCCTTATCTGGTTTGCACACAGTGTGCAAAACCACAGGCACTATGCCTTGAGGTTGTGGTTGCAGGTTCCTATTGTAGACTGCTGGCAGGGGTGAGGTGCTGCCCAAGGCAGCTGGAGCACACCTGGGAGCATGAGGCTCCTGGAGAACACGAGCTAGACAAGCTGCAAGAGCAAGGAGGTGGCAGGAATGGGACAGCTACAGTGTTGCATTGCCCTCTAGTGACAGGCTGCCTAATCAGGTCGTTTCTTATCACACCTTTTCAAGTTGTGCCAAATGTTGCCTCCATTGGATTTCTAGACATCCAGTCAAGGGTAACAAAGCATTATGGAATAATGATGTGACTCTGAAAATGGACTCCAAGAGTCCCTAAGCTGAGGTTTGGCTCTAAAGCCACTGAAAAAAAACCTCAGGCCCATCAAAAGTTTCACACTGTTAGTTTCCAGACTGAAGAAATGTCTGCTTTCTGTCTGCCAACATCACAAATTCGGTCTGCTGGGAAGAAGGGGATTTGCCTCCTCTGTGCTTATCCCACCATTAATACACACTTTTGAAAGCAAAAATGAGTTTCTACCTAAAGCAAGTCCAGCAGCAGTTTCAACTCTGTTCTCACCTACAGAACAGTAATTAATGAAAATAGTAGGTGTTGGCAATGTGGCCAATAGCATTTTTTTCATTTTGCTGATTAAAAGCAAAGTAGTTGGATCTGACGTCACTAGGAATTCACAAGCATCCAATAGCAAGAAGGGATTTATTGTTCCACATATGGAGGAAAACAGCAATTTGAAGTAGTCATCAAGCCAAGGTTTTATACAAAAGCAGTCAGGTTACATTAAAAGAAATTACCTTATTTTCTGCTTTCCTTCATAATGTCTGTGAATTGTGGGCATTCCTTGACCGCTGCTTAAGTTATATAATTTCAGACATTAAAGAGCTGGTCAAAGGAAAAAGATTGATTTTTAGATCTATAACCTTCAAAAAATCATCATATTTTTGTTCCATAGTGGGTCGAAGTCACAACCTTAATTCTGTTATGTGAAAAAGTTTGAATCAAAATGTCAGTTTTTAAATTGAGAAAGGAAGTGTTTTGATCCCTTTTTCTCTTCCTTGTTTTCCTTCTGAAATTGGCATGTACCCTCTTTAAAATGTCATTGAAATGAATGCTTCTCTGCAAAACATTTTAGACTTAAAAATAGTCTAACCTACTTCAATCTACATGGCTATTTTTCTGTTATAAAATTCTGTTCAAGGAAGAGGCTCATTTTATAATCACTGTTTACACTTTCTTATTTGTGACTAGTTTGTTTTTTCTCTCGCTCTTTCCAGATTTGTAGCTGAAGTTTCAAAAACAGGGTCCTCCAGACCCTTGCAAGTAACACAAACGCACAATGAAATCATAGTCCCATTGCAGTCGGTGGCAAATACTGACTTCATTGGATCACAAATTTCAGCAGTAATGGTATCTCAAAGGGCTCCAAGTCTTTGGTCCATTATTTAGTTGATGTTGTCCTGAGCTCATCCTGCAGATCACTTTACCTTCTCTTGTAGCATAGCAGCTCAATAAGATGTTGATTCTTTCTTAGCAATGAACTACTTCCCAGTGTGCCAAGCTGAAACTTCCTGCTTTGAGATAAACTACCTAGGGGAAGAATTTCTACATAAAAGTTAAAATTTGGATTTACCCATCTTTGCAGTATCATTACTGGAAGAGAGACTTTCAGGTGATTTGCTTATTACTGAGATGAAAAGGGGTGAGCAAGACAGGAGCCTTAGGCAACAAGTAATCAAAGTCGGGTTCTGGAGCAATTCAGATGCACAAAAAAGCAAGAAAAGAATAATATTCATGTGCTAGCTCTGCTTTTCTCCTCTGGCTTTGTCTGTCCCTTCTAGTTCTACTCATTGCAGAAAGCATTCCTCTGAGCATGTGGAGGTGATACTTGATTGTTTCAAACTGAAGTTATGGGAAACCATTTGGTTTTATGTTTTAATTATGAAGACAGATATAATTTTAAAACTGTTTCTATTGCTTATGTGTTTCTGCTTGGTCATTGTTTTCCTAGCTTCAAAATAGTATGTTTAATTGAATGGAATCATTACTCTGGCCAGATGTGCATGTGACATTTTTGTGTGTGGTACTCTAAAGATAAACAGAGAAGTACCCAAGGTTGGGAAAATTCTCATAGCTAGACTCTTCTCAGTAGGCTTCAGTTTTTCATTAGATGAGTAATGGAACACTGAGGGCATTTTGCATATGTTCACGTTACTTAGCTTCATCTGAAGTAGTGTTTTAAAAGTCTGGCGTTGACGCTGCAAAAATTCCTTCACTCTTGCTCTTTACCTGCATGCTGTGCCCTTCCTTTGACAGTACTGAAAAACAGTCAACATCTTGTCCTAATATTTAGCTCAAAATACTCAGAGAAACTACTGCGCTTTTTTTTTTGTGTGTGTGTGGTTAAATTTTTCCTTTAACATGCAAGGATAAAGCTTTGTAAAGTCAAAATCTGGAAGAGGAGCAAGTTGCCATGTGTATGGTGACTGGATATTGTCGTGTTACTGATGGGAGTGTCATACCTTTGAATCAGACCACCCTCTTTGCAAAATTCAGAGGAAAGAGGCCAGTGTCTGAAAACCAGGGATGCCCATCCATCAACACCACAGTTCTTAAAGTGTGCCCACCCTGCTCTCATGGGTAGCAAACACATCATGCTGAGGCTGTGTGATTTGCTTTTCATTATAAGCAGCAGCAGGCAATTTAAAGTTACCTTAGATTTGCCCATGACACATCCAAAAATCTAGTCATGGCAAAGTAGCCATACCCCTAGTGGGATTCTAGGCAGAAAGGTGGGAAAAATGTGTGAGAAACTGCAGTCCTGATGCCTATACAATGTAGGTTAATAAGCTGTAAGGTAACACCTATCCTATACAAGTTATTAGTGCCTATACCTGTACTACCTCTTCTGTGGGAAGTAAATTGTCAAGTTCTTATTCTGTTTTCATTTGGTCCTTACTGGAGCCTTTAAAGCTTTGCTTGACTCTAAGGGTGGGGTAAGGACTGTCTCAGCTTTCCTTGTGTCCAACCAAGCACTTCTTTTTTCCTCCATCAATGCAAAACCTCAGCTTATTAGGAAGGTCTCTCTTGCAGCAGTGTCTGAATGTACAAATTTGCTCGCAATCACAGCTGGAGTGGCTTGTAGTGGAGACAGGTCATGCTGGGATCTTTCACTTTGGCACCAATTAAATTCTTCTGTGAAAGCAGAGAAGGAAATATGAGTTTGCAGTTTAAAGGCAAATAGAAGCTGCAGAGCACAGAGCAACTTGTCTTTTCATATGCTGTTCTTTGTAGATACAATATTGTAAAGAAATCAAACTCATGCCTAGCCCTAGGGCTTAGTTGCCTATATGTACTGTCAGGTCTGTCCAACTAAGAGAAAATCTGAAAATAAGACCCAAGAATATTTTGAAGGAAGTGCTATTAGGGTAAGCTGTGGCAAGTCTTTGTAATGATCAGACTGGAACCTCTTAATATGTGATGTTTTAAAACAATAAAATGAGATGTGCTTCATAGACTTTTTAAACCTTACTGCTTAAGGTAATTCAGAGGCTATACTGGTCCTTAGTGAGCCCTGGCATAGTGACCCTGAAAGTTCCAAAAAGCATTAGAAATACAATGATACAGAAATGCTTAATGAGCTGATGGTGAACTTGCTCAAGAATTTGGCTATCCAGGACATATGCTTTCTTAGGGCTTTCATAGAATGTCCTGAAATTTTAATTATAAAACATGACATTGGAATCAGTATGGACTCAGAACAACTGATCTGTTAAAATTTTTCCACTGAGGTAATAGACACTGAAGCCTGGTTTATCATTTCCCTTCTTGCCCAGAAGCACAAGTAAGATTTGACTGCTTTGACTGTGCTTTTGCTTTGAATTAGTAGCCTCATTCTAAACCTCATGAAAAGCTGGAACTTTAGTTGAAGCTCAAGACAAGAACCCCATTAAGTCAGATTTAAAATAAAACCTTTATGTTGTTTTACGTAACTGACAATTTGTGATATTGTGCTGGATTGTTCTAGTTACCACTTAGTTTTCCATGTTACTGCAGAAAATTGACTTCTAAAATAGTTTTGCTAGCAAGTTAGTCACTAATTTCACATCAAGAGAAGGAATCTGACTATTCAGCTGAATGCTTCACAGAAATTGGCTTTGTTTGCTTTTTACTGTTAGTGAATGTTGCTTAAAGAGAAAGTAGAGGCAGTGCCATACACAGTCAAGTGGCATTTTCACTGGATTAGATTTTGGTTAGTTCAGGTTTTTTCTATTAGAGTATCAATGTGAAGCATAAGCTTACATGCTTGATATTTACACCACCTGAAGTTAGAATTAGTAGATATTTGCTCTAAAAGTTCCCAATGGAGAATTGACAGAAAAATGTATGCCTCATTTGATCAATCACAGCTAGCCAATACAACAAAAACAATAAATATTGAACACTTCATAGAATAGCTTATGATGCATCTGGAGATAATCTCCTTCCTAGATAATTGTTTGGATAATTGTGTTGTATAATTGTTTCGGATAATTATCTGAGTAATGAACATATTTAGAGAAACTGTGGTCTTCTCTTACTTTATAATGAACATAAAAGTTACCAATTAATATGATAATCTATTGGTTTTGGTCAGTGATTCATTTATTTTAAATTGCAGTGGAGGAAAAGAGTGCTAATTCTCTTTTTGAATTAAGCTGCTGTAGCAAATTTGATGCACAGGCATTCACATTTGAACCCTGCTACCTTGTTTTCCTTGTTCTTTACCTTAAACTCTTCCATGGAAAATTAAAGGCAAATGGGCAGTTGTGCTTTATGGTTAAGTGGCAGTGAGATCTCAGCAGTAGTGTTAGCTTTAGAGAGGCATGTGCTCAGCAGAGGTCCAGACTTTGTGCTTCGTCTCTCCTTTGTGTGAGGATTTTGATTTTGCTGTAATTGTTTTGGAATTAGATTGTGCTGTGGAATGAATGAGTCATCTCCACAGACCACGGGCATCTTTGCAGTTTCTTTTCTCAAATAATAGTCTCGCTGTTTGCCTTTTTAAGCTTGTATTTATCATTGCTGTGGGGTGACAAGAGGTAAAGGGTCTGTGTGGTGCTGCTGCCAGTTACCCTGGAGGACCAGAGGAGGAGTAAAAACCGGAAGCCCCTGTTGTGAGGCATATACCAAGGTTCCCCCAAAGCTCTTCTCAGTCCAGTTTACTGGCTTAAAATCAAAGTCAGTGGAAGCTCAGCTGAGTAAAAATGAACAAGGGAAAAAGCCGTAGATTTAACTTTGAAAAAGTCATCAGAGTTCAGTCTAAAATCTCTCTCTGACATGTATAAAAATGAATGTACAAGAAGTATGAAGGAAAGGAGCTGGACAACTGTCCTGGTTTTGCACAGCTGAAAAGACATTGTGCCTATCTAATTCTCTGTTTTATTAGCAGTGGGAAGACTTCTCTGCAGTGGTTCAGCTTAAAGGGATTAATTTTCTGGCATTATGAAGCCTGTTGATGCATGGTTTGTGAGATCCACACTGGTCAACACCACTTGGTTCATTTGAAATAAAAAAAAAGCACTGTTCATCAGCACCCAAGACTGACATCTGAATCACTTGTTAAGAATATTTTCTGTGGCTCTTCAAGCTATACGTTCATACAGAGGGCAGGTGGGCAGTGAGGACATGAGTGTAGGAGAGGGAAATGTTCTCTTGGTGCTGGCTCAGCAGCTGCAAGTGTACGACCAGCCAGACTGGAGTTATGACTGCTCCCTCCTGCCTTTGTGGTCTCCCCTCACCTCTGTGCAACACTGAATGGAAAACCCTGCCTGATCTTTGCAAGCTTCCTGGGGCTGACATCCGTCTGCTGTGCATTGCCCTCCATCTGCAGAAGCTTCTGGTGCTGTGACAGTTGGCGGCTCATGGAAATCTCTGTTTTGGAGTGCAAGGAGGGGGATATGACCTGCCTTGGCTCAGGAGGACGGGGAGATGGGGTCACATCTGCCGCCTTTCCCCTTGCTCTGTGGGAGGGATGGTACCCGCCTAGCAAAAAAGTGACTGATGCTGAAACAGGGTAGCACCTTCTGGCTGCTGCCTCTTGCACGAAACATGCAGTGCTACTGTTTCACAAGCACAGTGCTGGGTTTTGTCACCTAACAGTGTCACTGAGGTCCCCCTATGGCTGGGCAGCACTGTGGTACGCTGCCTTGCATTGCAAAGTCACAACATGAGTTAGCTGGATATATGCGTACCTAAGATTTGACATGTTTGGGCAGTAACTTTTTCCTGGCATAGTTCGAAAAATAAGCAAATGCAATCTTATGGCACTGTGCATGCTGAAGCATTAAATACAACAATTTTTCCGGTAATATGAATAACTAAATTACTATTGCCACATATTTACTGTTCTTCATGCTCTCTGAACAGCTAGGTTTTTCTAGAACAAAAGGTTTTAACAGAGAAGGTAATCTGAGCACTGTGAGAAATTATATTCTTCTGTGTTACTGCTAAGTTAAGCAGGATTTAATTGTGTTTGGTTCTTTTACATTTGCAATGTATTGAGACTATTGATTCCCCTTTTTTGTAGGTATATATTTGTGTGTGGGTATTGTTATGCCAACCCAGCAGAAGTTTAGTTGCTAAACACGCTAAAATCAACATATGAATTCATGGGATTTTAATACATTTACAATTTAATTAAATTAATACGCACTCAGAGTCCCTTGTGCTTTGATCCCTGCTGGCATCATCCATTTCTAATAGCAGGGCAGTTGACTGAGCTACTGATGAATGATGGGCACAGTGGGACATCTGAGGATTTTATATATAAAAATACCTACTCGAGTTGCAGACTCAGTTCTTAACAGGGTTGTTACAAATATCGGAAAGGGAATACAACTTTGAACCAATGGAGGCCTGTTAATGCTTGAGCCTCAGAAAAGATCTGAGGAAAAAAACTACCAGAATGGAAATCAAGAGAGTAAAGTGCCAAAACCCTTTCTAATGCATATTTTAGGGGAAAATGTGAGTATCCAGGAATGCAAAGGAGGAATGCTGAGAGAAAGGAGATATGTCCATCTAATACCTGTTTTAAAAATATCTAACATTCACATAATGTAACTATGGAACTATAACTGAAGTACACTACCTTCTGTAATGCTGCTTTGGACATTGATCCAAGGTACTGAGGAAAACATGGAAAATTATTGGACAGTAGGACTAGGGACCAGTGTTCCAGCCATTCTCTGGAAATAGGAGGGCTCCTTGTGAGCAACCACATATCTCCCAGATATCTCACTTCTGCAAGGGCTTTAGAGCCCAACTGAGGGAGGAAGCCAGTTGAATTTTTCCAGAGCTTCTTCCAAGGAGACCTTAGAGAACGTTTACTGTTATGTGAGGCAGAGGCTAAATGAACTTTTTTGAATTCCGACTTCGTGTTGTGGATACCCAGGAGTATCCTGCATGCTGTGTGTCCACTTGATAGCTGTTTCAGAGGGAGCCGGTGCCTCTGGAAATGCTACAGGGACTGCTAAAAGCTGGTGGTTGCTGGTTGGGCTGAGAGGCTTTGATGAAAGTAGCTTTTTTACCAGAAAACTGGTACTGAATTCCCAAAGATGGCAGTTCCCTTTTTCCCCTGAGGAAGACAAAAAATGTGCTTGACCCTTCCCCTCCTTGCAAAAAGTACAGAAAAAAAATAATTGAATTGACAGTGTGGTATTCCTTCCTTCCTGTGCTGATAAGATGATACAAAACCCTCAGAAGCATTCTGATAACGTTCAGTAAAGCTAATTTAATAGCCATTGAATTCTTGAAAGTTCTCATTAGGATGCTAAAAGCAAGCATCTGTGTAATTTGAGTATGGTCAGCTTCACAGTGGAGTATGAGGAACTGATGTTGAAGCTGCCTGTTCTTCATCCAAACAAGACTGTATTTGTTTAACTTCTTAGTGGCTTAATGCAAATATATTTGGAAGGGTGTCACTGGGAGGAAAGAAGAGAGAGAAAAAAAGTTCACGTTGTTTTCTTTGCCAGAAATCTAATGGTGTGGCTGTATATATTCTTGGTCACATACCAGGCCTGATCAAAAGGTATTGTACTCCCTTTAGCTTAAATTCAGCTGCTTTATGTTGTGCTGCTGGTATTGTTCCAGCTCATCATATGCTTAGATGACTCATAGTGCATGCGTTCTGGTATTTAACATAATATGTTTTCCTCTTTTTAAATTAGTCTGCAGTGTATGATGTGAAGTACAATTCACAATTAGCATTTCAGCACTATTAAATCCAGCTTGAAGTGTTTTGGTGGAAACAGCAATCTGTTTTATTCTTCAGATTTCCCTAAACAAAGGAAGTGTATCAATAGCTTATAGTGTATATTATACAGTATTAACTGGTGTCTTTCAAATACAATAATATTTAAGAATTTCTGTTTCATAAGCCACTAGCAATCAAAGAACTCCATCTCACCTCTTTCAACAATGCTGAATTATAGTGAGTTTGATTTGCTTTTGGTTTATCCCCATCACTTCTGTGAAGTGCCAAGAAGTGAGGCCTCATCTTTGTTTGGAGATGCTTGGTCACAACCTATCACAATCAGGTGACAGAAAACTAAGTGGGCGACTGATATGGAGCTGGATTGTTTGTCTAAGTGTGATAGCCAGAGTTGTTGGCATGTCCAAGCTGATTGTGAAACTTTTCCCGATTTGCAATTTAAAGTGATGGTCTCTGGCAAGTCCTCAGGGGCAGAAAAAAATGAAGCTGCAAGAGCTGAAGAGAAAGATAATAGCACATGTATGAATTTTAAATGGATGCAAACTGTGTTGGAGAATGGAGGTATGACTCTGAAAAATTCTACAAATGGAAAGAATGGAGGAGGTGTATGAAATAGAATAGAACAAAAGCAAAATGAAGTAGATGGAGACTCAGGTGAAACAGTGAAATATTAGCAACAATATTAGAAATATTGGCACCACCATGTGCAGTGATGTTAAGGCAGCAATGTGTCTGAGCAGTAGGGCTGATGGCTGTCTGATGATCACACATCCCATATAGAAAGTCCCTCTCCCTTCTAAGATTGACTGTGTATACACAATAGGTGTGATACCTTGTGGAAGTTTTGTGGTGGAAAACCCAAGCCTATGTGGATCATCTGGTAGAATTTGCGAAGTATTAAATCCTCGTATATCTTTTGTCATCTGTTGAGCAAAAATACGTGACATAACAGACAGACATAACAGGCTATTCACTTGAGCTGTGTCTGCCATGTGGACTGGGGGTTCTTTGCTCCAAACCAGGATCCCTCTACCTGTGATGTTTCTGGTGTTTTCAATCAAACAGTGCTTAAAACTCTGCTGATGGAGTTTTCATCACCCTCCAGAAAAAAATATTCTATTGGCTTAACCAAAACTGAAAACTTCTCAAAGCCCTTTGCTACAATCTAAACCTCATAATTTTGCTTGATTTGTAGAGATCATATTTTCTTTTGTGCCTTGCAAGCATTCTTCTCCAGATAAAACAATTCCAGTCCTTTCAATTTTTATTCAGAGATCAAATCTCTTTGACTTTACTCAGTATTGGTGAGACCCAACACCTGACACATGAAACTTGCTGGGACTCCATGGCTGGTGGAAAAAAGTGGGAAAGAGTATTATTTCACACCCCTTAGAGATTATATTCCTGTTTGTATATTGTGGTATAAGGAGCACTAATTTCCACAGCAGTACAACATTGCTGAGTCATTTTCTGTTTGCATCCACAGGATCTTTTCCAGCGTGGCTGCTGCCATGGTTGGTTGTTTCCCATGTTATATTTGTGTATGCTGATCTAGAGCTAGAATTTATGCTTATTGAATTGCGTTTTTTTCAGACCACTTCTTCAGTTGGTCAAGAACATCTTTCATCTTAATGTCTCCTGCACATCCCATTGTCATCTAACAAAGCATGACCTCTGTTATAACACTTGGGTTATTGAGAAAATGTTGAATGTACAAGGCCTCAGTAGTACTAACCAGTGAGGAACCCTACTTGGAATCTAGATCACATGCTCTGTGACCTCTCTGTGGTGTGAACCAGAGCCAACCAAAAGGGAGGGAGAGAAGATTCACTTTTAATCCTAACTAAAGCAATAATGTAATTGTGTGCAAAGAAAATTGTAAGAAAGGGAAGGAGATAAGAAGAAAGTTGAAATTATTGTCGAAGTGGTAGCATGTAGTTTTGCTTTCCAATAGTTTTAGCAGCAAAGAGAGCTTGTGACTCCATCCTCTGTCTTGTCTTCATTTGCTTTTGTTTCCTTAATTCCTTTTGACTATAATGTTCCATGTTTCCTATCAAGCAGTCCAGACAGAAGGAGCTGACAGACTTAGAAATTCCATAACAAAATCTGTTTCCTAGCTCTAACTTTCAACTAATAATGGATGAGCCCCAAATGGGATCTTCAGGTCCTCAAGTGATCATGAAGGCCTACACATAGTAGGAGCTTCTGCAGTGTATTTTTCAATGTCCTGCATCCAGGTAAATGCAATGAGACAGACAATTTCATCCATTCATGGAACTGACTTGGAGCTAGAATTCGGTAAAAGGACAACATGAGACACGAGTTACCACAATTACTATGACAATTAAAACCCTATGATGACTCAAACATAAAGTATCAAAAGCAGTTACAACAGCCTTGAAGCAGAGAAAAGATCAAATTGCTCAGAAAGCAGACTAAATTGAAATTGATGTAATTGCCTGGAAAAGCTGGGTGTACTAAGTGCTATATGAATAAAGAGGGGGTGCTCTTTATCTGCATTGTACAAGTCACAGAGCAAAAAGGGTTGCAGTTCAGAACATCTTTGAGGTATATAGGCTCCCTACTCTTCCCCGACTTGATTTTGCTTTAGATACAATCCCTTCAGAGGACTCTCGTAGTTTGTTTACTGTAGTACGGATGCTTTCCTCTTAATGACTAAAGCTGGTGTCTAGCTCCCTGTGGACTGAGGAACCTGCAAGGATCTTTCCAAGGAAAGATTTTGCCCTTCCTGTTTGATGCTTGTGCAGTCTGATACAATGAGAGGCATGTGGGAACTGTTTAAAAATACTTGTTACTAGTAGTAAATAATATCAATTTACTAATAGCATAAATAGGATGAGGCAGTTCTGTGTCTCAAAACCAAGAATATGTCGTCAAATTGAAAACCAGCAAACTGAGACTACTGTTCCAGTCACCTTGTCCTTCTACCCTTATTATTCTTCTGGTAATCTCCTGTAAAGATTTTCTTCCTTGTCCCTCTCCTGCAGAGTCATATAGTCATTTGGGTAGACTCTCTCTAAAGTACTCTGAGCCTTCAAAAAAATCAGGTGCTTTAGTCTATGCTAATCATTTGGCCTCTGTCTATCACTGCAGAGAGAGAGTGGCACCTCTACAGGGCAATTTAAAGGCACATAAGATGAATTAATTGCTGCCTAGAGGTGTGTGTGGCTTTTGCATCCCCTTCTCCAGGTTAGGAGAGACAGAGTCTGTCCTTGCTGTGTGCCTCTCATCTCCACCTCACCCTGCGAGCTCGTCAGTAGCTCTCAGCATTCATGCTAGCTTATTCTGAGATCCAAAGCTTGAGATCCAAAGCCTTTTCACTTTTAAAGGCTGCCAAATGATTGCACTACCCTCATACTGGAAAAAGAGTGGGGGAAAAACCTGAAGAAATGATACCTGTCATACTACAAAAGTCTTGCACATCCGATAATACATGTATATATAGTAACAGTGTAGTAAACAATAAATATAAAGTAAGATCAAAAAGGCTAAAGTATAAAATGTATTCCGTCAGTTCTGAGACTACATTTCATTTGGGGCATTAATTTTCCAGAATTATCAGAGCTGATGCTTACACCGTCATTTGCAAAGTGGCTTTACTCTTACAGTAATTTCAGTGGAGAGAGGCATTAGTCTGTCTCATAAACTGCATACTCTGTGCGTGCGAGCATTAGAGCATATAGGTGAATAGAGGAGCTGTTGAACATTCTTTCTGGTATAAATCAAATAAAAATTAAAACCTGAGGTAGGAGTGTTTCTTTGCTTGAGTACTCCAGGTCTTGGGCTGAGTGCCTCTGGTTATGTTGTCTCATGCTGGAACTTGGCTTGGGAAAACTTTGTCTCCTGGCTTAACATTTCTTTGCCCTCTAAGGGAGGCATTCTACTGACTGGTATGCATCAAACATGGTTTATATCCATCCTACAAAGCAGCAAGGTTGTCAGGGTTTGTCCCACAGCTGGTAAAGAAAAACTTGCTTGTGGTGAATCCTTTGGAGCTAACCCCTCTGCCCCCTGGAGTTTGCAGTAACATCCAGTCCATCCTTCTTAGCTTCCTCACGTGTATCTCCTCTGTCATGACATGAAACAACATATTGTGTGACGGCTCTGACTGCTCCAAGAAGCATTTTATGGCAGTCTGCAGTATGATCATTTCTTTTGTTTCACTGGATTGCAGTTTTTAGTATTGGGTGGGTATGTGTGCATAATACAGTGCATAATAAATATTCTAATTTTGAGATTTATCTGCTTTGTCACTCATTTTTGGACTTACTCTTAGTGTTTGGACTAATTATACATGTATGAGTAAAGGCTAAGTGGATGGTCTTTATTTTTTGAGTCATTGCTTGGTTTAATCCCTTGTTGAATGTGATATTTTTTCCTTTTTTTTTTTTTTTTTCCTTGGTTGAAACAAAACTGAGCATAACTGGGGACTCTGCAGACTTTTTGTTCCCCAAGCTGGTTACTGAATAAAGACCTGTCTGCAAGATATAAGATATCTTGACTATTTTTTCTTCCAGTTTTGCCTACTTTGTAATGGTCACACTTAGTCTTGTTGCCTACTCTGACTTTTTCCTTCCCATAACGTACTGCTGCAATAGCCTCTGAGAGCATCTTTTTTGTTCACGTTATAGCATATTTGTGTGACTGCTCCTTCATTGCTTCCACTTCTTGATGACTTAAGTACATCCATTGCCTTCCTCTTTCTTTATCTGCTACCCTTGGCATTTAATGCACTTCGTTCTGTAATATTATCTTACCTGCCTACTGGGTTTTCATTGTATAGAGTGTTTAGGAGACACAGTTTGCACTTAATTTCTGACTTGTCTCTAATATCTATACTTTTAACAACCTCTCAGCTCCAAGAAGTTTTTTGGCTATGTGGATTTTTGCTTTGATTTGGTTCTGATGAAATTCTCAACCCTTTAAAGTTGTACTGTTGACTGGTGAAGAGTCACATTATTTTCTCAGTTGTGGAATTAAGAACTGGAGAGTTTTCTGAAATAAGTTTCTCATTGAAAAAAGAATTTCTATTTGTAAATAATAAACTTTGTGTAAAACATTGCTTTCAATAAAATCCAATTGGGGAAAAATGACAAAAGTAATGAAATGTTGTAGTTTCTCATTTAAATATACTTCTCATTTTCAGTCTATAGTCTAACTGATCATAAATCAAAATCTGACCAAAAATATTCATTTTTGAAGCGGAACATTTTAGTTTATGCATTTTTTCTTTTATTAAATTTCCTTACAAAATAAAATTCAACTTTTCCTCCTGTCCCTATTAATAATGAAAACAAATCTGTTTCCAGTAGAATTTTCCAGTAGAACAGAAAGTCTGTTTTCAGAATAGCATGCAGTGACTTTATTTGCTTGGTATTGTAGGTTAATTATGTCTCTTAAACTCTGTGGAGTAGATTCAACATAAAAATGGTCACTGTTTTTAGATAGATATGTCAGCATTTGGAAGGAGGGACAAATTCTGCCCATAGCTGTAGTCTTCTGGGTTAGTACGTCCTGAATTTGTGGCTAGCTGAGTGCCTCGAGTGTATTGAATGTTACCTTCATGATTTTTTGCTGCTTATTATGTTCAATCTACTGCTTCTTTTATTTCTACTTTCATAGTTTACATAGCTGCAAGAAAGACAGTTTTTATTCAACTTTATATTATTTTTCTGTAACTGATTATGGAAAGCAATTTATAAGTGATCATACCAAATTTCCATTTGAATTAAGTATTAGTGATCTCCTTGGTGAAAAAGAGATTGACAGTGGAAGGAAATCTGATGAGAACCAGAGAAGGTAATGTGCAGCTTGACAAAAAACATGGATTTTTGGAGACATAGTTAAAAATTACATATTTGGAGGTCTGAAAATGGAAGAAAAAGGGGGCCTATTTAGTGCAGTAGATAAATGTGTCTTCCATTCTTAGTAATTGAAAGCCTGGATGATTGAAACCATTTCTTTAAGCCTACATGTGGCAGGAGGGGAACAGTCATCCATGACACTATGGAAGATACAACACATCAGAAAGAAACTGGGACTCTTAGTGAGGTATTGCCTCATGTTTGTCTTCAGTTTTCTACTTTTCAATTTTACATATTCACTTGAAATTTACATCTTCATTTTTATGCAAGGAATGCTTGTAATAAAAGATTCAAGACTTGTAGTGGAAAATAGGAATCTAGTGCTCAACAAGATAAAGCTGACATCAGATCCACTATCTCTCTTCTCAGTTTTTGTAGTTTACTTGAAATGCTAAAGTCAGATATCAGTCAAATACAATGAATACAGATGACCATAAATCTAATAAAGGAAAAATTACAAGCCCTTCATTGGAAAGATGTAAACCTAGCTTTGAGAAAGGATTAAGAAAATTGCTGTTGAAAGAACAGTTCTGTGTGGCAAGCTCTGACCCAAAAGACCTGTTACAGCTTTTGTTTTCATCGCTACTTTCCAAAACTGTTACTGTTCTACAGATTGGGAACCTAGTGCTGCCATTCAAATCATGGAGCCAGAGCCTTCCACACCTCCATACTCCTGGTACAATAACAAATCTCACATTTTACTTGCTTGTATTGAAAATGTCTTGCACATTTCCACCAGAATCCACAGTTCAGCGGAATTCAAGTTTTAGTTGTTTTGGGATTCATCATTAGCTAGGCAAATTGAAAACGCTCATTATAAGGCTTAAAGGTATCAAAGATCTTGCTCAAGTTCATTCTTACAAAACATCATCTATTAAGATGAAGTCACTTAATCTCTCCAGGCTATTTCCTGCTGCTTTTGGTGTGAATGTTCTTAGACTGATGCCTGGAAAATGAATGTGCAAACTGAAACAAGAATATTTATCTTCAGCTTTTGTTTTGTACTGTATTCCTCTGGTGGTGTACTTTGTGAAGCTATCTGGGGAGACATTCTTTCCCCCTCCTGATTTTTTTTTTTTTTTCTCACTGATATCTTCAGTTATGAAAACTGCTAATTCCCAGAGTACATGGCACTGGGATAACTGGAAGCCATTGGTAAGGAAGTATCTGGAGAAGTCTGGCCACACTGCAATTGCATGGCTGTGCAAAGTGTTGATTGACAAAAAAGAATAATGTTTGCCAAAGGA
This sequence comes from Podargus strigoides, assembly GCA_028020825.1. NCBI lineage: Eukaryota > Metazoa > Chordata > Aves > Caprimulgiformes > Podargidae > Podargus > Podargus strigoides. Next base: position 3,570,854 of record CM051641.1, on the reverse strand, counting down.
TAGTCTGGTCTTCAAAGAGAATTATGTTTACTCAGATAAACATGATTTTCAGAAGTAAGCGCCATCAAAAGCCTTTTATTTTGAACATTTATTGTGAGAGAGACTCTTTATGGTTATTATTCCATTGTATGTTTTGTTAAACAGTTGGTGTCTTTAACAAATGACATTTTCTGTCTTGTTCTTGTTTTCATGCCTAGACATTTAATGCAGGCCTTGCATCACAGATTTCAAAAAATATGCCATTGTTCTGACACAAATAATATTTTATGGGATAAAATAGCTATGACTTAACTGCAAAGAATAAGGAATGGGGCAGTCTTTTAAAAACATGACACTGCCTTCTTTGTAACCTGCACCATTAAAACCCATTCCAAGAAAGATATTTCATGACTTTTTGCTTAGATTCTGTAGCAGTGGAAGAATTAATCAGATTCTGTGCAAAGATTTAGCCACTCCAGTACTTGTTGACTCAGTGGTGACATTTGCATATTTTACCATTCAGGAGCACAGGATGGCATTTTTCTTCTGATGAAATAGTATAGATTTTCTCCCCCATTAATATTATACTTAGCCTAGTATACATCAGGCATCTTCTCTGTGAGGTTCTCCAAATACTTTGGTCATGTCCTCAGTGGTCAGGTTGAAGTTTTTGCAATGCAAAATTTCTCTGAGCCCACTAGTTCAATGCCAACATGAAATTTCACATGTTAGTTCTTCCCTTCCTGGCTCAGTGTCTGTCTGTATTCCTAGCCAAATTTGTTCGAGATCAGACTGTGGAAAAGTTGCACACTTGAAAGAGACTGTTCTTAAACTGGTTATGTTTTTCTAAGTTTTGACATTCAGGAAGAGAAAAAGAGCGTTTCCTGCAGTGTTTCCTATAAATAGTGTTGAGATCTGACAAGGAAAGAACCAGCATCCTAGGAAAGGATATAGGAAATTTATTACATTTATACGTACATTGATTATTTTACTCCTCAGGAACTGTAAAAAGAGTTGTCTAATTAGAGGCTCAGCACTGTAGGGAGTATTTGAATGGCACATGCAAAGCAAACAGTATGTAGAAACATAAATGACAAGGTTTCTTCTGTCTGTTTTTCTTTTTTTTCTTAAAGAAGTGAGAAAGTACTTTAAAATAATATTCTTCACTCCAGACTTCACTAGGGCATTGGCAGAGAAGTAACAAATGGAAGGCCAGCCTAACCCTTTGATTATAGGAAGGTATGAGCTTATCTGCTTTCACACATCTGTGGGCTGTGTAGCAAACTAGAGGGCTTGAAGGAAAAAAGAAGAATCTCTGAAAAATTTGAAAACTCTGTTTTTAAACTTCAGCTATTAATCATGATGTTTGGTTACCTCTCTACTGGTGCAATCTGTACTGATGCATCTCTAGTGATGCAGGGTGGGTGATGGCTGCGTCTTGTTCATCTTTCCTAGATCTATGGTGGACCTCATACTGATCAAGCAGAGCATCCTATGATGATTATGAAATTAATAAGAGTGGAAACCACTTAGGAATGTGATTTGAGACAAATCACAGAAACTGTAAGGTTGTCCACTAGGACACTGCAGATTAGATACAATTTGTACTGTGTAAATATGTGCCTACGCCTACCTATATATAAGCTTTCACTCTTCCAAAGTACTGAATTCAATTTAATCTAGATTAGATTTTACTGATGCCTTATATATATACACCTAAGAAATGCTTTCCTGAGAGCTGAGTCTAATTTTAAGGCAATTCAGCTTGTCTTATTTCAGAATATTTACTGGAGCTGCACTTTGAGTTGAATTTGCTATAGGCAATTTTTCCTGGAACAGGAGTATTTTCCTTGTAATTCTGCAATACTTTTCCATTAGATAGTTATCTCTTTCTTGACTTTTTGCTCTTTCATGTGTGTTGTTATTTATTGACACTGCAGTGCATAAATATCTTACATTTTTGTGTTTCTGATTGTGTTGTTCTTTGCTTATTGTTAGCCAGAATCAGGAGCAGACAGCAGAAACTTACTTTTGGTGCCATTGTTAATACAATATTGGGAGGCTGAAGATCTACTGCTGATCTCTATCAAAACCCCTTATAAATTCTTTTCCTCTTGAAATTCACTTCCTGTCTTTGGCCAATTTGCAGCCCAGTGAGCCAACTTTTCACTTATTTTGTTTCTGGACTTTAACCTTTGATGAAGTGCTTGGCTAAATGCTTTTTGAACAAGTAAGTACGTTGTTCTATTTTTGCCAAATCCTATAGGATTGAAAAGTCTGCTGAGCAAGTCAGACTGTTTTTAACCTTTTAATAGTTTTTATTTTTATTTATATAGAGAGACTTTTCTCAAACAAACAAAAAAATTACTTATCTATCCCTAACAAAATTAAACTTAAATTAAATGTCAGGATTAATGAATATCTTTGATCCTAAGCCTACCTGAGGCCTATCTTGCCTGTTTCCCCAAATACCAGGTGTCAGCCAGGCAAACTAATGGTCAAGCAGGAGAGAGCTGCTGTATTGCAGCTGGGGAGAAGGATGATATGACAAGGCTTGGCCACACTCCCCAAAGCCTAGAGGTGGTAGGACCATCACCATTGCCATTCCAGGTGCTGCTTTCCAAGCCTTACCACGCAAGACTTGCAATGTACTAGCGAATCACCCCCATACTTCATGTTAAGCCCATGCTTACTATTGCTAGCCTGAAATGTAAACATGTGCCAAAGGCATATGCTTTCTTGTACTCATGAACTGGGCTTCAGTTTCTGGAAATAAATGTCTTGCACACTACTGTCAGGGTATGAGCTATCTAAAAATTTTGTCCCGGATCCATTGATTTTGTTCTGAAAGAGATGCTCTAATACCTACCTTTCAGTCCCCTGTTTAGATCACCCAAACTCTCAGTCTATTTGTCCCTTAATGTAGTTTATTTTCTCATGATAGGTCTGGTACTTTTTTTTTCCCCACGGTCTGTATGTGGGAATGATGAAAGGAAGGATGGGTGCAAAGGCTCTACCATTTCTGTTGTGAGGTTTCTCATCATCTGCATGGCTGTACCTCTGTCACACAGCTTGGAATATGTACAGTTTCTTTTTCCTTTAGTACATGCTTTCCTGTATTCTTTGTGTCAGCTTGCTCTTTGGAGGGATATTTGCTCCCAGGAAGGACACTTTTGTCTGAGATCAGGGAATGCAATTGCGAAAGCAGCTGCATGGCTTGACCCATTGGGACTTGTTGGAATGGAACTGCAGTCCTCAGCAGCAGTTCCTGAGGACACTGCCACAGTCTCATCTTTTGTGTTTTAAATCACGTCTTTGCTCTGGAAACCAGTGTGACTTGACTTCAGAATACATTTGAGGTTTTCAGAATGATTTATCTTTCTTTCTGGAAACAAACTATGTGCCACTTTCTCCCCTTCTCGTGAAGGGTCATGAACATGGTGGATTTCAAAGCTCATGTCTGAAGCTTGTTCAGTGCCTCACATCCCAAGACAGAAGTAGCAGGATGCTAGCAGAGGGTGGACTGTAGGGAGGGAAGCAGGCAGAGAGATAACCGATTGAATAAAAGTCCTGGTGTTCTAAGGGGATCATTTAAAAGATTTAAAATTTTGCTGAATCTCATGGAACAATAGGGGTTATGAAAAGAAGTTATAAATCACTATGTTTTCATTATTTGCTGTTGGTCCCACTGGCTTTCATTGAAAGTAAATATTCATAGTTAATTTTGGTACAGCCCCAAAACAGTATCTTACAGCAAAGCATTGTTCTTATAGCAAATTTTAGAGTGTTTATGAAAACAAATCAATTAGTTAGCAGAACTGAATTTTAAATGTGAAAGGAGCTACCCACGTTAGTTATAGCCATACATAGAAATTATGTGCACTCTGCCATAAATTACTCAGGTGTTCAATGCTGAAATGCAATTCATTGCATTTGGAAGATTTGAAACTCCTTTTATTTGCATATTTTGAAAGATGGTTAATAATTTGAACCTATTCCATAAAAACATGGCTAGGAAGAAATGTATGAATGCCCAAACAAGGCAGCTTTTGTTACTATTTTGCTATTAAAGTTTACCATAAGAAGACCTAAAGTAAACCTTTACCACCCCCCCCATAAAGGCATCTCTAGAGAGGCAAACAGATCCACCTAATACTTTTTAAATTGCATGGGCTAATGATGGATTTTAGACCTCATTATTCCAGAGGTCTATTTAATTTTGTTTTCAGTGAAAATATTATGTAGCTGGTAATCCCTTGCAGTACTGATTCAGCAGCAGTGGCTTTAATTCCCTCATGCATTTGTCCATTTCCATTTGTCCTCCTACCTTCCGTGTGAACAGACAGCTCAATAAACCAAAAAAATCAGTTTCCTGAACAAAACTTCATCTCTTCAAGAAAATACAGGCTCTTGCACACATCTGCTATGAAAAAAAAAGTAATTTTTCTTGAGTTCAGATAGAAGAACCTCCTGTATCACATAGCTGAAAATTAATGTGCTGATATATGCAGAAGAGGGATGCATTTTTGACAGGTTGTGGTTCAGCCAAAGGTAGAGAAATAGGCAGCAGTATGTAAAGCAGAAAGCAGTTCACATCAGCATAGGAAACCATGGTGACCTCTTAGGCTGATATCACTTGCCATCCTTGCTATCTCAGCATATAGACTGTCATAGTTCATGAAGCAACATCTTAAAACCAGCAGGATGTCTTCCCACTGTTGTTCCCACTGACAGCTCTTTGAGCCAGAGAGGTTCTACTGTGGGAAGCCTCACTTCAGGCCTCAGTACATTAAGAAACATGACATAATGTGAAGACATAAAAAATGGCTGTTCCTAATCAGCCTAGAGCTCTTTCTAGTCAAGCAGTCTGTCTCTGCCACAGCCAGTGGCAGGTGCCTCATCTGCAGGAGCACTAGAGTGAAGCAAAAGCTGATGTTTCCTTGGTGTATTATCCCTGCTCCCTGGAATTTATGGGTCGAGAACCTCTTTTCCTTTTTGCCCCTCGAGAAAGACACTGTCTTGGGCAGAGACATCCTGCAGACTGAATCCAGGCTATGGTCCAGCATTTGGGCAATACAGTCTTGTGTAATAACGGCAGAAGCAATTGTCCTTATTAGAATATACCACATAACCATTCCTTTCCCAGAGGCCAGATGGTGATTTGCTTGCTGACAAAGTGCTGTCTTATTTCTAGCAGAGTACCACTAAGGTTACTAGCAAGTCACGCAGGTAAGGGAACCTTAAATACGAATTTTGCACTCTAAGTTCAAGATTTATTTCACTTGGTGCGTTGTAACCTTTCTTCTTTCTAAACAGGGTCTCAATTTTATGCTGCACATTGAGGCTAATTATTCTCACTTTATTTGTACAGCCCTGCATTTGCCATCTATTATTCCTGAAATATAAAATGATCTGAATTCTTTTATATCTGGCTGCACTACCTAATTATTCCTCATTTATTTTTATTCGCCTCCAATTTAGAATCATCTGCAAAGTTGGAAGTCATGTTTTCATATCATAATTAGACCTCTAAGAACCTAAGAAAACTTCTTGTGAATAAGCATGCATGAATAAGCCCCCCCCTTCCTATTCTCATTTTAGTGGAGACTTAAAGTGAGACAATAAGTTAGAAATGCATGAAATTATGAGCTAAAAAATTCAAGTTATTTGCCTGTGGGTCATAAAGTTGCAGCAACGAGAAGTGATATGAGGAATTAGTTATGATAAGAAAGTTGTTTAGGAATGACTGATAAGGATGTAGAAACTGAGCTGATGCGTACCTAGCCTCTCACCAACTGTGCTGCATGAGAACATGTGCCTATTGGGACAGCATATCTGCCCTGCTGGTGTAAGGAGCATAAAAGTTCCCTTCCTTTTCTGCCCTGTCTACATGTAGCCAATGTGCAGAAGGAAGTCAATTAGCAGCTGTGACTTTGATGCAGACATAATTTTCTACCTTGAGCAAGTCTTTTTCTAACCCCAACATTAAAGATTATCCCACCTTTAAAGTATAGTTTATAGTATTTCCTGCATCTCAGAGATACACATCTCACACTTGAATAACAGAGAAGATATTGGCACACTTACAGTATGACAGAAGAGGGCTCTTTTAATTACATTGCTTAACATACTGCAGCAGAAATCAGCCAGTTTGACATTTTCTGATACCAGCAAGGGAGAGCAACTCAGGAGCCTGTGTTTCAGTCATATGTATATCTGGTAGTATCTCTTTTAAATAGAATATACGCTATATAGTATAGAAGTTTTTGCCCTTTGGCTCAAGTTGTAGCAGTTGAATGTGTTGTTTCAAGATGTTACAGAGCTACAGACAGTTTAAACCACTACCTGTTTTCTCAAATGTGTGGAAAGAGAATGAGGGAATAACTATCCCATAAAGAAACAAATTACACAGAAGATCACTCTCCACCGAACATATTTCAGTCCGTGCTTTTGTGAACAAGCTTAATGTTGAGATCTGTAGCCCTCTCAGAAGAGGAGCAAATCTGATGGACAACCCTGAAGCCACAGACCCAGTTCAGACCCTGGATTGCTCCTCTTCATTTCTAGGTGGAAGAGATGTTCTGCTTATTGCACTATACAGGCATGTAACTATCTTCAGTTGATTTCCAGCAGGGTATCAGTGTTCCCTGTGTGAGTTCAGACAGGTGCAGACTCTGCATTTTCACCAGTAAGTTTATGATGACCAGGATACTTGCCTCTTTCCAGTTTAGACAATGCTCAGAACAGGTCACCTGCATTGAATTATCCTCTCATGCTGGTCCTATAGCCTTAGTCTGTTTTGAGTAACTGTAAAACTAGGGGACAGGGCATTGGGAGGTCAGGTACACCTTGATGTTGGCTGCTTTGTTACTCCTGATAAACCAGGCAAGAAGAGTGAAGCTCATTTTCTGAAGAGATTGGCAGTGAGTGTGACAGATACTGCTGGGAATGAGGCCAGGCAAGCCATCACACTTATGCAATCCATCTGATGATCTGAGCATCTCTGGGCCTGATTCTGACTTCCTCAATAGAGTCAGTCAAGAACAACCCCTTCAAATTCAGTATAGTTGCACTAATGACAGGATTTTCATATAGCATGAGAGATCAGAGTCATGTCAGACCTGACAGAAGGGGTAGATTTTTTTTAATTGCAGCTAGTGTCTTTATTTTATTTTTTTTTAATTTTTTTGGCCCTTGCTTTGTAGGCACATTAATTTACAGGTGTAACTTAAGTCATTTATATGTATTCCTGGCTGACAGATATATTGGTTAAATTCCTACCTGCAAAATTATGCCCAGAAGTATGTGCAGCTGTTGTTCTGAGCAAGCAGAAGGAATGCATAGGTACAGTACTTCAGCAACTTTATCTGTTCTCTGTAGGATGCCAAAAAGAAGGAACACATTTTTTAAAAAATCCAATTGATCCTAATAGGATAGGATATTTAAATATAGTTATTAAATACCATGGCAAGGTTAAGGGCATTTGTGTAATGTAACTTCATATTTTTCCCTAAATCTATCAGATGTTACTCTTAATTGTAGCTTCAACTATAAATTTACACAGTTTGGACTGGCTCAGTTTTAGATTATGACATTCCTGAAAAACCTATGAGGTTGCTGGCAATTGAGTCATTTATCTTGGAAAGTAAAAATATTCATGAAATGGCTGCAATGAACTCTTTTAAGTCTGACTCTGTTTCTGTAGAGATCACCCTGAATATGGATTCAATTGTTCTTTGAGTGCATGGTTTGTCTCCTAAATGTAACATAAACTTTCTATTCCCTCATGAGATAATCCGAAGATTTCAAAGGGAGTTAATTAACTACAAATTACAGATTTGCTCTTTAACATTAACATGCATCTAATTTTTTTATTTTATTTTTTATTTCAAAGTCGGGAACACTTTCAAGCACGCACAACACTTCTTTAAATATTAAGAATAACTGACAATGAAACCCAATACACTACAGCAATCCGGATGTTATTCATATGCTATTAAAATGCTAAGGCAACTCTAAGAGTTTAAGAAATGATGTGCAAAAGAAAAAAAGGAAAAGGGACAAAGACACCTGAAAATACCATCTGAATTATATAATTTTAAAGTGTGGAAATAGGAACTGTGATTTTTATGATGAGCGACCACATCTGAATATCGGATTGTCAGCAGAGTTCTCAGTTTTCATTTCTGCCATTATTCTATAGCATATTGCTTTTCCATTTTACCACAGCCCATACTTGCAGGTGTTTATGAGACAACACTGAAATGTGGGTAAAGCCAATGTACCCAATGCCATTTTTTTTTTTTTAAAGGATCAGCATGCCATTATTTCCCTCATACCTTAACTTGTAATAGCATAAATGTGTTCCAAAAACTTCTTGTAAAAATCAACTTTGAGATAGCAAAAAACTGAGTTCAAAAGAAAATCTTAAGATGAGATCCCTCCTGAAATCCAACATGTCTTAACCATGAAAATCTTCCAATACTGGCTTGGCCCAACTAAGTCCTAAATGTCTCAGTCCACTCTGTCCCATGTCTCACTGAGCCAAAGCAACTGTCTTCAGTATGGGGCAGGATGAAGCCTCTGTGTCCTTGTGAGTGACGTGGCTCCCATGCCATCCCTGGGGTGATGGCAGTGATGGCCACAACCCTTCCAAACCTGCAGAGGAGCTGAGCATCTGTGGGCTCTTGTACTCCATGCTTTCCTATCATGATCAGTGCAGGTACCTCGCTTTGCAGTATCTAGTGAAAAGATAGCACAGAGTTTTTCTGTAGCAATTGTTGGTCCAAAAATTTCAGTCAGCTCCTTGCCTCTATTCCCACAGTCCCCTCTATCCAGCAGTATCAAAAACGTAATGTGCTGTCGAGAGCCCTGAATATCTGTCTTTTGTATAAATTTTATCTGTAAACAACATGCAACATAATTAAGTAGGAATTACACCAAATTCCCACATTACAGCTGCATTCAGTGGAGAGGGCTGTGTGTTCTTGGGCTCTTTGTGATGCAAGTTCCTTCAGATTTCATGGCTTTGTCACGCTTGAGATTGTGTGTACTGTGCTGATCAGCCATAAAACTATCCTTTATTTGAAATCAAATGTGGAGAAGTTTAAATTGTTCTGTGTGTATACAGATAGAAGTAGCTCATCTTTGGCAGTGCTCAGATTATTTATACTGCAGCTGCAGTAAATTTGAGTTGCACCAAATGTAGCGCTCTAAATGTCAGCTCGATTTTTCTAAAGACCTACTTTTCACTTATTGTAAATATTACTTGTTACAGATGCTAAAATTCTTCAATAGAGGAATGTCACTTTGGCTGCAGTCAAAGCATTCAGAAGTAATATGAATCATGACAGGACATTTATTTATTTATTTTCTAAAAAATTAACAAGATGAATTTTGTCTATGTTTAAGGACTTTGGGGTTGTGGGAATTCACCGTGTCTGTATGTAGGTACATGCAACTTTCCCGTAACTGCTGATGACTGCAGTTAATGTTAATGTAAAAGTCTGGTACATATGGATGGAGGCAAGTCCAATACGACCATCTTTTCTAAAACTGACTTAATGCAAGCAAGTACAGGAAATGTTCATTTAAAAGCTGACAAAGGAAAAAAAAAGAAAATTTGAATGTTAGTTTATATAGACATCTCACTGATTATGTTAATTTTTTATCTCCAGAAGTTGTCCACATTTTGTGTGTGTGTGTAACAGAAGTAAGAAGATAATTCACTCTTTATAATTTAAGTTTCTTTAAGTCGCTGTCAGGCAATTAGATGGTCCATAATTCACAGTTTAAAACTGAAAAGGAAATTTCCGCATCCTTTTCAGAAACTCAGAAAATGCTGAGCTCAGGCTCCGTTTAAATTTTTATTCATTGAGACAAAAAGTTCATCGCTACATACGAGTTGGATCACAATAATAATTGATTGTAATTTTCTTGATTGAAGGAAGCGACAATATTCTGTTTTTACATCAAGTGACAGAACAGAAATTAGGAGAATTTGTGTGCACCTGGGACAGATCAGCCACCCTTGGAAGAAAAATGAACTATCTTAGGAGACAGCTTTGAAGTAGACAGGTAATTTGTAGACTTCAAAAAGTTCTCTCTTCAGTCATGCAATTACAGCCAAATATTTTTACTTGGATCAGGTATAGAAAAATCTGTGTTCTTAGCTGTAGACTTTTTAAGACCCTTGATGTCTTGCTTATTACTGTAGATGTTAATTTCATGGTGGGGCAGTGGCAGTGTGACAGATCTTGCCCTTACACAGCTCTGTCAGATTACATTGATCTTCGTTACTATTTGTTGCTTTTTTCTTTTTTGACTGGTCACCTTTAATTACTCGATGTCTTAGCCTCACTTCACTGTAAACCAAGAAGCTAAGTTTCCAGAGTGAGAAGAGTTACTTTTCATTGGGTTTTCACTGGTTACCTTGTTTGTCTAAATCAGGGACTGTTTGAATGGGATAGTATAATGGGAAGAAACATTGGTTTGGGGAAAGCTCCACAGAAATTGCCTTACCTATGTCTAGTTTTCTCTATTTCACATATTCATTTCTGAAATACATTCAAATCATTTTTCTTACTATGTTAAGAGTGATTTTTATTGATCTCATAGATCACTCATTGAAATTTTTCTCACAGTTACATCAGCACGTATCATCTTTCTGACATGGTTTTATCATTCTTTTAGCTTCAGTTATGCTTTATTATTTCTTAAAAACAATTCTAGAGAGACAAGAAATATTACAAGTTAACAAAATTATTGCCATTGGAGTTCTTTTGAAAGAATACTAGGGGGAGGAATGTAATGAAGGTGCTCTGAATCAATTTCTGGAGGAACACTTGTTTTCCTGTTAACTGTAAAAGGAGCTTTGGAACTACAATTCCCTTGGGTTTGTGAGTCTTCCTGCCCATCCCCAGACTCGAGAGGAGTTGGTGGCGACTGCCTCCAGGACCTTCTGGTGGAGTGATGCAGGGTGTTGCTGGGCCTGTGACATATACTCAGGCACATTCTTGTAGCTAAATTCTTTTCCACATAATCTGGGGTGAATTTGTAGTTATTGATATACATAGAAATGGTATCTCTACATTTTAAAGCAGAAATTGTGCCTTGCTTTAGGTCCAAGCACAGAAAAGAAAAAAGTCATTTTGATTTTTAGAAAAGATTCCAGTTTAGTTTGTGAGCGTGTAGGAAGCTTATCATACACTCAGCAATACCAGTCCTTTTACCGGTGCAGAGCTTAGACGTAGGAAACCTAAAAATAGAATATTTATGGGATAGAGAGGAGAGAGAAAAAGAAAACAATTCAGCTAGAATATTCCAAAACAAATGTATGCTCTGCTGGAGGAACAAGTGCAAGGACTTTGAATGTTTGGGTTGGCTGGGGGAGATCATCTGAATTAGATCCACTTGAAAGGGTAAAAAATTATCACCACTCCCCATGGTAATGCCACAAGTCTTCAGCTTTTGTGGTTGTTTTTATTAATGCAGCACTCTTCTTTCAATAAGGAATGTTTACATTGCAATTATAGCTTCCAGTTTGAGCTCACAATCCACATTTTTTGTAAAAAAGTTAAGTTCCATTGCAGTGAAGCCCAGTTTAATTTTTCATCTTGAGTTTGCCATGTAAACTTGATTTCTTAAGCATATTTTCCAGCTCTAGTATTCTCTTATTAGACTCAGCATTTTCCAATTGCTTTCTATTTATAACTTAACATGATACAATGTCAAGAATAATCAAAATCATAAAGACATGACAGTGAAAAATCCCATTTATATGATCTTTCTGGGTCACAGTTCTGAGTTCCACTTAGAATGCCTGTTTTGGCAGCTAGAATTACCTTTTTTAGGAAAGGAAACAAGCAAAAAAAAAAAGTTAACAGAAAATGAACATAATCACTAAATGGCTTTATTAGCACAGGTTGCCAAAGTTCAGAGCTAGGTGGTTTCATCACAGGCATCTCAGGACCAATGTCCAGACCTCAGTGTGACTGACTTATTCAGTGTATGAGGGGATAACCCCAGCTTACAGTATCTCTTTCTGTTAGGCTCTATTTTCTCTCATTAATTTTTCATTTGATCTTCATTTGTGTTGCCCCAGGAACAAAGTACAACTGTAAATTTAGTATTTCTTTATTGTCTTTATTTAAACTGTGCCTTTGAAAGAAGTACTACATTCATAAATCTAAATCATTCCTATCATTTTGAAACAATGACTTTATGACAGGCAAATTTTGGTTAAGTATTTCTGCCATTTGTATATATATATATATGTACTCTCTTAAATGTGTTATTTTTAAGTCGCAGACACTTAAGCTTTGGACTCAATGATCTTCAAGGTCTTTTCCAACCTAGATGACTCTGTGGTGAAACAGGACTTTTGTACTACTTAATGTTTGGAGGCTCATGGCAGGCTCCATAGCCTTGAGTTAGAGTTGTACATTTCCTATACAATGTAAAAGAAAGTGTGTGATTCATAATGGTATGTACAACCCTAAGCAGTGAGCCATCTGAGGTAGCAACAGCAAAGACCTGAGGGCTTGCTTGTGTTTTAAATCCCCACCCTCTCAGAGGCTTAGGTGCTTAACTGTGTGTTTCTCTCCAAGCATGATTTATAGCCATGAGAGCAGGCACTTAATTCTCTGCTTCACAGAAAAACAGATAGAGCAAGAATCAATCTTTTAAAAGAAAAGGGAACCAGAGGAGAAGTAGGTGGTGATTCCTCTCACCTCCTCCTCACCTCCTTTTCAAGAGGACATCTCGCTTCAGTCCTTTTTTTTCTGCTAGAACAAGCTCAGTCTGACCTGGAAAGTTCCCCAGTACATAACCTGCTGAGGAGGATAAATACTTTCAAACTCTGCACTGGAAGATGTGGCAGATTTTATAGACAAGATAAAGATTCAACGAGCTACTGAGCAGGAGTAAGAGTAACCCTGATTTTGTAGTGTAGTTGTTATGGCACTTCCACAGGTATGGAAGACTCCAGCCTAGGCTTCAGGGACAATTTATCTATTTTCTATTACATAGGTGATAGTTAATGTATGGCAACAGTTGTTGTAGCAGCAACTGATATTAAGGACTTTCCCTTTGGAAACAGTTTCCCTAGCCAGCTACCCTACAGGGCCAAGCTTGATACTTTGTCTCTGTCCCAGTAAATGCAAAAAAAAAGCCCCCAAATGACCTAAATGAAATACCTAAGAAAATTCTATCATCATGCCGTAACCTATGTCAGGGAGCACCAGACAGGCACTTGGTACCTCAGCAGTGTGGAAGAAAATCTGAATTGAGGTTTTCTTGTGTGTGCAATATCATACATATATACATATGTATTGGCCGTGGCAGCATCTTCAAGCTCTGCCTACAGTAAAGAGTTGCACAGTTGTCAGTTGTACTACACATGTGAACCGGCTCAGGAAGACATATATATTATGATTCCTCTTACTCCAGTGGTCTGCGCTGCTAGCAGCACTTCTCAGAAGTGTTGCTAGGCCTACAAACTGTTGCCTCCATCTTATAATACCCAATATCAGAGGCACAAGTCTGGTAGTGTGAAGCAAATGTAGAATTTCTCCCTTTCTGTATGTGCCATTATGGATGGCTACAGATGGTTCTGTTCTGTACAACGGTCTGTTGCAGAAGGTAAGAGCTATGAAAGTACACGCTTACATATGTGAAAAGTATGTGAATGCCAAATGTAAGCTGGATTGGCTGGACCAGATAACCCAGACTTTACCTCAAGTTCAATAACATTACTTATGGAGGAAGAAAATGCTTCATGTGAAAAAGGGAGAGCTCTTGTAGCTGCAAGAAGGGCTGAAGATATTGATAAGACAATGATAAGCAAAATTTAGACTTTAATGTTGGTAATAATAATGCTAATTTATGACATTAATATGGGAATAAGAAATTATTTTAAAAGCATATAATATGTACAGTTATCTGTCAAATCTAGCTTGCAAGGCCATAAAGCAAGAGGAATGAGAGCTATTGTTAGTAAAGAATTTATTTCAGAGAACTCATTGTGTTTTCTCTTCCATAGAATAGACATTTCTGAAAATAAGCTGAAGGTCACATCTGGAAGATGAGAATATGTTTTCCCACAGAAGATATTAAAGGCTTTATGATTATGCCAGAGCACACAGTTAAGTATATGGAACCATTAAAGTTTGACAAGGCACCTGATCTAGATGAATAACATTCCCAAATTCCAGAGGAAACATTAAGATAAAGTAAGAAAAGCCTTTAGAACATCGTCTTTTTCACATTTTGTTAACAGCTAGGGAAACATCAAAGGCCAGGAAAAGGATAGTGGTGTTTCTGTATTTTTGGGAGAAGATTGAAGAGACAAGTTTATGGAATGTGTAATATGGAAAGAACAGTCACTGCTGTTTAAAGACCAGGCTGTCAAACTTGATGAATGAGCAAAATTTTTGTGTAGACAGTCCTGACTAGCCAGAGAAAAGTAAACTAAAGGACATATTTTCCCTGGACATAAGAGCCTCTTGAAACTATGTCATATGTCAACATGCACAAAAGAGATTACTCTAAAAAGCTAAGCTGAGAAAACATTGGAGGAGTGGTGAAATGGATTTTAAATGAATTTAGGATAAGAAAAATAAAGCATGTATGTTAAAGGGAAATACTTTATAAGAAGAGAAAAAAACAAACAAGGCAGAACCGGTGGTCAAAGCTGAACAACACTCGTTGGTATACAAGAGGGGGGTTACTGGAAAGAGAGCTGATTTTGCAAAAAAAAATGATGGAAAGAATGCAGAAGTATGGCTGTGTAAAGATGAAACAATGCCTTTAATACTATGCTGCTAGGAAAGCATGACTGCTTCATATAATTTAAAGTAGTAGAGGAATGCAATTAACCTCACCTCCAGCAGCAGAACACTGAATGTCAGTCAATAATAAGAGCTGGACATACAGATAATAAACTATCTGTGCAATGTTTACCAGGATTAATAAAATAGAATACTTAATTTCTACACATAAACATATTTGCACCATATACCTACATGTAATACAGTTATTCTCATCAGTGCTAAATGCATACTAGTTTGATAACAAAAGATGGACAATACTGTGCTAAGATCTAAAGGTTTTAATGTGCTGTGCAGAGTATCCATCTATCTATCCTTTTTATTTTGCTGAGGATCATTCATCCTCCTAGCATCTCTGTCAAGTTCCCATTCTTAGAGCAAATAATCTTCAGGTGGAACTTGACAGTTCTTTAATGTAGCTGTAGTTTATTTTTGAGGTTAATCTGTGTCAAGCTTGTACTGCTCCTTTGGTTTTTGGAGGGTAGCTTTAGATCGTGGGCAGAATCGGAAAAGCATGTTGCACAAATGGTGAATCAAGCAGTGAGTAATGCAGGTCAGTCCAAGTGAAGTAACAATAAAACCTTTAGACTATATCATATTTTCATCTTCATGTCACTTATGTCACAGATAAATGATTTTAAGAATATACAGGAGAATTTTACAGAGTATTTTAGCATGCATATCTTTCTGCTTGTAAAGCCTCATGCTTCTGTACTGTAAGATCTGTTGTGCTGACTGAGTTATCCCCATGAAGAGGGAAAATGACATAAAGCTCTCTAAAATTAAGTAGAAGACCAGCTTCTCCCTCATAAAAATGTCAGAGTTTTAAGTGTTGGTTTCTCACAGATCTGCAGGTCAGAAAAAGATGTGAAGTCCTACGTTGGACCTGGGAATCAACTTTTGCAAACATTGTAATGTGAAGCCATACTGTCTGAAGCTGTCCCTGAAGGACCATACGATATTGAACTTCACAGCTGTGATAGTTTTGGGTGTAAGAGGGGTGCTGCAGAAAGCTTCTTACAGCCTTTGTGCAGAAGTAATTTCAAGGAAAGAAATACATGCCTTGGCGGTTGCCATTTTTATGAGTTTTTAAGGCTGATATTGGTTGAGTCTCTGGCTGGGACTGCTAAGTAAAACCCAGATAATGAGAAATGGGCAGAGGAGAATAATGTCTATTTTGAGCTGTAAATGTGGTTGGCAATACCCACAGACTGAGCTGATGTATCCACAGATTTAAATTCTCCTCAGTAAACTTATTCCCTAGCTTATATAAGTTTCAAATATACTTTATTAATATTACTGTCCAGAAAAAAATAAATCCTTCCTTTGTGGAACATTTATCTCAAAAATACAACTGTTCTGGCAGTGTGCTTGCCCGCTGCATTGTCTTTACATTTTAACAGGTTTATTTATAGCAACACAATTTTGAAAAGCACCCAGAACAAACAACATCATGCTCTCCAGGCAAATGCGTAAGATGGGCTAGAATCTCCATTTGTCTGTGCTGTGCATGCTCATTTAGATTATGGTAAAGGGGGTATAAAACACTACTGGAACACAATGCAAATGATGTATGTGTCTTTGCAACGAAATAAACGATTATATGTGGTATTAGAGCTGTAATTTTATGCTTGTTAGTCATCCAATTTTGATTAAGGGATCATTTATTTTAAGAATAAGTCTGCATCACTGTGCAGGCTTTTTCTTTCTACATCAAGTTGTAAGTGAAAGAGCAGGACGAAAAGCAACTCAAGACTAGGACTTGGGACTGATGCAGTGGAAATAGCACATCACAGATCCAAACATTCCTCAGCAGGAAAGGTTCAAAATGGAACTGTTAGTGTCTGACTTCAAAGGTCATTTGGGTTTAAAGGTACTTGGGCCCTCAGGGTAAACACTGGGAATTTCTACATTGCTCATAAAAGGCTAAAACCAATACAGAATGTTTTTCTACCAAACCCCAAAACCTTTTCAGATTAATTCCACAATTGTACACATGGAGTTTTGATAGCTCCAAATACTCTTGAACTAAGTTGCAGCTCTTTCTCTAGAGAGAGATTGCTTTTAGCACTTTCCCATCATATGGGAAAGAGATGTAAATTTTTACTGCTACCTCCTAAATACCTCTTGTTATGAGTAAACCCAGGAAGGTTTTTTTTTCCCTTTCTAGACAATTGAGCTGAGATAATACAGAGGAGTAGTTATCCCTTCTGACAAACAGATGAGTGACTCAATGACAGAAGAAAGTTCTTAGATGTACAATGAGTAGAGGAGTGTTAGCATGAGTGCCATATTCATTGCTTTTTGGATTCTGGAAAATCCTGCCTGATGGAAGACGTAGCAGGGGTGCCCTCTGAGGCGTGTATCCAAATATGAGTTCATTTATAATGGACTAGCTGATTCTGGGTACTTTCTGACCATAAATTTATATATGTACCAGAAAAAAAAAGAAGTTGTCTATAAGTATATCTGAATTTAAGGCTTTGGTTCAAACATTTGGGGAATGAAGGGTCTCAAAATACAAGCCATCAGCTAAACTTTCTTTATAATGTACATTAAGCAATCTGTTTGCTCCTCTTATATATAGGCCAACAAGATGGGGTGCAAAATCCTTATCCTGGGTCACAAAGGAAATATTCTGCCGTAATTCAGATATTTCAAATCATCTGTCATCTGAAGTATAGCACAGGCCTTTGGGATATACCTATAGTCGCTTTAAATTCCTATCTCAGGTATCAGTCGCTGTTGAACTGTTGTGGAGGGTCAGCCAATGGGCAGGGGGATGTGCGCCAAGCCCCATGTTGCTGTGGCTGCCCTGCAATGGAGGGTGTGGCTGGAGAGTGCGATCAGAGCTGGCTTGGGTGGCTTCACAAGCAGGACTCAAGCCGTTGACGGCAGGACACACTGCCTGGAAGATGTGGCTTCTTGCTGAAGGGGAGTGGGATACCTTGCCACCTACTTGGTGCGCACAGGTTACTGGGAGATTTATTATGCCAGAGTTTTCAATCCTGGCAGTGGCTTAATATATATTTAAAACTGCATTAGCTGGGATACATTTCACATCATAGTTTTCCTCTAGTTGTTGTCACTGTTTCAGTAAGCCTGCAGGGCACATTTTCCTGAAAGACATAGGCTTTTTCATGTAACACCCCATTAAGTAAAGACCTTTAGCAAGGACAAAGAGCCTCTGAAGATCCTCTCTTGGCATAGAATGTTTACAGGCTGAAACATGAAACCTACTATTTCATTAAAAAAACAAACCAAAACAAAAAATCCAAAAATGCCCAGTTAATCTGCTTATTGCCCCATTGATTTTTCCATGGCTACACATACTGAAATGTTCTCTTTTTTCTCTTTGATATTTTCCAAGAAAGCTGCTGCTGCTTCTTCTTCTTTAACCTCTTTATAATGGCTTTGTCAATACCTTTCAAGTATTTGTTTTTGTGTCAAGTTTGCATACTTAAGATATATGTAAATGACAAGGGTGCTGGAAAAGAAAATGGCATCCAGACTGCTGTCGATGTGCCAGGTTCTGGGAGCTGCAAAATTAGTGATCTGCAGGTGTGGAATAGTTCTACTCTGCTGGGTTGCACCTCCAGCTGTGGAAACTGGAGGAAATATGCACACAGTTGAAGTGTGCACACAGTAGTGTGGGATGCCAGGTTAATCTAATCCAGAGAATGGCAATTTGGGGTCAAAAGTATGGTGGCGGAGTGGTTTCATGAGTCTTGGCTTGCATATGTGGATTAGTAAAGGGCAGCAGAAGCAGTCATAAAAGTGTGATTGACAGGTTCAATGTATTGCATGGCTGTAGAGCTATTCAAAACAAATTGTACACATGGAGCTGGTGGCCACAGGATTGGTGTCTTCCTGATGGATGTGTTGCATGTTCTTAGCTTCAGATCAAACAGCTTTTTTTTTCTCTGCCTGCCAAAATGTTCCTGTCTGCCTTTCACAATTTCAAGAGAATTTATTTCTTTCCACCTACCATGCACAGGAAATTTGACTCAGAAAGATGAGATGCAAATATTATGCAGGAGTGACCTTTTCATTTACAGGGTGACTAATTAGCTTGACAAGTAACACGTTTAGTAAAATACGTATATGCCATTAGATAATCCTGCCTACCTCTTTATATTTGCGCCCTGAAATACATCTATCTTTTGTTGCAATCAACTGCAGGCTTGCTGTTGACTTCAATACAAACAGGACTACCGACCTATACCAAATGCAAAGTAACTTAATACTCAGTCTCTGATCTGGCAACCTCATAGTTACTTCTTTAGTCATACTTTGGCATCACAGTGTAGTGCTGACTGAGTGCCTTTTTCAGTTCTGCTAGCTTTTTGCTATAGGACAGAACACAATGTGTGGTATTAATATAGAAGACAGTAAAGTATAAACATTTTTAAAGTAAACTTCAGGGAAAGGTAGAAAATTCTGAGGTGGCCTAAACTCAAGTGGCAGTCTGGACATGACTTTAAGGTGAGCCTGTGCAACGGTTTGGACAGCTTCCTTTAGATAAGCCATGCTGTGGTATTTTTGTGTAGACTGCCATGCTGAGGTCTGCGGTATAGCTGTAATTGATATCGTTACTTCAGTGATCAGCAGCTAAGCAAAGAAAGAGATGGTCGTATTCATTATTTACTTTGGGTGGGATCCTGGTATTCAAAGGGTCTGAGGAGAGGTGGTTGTGTCCTTGAAGGAAGGGCCAAGAAGGGGTTGGTTACGTAGATGCAAGAAATGGCCAAGAATATGACCTGGGTGTTCTAGGCCAATAGAAAAAGGCTGGCCATGCCAAAACACAAAGCCCACCCTAGATTGCTTTGGGGAGTCATTTATGGCCATGAACAGATGCTCTCAACTGCAGTGAACCTTGAGTCCTGCATGGGTTTGGGTCTGATGTAGGATGATTAGCATTCCCCGGCTCTGGATTGCAGCGTCTGGTTTTTGGTGCCATCTCACAGTATGGTGTGGCAACAGAGATGAATGATACCCTGCTAGAAATGGGAAGCAGTGATACTTTGCAATTCTAATGAACCCACCCTGTGCTCTTCGGTGTCCTTTAAACCCTGAACAGTTAGCAACAGCTAAGAAGGGGTAAAAGTCTTACTGGGTGACAGGTAGCAGGGAAGAGGAGCCTGTGAATGCCTACAGCAAAGTGTGCATCAATTTCCTACTGATATTTTGAATTGTCCTGTTCCCTTTTCAGATTTATTTTGAAAGATGCTTATATTTTTATTATAAAATACATCAGTTAACTGCTTCACTGTTTTATATGCATTTTTTCTGATCCAGAACTGAGCCTGATGTTGCCATTAAATCACCTGCTTTGTGCTTCTTTATTATTTTATTGTTCCTTGTCAATTTATTGCCTCTTTGCCTTTAATGAAGCAGGTGGCAGCTTTACAGATGGGGGACTAAATCACAGAGAAACTACATGACTTTTTACATGACCTATGCACACAAAATTAATAATGACTCTTAATGACAGGTGCAGGCGCTACATACAAGAGTTTTAAGTAGTTTAGCTATGTTGGCAGTGCTGATTTGTGAAAAGTTCAGGTTTTGTGAGAGAATGTATGAGATATTAATGCAAATTTTTGTCTTTTCCGTACATTTTTACTCATGATGGACCCATTCAGTGAAGGCTTTATGTACCTCTAGGTCCTCTCCTGGCTACCATTGGGTCAGATTTCTCTTCTCTGTTACTAAAGTGCCATTGCTAAAGCTGCACTGGTTTTGGCTTTTGGCATGGTCCCTCAGCAGACCTGCTTCTTCATGGAGCTCTCTTTATCCGTCCTGCTTGCTTTCCTTTTCCTTCATGCTTGCTTTCTTTCATCTCTTACGGCCTTTTCTTATATACTCTTCCTTTCTCCTTTTCTTTTAGCAGTGTCACCCATTCAAAGTTCAGAGCAAGTCTTCCCTCTCTGTTGAAACATTTCATTCCCCTCTGCCATTCACTTTATTCATTCCCCCTCCTAGGAGTGGGTGCCAGCTAGTGCTGACATCCTCTCCCCCTGCCCACCCCCGAAATGTAGTAGATGATTGCTTTGCTAATTCCTATGACACAGAACAACTTTTTTTTCCCATGATTTTTCTTTTTCTTTCCATTTTGACCTTTGGAGTCATTGGCAGGCTTGTATAGAAACGTATCCTATATGATCCATATGAGGCATACAACAAAATCTGTGATGTTTATTAGCAAAATCCAAGATTTTCTAAACACCAGCACTTCACCTGAGGCCTTTGTATTGTTAATTTTTAGAACTGGAAGGCCACTCAGCATGTTTTACCTATTTAACTGTACCAGGGCTTACATGCATACAGAAGTAGTCCTTGGGTAGACCATAACGTTACTTAGCAACATAAGGCGAAGGGGTCAGGCTTGAAAAGGAGCTTGTGGGAGGTAGGCTGACAAAGTAAAACAATTTTAAATCAAGAGGCCTGTATGGATGTCATTGCTGGATTTTTAACAGTGGGATGATGATGTCTGAAAGCCTTCTTAGCAGATATCTTCTAGAAATGAGGAGGATGGTGAGGTGCCACTAGGTGAAAGAAGGGCAAATATCTTTTAAGATGCAGGAAAAAGAAAAGCAAGGAAAATACAGATCTGTCAGCTTCTTCAGTACCCAGATGAATAATTGATGCTAGAGGCAAAATCATAGTATCTATACTGTCCAGCAGTAAACTCCAGACTCAAGTGACAATGTGTAGTAGTTGGGGTCCTTCAGTGGTTTTGGAGAAGATGATTCTAGGTGAGGTTCTCACTCTGAATAAAGCTCTGCAGGAGCCTGTCTCATGTCCTTAACTATACAGAAAGCCTGGGAAGTAAACCTTTGAATTTAGGCTATGTTAGTACCCTGCAGTGAGATTGTCAGTCTGAAAGCAGTGACTATATTCTATATGTTTTTCTGTATAAAGTTTTCAATATTAATCATAACAATTTGCTTTACTAACCTTTGTCATCATGATCCCTCAGTAATCAGAATTATTTGCTGTATCTTGGGAGGAAAGAGATTGAAAGAGCAACCCAACCTAAATCTCTTAGTAATCAATTATTTTGGATCAAATAAAAGATTAATTTATGATTAATTTTTAAACTCTATGTATATATTTCTATATCATTATATTAAGGTACAATAAATATATATCGTAATATTTCTACATTAAAATTTAGTCATATGTATTTATTATGACAGCCATCTTATCTGGATGTAAATTAAGCTGGTGTTTTATACAGTCATTATGAGTATTAGAATTATTCCTCTGAAATTTGTTCTTCTCCAGTATAGGTATCATGACTACAAAGGTGCATGAGTCTGTCTGAAGTTCACAGAAAAGTGGGTAAGAAACATAGAAAATGCTACCAAAAGAGTTTCTGAGATGTCCTTAGTGCATCCCTTTTCCCCCATTATACTTACATTATTCCTCAGAAATTTGTCTGTTCTTAAACTAGTCCCTCTATTGTAAATTTTTATCTTTAATATTGCCTTAAGTAATTTGCAGTTACAGTGGTGCTAATCACTATTAACAGAAGATGCTTACAAATAAAAATATTTTTTTCTTGTGGCAGCATGGGTGATGTAGTATTTATTTTGTGGGGATGTAAATAGCTTTTCTACCAAGTGTGAGTTAAAAGTTAACAAATTAAAGTCTGACTGAGATACTTCTCACAAAGATATCATATGGCTCAAAAGGCTAGAAAGATATTGGAACAGCAAGAGGAGATATGAATGAGATGGGAAGTAGAAAACAGACCAGAACTTTCACCCACAAACTAAAATCCACATACTTTTTTTTTTCTAGAGAAAAAGCCTTCCTTTGCTCTCATGTTCATAGTGGCGCTTGGCATTTAAGCTTGCAATGACAGTGCCTTTTCTGTGTACCAAAGTGCTTAAACTAAAATTTAGCCTAGGTCCTTGGAGATGAGAATTTACTAATCAGCAAATGTACTGCTTTGCAGATGTGGCTAATTGTGTGACCCACAACTAAAGCACCATTTTCAGAGTGTGAATTGATTTCATAGAGCTTCTCTCATTTTCCCTCTTAAAATCCAGCGATGAAAGAAGCATCCTAGGGCCTATGACAGCCAGTGAGCGGTCTATGGTATATCATCACCATTGTACAAGTTTGCTCTGAGCCCAGCCTACAAACCTTAAATTGTCTGATAGGTATCCAAATACTGGCATCTTTTTCTTACATATCCATAGTCAATAGTCCACATCAGTGAGCCACTCCTACCAGAGGAAACACTCCTCTTAGAATGGAGGAGAGCTAAAGTCTTAGTCTTATATCCCTGTTACAGGTCAAACAAATCACCTTGAATTTTTGGTACTATGAGAGCTATAGCTGGGAAAAGCAATTCATTAAAGATAATTGCATTGTACTGAAGAACTGCTCTCTGAAATAAAAAAAAATAAATTAAGAAGATTCAGTGCAGAAAGAAAAGAATCTAAAATAGGTTTGGAATAGGTTGTCTTTTTCAGATCAAATGTTAATATTATTTGTAGCAATGCTTTTAGGAAGTCTGCAGTGCTCTGGCTAAGCACCACTGCTCTATGGTCACCCTTCTCATCCTCTGCAGCACCATGGAGAAGCCAGTTCCCCCAGGACCGCATTTACCTCCACCTCTTACCTGTTGGGCAGACGGAGTGTCTGGGGCCTTGATGCTGATCCTGCAGAGTCAATTGTAGTGAGAGAGAGAACTGGAGAAGTATCTAACCCTACTAGCTTTAAATATTCACATTTTGCACCATCTGTAGAATAGAAGGAAAGCAATATTAAGAATCCTTTACTTCCAATCCTTGAATAGGAATCCCAAGGTCATGTAACAATGTACTGTTTATTAATCTGGCTAGGTGATAATGATATAGTGTCGTAAGTATTATATTTGATGTGTTTTTTAAAAGAGTGAGAGACAGTAGATTTATTCTAAGCTAAATGTATGGTAGCATATACAACACATGATGCATTTAGTTGTTTCTGCATCCATCAAACATTTCATAAACTGATGACAGATATTGAAAATCTTTGCTGGATTGCAAAATACTAATATGCAGCATTTGGGTACTGAAGGAAATTACACCATGTTTAAGTTCCAGAGTTTCCATTACACAGTCATGTAACAGCATGACAAATTGTGTATAACACATGACAAATTGTGCACCAGTCTCTACCAAGTAGACTCTGCTCCACAAAATATGCATGATACCAACAATGGGAAAGAAGCGGCCTTTGCGTTGTATCACCAGCTCTTCCTCACTCCTATATGGATCAGAGATCTGGTCATGGTATAATTAACTCATTTTTTCTTGCTTCTTGGCTAAAATACCTGAATCCTTTTGAATAGTCATATGATAAATCTATTGGTAACTTTTCCATTGCCTTTCTAAAGTAATTTGGCTAATGTTCAGAGCTGAACTTCCAGCCAAGTCTGAAAGGCTTTTTTTCCCAGTTTAGAAAATGTTCCCTATGTGCAGCAATAGTTTTTACTTAGAGTAAAATGGGTGTACTAGAATAGCTTCTGCTTTTCAGATACTTCTCTTGGGCACTTCAACACAGAAAATGGACACATTGGCATACTTACGAAAGGGAAGCACTTTTACATGGTTTGAAGCAGGCACAGTGCACACAGGTGCCTGTGCGTTGTCTGCCTTTGCAGTGTCCTCCCCTGTAGGACAGGACAGCATTGAGCGACATTAGAGACATACCTGCCTCCTTGTTATGGCTGTACTAGATTTCATCCTCAGCCTCTGAAGATGAAAAACTAGTTGGTGACAACTACTGCAGTGACTTTTTGCTAGTTGCCAGGCTGGATCAAAGAGTGGAGAGTTAATTGTGGGGATTACATCAGGACATTGCCTCATGCAAGTGGGATGGAGGCAGGCTGAGCATGTAAGGAATGGCTTTGCCCCAGCCTGCTGTGGCTCTCCGTGACGACATGATGGCAGAAGCAGATTGTTAGGGTAGGTGCTGGGGGTGAGCCAGTGGCATTAAGGCAGCAGGCGAGAGGCTGCATACAGCATTTGATTCAAGCTGATGTGTCGATCTGGTCTGCAAGATGCCCAGCCTTGGTAGCACCAGGCATAGTGGATGTACAGCTGGCTGCCAAGCAGCAGGGTTATCTAAGAAACTGCAAGACTGGTGCAGTGATGATTGGAATATTTTCCCATAAATATTCCTTAAACTCAAATGATGGTGATGAAATCATAAAAGTAAATGGCTCTTGTAATTCCTTTTTTGGAAAAAAAATTACACCTAAAAACATGTAGAGATGTCCTTCTTTTCCAGAATATTATTGAAAATTAATAGACCATCTGAATCTGCAGTATCATAAAGACTGTATCCATTTTTTTCACATACCTGCAGATTAACCTACAGCAGCTCTCCGTCTGTTTGCAGGCTGTTTTCTAAACCAGTGTGATGCCTCAGGTACAGAAGAGAGAGAAAATAATTAACAATGTGGCCTACAGCATCTTGAGGAACAATTAATTTTAGTGAATGCATGGGGGAGGAAGAAGAGGGAAGGTAAGCTTTTTGCACATTTGTTTGCTTGTGCATGCATGTCTGTGCATGTTGTATAGATGTGCATACAGTTATGTATGTATTTCCCAAGAAGATTATTTTCAGCATTCGGGCTTTCACTCTTTTGCAATGGCTGTTGTGCACAGAAACTACTGGGAAAAGACAGTGCCATCTGCACTGAGGAGATTAGGGGGTGTCAAGGAATATTCTTTTTTACTTCTCACATTCCAGCTTCTCTCCATCCTGTCCCTGGAAAAATCCCAGCTTTTTTTTAAAGACTGTCAAAACAGTTTTAAGCTAGTCTCTGATGTATAGAAACCTGTGAGACAGAACTGTGACAGCTATGTATTGTCAAAGGAGTATGACTGCATAAAAAAAATAAAACCCCAATACTGCTGAATAAAAGAACAGGGAAATGTATGAGGCTGCACTAGCATGTGGGGTAGTTTTCTTTGTGCATATCAATGTATATATATTGATCAGAGAATACTGATTTTATATATCAGAAGACCATTTCATTGGTTTATATGTAGAGAGGTTGTGTTGTGCATACACCTCACTGAAAATGAGAGATCTGTGCATCTACGAGAAGTTAAAAATGAAAACCCTATGATTAATCAGGCTTTTTTCCAAAAAAAATTTGGGTCTCGAAATTAGAAATCTAAATTCATTTATAAGCCCTTAAGTGCAAGTGCCCTCATTTCAGATGCTCTGAGCAACTGCTGCATCTGTTGACTTGCCTTTATTAAGACTGGCTCTGTTTCTTAAAAGCAGCTGTCAGGAAGGAGATCCTATAGGATCTCCTATGACGTGTCTAGCTAGCAAATAGGCAAGCACGACTGCAGTACCTACATGCCATATGAGTACGGCTAGAGATACGGAGAAGTGATGCTGAGCTTTCTGAGTGACTTTGTAAACTTCGGGGAGGAATCCAGCAGAGACACTGAGGGAGAAACCCCATCACATGCTAATTAAATATTTTCCGGCTTTGACTTCTTTACTCCTTTTTCATATTCCTTGGTCCCTTCTCCTTCACACACTGGTGCCCATGCTGAATACAGACTACTTGAACCAGCAGAAGGAACTCTTGCTGTGTTAGTTTTGAGAGCGGGATGTCATAGGTGTGACCGCTTCCTTCTGGGTGCTGCACAGGCAAACTAGGTTTTTCGAAACTATTTCATCTCACAAGTGCATGGTCAGATTTGGAAAATGGTTGTGTTAATAAAGGGAACCTGAAAGCTTAATCTTAGCCCAAATAAGATGATTTCTAAACCTTTGTCTTTATTCTGCGATTTTGTAATTGCATAAGCATGACTCCTTGGGAGAGAAAACAGTGCCCCACTGGAAAGCCAGTAGTGCATTCATCCCTCCAGAGAACAAACTCATTTGCTCTTTTTTTTTAATGTCTGCTTATTCAAACAATTAAATAAATGAAAAACAAGAAACTGTTCTGCTCTGAGCCACTCTCAAATGTTTTCAGGCAGTAAAATAAATGAGAAACAGTAATCTAACGTGAAACTAATTTGAGCATGTTTACATGTGATGAGGAAGCCAAAAGGTTTATTCATGCCCTTGGTTCTGAGTTGACATAAAAATATGTACTATGTCTGTAGAAACAGCTGCATGTAGAGGCTGCTGATGGCTGGCTGCTCTGTGCAAAAAAAAATTAAAAATACTTGGGCATTTGTCTTTTTCTCCTCCAAACGTCCAGACTATGACAGCAGGGAAGACTACAGAGTGTCTTTCAGGATGTGAAAGCTGTCATTTGTGCATCCCAGAGAGGACTGTGCTATGAAGGTAGAAGTATTTTTCTATAAGGAAATGACATGCTGGGAAAGAATGTAAACTTCTCTGGGATGTGAGGAGTGTATTATATTAATATTTGCTCTCTTGATTCACTTCATGCTGCATCAATTATACTGTAACTTTTCAAACTGCTGTCTGTAAGTAGTATTGTTAGCTATAGCCAAAGGTTGGAAAAAGATTATCCTTTTAAAATTTGATTGCTTGCCCACCAAGGAAACAACAAGAAGGAAAAAAAAAAAAACAGTTACCAAATCCTGTAAAGAAATGGAATTCCATCAATTTTCACTTCTAAATACAATTAAAAAGACAGAAATTCCCATGTCACTACACTACACCTTTAACATATTTGAATACTTCAGTTTTGACAATATAAAACATAGTAATGTGAAAAATAATTTTGATTATTATGTAGGTGTGATATTGCATAGAAATATAAATATATATCATACAGAGGTTTCTATACAAGAAGAAAAACAAAATGCTGTTCTTTGCCAAAATGCTACATTCCACTTTCATAATAGCTTGCTATTTTATATGGGGAACTTTCATCAAAAGCAACATATTCCCATGAATTTTCTCATACCACTCAAGTTGGTAATTCAAGTAACAGTGAAAGCTGTTCCATTTTAAAAATTTCAACCTGTCATAGGTTCCACAGGCTTAATTTTGGTTTAAAATGTAGGTTTTTTCATGTCCTGGTTTGTGTTACTCCTTTTTAATATTGTGAATGGAAATTAATTTATGACCTGAAGAAGAAAGCATATGGTAGTGTAGGGAGCTCCCCCATAATGAAAAGAGTAGAGCATAGAGCAAGACAAAGCAACTTCCAGTATGTGAGTTTTGCACATCTGTAACTTCTGTAATTCAGCAATATTTCTTTAATTTCTTCTAGTTCTTGCTTAAATGGCTACTGAACATAAACGATGAGATGCTCTTAACTCATACTTTTCACAGAATCACAGAATCACAGAATGTTAGGGATTGGAAGGGACCTCAAAAGATCATCTAGTCCAATCCCCCTGCCAGAGCAGGAATACCTAGATCAGGTCACACAGGAACATGTCCAGGTGGGTTTTGAATGTCTCCAGAGAAGGAGACTCCACAACCTCTCTGGGCAGCCTGTTCCAGGGCTCTGTTACCCTCACTGTGAAGAAATTCTTCCTCACATTTATGTGGAACCTCCTATGTTCCAGCTTACACCCATTGCCCCTTGTCCTATCATTGGATGTCACTGAGAAGAGCCTGGCTCCATCCTCATGACACTCACCCTTTACATATTTATAGACATTAATGAGGTCACCCCTTAGTCTCCTCTTCTCCAAGCTAAAGAGACCCAGCTCCCTCAGCCTTTCCTCATAAGGGAGATGTTCCACTCCCTTAATCATCTTTGTGGCTCTACGCTGGACTCTCTCCAGCAGTTCCCTGTCCTTCTTGAACTGGGGGGCCCAGAACTGGACACAATACTCCAGATGTGGCCTCACCAAGGCAGAATAGAGGGGAAGGAGAACCTCTCTTGACCTACTAACCACTCCCTTTCTAATACACCCCAGGATGCCATTGGCCTTCTTGGCCACAAGGGCACATTGCTGGCTCATGGTCATCCTGCTGTCCACCAGGACCCCCAGGTCCCTTTCCCCTACACTGCTCTCCAGCAGGTCAGCCCCCAACCTGTACTGGTACATGGGGTTGTTCTTCCCCAGATGCAAAACTCTACACTTTTAAAGCACTTGTTAGCAAAACTACTCTTTCTCTTTCATATGAATAGGGGTTGATCTTGTTGCTTGAAAGAACATCAGTCTTTCATGCCCCAAGAAAATTTTCCCCAGTGCTAAGCATTCACTTTTATGATTAAAGGCAGTCTAGGTATTGACCTTCTGGTGTTAAAGATAACACAGAAAGAGCTACATAAATTACACCAGTGAGTAAAGAGTAAGAGGAAAGAAAAGGTATAGTGGTAGTGACATCTTCAAAAGATTTACTAGAAAAAAAATGGTTCCTGGGAAAAGCTTAACATCATTAGTAATCAACAATGAATCTAACAGAAAGAAAACAGTACAAAGATGGCTATTGAAAAATTAGCATTTGAAGACAGGGGAGAATAATGTGGGAAGAACTGTCCTAGGCACAAATTCTGTGCTGCCAGAGAGCACAGTTGGAATCTCTGCCCTACCTAATTAGCCAAAACCTACCTAAACAGGCAAATGTTCCCAGGGCAAGACATATTCCTCCTGAGACCTGAGACTGGGGTGTCTGTTTTCAGATCTCTCTGCATGCCACCTAAAGATACAATAAGGGAAAAAAAAATAAATCAGATGGGAGGAGGAAATCTTATGCTCAGAAATTGTGATTTTGTTTCATTAAAATGATATGAGTCCAAGGAAGTTCAAGGCAGTTTGGTCCTGCAATAACAAGGCGTAGCAGAGGAAGAAAACAGTAGCAATAGTGGAAATATTCATAGTTTATTTTGAACATGCCCTATTGCAATGTTCTTGGTTTCAGGGGGAGCTGATTCCCTAGCCCTGTGTAATGTTGTGCCTGGCCTAGAGCAGTAAGAGAGGAGAAGAGGCAATCAAATGAATTATAAAACAGAATTCAAAGTGTACTAGTAGGGAGAGGGCTTTTTCCAATGCTCTTCTCTTTCATGCTGCTGGCAGTCCATGATGATATGGTAAAGCTACCATGTACAAAATGAAAAAAATGAAGCAAAAGAATATTAATAAGATGAATTCTTCCTCCTCCTTTTTTACTGTCAACAAGGGAGCTCCTCGTTTACACCTCTAAGAGTGGCTGGCGGTTACTGTATTCCCTGACTCCTGACCTACAGTTGTTACTTAGCCAGGCTATGCACATTTTAGCTCATTTAATCTTTCTTTCAAAGTCATTCTCTCCAGCTCTTTGCCATTTGTCCTGTTTTTGTCTGAACTCCTTCCAATTCATCCTGGCATGGTTGTAGCTGGATGAGGGTGTTTGGGGTGTGCTTTCAGGAATATGCTGTCTGGAAGGACCACATAACCTTTTCGATTTCCCAGGTCACCTTGGCAAGATCATGGGACCACTGGTGGCCCTGGTGCCTCCCTTACCCCGAGCTCTAGTTTACAGACTGCACACCGTGGAGCATCTAATAAAAAATCTGCAAATTGCACTGGCTGTTTTATTTTTTGTTGTTACTGAATAACACAGTCCCAGTTCTGATCCTTCTTCCTGTGTATGCTCCTTAGGTCTTTTTCAGCACTGCTACCTGATTCCTTTCTCTGACAGAATATCTATGGTGCAGTATATGACTCATTAGATATGCTCTTCTGCGTTTTTCCAGTGTGTATCCCCTTCAGTATTTCTAGGCCATATCACTAGGCTCCATGCCTTAGGTATTTGTGTTTCTCCTTGGTGGGCTCCTCCCATGAACTAGGAAATTGATTATTGTCTGGACTTCATGAGGTCAAGTCACATAATGATCCCCACATTATAAACAGCAGATTTTGGCTCAGTTTGCTGCTCTTTTTCAATTTCCTAAGTCTCTCCAGAGCCTTAGTCAAGAAGACAGACAATGTGGTTTCTCAACAGGTTTCCCTGCTATGTGCCTCATTTGGAGCTGAAGTTAATTAACAATTCTTTCCATCACTTGTTAACCTTTCAATGATGCTTGAACAGTGGGTTCGGCAGCCTTGAAAGAGAAACTGCAAATAAGAAAGTTCTTGCAGGTAAGTTTTTAAGATAAGAGATTGCTGTCCCATCCCTGAGCAAAAGTAATATTCTTCTTCATCAAACTAACATGCACCCCCTTCATTTTCCCAAATGTGAAGACAGTATCAAAGGGAAGGGTTGTGGAAATACTGTGTCAGGTGTCTCAAGTTCTGGGGTCTGAACCCCAAGCCCTGAATTAAGGTTGACATATGGGTGGTTCCCACAGTCCTTCAAAAGGAGGGGATGAGTTTGCCTTTTGGCTTTCCTCCAAGGTGCAGCTGACCTTGCAGGGAAAGCCCTTGGGTAAACAAGCCCCAGGTGCCCCATGTTGGGTAAATGAGTGCCAGGTGTCCTGCTTTGGGGATAAAAGCTGGGACCACTTGCAGGAAGGGTGGAGTGTCTGTCTGTGAGGTGGATGCACTTTGCAGAGTTTCCCTGTTGAGGAAGGACCTCCTGACTCTCCCTGCAACCGGGCCCTGGTCAGGTTTGGTGCTTGTGAAGGTGGGCTTTGTGAGAACAATATGTGGCTACCTCTATCCTATGTTATCCATCTATTGGCTTGGCTGTCTCCCATCTCTGCCATAAGAGACTTTGTTGCTTTGTTTGTTCCACCGATTGTTGGCAATGTTGTATCATTCTTGGGGCTGCTGGGGTTGATGTCTGTTATGTGTAATCTGATTGACTTGTTTGTACCCCCAGCAATCACCCATGTACTGACCCTTTTGTGTACAATAGAATCTGGTTACTGGTTTGTTCTTCTGCTGGCTGTGTCCTTTGTGCTAGGCCTAGTGATTGGCAAAACAGGTGTCTCAGTATGATGTTACAGGTAGATAAAGCATGGTATCCTGAGCGTCTCCAAACCAATGAATTTAAGAATATTTCAAAATGTTTCAAATGCCTTATTAAAATCCAGGTCTTCTATTTATATCCTGTTCCATCAACCATGTAGTTTACAGTTCTGCCAAAAACCCCTGTACATTATTTATTCATTAATATTTCATGATTCATACAATGTATGAATCTGGATGTTTGTTTGTTTCATTCTCTACTGTGCATGCTCCTGATTTCCTATACAGTAATACTTGGAAAAACCTGTATTTTGCTCTTTGGAAGGTTTCCCTGCTTGCTGTTTTTATAGTACCGTTTCACCACAGCTTTTGAAAAACAGCAATTAAATGATTCTCTAAATACTAATTTTGTAATCCCCCATAATGTGTACATAGAAGTATAAATCCACTGATTTTGAAACATAAAATGAGAGTGTAGATCAAGAGGAAAAGCCGTTATGATTAGTGATGTCCTTGGACAGCCAGAAGAGCGGCAAAGCTCAGACTAGAAAATTATTTGCTATAGAAATGTGAGAAGTTGAAAAACATCACGTAGCTGTGAGGCAGAGAGAGAGAGTTTTCAGAGAAGAAAATGGAGACCTGGGTAGATATGTAACAAAGCAATCTTTTAAAGATGGAAAGAAAGGCTGGGTGTATGTGTATATAAGTGTACACATATATATATTTATGAGTGGATGTCTACATCTTTAGACTTGTAAGTAGCAAAGAAGAATCCAGAAGCAAAATGTGTGTCAAATATATTTGAGTACAAAAAGATGGGCCATTTGGACGTCAAATTAAAAGACTTGAAAATTTCTGAAAAGATTGCAGTATGTATCAGCACTGCATGTGACCATATTACTTGAAGGAGAAAGGTGATAATTTAGAATTGCATAGATTCATGCATGTGGGGATACAAAGTGCACACACAGAGAAATAAGCAAGGAAACTGGAAACAGAACTGAAATCAGTAAGATGTCAGCAGAAGATCAAGACTGGGAAGTCATCATGCGTTCAGCCATGGTATAGTAGCACAGATTCTACTAAGATCTAGAGTTCAGAAAGTAAGAGTTCATTTGCAAGCACCTTTAAAACTACTGGCATTGTTGCCATAAAAATGTTTCCTTTTGGTTGCCAGAAATTGTCATACTGGATCAGAGTACTGATTCATCTTGTCTAATGTCTTGTCTCTGACAGGGTCTAGGGTAAGATATATTGTAGGTATAGGTGAAATTCCACAGAAATCATCACATCTCCTCATCATCATAATGCTTTGTCCTGCCCCTAACAGTTAGGCAGCATCATATGTGATCCTTTACACCGTATTTAAAAAAAAAAAAAAAAGAAAAAAAGAGGGGCTCATCTTCTACATGTACAAATACTCAAGAAAAATAATCCTGTGTTTTGGGCAACAGCTTGTTGTATGGAACACATGTGGAACCATCCTTTTGGGAAGGATTGGGAAAGCATCCTCAGGCACAATTTAATTCCTTAACTGAAAAATGGGACTAAAAGCAATTTCAAACCTACCTGTATTTTGACAGAAAACTTCATGAAGGATGACCTTGTATTAGAAGATGCTATAGAAGCATTTCAGACAGGCAATCTGTATTGACTGATACCCTTCAGAGACTACAAATACTCTAGGCAGTGAATTTGGGGCAAATTTGTTTGCATTGCTGAATGCTACTAAAACATGAAGAGGTTTCTGCTGATTTAAGGATCTAATGCTCTAGCTCTCGGAGCCTGCATCTATACCTTAGCAAATACTGCAGGACTGAATCTGTAGAGGGATCCATTTGGTGCTGAGGATCTGATGTGCAATTGTACCTGATTCCAGATTAAATTAATCTTAGACTTGCTCTACTCTGATCCCAGGGACTGAAGGAGTGTTAGGAATTGGAGAGAAGTAGGTGCATTCCTGAAGCTCAACTTCCAGTTTAGGTTCACCTGAAGGGAATCCAATCTTTGCACTTTGAGACTGGTCCCCAGTGCAAACCAATGCATAGGAATTGGGAAAAACTGGGAGATTTGGCTTTTGATCTGAACTAAAACCTTAATGGAGACACATACGGAGAGATCATTTTATAGAACAAGTGTACTCATAAATACAAATAAGTTGTGTGCAAAGACAGATTTTTTTTAATGAAAGAAAAAGTTAGGGGATATGATAAAGATCCCTTAAATGACCTCATTTACATAACTGGAACTTCAGTTTACAGAAACGGTCTACCTTCCAGAGCATTGTTTGTATGCATGTTCAAGCACAAAACCACACTGTATATTCATGGAAATAGATACAGTAAGTTATTTTAGACAGTCAAAATAATTTCTGCATTTGCTTTTTCTATTTCTTTTGTTTTAAAATGTAGTTTATGCAACAACTTTTTAGAAAATAAAATGTGAAAGGCACAATGTAACTGCAGTGATTAAATGCTACCTTAATAATTTAATAGAATTAGATATTTCAAAAATTGTTACTGAGAAATAGCATCAGAAATTATTTTTTGTTATAGTAAGAAAACTAGTAAAATATTAGAGATAAAAAATGAGATATAATGCAAACACTGCCCTTGTACCCCATCTTTCATAACCAGGCTTCTCCTAAGAGTGAGATTAATACACCTGAGCTTGAGTGTCTACATGTCAGCAAGCACATGAGAGTCTAAACTCATAACATTGCTAACATAGGCTGGCTTGACTAGATTTCCTAAGGGCCAGGACAGCTGTAGCACCATTAAGGACAGTCATCAGTTGCCCACAGGTAGGCCTGAGGGCCCTCTGAGATGTTCCACGAAGGTCCCCCAGGGGTCTGCCTGGGGCTGGTAGGTGTCAGAGAGGGCCAGGAGGTATTCTGCACTACCCAGAGCATTGGGTGGGGACTGGGATGAGGGCTTCATGGCATCCAAAATGATGCAGGGTGTCTGTATTTAGGCATCTGAATCCCAGGCAGGTGTCCAAATGAGCTCTTCCGAAGGAGCTCCTTAGCATCTGCTAACTAAAAATAGAGTTTAGACGTTTACATGTGAATGCCTAAGTGTAAATGTCTTCACGTCAATCTGATGTCAAATGTGTAACTCAATATGAATTATCAAGACAAGGTAGAAAAATACATCACGGAATCACAGAGTGTTAGGAATTGGAAGGGACCTCAAAAGATCATCTAGTCCAATCCCCCTGCCAGAGCAGGAATACCTAGATCAGGTCACACAGGAACATGTCCAGGCGGGTTTTGAATGTCTCCAGAGAAGAGACTCCACAACCTCTCTGGGCAGCCTGGTCCAGTGCTCTGTTACCCTCAAAGTGAAGAAGTTCTTCCTCACATTTATGTGGAACCTCCTATGTTCCAGCTTACACCCATTGCCCCTTGTCCTATCATTGGATGTCACTGAGAAGAGCCTGGCTCCATCCTCATGACACTCACCCTTTACATATTTATAAACATTAATGAGGTCACCCCTCAGTCTCCTCCAAGCTAAAGAGACCAGGCTCCCTTAGCCTTTCCTCGTAAGGGAGATGTTCCACTCCCTTCATCATCTTTGTGGCTCTGTGCTGGACTCTCTCCAGCAGTTCCCTGTCCTTCTTGAACTGGGGGTCCAGAACTGGACACAATATTCCAGATGCGGCCTCACCAGGGCAGAGGAGAGGGGGAGGAAAACCTCTCTCGACCTACTAACCACACCCCTTCTAATACACCCCAGGATGCCATTGGCCTTCTTGGCCACAAGGGCACATTGCTGGCTCATGGTCATCCTGCTGTCCACCAGGTCCCTTTCCCCTACGCTGTTCTCCAACAGGTCAGTCCCCAACTTATACTGGCACATGGGGCTGTTCTTCCCCAGATGCAAGGCTCTACACTTGCCCTTGTTATATTTCATTAAATTTCTCCCTGCTCAACTCTCCAGCCTTATGACCACATCCAAAGTCATTCTGTTTCATTGTGTACATTTTTTCTTTGTTCAGATACTTGTAATTAATTGCCTGCAATTAATTTGCTTCATCATTGTTCCTTTGCAGATTTCGAGCAAGCAAAGATAACTAAGCAACTGCTTGATATGATCTCTTGTTGTGCACCTGGTATTATGTGGAATGCAGTGTCACCAACAAGCAGATTTTGTGATACATCTGTCACATTGGGATGTGACAGACTGGTTTTCTGAGGAGTGGGGCACAGAGCTAAGCAGAATGGCTAAGCACAGAAATAGCTCGAACACTGTTAGAAAATTAGCCATTTCAGTAGTCCCTGATCACGCTCTGCTAGACCCTTATTCTACGTGTATAGCCATACCCTATATCTCTACAGAAATTAGTTTTCTTATAATAGCGATAATGAGGCTGATTAATGTAATGCCAGTCAGAGACCAGTCTATTTCTGTAATGCTGAGATAGAGCCTTTTTACATAAAATGAGCTCCTGCTTCTGACAGAGTACTGCAAACCCTCAAGAAATATGTATGGTTTTATGAACTTCAGGATCATCCATCCTTTCTCCCTGTCTTCCTATTGCTTATTCTGCATCTGCCACTCACTTTTGCTCTGCCTGTGTGCCCTGTGCTTTCCTTCCCTATCTGGCCTGAAGGATGCCGTCCTCATTCATCTCTGACCTGACCTGCCACCTTTATTTGCGTTCTAATGCCAGTATCTGTGTCCTCTTTCGCCAGTCAACTATTGCATACTGAAACATCCTAAGATTTTAAAACAGCTGTCACCAGGTGTTAACTGAAGATATGCTGGGGCCTGTGATTTTGAAAGGACACTGCAGTAAAAAGGATTAATGAAAACCTGTTACATATGGAAAAGACTTTTTCTATATAGCAACAGAGGCAAAATTCACCCAAAAGCAGAAGGTCAGTGCAAGGGGAATAAGTCATCTAATCATAGCTTGAGAAACTAAGAGAGAAAGGTTTGTGGTGGCTTTCTGCACAGGGATAAATTTTATCAGGGTAAAGCAAGACTGAGCAGGTCTCCTCAGGTGCTGTTAGAGCTGATGGGACATAAGGCAGCTCTGGCCAAGAGGCTGGATCACCATATTTGTGTGATGGCAAACCAATGTGCTCAGCTTTGATGCGCAAACTGATGTGCAGCCCTACCTACTTTGCAAGCGTGTGGCTTTCGGACAATGCATGTCTGACATCTGTGCAGCTCAGTGCAGGCAGATGGAGTTTGTCTTTCTCTGCATTTGCTGAAACAGGTGTACCAGACAGAGATACCAAAAATCTTATCAGAATATCAGAATTTGTGGCTTTCTCCTTTTTCTTTTTTTTCCTTTTTTTCGTGTCACATTTCCTGGAGTTTCTTGATCAGCTTAACTGAATACCTAATTATTCTGTATTTGATTACATTGCAATATACATGCAGCTTTTTAAAACACTGTCTTTTGCTTCAAAGTGGATTGCTGCTGGCTGAAAAGCTCTCTTCCTTCCCTTTTTGCAGTTGCTTAAGATGGGAGCTAGACAGTGCACTTAACATCTGACCTTGTGTGAGTACTGTGGGAAGCTGTGTGCACCTTGGAATCACCCATTCTCTGTTAATTCTTGAATATGCACATGCAGTTTAAATGAGTATCATAGTTGGTTTTTAATGTTTATCCTGTCATAATGCCTAAAAAAGCCATGACCAACAGAGTCCCACTGTACTCAGTTATATGTAAAAATACATAGTCAATGGACTCCTTATCCAGATCCATCAGATCTTGCTACAGCCTCCTTGTCCGTCCCCTGGCACTTGGCTGCCTGTGCTCAAGGCCATCAAACTCTGGTGTGGTGCTGCTGTGCAACCAGGGGTCAGCCATGGCTGAGGAAACAGCCCAGTCATGAGGAGGAGCTGTGAGAAGGCTCCACTGGAGACCACTCCTTAGCTCAGGACCTGTACTGCAGCTCTGTCCCTGGCACTGAGTCCCTGCATGAGCCATGCTGCAGCCCTGCCTGTGCCTGCCC
Organism: Podargus strigoides; assembly: GCA_028020825.1. Lineage (NCBI taxonomy): Eukaryota > Metazoa > Chordata > Aves > Caprimulgiformes > Podargidae > Podargus > Podargus strigoides. Next base: position 3,533,271 of record CM051641.1, on the reverse strand, counting down.
ATCACCTGCTCTTGCCTCCTTGTCTTGGTTCTGCAGCCATCCCATCCCCTTGGCCATGCTTGGCTATCCCAGGTGTGTGGCAGGTCCTGCTTGCTCTTCCTGGCTCAACTCTGCTTGCCAACTCTGGCTGTGGTGGAATGGGGTTGTGGGGGGAGGTCCCTGCCCCATCCTGCCCCACTGCCCCAGTGTTCCCTGCCTTCGCCCCACAGCCTGCTCTTGCTGCTGTCGAACAGACATGTCTGGTGCTGTGAGCATGTATTTGAGCAGATACAGTCTTCCTGTAGTTCCCAGGTAGGTTTACATTTTTAAAGACGTGTCCTTGCACTGCTTGGAGTTTACCACACAAGGGTGCTAAATGAGACTGTCCTGTGGAGCTTTTTAATTGTAGGACAGAGGAATTTCTTAAGCAGAAGAGGTTACTCAAAGGGAACTAAAGACCAGCTTGGCTATGAAATAATCCCTGAGGCAACTGCAAAACCACTGAAAAAGAAACAGTGAAAGATCTAGCTATAATGCGAATGCAGGCACGGATGCCCTTGTTGGAAAGATGTGCTTCAATTCCAGGCTTTGTGAATGATGGTTTAATTGCTGGGTCCACTACAAAGGAGAAAATAAGTGGTAAGAGAAATATGGGAATAGACATGTTGGTAGTAACTAAGCTGTACTGAAATGCGATGTGCAAGCCAGTGGTTTTATAATGGGCACATCTGCCCACCTCACAAAACCACTAAAAAAATTGGCAGGATTTGCGGTATCTGCTGGGAAAGTTTCAGCTTCAGAATAGCAAAAGGTGTCGAATGTTGGAATTTTGGAGTTCAGCTGCCAAGGTCTTGATATTCTTAATTTCTTCTTGTGCTCTGTGAATGAGCCCTAAATCCTGACCTCAGCAGGCACATTTTCTCTTGCCTTTTTTCTGGACCCCCACTGAAGTGTTCATTTCTTCCCCTACTACTGAAAGCTGGCTTTGAGCCTGTTATGGTCTCCTTGTGTAAACCAGACTCTCCTTATACTTTATCCACTTAGCAGAGCTAGCAAGTTTGACAGATATTTCATGAACCTCTCATTCTTTTTCTAAAAGTTCTAGTGGTTTTGGCACTGCATCTCTCAAAAGATGACAAATATTCACTGCAAAGCTTCTTTACACATTCTCTTGTAGTATAGTGCTAAAGTGGTCTAAGCTTTCCACCCTTGCTGTAGATAATGTACATCTTGGAGCCTTCTATTACCTTGTGAACATTTTGCACTCTTTCAAATAAGGTAAGTTATTCCTCAGTGTAGGAGTCTTCTCTGTAACATGAGCATGACCAATTCTCCTCACAGGATATGGCCATTCAGGTGCCACACAGCTACTTATTTCAGCCTTACCTCCCCACCAGTTCTAATGTTCTTTGGCAATTCCATCTACCTCTCATAAGCAACTTCTTCTCCCTGCTTCTGTACCACTAGACTTGAAATTACTCCTGCTTTACCACCAGCAGGCTTTCTTCATTGGAAAAACAAAAGTTTGTTCAGTTGTCACAGTCTGAAGAGAATTTTGTACCTGCCTTTCAGCAGCAATGTGTTCCAAGATCTCTGAGAAATTTCTCAATGCCATCACTGCTTCTATATAAACGGGTTTCTGATGCCTACATGTTTATACACCTGACTGGCCCATCAGACTCTGTTTGGTTCATTTTACATAGAGCTTATCAGTTCATAGTTCTGTAATGCCAGCCTGTCCTTTATTAAGAAAAGGCTTTCACAATCGCTTGCTCTCTGCCTGTGAACAAGATTTCTTCTGAAAATTTTGTCATTTTTCTACCCTCATTTATATTCTTCAAACAAAGGTAAAGCAAAAAAAGCAAATGTACATTGAAGCTCCGAAGCATTGTAACTTGGTCTTGTGTTGTCAGGGAACAGCTATAATTCAAGTTAAATGACAGATTGGCAGAAGTCCTGCCTCAGCTTTGCTGTTCTTAAGAACTCCTGAAGGACTTTCAACATTCAGGCATACCATTTGCTTCTCACTGCCCTACAACTTCCCAGGGTTAGTCTTATGTTGCTAGCCAGTGCAAGATGCCTCTTCCACACAGGTTCTTGTATCACCAGCTCCCAAGATGGCCCTTGCATTAAAATGGAGTGCACCCTGCTGCTTTACAGATACCCTGGAGGATTGTATTGCAATGGCGGGTTTTGTTAGAGCACTCCATTGTCCTCCTCTTAAAGATTGCTATGCCAGTAGGAATGGAATGACACAAATAAAAGTGAAGTATACATTTGCAATGTCAAAATTAAGCAACACAGCCACAGAGCCTTATAAAAATGTAGGCAACAAGAACACAGGAAACCCAAGATTGGGAACTCCTCCTGTTGGCAAGGTATGAAACTGTATCTAATGAGCATAAGGGCTCAAATACGGTCTACGCAGCATGTCCCCAAAGTCCTGGCTGGTAGAAGCCTGCTGACCCTGACATGCCAGGCTCTGCTTCTTCATCTGTTCAGAATCAAAGACTTTCCCATCCAGCTCATGGATTTCCTAATCTTTCCCAGTTTATCACTGGCTTCCACCCACTGCTTTGGCAATTATGATCCTCCTTGGCAGAGGCAGTTCAATTATTGCCTGCTTAGATGATAAACAGAATCAGATAATGGCTGCTTTGGTGTTTGATTAGGCATCCAAATTTAGTTCCTGTAAAGGCAGGAAACCATTTTCCACAAGGTTTAGTAGTAAGATTTTTTCTGTAATGGATGACGTATGTCATGCAATTGTCGTTTGCTACTCAAGCCTTGCACAATTACATAATTATGCAATTTGTGTGTGCTACATACTACTGGCACTTGTTTGAGGCTAAATTAACAACTAACCTTCCCTGAGGTAGTACTGAGTTAGGGGGTGACATTCACCTGAACTCTGCCCTTGGGAGCACTAATCAGTACCTGGCTGCACGAAAACTAGCTGTAACTCCTGTTATTTACATCCACAAACAAAGTAAATAAAATCACCAAATAATCATAGAATAGCTTTGGTTGGAAAAGACCTCTAAGATCATCAAGTCCAACCATTAACCCAGTACTGCCAATTCACCACTACACCATGTCCCTCAGCACCACATCTACACATCTCCTAAATACCTCTAGGGATGGGGATGCCCCTACTGCCCTGGGCAGCCTATTCCAATGACTGATAACCCTTTCAGTGAAGAAAATGTTTCCTAATATCCAATCTAACCCTCCACTGGCCCAACTTGAGGCCATTACCCCTCGTCCTATCATTAGATAAGTCTAAGGTCACAGAGGCAGAGCTCATACTTGATTTAAAATATGCAGTTCAACTTCTATGGTTTGATTTAAAATTAAAAGAAATATTTTAACAACTCTGGATACTTGACATTGAAGTAATGCCATTATGTATTTTAGGTGGTTATGTATTACTAAGGCTGACCTTGTGAGGCAATTCAGTAGCAGTGCATAACTTTACTGAGAGATGAAAATCCCTAATTGTCAAATGTGTGGGCCAGCACATTTAGCTTTCAGGAAATCAATACAGAGGCAGATGATGTTGCTGAATTGATTAGGAGTAGCAAATACAAGTCAGAAACAGGATGGGGTTTCCCATTCTTCTCGTATCACAATAATGTGGTTCCTAAGTCAGTGACGTTATGATCTAAAATAAAGACAAAAGATAGATATGTTTCTGAGGATTTTCATGTAAGCCACCAAATATGCTGGTACATAGGCAGTGTTCTCCTAATGACATGCCCCAACCTGATTTGAAATGTCACTGGTGTTTTTGTAGGGTAATTTTAGGTTAATTGCTATTTGGGAAAGATCAGATTAAACCTCTCTGTTTGTGATTTAGTAGCTGGATAATTTATGATCTTACTTGTACATCAGAGACTCAAAAGCACTTGCCTGGGAAACCCACAGTTCACTGTGGTTGGGATTTTGTTTCCTTGTGAAGAGGGGAAGGGAATTTTTGATGCTTTCTGTAGGTCTCTGGAGGCTATACCCACATGTGCAAGATGTTCAGTGCCATAGAAAGAGATCCATCTGGTGCTGAGGACCTGATGTGGGAAAATTTTCCCCATTTCAGGTGATCTTTACTTCAAATTAGCTCTGTTCTGGTCCAAAGGACAAAATAGTTGTAGCAGCTGGAGGGCACTACATGTGTTCCTCAGTCTCATCTTCCAGATTGATTTAATTTGAAAAGAATCTGGTTCACATCCTCCAAGACCTTTCCATCATATGAATCAAAGCATGCTAAGTGGCAACAATTGCAAGATCTGCCTTCAAAAACATGTTCATGATCTGAACTAAAGCACAAACATAGGCACACTCTGTATGAAAATAAACACAGCTGCACTGAAAGCATTAATTTTATGTCAGAGTCCCATACTTTGCCATTTGGCTGTAAACTTCTTACTAAGCCTGAAATGTTGCAAGCTGCCCCATAGCCACTTCAGTATAAATGTCTGGTTTTATTATCTAATTGTTTTTAATGTTTTGCAGATTGCTGAAAAAGAAAGTTAGAACGCTCTGATCTAATTTACTAATTGGCTTAAAAATCATCTCTAATAAACTATGTAATTGTTCAAGAAAATGGTGATTTCAGTCCAAGTGTATTATTCTGTGTAACTCCTTGTTTCTGTGATGTTCACATTCAGGTGCTGCTGAGGTCTTGTAGCATGCTATATGTTTTCTAAACTGCCTACTCACCGAGCATTAAGAATATTTGTGTGTATGCAACATTTAAGGAAATATGAATTCATTTTGGCTGGTTTTTGTCAAATAAGCAAATCTAATTCAGCTTGCTCTTGGATGACCGAATGGCAGTTTAATAGCATGTTTGACTTAATGTAACTAGCTTGCTATAAAAAAAGAAACAGTTTAAAACTAACAGATTTTTATTTTTCCAATCTATCACTGCAGTTTCTATAAATCAATGCAAAAGCAGAGTGATAAAAATTATCATTAGCTGAAAATTACCTTGACTGAAATCTGCGGCATGTAGCTCAGCCAGAGGTGCTGGAACTAGAGCAGCCAAATGTAGTTCCAATTAAAAATTATAAATTAGAGCTGCAAGAGTGTGGGACTGCCTGCCTGGTGAATGATCTTACTTTCATATACATGTATAAAAAGGTCACTGAGTTCCTGAACTCATAGAGATTAAAGCAAACAGACTCTGTCTCACAGGTTCTCTAGAGAATAACAAGCACTTTGAAACTAGTCTCCTTAGGATGTAATATTGAGGCTGAATTTCCCATCACAGGAAAATTTACCCTCTCATTTGTGAATATAAGAAGGAAGGAATAGCTAACCAGTTAGGAAACTAATGGTCTCAGAAGAGCCAATTAGTTAAGAAAGTTTGTCGGTGTGAAGGAGTCACAAGTTCAAGTTCCCCTTCTCCTGATGCGGACTGACTGTGTGAGGGGCTGTTTTTTCAGGACATAATGCTCTCCTAGCCTGGGTCTTCCATGCTCAATCAGTCCAGCCCAGTCCAGGAAATAATCTAAGTTCTCATTTTCAAGAGGGGATTTCTGTCTGGTCCCCAGACTGCACTGAATCTTAGAAACCATCCCTAAAGCTGGTACATTTCTATGAATGGCAGCATTGATAGAACAATATATTCCTGTGAGAACACTTTTTGCCAAGCCAACTATACTTGGGCTTTTATCTTTCACTTCTCTGATGAGCTGAGCAGACTTTTCCGTGTAAGGTCAGATTCCTCAGTAGCAATTGTTTTAGTGTCACTTTTCACTTAAATGAACATTCAGTTTCTGAGATACAGCTAGAAACTAGCTTTTATGAAGAATTTGCCATTGTGCAGTCAATAACCAAGCTATCTGAGTACTTCATATCTGAAACATAAGGTTACCTGATGTTTTCGTTAGAAGGGACATATGTGATGATGTGAGACTTTTTCAAAGCAGTAGATTCTCTCAGCTTGACGCTCTGTGTCAGAAACCACTAAATAAGCCCTCCTCGTGAAACGTTTTCCTTTGTATCTAGCACTTCGCCATGACCCCATGGATTCCCAGACTTGCCTCAGTTTGCATACAGCATGTCTGCAACATTACTTGAATGTGTTACATTCCTAACACTGATGTATTCTAAATTTGTCAAAATACCGTGGCTAGACAAGCTTAGAATCAAAGTAGGGAATCAAAGAGAAAAGCTCTTGATTACGGAGATGGAGCTGCTGCTATGAAAGCATCAAATTAAGCATGGTAAACTTGTGTCAAAAACTAATCTGTTCCCCAAGCTGTAACTGAGCGCTTTGTGGAAAGCTGCCTCAGTAGCTGCAGCTGAGGATTAGCTCAACAGGCTCTCCTGAGGTGGGCTCTCCTGGAGCAGATGCCCCTGCTCTGGATCACCTCATTCCTATGATACCTGTGCAGTGTAAGCATGCCCCTGCATGCAAATGAATCTTCAAAGCACTTGCTAGGAAGGTCTGTGTTCCCCTCCTTCTGGCTAACCAATTTAGGTAACCTTATTGTAGCACCCTTTGCTGTTTGTGCAAATGCAAATGAAGCCTTGTTCGAGCTTGTCCTTGACTGGGATAGACAAAGCCCTTTTGATGTGTTGATTTTTCATACCCTGCTCTTCCTTCTGTCTCAGAAGCTGTTTGAATTGCAATCATTCTGACTTCTCCCTTTCTGGACACACAGCTTGTGCTGGGAATCTTTTCATGGTGCCACTGTAATTTACAAAGGATTGTGTATAGGATGTTCCTGATTGATGGTCTTGCAGGGTGTGATAAATTGCTGGGTTGATGCAGAGGTTGCATGAGGCATATTAAGAACGCTGGTATCAATGTGGTGTTTTTCTCACTGCCCGTCACGGCAATTTTTTTAACTCCTGCCAATTGTAGTACAGTCTTCTGTCCATCCATCCAAGCAATGTCTGTATGTAAGAGTAACTATATATCTAATATCTTGCTCTCTTTCTGCCTCTTTATAACCAATACATCCATGTATATTCATATATACAGGTTCAAATAAAGCAAGGTATTAAGAAGGAAAACCAAAGAGACTCATAGAAGATGAGCTGGCCAAATACTGTTCCTTTAACTAGGCATGAAATTTTGATGTAGGGTGTGCTTACATACAATTGGGAGCATTTCTCCTAAATATTAGGAAGAATATTTAGACCATGTTAAATAAGGGTTTTGAAAGGTGAGTGGGTATAATAACGAATAATACATAACTAGAAGCCTGTGTAATGGTGGTTACTGTATAGAATTTGAAGATTTTTTGATAGATAGATAGATAATGAGGAATGGAAGCTAAAGCAGATTTTCAGGCATTTTAACTCTGCTGCTATTTAACAGCACAATCAATAGTTCTGAAAAGGGAAAGGCATTTGCAATGCTAATTGCAATTCACAAGTGGGGGTGTACTGAGTGGGTGGAAGAGTTAGTTGTTTGCTTGCTGGGGGACATTTCAGAGCTGCTGAAGTTCTGATACTTGTAATTCTTTTTATAAAACAATTATCTGCTGAGCCCTTGGCTGACTAGAACACAGGAATAATTTCTAAATCAAAGAAATCAAGGAGGGTGGTACTTCCTCAAGTAGTGATTTTCTGGCAGGTTTAGCTGATATCTCAGTGCTCCCAGTGAGGAGAGATGAGATGGAGAGGTGCTAACTGTGGAGCTTGCGGGACCAGGACCAAGTGTTTGGTAGAGGTTTACAAGGCCTGACTCTTCATCCAAGGTTTTGTCAAATATGTCCTCTCTTTTCCTATTTTCTGATATCTACTTTTTTGATTTCTGAATAATGAATGGTTTTTTTTACCTGTGGCATGACCTGAATCTGCCAACCTTATTTACTCTGATTACTGTGCTAGTCTGTGCTTGCAGGTTTGTTGGCCCCAGTGGAAGTACTTGCAGAATAAAGTACAAATCAGTGTGACGGAGAATGACAAAACCAAGCTCTTTCTTCTTCTCTCTCTCCTTAAGCCCAGGTGAATGTTCTCTGGACACCACAAATTCACTCCATGAAGTGAAAACATATGTTTGTGTTTGTAAGACCAGAGTGCAGAATCATTCTGGGGAAGAAAAGGGAGAAAAGTAATGTTCCTATGCCAAGTCTTGTTAATGCAAATTCTCAAAAGTGCCACTGATCTCTAAGCGTGTGGGAGCAAGGAATAGCAAAGACATCTGTCTCCTGGCACTCTGCAGTCTGCTGCTGACCTCCCAGTGTCCCCCAGGCTCTTCAGATACAATGTGGGGTTGGATGTGGTGTTGGGTGAATGCTACCTTACGCATTGAGATGCAATTCTTCGTTGGATCTAGGTGAGAATTTCTGCTTACACAGGGTAAAATTTAGCGCCACAGACATACACTTCTAAATACCCAAACTAAGAACTATAAAAGAAGGTCAAATAGGAATACCTGAGTTCTTTTTTATTATTTTTTTCTATAACAACTAACTACTATTCTAATATATGCTTTTATCATTAAGAAATAGAGACATGAAATTTCCTAAATCAGTTCAGAATTAGAGCGAAATTTTTCATTTCCTAAAACAAAACATTTTTTTCTCCAGAAAACACCCCATACTGAAACTTCTTACTAACTACTGCCAAATTCAACAAGTAACTATTGGACAAAAAAGGGAGAAAACCTTGAAAAGTTAATAGATTTTCTCTTTCAGTTTCAATACAGTGTTCTGCAGCTAATTTTAGCATATTCAACTTTTCAAACCAGTAAAACAGAGGTCATAAAATAAATCAGATAACTCATCTCAAAGCATTTCAATAATCTCCAACTTTGCCCTGAAAAAAATTATCACTGCTTTAGTCCCAGTGAGATATATTTATTACCTGCAGCAGTATGCAAACATGATAACTCTGTGAAGTACAGAAGATACCACTATCATCTTATAAAGTCTGTGTTGACTTGCGCCAACACTCTGTGTAGAGATGGGTCCTTTTCTGTAATGTCTGAGTAAAGCTTGAATAACTTGACTGGTTCCAGCGGAGTTACTCAGAATATATCCCAGAGTGGCTATTAGCACAACCCAGCCATAGACTGATACCACAAAACTTGGTGGTTGACGGCAAAACAGGGAACAAGGACTTAGGATGACTGTGTGACTGCACGTAGAGGTGTAATGCTGTGAACAGAGTCTTCCTTTGCTTCTCTGTCACATATTTCCAAGAGTTTTGCTGTTAATATTGTTTATTTGTATTGCAGTATTGTTCAGTATCCCTCAGGAGGACTGAGACTGATTGTTCTGGCCATTAAATGAGGGTGGTGAGAAGAGGTTCCCGGCAAATGGGAACCATGGGGACATCCTAGGACAGGGGCAGTTCAATACCTGTATTCCAAAGGGCCACCTGCCCTGTAGACTCCAGGTTGAGTGGTTAGATTGTGCTTGTGGTTTTAAAAACTATGGCTTTCTCTTGGATATTTAATATAGAACTGGGAAGTTTTGAAAACACTGATCCTGAATACTGATCCACAGCTGATAAATCTCTGGTTCTGAGCTCTTGTGAAACAGTTTGGAGATTTCCTAGTTTGGTTTGTAACAAGATAAATTAACTCCAAGCACTTAATGAGCTATTAGTAGATTGTTACATCCTCTGTAAGTATTGAAAAAAACCAACAAATAAATGCAATGGATGGCAGTTTAAAAAAAATCAACATTGATGAATTGCAACAGGTACTTAAGCAGCAGTAAGATTCCTGGTTTTAGGAAATGCTCCACATGAGCTCTAACAAAGTGTGTCTTGCTATACATGGCAATGTGAGACTCCTTTAAAAGACTAATCAGTGAGGGCTCATCTGTTTTCTTGAGGCAGATCCAACTGAGACAGGGGCAGCTCGGGGTGGAGGCAGTGCACCCAGATTGCAAGGACCAGGCTGTGCCACACAGGTCTGGACAGGCTTGCTTGGATCAGAAGACCAGGTAGCTATATTCATGTGATACAGAGCTTGAGTTAATGAGCTGATGAAGCTGCTAGCTTGGATGTGGTGCGGATGTGGTGCTACCACTCCTGGACACGAACTGTGGAGTGGAGTGCTTGAACGCCAAATGAATTTTCTGAGTGAAACCCCCTGGGTGCAAAATGATATTTTCCAATGCAAGTATTTCCTCTGAAATAAACTGAAAATTTCTGACCAATTATTCCAATATCCTGTTAGTTTAAGCATGTAAAAATGTTTCTATGAGAAGATATTATTCCAGTGGCTAGCCAGACACCTCAGCCTGAGGTTTGGCATGCTTTCCTTATTTGTATTTAATCATAACTTCATTATTTCTAACTGATTCTCTGAAAGTTATTGTTCATATGATTTGAAAGACCTGTGGAACTCATTACAAGATTATGAGGTTAATCTGCACACTGGTACAGAGATCCTTCTTTCTAAAAACACTGATTGTTTCTTATGTCTTTCACAGACATTTGTGCATTAACGAAGGTGTGACTAATGCTCTTCCTGCCTAACTCTACAGGCTGTTGACTTCCCTCAGCTTTCCTTAGCTGTATGTCTACTTTTAAATAAAGCAAATTCACCCTTTTGACAGTCAGATTCTAATATTTGTTTTAAACATTAAGGCTGTGATATAAAATCCAGGCAGTGTTAAAACAAGGTTGATGCCATCTCCTTTAATCACATGACTTTGTGTTTTGGCACATGCTTGGTGTGTATTTTCAGATTAATGGTGATATGATTTGCCATTTCATGGATTTAAGTGCTTCGTCTTTCACCTTTAGCAATCCTGATGATCTCTTCCACCATGGAGCTGCTCACCAGGGAAGCGGTCTCTTGTGACAATACAAAGTGTACCAAACATATGTACACCAGATGGAATAACATGTCAAAGTGACTTTGAGGAGTATAGCACATGCTGATCTTCACTTCTGGCTACTTTCTGTTATGAGTTTGGAGGTATTTGAAAAGACAGATTTAAATTTATGTATAAATATAAAATTTAAATGAAAAATGTAAAATAACTGAGTGAGATTTGAACCTTGGAGAACAAAAGCATACAGCAACACTTTTAATGTTCAAGTATTAGAAAGAGAAGTAAAACTTTTCTGTTTATTTCTTTCAAAATAAATATATCAGCATTTTAAGAGCTAAGCCATTACATTGGAAAAATAACAATCTCTAAACTAGCTCATATCCAACTTGACAAAAACTGGAAGTATCTTGAGAATGGGAATGAGAAATATTTTTTTGTCAGCAGAGTGACAGCAGCTTCTTTTATGACTTTAGCGATGAAGAAACTAAAAATGTGTTGCATCATATTACAAAAGAAGTCCTTTGATGTAACTTTATTTTGCAGTCACTGGTTAGGAGGTATACTTAGAATTTGGAAATGAGAAGATCTATATGTTCTTCATGTGCTCCATTTTTTTCTAATATATTGAAAAAGTGCTTAGCATGGTCAAAGCTGTGTGAGTGTGAGGGATGTTAGTATTTTTGGTTTTGGGGTGGGGGTTTTACAGTATGTTGGTTCATGGCTAATGTAACAGGGTCATAATTAAAGTGGTTCAGATGTTGTCCCATATAATGCATAACACTAGGAACTGGTCCCAACAACTGGCATGTGAGGGTGTATTCTTTTACTCTGTAAAAAACATATTTCTGGGAGAGAGACTGTCAGACATCCTTCCCAAACAGCAGAACCACAACTGTGACTGAGTGTGACAGAGATGCTACATTCAACCCAAGGGCGTACAGGATGCCTTAACCCACAGGATCACTCAGTTCAATTTGATTTGCCCAGATCATCTCTCCAAATACTTGCCTTTCTGTGCTACTCCCTTAATGCCTACCTCTACATTTTGGCCTCTGTTCTGCAAAGACTTTAATGCAGCTGCACTGGACATGAGAATACACGTAGTTGGGCTGTCAGATGGCTCTCAGCATCCCTGTGTGCCACACAGAGCTCACAGGCAACCTGGGGCACTTCGATCTACGTCTGACATCAGACGTTTGTGTATCCAGCTCAAGCACTAGTGAATGGACTACTGAACCTGTGTAATTCTGTGTCAGCACGTCTCTATTCCACTTTTCCTGATTCACAAATTGAATATTTCATTCTTGAGCACCACGAGAGGCTCCCTCAGCAACTGACATGTTTGACAGTCACACTGCACTTCAAAGAACTTCACAGGGTTGTTAGCAGTAGCAGGGATTTTTTCAAAGTTGTATTTTTAGTGCAGAGTCTGAAAGAATGACTTGACATATAGTACAGCGATCATAACCTCTCTCTGAGCATGATAGGCTGCTTAATTTATGACTTCTTTTGGAAGAAAAAAAATCAGCATAGAATATTTAGCAACGTCAAAGATTCTGTATAAGAAACACAGAACCACCGAAATGCTGGGTGAGCATTTATTAAAAGAAGCTCTGACTACGTTTTTCACTCCATAGTATGATTGATGCCCTAGTTTTCACTCCATTGTTTATTTCATGGATTTTTGGCTGCTGTCATTACAGTCAAAAATCTAGTGTTATAGTGAAAATGCACTAGCACACTGGTTTAAACTAAATATTTTCTGTAATATTTGGTCCAAAGGGAGAATTTTCTGTTCTGGAACATTCATTATCTGAAACCATTCCCAGAGACCAATGACATTATGTTAAATCTCTCTGTCTGATGAGTGCCTATGTGTCGCTTCTCTGACTCATCCAGGCATGTCACCAATGATGAGTATTTTTAAAGGGAAAAAAGTATGTTTTGAAAAATCTAACAGAATATACTGAGGTCAGTGAATTGGCAACAGTTGTTCAATCTTCTCTTGATTGCTTCCCTTCCTCTTCTTACTTTCCTCATTCTTTCCTTTTCATTCACCTATTTCTGCTGCCAGATACCATCCATCCATTCTAACTGCTTAATTCAGTGAGAAGCAAGAAACTGAAGCAAGGAGAATGTGAGCTTCTTATTATATTAACTCACTGGCTGGCATGATATTGTGTACAGTTGTCATCTCATCTTTTTGTTTCTTGTTCTTTTTTAATGCATTTTCTTGTGTAGATGTGCCTGACCCACTGTGTTACCTAAAAGACAGGAATTGACTCCGTGTGATAAACCCATTATCTTTTTTGGCCTTCTCTAAATTGATGTTCACAGCTCTTGTAGTTTGAGCAAACTCACTGTAAATTTACTCAGTTAATACTACTGAAAATGCTTGTCTAGACACTTGGCAAATGTTTGTGGTGTATATTCAGATTCATCTGAATATGAGCAGTGGGTATATGTGTCATGGAAAAAATCTTTCAGGCTACCATTTATATGGTGGTGGTTTGTTTAAATCAACACCGTTCTGAATCGTCATATTGGTGCTAACACTGTTCTGTGCATGTCCTTGGTGCAGAAGACGTGCCACTGCTGGACCTCTGCTTTCTGTAGCGTGCTCTGTGAGATGGTACCTCCTCAGGCCTTGGAGGTTTCACCATCATAGGTAAGAGTGTGTATCGAATGTTTCTAAAAAAGACATTCATTTGGTTTCAGTTGATTAAAACAGGCTAACATGAAATGAGCCTACTGAAAATTCAGATGCTGCAGTAGACAATTTCTAGAGAGAAACATAATTTCTAAGTGGAGGTTCCTAAGATTGCTGAATGTGTATTGTAACGTTTCTTTTTTGCTCACGCCATGCATATTGGAAAGCACTACTTCCTGCTCTAGAAGGGGGTATGTAAATGATATGTGTCTCTACCGCATTGCCTTAAATTTAGTTTTTCTACAATACTGTGAAGATGGAAAATTAATTTCACGAATACTTATTTGTTAATTTCAGTTCCCATACCTAATGGATTTCACGCCTCTCTTTTTTTTTTTTTTTTTTTTTTTTTTTTTAACATTAAAAGGTGTACTGAATCTTTTTATCTATTTTTCTGGTTTACCCTAGACACATGGAAACATATTTCTAAAACCTGGATAAAAGTATATCAATACTATTTAATGCTTTCTCTGGATTTATTCACCACATTTTATGTTAAACTGGGAGATTAATTTGTGTTGCATATTCTTTCATTATATGAGTTTTCCTACAGGACAGAAAACATCAAAAGAAATGTTTTTCTTATTTTAAGGAATTGTTGTGAGTTTTTTTCCTTTCACAGAGGATATAAAATAATGAAAATCCATGAAGATCAAAAATTATTAATATGAAGAATGTAGTCTCTCTAAAATCTAGGTAGCTTTTTCTTGTATCTAAATCCATATTCTATGAATCTTTGATGTGACACAAAGTCATAACTGCTGAGGGTAGGGAGTGGGACAGAAAGCCACAGAGAGCAGCAGCTGTCTGTTATCTTTCCTAATTTCTGTCATAATACTGATGGAGGAAAACCTTTTAGACTTCTTTTATTCTTATTTGTAGTTTTTCTGGCTACATTTTCTTGTTTAAAGCCCATAAGCAAACTTAAAACAAAGAAAGAAACAGAACAGACGCTATGAGTGAGCAGTGTTGCAGATGTGTAGGCACCAGAGAGCATTTTCCTTTCCATGGTTGCCTGACTCTGACCCTTCTGTGGCCTCCTCAGCCTCTTCCCATCACCTTCCTACCAGATATGTCTCCCTGCCTGTGCCTCTGTTATTTTGTGATGGTTATCTTGGGCTGTAGGTAGCAGAGACCTTATTTTTCAATCCTGCCACTTTTAAAAAGATCTGCGTTGCCTGGGTTACAGATTATGCTGTGAAAAGATGGTACTTACACAATGACCTTGTAGGCTCCCAGATAACTACTGGATACAAGTTTTTCTTTCATTTATCCCATTCTTACAAGCCTTACATGTATTTTGGCATGTCGTTCACCTCTCTAGGTGGAAGTGCACCCTGCATTGCTAACATTTTCACCTTAACTACAATCTTCTTAATATGTATATTTTTAGAGACCATGGGTTATTTTTTATCTCCTGGTTTAGGAGGCTCAGTGACTTTGCTCCTGATTTGTACTGTGCTAATGGAGACTATAGTAAGAAACACAGCATCTCTGTATGGGTCTGGGGAAGCGGTGAAGCCAGAAGGGTAGAAAGTTTCCTCTGCTGCTGAGCACTGGTAACTGAAGGCAGCTGGTAACTGTGAGTCCATCATGTGTTTGCTTAAACATTTTTCCTGATCACTGGGGCAGACAGTCAGGCAGTGGCTTCAGCTCATATGTTTGACTTAGCAATTAGTCCAGAGCAATTTATTTTCAATTTGCAAAAGTGAATCCAACCCATCCGCATAGACAGTGATAGGGAGCACACTCAGATGATGAAAACTGATTGTCATGGTCCATTGTGGGTTCCTCAGCACGCCTATGCCTGGGAGGGCAGTGCAGACACCAGCTCAAGATCGACTAATATCTGGAGCATCCTGGAGCATCTTATTAGCCTGGGCCACAACTATCCCAGCTTGATCCATGCTCTCCAAATGGCCTCTGAAAACAGTATTGTCCTGTTGGCATAGCACTGTATGAGAACAAACAAAGCCCACCAGACATGGAACTATGCCATTGGAGCATGGGACCAACTCAGGTCACTCTCCACTGCTGTCAGAGCAGCTGTGGTTTGAGCTATCCACCCCTGCAGTGCTTTCTAATTCATCCTTTATTCATAGCATGGTGCCAGACCTGAAAGATGCTGGTATAAACGCTACCACTCTTCATACCAAAAGGGCTCTGGGTTGTTCCGTTCATTAGTTGGAAGAAGAAATGTGTTTTAATTTTTTAAAATTATATTAAGGTGTATTTGGTGAGCTTGGATTTGGATTCTGAAGACGATGAGGAAACCACAGAGAGGTTATAATGAAGTACATTGGTGCTTCAGGGTGGGCCCATGGATGGATTAACTGCAACATAGTCCCTCACTAGTGATGGACTGACTTACAGCTTTGAAGAAGAAAGTTGTTTGTGCAATCTCTGAGTATCTGTCCCTAAATATGGCTTTTTAGTTTGAAATTTGTTGTTGAGAAGCAACCAAAATTTATTGAGCAAATATAGCAAGCAGAAAACTTCTCTTTTGAATTAAGTGAACAAGACCAATTTAAACCAGCTAGTAGTATTTATGTTCTCCAGCTTTCCCTAGGTATTATTAAAAACTCTGCCTAAATTCAAAACCAGAAAAAAATCACATAGATTATCATAATGGAGGAAAACATTCTTTTTCATGATGGGGCTCATGACTTTGCATTAAGAGTATTAACTAAAAACTAAGTCAAAGTTTTAATTAAATCCGTAGCAGTTTTTATTTTTCAGTGTACATGGGAAGAGGCAGGATATGATATATTCCCTTGTCTGAAGAATTTTCAAGTTCCAGCTGGACAGCACTTTAATTAAAGTTCATTTTCTCCCTTTTCTCAGTTGAGGTCCCACTCCATTACAGTTCTGAATCAATCTTAAATGTAATGTTTTGGAAAATATAGCTTTCTCACTGTGTGACTTCTAAATGTTTATTTCAGGAGGCTGAAAACCTGAAAAGTTGGTACTCTAAAAGTTGTGGCAAGGGGGATGTGGAGAAGCCAGAGTGAAGATTACAAACGTGGGAAGCGTGTCCCATTTGAAGGCTGGTGTGCAGCATGTGCTTTTAATGGAGCTACTTCTGTTTCTGCTGTTTGCCAGCTGTAGTGTGACACTGGGGATCTGCTCAGTAAAATGATAATGCTTGCACAACAAACTGTTTGTCCCTGGCTGGTTGACAAACTGAGAGCAGTGCTATCGTTACTGAACAAGAGCCCAGAGCCTCCTCCCTATCATCTTCTCACACTGAACTAATTGTTAACAATCAAAAGGCAGCATCTATTTCACAGGTTAAAGTTGAAGGAATTTGTAGAAGTACCCAAGAGCCCAGGTCGAGGTTTTCCTCAAGTCTGACTTCACGGATGTGTATAAATCTTTGTGGGGGCTTTGTACGACTCAGGGAAAAGGCTGGAGGAAGGGTCCTGTCAACGCCAATGCCAAGGCCAGTCCACCTTTCCCTGCCAGTCATTGGAAACATATTTTGTAGCACATTTCAGTGGGCAAAATATGCCAGGTGTTATGCATGTAGTAACAATAATTTTTCTTCTCAAACAGTCTGGATTTCAAGAGAATGGTACCAGCCAAATGGGGTTGGCCTTTGTAAACTGATCGTTTGGGAAGGTGCCATTGGAAAGACAAGTGCAATGCATTAGTATCTGCACCACGTTTTATAGCCATGACTTTATTTTTACCTGGAAATGGCAGAATTAAGACACACAGGGTGTTAGTTAGCAGACTAATAGCATCTAAACCAGTGAGTTGTCTGGGTGTTTGGCATATCAGAGAAGCCATGCCACAGCATGTCATGTGCAGTGCTATGGGACATGATGTTTCAATTATTAAATCAAGCTTGAAACTTAAAGATTGTATTTTTCTCCTCTGGACTCTGGATTTTGGTTTAGTGAGTTTTCCCTTTCTTTCTTTGTCAGTATTGTATATAGGATAGCTTGGGTCTGAGTAGTTTTTGTGAAAGCTTCTGCTTGGTCTTCAAATGATCTGATTTATTGAGATTATTACAGTTAGAGTTACTGAGATCTCAGAGGCAATACTACTGCCAATTTTCTTTTTTTTTTTTTAGTTCTTTTTGTTAGTGCTGCTCATAGTGTTACCTCTAGGACAAAAGAGCAAGAGCAAGCTTTGAGTGGAGGTGTAGTTGTTTAGCTCTCTATCTTCCTTGTTGAGACAGAGTATGGCAATGCTGCAGTGCAGAGATACTCGAGCTGGCATTAAACTAATTATGCTGGGTACTGGAAGCATGCTGGCTACAGCAGAGTGGAGCCGAGTATGTTCTGATTTTCTGTGCCAAAAAGCTTAGCAACTTGGGCACCAATGAACTAATAACAATAAACAGCAGTGTCTGGATAGGATTTTATGGGGGAGTTTGTTGTTCTGAAATTTTTCATGTTCTCTACACTACTACCTCTTTTGATTCTGTAGTCTTTTACCTCTCTTTCCTAACTTCAAAGGAAAAAATGAAGCAAACAAGGATGACAGGATGCAGAAGCTGTGGGCAATGCGTCATCCAACAACAGATACCTCACTGCAGCTATTTCTCAAATGAAGGGTCCGTGCAATAATTCCTGTGTTAGGCAAAGCCAAATCCATAGAAAACAGTTAGGAATTGAGTTAAATGAGAAGATAGGACAAATTACGTTGATCAGGCACAGGGCTCAAGCATAATGACCAACAACTCAACTATCCCCTTTCATCCCCCTCCTCTCTGTTTCCCATGCCTGTTCTCCCATTCACCTTGTTCACCTTGTTCCTCTTTCTCCACCTCCTCTTAAAAGAAAATCCACTCTGATTACTTTTTCCCCATGGGTTCCACTTTTGCTACCTCTGTTTTCAAGCTAGGTGTTTCTGATAGAGTTACTTAGCTAATCATTTACCAGTCCCTGGTGGCCTAACAAGGTCTCACTCTTCAAAATGTGCCTAGTTGTCCCCTCCATTATTTGCGAGGTTTGACCGTCTTCACATCACTGCCCCTGAACCATCTGTGAAATTTGGTCATTCTTCACAGCATTATCCCTAATGCTTGATATCTTCTTGCTCTGTTTTCTACCATGTCCAGTAGTTATTATAGTTGGTTTAGTGAGCTAAACCTCAGGGCATGGCTTAATCATCTGCTAGTATACCTTCACAAACTGGAATGAAGTAGGACAAACAGCAGAGTCACACAAATGGTGGCATTCTGATGGGCACTGAGGAAATTATAGGGGAAAGAGGAGAAGACAGGAAGATTCAGAGACCCTTGTTGAACAGGAAGATGTGGCATGTTGATCCACAGACAGAAAGGACAATCCACAGAAACATGCAAACAAGGGCAGGGAAGAGACCAGAGGAGAGAATGTGGAGCATATGAGCTACTTTGAAGAGCAATGAGAAAGAGTAGAACTGGGAAATGGGGTAGAAAGAGAGAACCACTATCCTTGCAAAGGGAGCAGATAAAATTCCTGCAGTCAGGAATAACTACTTGAGGAGTAAAAGGGGCCATATAGGGACCAAGAGAGAGGGTATGATGATCTGGAAACAGATGTAAGGATGGGAGATTAGATATGTATACCAAAACGTGTCAGAACTAGAATTTGCATGACCAGGACCTCTTGACAGATGTGTCACCAGGATAAGTCAGAGAACAGAAAGATGAGCTTCTTTGATATCTCATTGACATCTCCAGAAAGAATGACATTAGTTTGCTGATGAAACTTGTTTAATGGAGAGGATGACTGTGTGTCAGAGGGGCCAGAAGACCTTAAGGAACAGGGCTGTTGAAACCTAATGATAAAACTCCATGACTGCTTTGAAGACTAGTCTTGAAAATGCTTGCTTTGAGCTTAGCAGTCTATTGTCTGGAGATTATAAAAGTGGAGAAAGGCAGATGCACAGTAGTCAGTAACAGGTTGATTATAAACTACAAATGTCATGCAGCCATGGAAGTGGCTAATGAGATTCTATGGATGTGTTGAGTGGTGTACTGCAGGAGAGAGAAGGAGGTCTCACTGATATTATTGGCAATGGTTTTGTATTCCCACGTATTGTTCTGGTCACCTGCCTTTAAGAAAAACAGGCTTAAACCAAAGGAGCTACAGTCGGGCAGATGGTCCTTTCCGTTTTCCTCTTAGGAGTCTAAAAAAGGTTGACTCCCTTCATCTGGTTGAAATAGGGCTGAAGGACACATACTGGCTCCCCATAATCTAACCACAAAGTGGTAAGCAGAAAATGTTGACACAAGAACAAATAAGAATAAATTTGGTACAAGTATGTTTAGACTGGATGTAAAGGGTATTTCTAATCAAGAGAGAGATGAGCATCTCAAATGTGCTCCCAAAAAGTGTTTTGGGCAAATCAATCCCCAATAGCAACTAATGAGGTTTACAAGACAGCTTGATCAAATGTAAGTGAATGTGGTTGCAAGTCTGCGTTCAACTTATCTTGTGATATGCCTGTGATTTGGTACCTGATGCTGGTGCCAAAACAGAGCATCAGGATTCAACAGTAAAGTGTTTGTAAAGTGGATATATTTTCTTCATAAATTATAATAATAGCAAATATAGAGCAGAAACTAAATTGCATAGTTCCGTTCCAAACTGCTGTTTGTCTTCTGTGATTTTCATAACGCTTTTTTAAAAAAAAATAATTTTGAGGGTCTGAAATGTAGAAGAAAAGTTATTCTTTTCTAGAATTTTGAAGTTTCAGATCATTTTTACTCTTTACAAATAAGGATCAAACTTTTGAAAGTTGGCTGGCAAGAAGGAACAGTGGGAGAAAACAACTTTACCTTTTCCCCTACTGCCCTCTCCTTGATTTCTTCTAAACACCACCAACAGGAAACCTAATATCCTGGAGACCTTGCATAGTACTGGAGACCTTGTTCTAAGTTTTAATTCCTACAGAAAGGAGACTTGACCAGAGTTTTCTATGATTAAACATTTGTTTTAGGCATCCCGTCATTTTAATGTTCTCGTGACTTTTCTTTCTCCAGAAATTACATCCAATACCAGAGAAATGTGTTTAGTGAACTAGGTTGTTTTAAGCAGTGGAAGAATTGATATTTTAATAAAAAATAAATAAAAGATAGGAGACTGGACAGAAATTATTTGCAGGATAGCACACAATACCCAGAAACTTTGAAACTACCTACCTTAAAACTGAAAACTTAGACCTGAGTGTAATGGAAAACATTCATATTTACTCCCAGCCCAAGCAGTGGACTATGGAGGAGAGTGGAGTCCTGAAAAACATAAAGCATTTTAAAAACTTTATTAGTATTTAAAAAAACCCTCCTAAACACATCTGAGCTTTAAAATTTTTCTTTGTTCTTAAGAGAAAAAAATGAGGTGAGAGAACTATGAAAAATGGAAATGCAGAAATTTAAAACTCATGTGTTAAACAGTTTGATTAAAAATTTGAAGATAAGATTTGGAACTTTGTCATTTAAAAGTCCAGCTCCTTCTGATATCCTTTGCAGAAGGAAGTGCTAGATCTGGATATAAAATGAGGATAAAATATGACATTAATTTGCACTGAAGTAGCAAATATTTTACAGTAGTTTCAGGTCATTAATCTATTTTCCAGCTAGGGGAACTACATTAATAGCTTATGGGATTTACAGGGCAAGCATCAATTTAATGGTTTACCCTAAGTCTGAGGAAAATAGGAAAGGGCAGGATACTAGAGGATACATTATATCTTGGTGCATTAAAATCAATGGCAAAACTTTCTTGGCCTAAAATGACCTCTAGATAGTTTCTAATTCCAGTGCTGCTGCTGAACCTTAATTTCCTGTCTGCAAAATGGAAGAAACCATATTTGCCTGCCAAGCGTTAAAACTGACTCTTCCCCTCATTGCTCTGTCTTGAAAAGGAAAATCATCTAAATTAATGTTAATTATTACTTGCATTTTTGGAAATGAGTTGCTTTTCCTCAGTGTGGCCTCAGTCTAGGAAAGGAAATATATCTTCAATGAAGTAACAGAAGATACCTGCAGGGTCACACAGTTTCACTTGCGGTATTTTCTAAGCAGCTGTCATCATTGGAGTCCTGCCTGTGATTTGTTACTAGTCACCATGGTCTTTACACTGTAATATTTCCCTGTGCTCTTGTGCTAGGTGAGAAACTCTTTTTTGTTCTTTGCTGTTGAAGATAGGGAATAACTTTGTAGATGGTGAGAGGAGTGCATTATACAGTTTGCAGTTTATTCATGAGAAGGCTCAGAACAAGAACCAGGAAATAATGTCATAACTTAATAGCTAAAATGCTGTCTTCACAGAGGAGAATCATGCTAATACAGCATCTATAAATCAGTGTTGGTGTGGTGCATCATCAAATATGCAACCTTTTTTAAGGTGATAATTCCCATAATTTAGGTATTGACCTTATTCTATGTTGTAGAGACTTGTAATCTGTGTTTTTTTGAATGATCCCCACAGGTGGGACATTTCTAATGTGAAGTCATGCTGTGAGACACCTCTGAGTGTGCTGGGAAGATGGGATTATAAATATTCATTGCTTTTGCAACCTTGGGCTATGAATGTTTCAAATTTTATAAGCTAAGCAAAACTGGGCCTAGTCAGAGAATTTAAAAAAAAAAAAAAATAAACACCAAACCTCACAGCTTTGGTAAATCCAGGTGTTAAATAAAGGGGAATAGGTAAGAAAATGAGAGTTTTTCTGCTAGTTTGCTTTTAAACCAACATGCCAATTTGATTAGGAGAAGTACATAAGCACAATATAAAATCTAATCGTTTATGACAAAACCATGTCAGGCTAGATTCCCCCTCCCTGGGAAGTACAATAACTGCTTTGTGGTCCAGTTTTATCGCTGAAGACCAAAACACCGTGAGCTATAGATTTGGTCGTCTTGCAATCTACCTCCCAGGTCTGAGGAACAAGCATGGGCGCTGTCAGGCTCCCTTATGTTGTCCCATGCCTTCCCACGGAGGGACCTTGACTGCCAGCCATGGGAAATATGATCAGAGCAGTGACCACATCATGGACCTGGAGAAAAATCTGGCTCAAATTTTGTGTAATGCCACTAGCACTTTCTTTCAACCTCACGTCTGACAAGCAAGGGACAAAGGGCAGTAGGAGCTCATTTCCTTCCTTTCCTATTTCATTTGTTGAGGTAGAGAAGAAGGACTCATTAATGTTTGGCCTCTAACTGTGCTCTACAACAAGATACGGCAAAGCTCAGTCCTCAGGCTTTCTTCCTGTGACCAGGTACAAATGTTTCTGGGACTTTATTTCTTTGAGAGTAGCTTTGCGGATAAGTTATCTCAATGGAAACTGTAATCTTATAGGCTTCCCCTTGACCACTGATGAATTCACCAGGTTTATGTGGCACGAGTTCAATATGAACCCTTGCTGCTGCCAGGTTAATGACATAACCCTGGTGGAATCTGAAAATCACAACCCTGCACAGCTCAGAGTGTAATGGTTTTCCCACTGGGTTAATACTCACGCAGTGTCCCTTGTATCACAGGTGAATCTCCACATATCTATGCTACTGGCTATTGAGGGCCCTTCTTCCTCACCCTTTCTCTATTTTTTGTTGTTGGTGGTGGTTTTTGGTTGTGGGTTTTTTTTGTTTGTTTGTTTGGTTTTGGTTTTTTCCTGGTGTGTTTTTTTAAAGCAGGAAGGACTCTAATATCAAAAGAGGAACATGTTTTCACCAAATGAAATCAATATTTTCCAGCCAGCCCTGGAGTTCATCTTTAAAGTGGAAAAAAATACCCCAGAGCTCAACCACCTTAAAGTCTCTCCTTGTTTGTGATTTGTTAAGCAGTATGAATTCGATGGAGAAATTGGGGGTGGCTGTCTCGAGGGCAACTGGCAGGAGGGTATTCTCGGGATCTGTCATGGTGAGACATGGTAGCACAAGACATAAAAATGGGTTCCAAATGTAGATCCACCTCTATGCAGAGTCTACTGCTAATGCCTTTTTTTTTCCTCTCTACATGAGGGCTCGATGTTGCTAGGGAAAAACTAAAAGATAATTTTGCAATTAATTTGATAATCCCCAATGACCTATTTTGTTATATGATTATTGGATTGTGTAAATCAGTGTGTATTTCGTAATGACAAGAGCATAGGAGTGCTTAGATACGTATAGCTGGGTCAGCCAAGGCAGGAGCTGAGTCTGGGACTCCTCCTTCTGTCTCTTTCTTGCCATTTCTTTTAGAGAAAGAGGATTTTACTGAAACTTCCTGGAGTGCATCCTGCTGTCACCTGCAGCTCAAGTTCCATCATACTTTGACTGTTACAAGGACTTACCTGCTCACCCAGGGGCACCCTTTCTGAGATGGAATCCTTGGGTTATCACTGTGAGGCACAGGGCATAGTTCTTTTTCTGCCACTGCACCAATTTTCTGGTTTTTTCCAGTGTGTCAGTGGAGCTCTTTATGAAGCTGCACTGGCAAATAAATCAGTGAAATATTTCAAATTATAAAAATTATCCTTTTAACAATTTTTATTATTGCTATGAACCTAAATGGCATCTGGACTGTGTGATTGTTGTAGGTCCCTTCCAACTGAAATATTCTAGTCTTGTCTAGTCTAAAGGGAGAGGGGAAGGCAGGGAGCAAATCTTTTAAACTTCTTTTCCTGCTGGACAAGCAGTGCTGCTTGATCATTTTTTCAATGTGATATGCCCAAAGCATACTTCATCTATAAGATAATTTCCTGGTGCTGGTGGCTCTTTAGCAGGGCTTAAGGATACCTTTCAAAAAAAACCCCCCAAAAGTGTATACTCGATCAAAGTACAAAGTGAAGAAATAGTTAAAACCACAAAAATCTTTTCCCCTAGGATCTGGCCTGCAGCTTTTCCCCCTCCTAAGTTTATGGGATGACTCATATGCATTTATGTTCCCCAGTCTTCACATGGCATCTGCTGCTACACATTTGTTGCAGGATCTTGTCTTTGAACAGCTGGTGACAACCCACTTCCTCTTGCTTTCTTCAGCAGAGATTTTTCAATTGTTTCTTGTTGTTTGGATGTGAGACCCAGTGTTGGAAAAACAAACCCATTTACCCTGATTAGAACCAACGATTTAAGCACTTGCCAATTAACAACCCATTTGTTATTCTTCTAAGGACCCAGGAAATAGTTTCCCTTTCTCTCCTTTCTCTTTCTCTCCTTTCACTTTCTTCAGATGTGATTCCATACCAGCAGGACAAAATTAAGCCCTATTTTTTGTGAAATGGTATTAATATTTCCCTTCTTCTCCCTCTTCCTTTTGTCCTACGGAGTTGGAGATGAAGGGATCCTTTGCTTTCCTCAAGCTAATCATTTGCTGTTGTGATAACCGTGCTGTCTCCTTAAGCATAGAGAAACTGCCACTAATGATGAGTATTATAGACATGACCTTTGGAAAAGCAAACAGAAGAACATCACGCTCACATTAGAAACAATGATACAAAATGTGATTCATTTTAGTTATTTGATGCCAATTCTACTAACAGTCATTAAGAAAAATAATTTAACTTGCACATGTCTTTAGCAAAATTAGACAGTCTGGTTTATACTCATCTAGTACATTCAGTGAAGCAGAATCCTTCTTTCAGGGATTTGATCTCAACTATCTCTATGAAATCATACAGTATGTTTTTATACTTTTGGAAAAAGTACATCCTAAAAATTGAGCTTACTGCTTAGCTACCATTTTTTCTTTTTGTCTTCTCATTCAACACATCTAGATTTCCTTGCCAGGGACCACTTTTATTACATAAATATTTTAAGGAAGTACTGACATTTCAAGTGAGACCATCTTGTTTCCATTTTTGAAAATACAATTGCTTATCTCAGACAACTCCAGAAGCAGTTACTTGAGAAACTGTGTATAATCCTATCAGACCTAAAGGCAATAAGGTAAAAGCTCTTCTGCTTTAAAATGCTTGCTGTGTTTATTACTGATGACTATACCATTCTGCAGGAGTTTTCCAAGCGTTGTGTTTTTTTCCCCTTTTCATAATTCAAGTTGAAATTATAATCTGTATTGTTTATACTGTAGTGTACTACTTATTCCCATGAGTAATATCCGCACATATCTTCACCTATACTTTGCCTGTCCCTTAAAACATATAGGTGTACTTATGGTACAGGGCTATTTAGGTGTTCTGCGTGTCTCTGCAGAGGTATCTTTGGCAACTGATGCATACTCTGAGTTGAGTTTTCCTTTGTAAATGCCACAGAGCACCTGACTGCAGAGAATGAGGTTTTCTTGGAGGGTCACACTTGCTTCCTACCATTGCTGCGTATGTTTATTGGCCCTCTCTAATACACAGTTCTTTGGGTCCTGAATTTAAATACTGAACAAGCATATATATGTACTGAATAGTTGCCAGGTTTGTTTTTTATTTCTTTGTTTCCTGTGGCAAGAGAGGATTTCAAATCAATTTGCTGCTCAGGGGAAATTGAAAACAGGATCTATTTTTGGTTCTCATTTGACTTTCCAAGATGGATCAGTTGAAACCTGTTACAACACTAATTTACTTAAAGATGTATTATGTGCACTTCACTAAAATGCTGAGGGGAAAAAGCTTTGCTTTTGCAGTTGTTTGGCCTGAAGCCATGATTCCCCATGAAGATGCATGAAGAGAATTATCCACATATATTTATACATAAAACTTTATTGAACTGATTGGCTTGTGAACATGTACCTTTCTTAAAATATATTTTAAAAGACAGCAGGGGGTTATAAAAGGCCTGAAGGTGCACCCTTTCTCTGTAGCTGTGCAAATCAGGAATTGATGTGAAGCATTTGGTGGATCCTGCTCCCCTGACTTGGCATCAAAAACAAAACATTACTGCCTTATAGCCAGAGATGAAAGGTTTCTCATTTCCTCAAATGTGGTGCAAGTGCAAAGGGAGATGCCAAAAGCCATGATGTCCATTTTTTTGCAACAAACCATAAAGGTCAGTTACACATAACTGTTAGATAATTCTTACTATATTAGCCGTAATTTCCACTTGAGTGCACCTTTGGTGCGTGGTGCCCTACAGCTGAATGCATAACATTTCTTGATCCCTAGGGCAGTATTGGTAACAATTTACAGTTTGGCAACCTGTGTTATACCTGCTCTATGAATAGCAGTGTTGTTTGTCATGTATTTGGAAAGACTGCCTGTTCAACATACCTGATGACAAATTTTAGGTTGAGATAGATCTGTCCTCTGGTTCGCAGACTGACTTTTCTTTCCCCTGCAGTGCTGGTCACTGCAGGCTAACCCTTCTGTGCCCTTTTCATTCTCTGAGAGAAGACAGATTTCAAATAATTGAATATTCAACACCCACATTTCAATTATCATAGTATTTGAAGAGTCTGGTCCTTCACTTAATGCTCCTCAAGTAGTTCTCTTGATTGTTTACTGTTGTGGAGCTGAGGTAAACTTGTTTGCTTCTCCATTTCTCTCTGCCTGAATTTGATTTCAGAAAGCAATCTCAGATAGAGAAGAGATTTCAGAGTCCTAATCACATGCTGCTCTTGCTGGCTTTGTTGCTGCAAGTGGCAACATAGAGTGTACTTTACCTTACACTATATGAAATGCCAAGAGCAGAATACATTCTTTTTACAGTGGTTTTTTTTTTTTTTTTTTTTTTGGCGAGTTTTTCCAGAACAGGCGTATCTGAAAACCATGATAGTTGTATTTGGCAAGGATTTATCTATACTATTTAAAGAGTTCTGTATATACTTACATAATGTATTGGAGGGTTTTGTGGTGAGAAAACAGCTCAGGGCACATACGACAATTTCTCACTTCTTTCTCTCTCTCCTGTCAATTACCCTTGAGTCATTGCACTTGCTTAAGCTTCAGGTCAATAAAACAAATTTCAAAGCAGAATCCAGTATGTGCTGAGATGCTAACTTCATCGTGTGCCTGTAAAAAGTTCAGATTTTTTCATCATCCTTTTCTCCTAATGTGATTATTCTGATTTTATTCTACAGAGGGACCCTAAGGCATGTTCAATGTGGTTTCAGTTAAAGAATTTCTGCATGTCCTCAGTTTCTATCAGCATGCACTTTATTTCTGTGTGTGTAATTCTGAGGAAGAATCATTAGTTTCGTTTTTACAATTTGCAAAAATCGTCAGGGAAAAGTTTATCACAGAAGTTTGATAAGGTGGTGTCCTGGTTTCCCAGGCACAGACCCATGGGCCAGCCATGGCAGGCAGGCCATGAGTAGCCCCGAGTCAGTGGGAGTTTCAGTCAGTGCAGCTGACCCAAGGTGACTCACAGGTGTGTCCCACACCACTGACATCAAGCTCATTATAAAAGAAGGGAGTTCAGGGAGGGTGGGGAGTTCTTCCTGGGGGTCTTGCCTTTTGGCTTTCTGCTGATCCTAAGGATGAGGCTGGGTAGAACCTTGTATACTTTATGTTTGTGATTGTATTATTTTTGTTGTTTCATTAAATCTGTTTCTACTTCATAGGACTTCTCCCTTTTTACCCTGATTCCCCTTCTCAGCTGGGGAGGGGTCACTGAGTGATAGAACAGCTACTACAGTTTAACCCTGGGTACAGGCTAAATGTAGACAAGTGGATAGACTCTCGTTATGGAGAATAATAGTAACTTACAGAATACTTTTACTTAGTTTCTTGTTAGATTCAATAACACTGTGGTGTGCTGTGTGTCCTGGGCAGTGTCAGTTATTCTGAAATTGAGAATTTCCATCCCTTTTCATGTTTGGTTTTGATACAAAATTAGGCCAAATGTTGAAACGTTGGAGTTCCATTACTCTGGAGCAGAAATGTTTGACGTTTTCAATTGAAATAAAATATTTTTACCTTCCTGAAATGGAAGAGAATTCCTGTAGCCTAAAGAGGGTTGTATTATTGGTCCTTATTCTTTTTCATGGTTCCCAGCTGCTCTTATACTACACCACAGAAGAAATACATCCTGAGAGATACAGTGCATACAGGTGGAATCCTTTAGAGATTCTTGCCACAATAAGAGTAGGGGCTGGAATTAAAAAGTGAACAATGCAATGTAAATACAGGGAAAAGTAGGGAAATGCAATGTAAAATACAAGCATTTGGATTT
The DNA here is from genome assembly GCA_028020825.1 of Podargus strigoides. Classification (NCBI taxonomy): domain Eukaryota; kingdom Metazoa; phylum Chordata; class Aves; order Caprimulgiformes; family Podargidae; genus Podargus; species Podargus strigoides. Next base: position 3,504,794 of record CM051641.1, on the reverse strand, counting down.
TCCATGTTTTCCAGTATATTTCAGTTGAGTGTTTCTACTAGGCTCTACTTATTACTCTGTTTCCAAGTATGTGGAATATTATATATAAAATTTACTCTATTATAGATTAAAAACTTCAAGGGATCACAGTTTTTTCCCTTATTTTAGAGAATACCACACTAGAGAAGGTTAAAGAGGGCGTACAGTCTTTCATTCCACAAGTGTGATTTCCAAACATGGAGAGCAATAGTTTAGTACAGATTTTAGGGAGAAAGGTACTGCACCACGGTGGCCCACTGCAGAAAAGCATGCTGACCAAACACTAGTGAAATCATTCAATTACAAATTGTCCTGAGTGGAGAGGTGGCTTTGCAGGCAGGCAGGATAGTACAGGTTTTCCACAGACTAGATCAAGTAGTGCTGCAACTTATCCTGTGCAATGTGAGAGAAGAGAAGGGGCCCAGGCTTGAACCTTACCCGTTTTGAGGAACCTTCTCGTTCTAATGGGGTCCCTGAGCACTGTCAGTATTTCCCAAGAAAATATGTACAAAATTTGTAGAATCACAGAATCAATTAAGTTGTAAAAGACCTTTAAGATCATTGAGTCCGACTGTATTTGGATTTTGGATACTGTAAAACTGTATTTGGTAATGGATACCATATCTTTCATTTTTTTCGGAACTGGTTTCAGTTTAAATCCATCTCCAATGGTGGCTGCCAGGTTTAAGGAAAAAACAAAAGAAGAAAAGCAGGAGAATGGGAATAAATGAAGTGAGATAGATGTTTTCTATTGTTTCTCTATGGATATCCCAGATAAAATATGGCATCTCTGGTTCAACCAGAACTTCCATCTGACACATGCAAAAAAGATAATGCTAGGTCTTTTATTTTACTTTATTTTCTTATTTTTAATCCTGAGCAATCTTCTCCTAAATACTTTTCAGAAACATGAAAGAGAAGCTAATCAGGCCTCAGTTTCCATTGGCCAAAACTATTTTGAATCCTTCAAAGGAAAGCGTACACTTGGACACAAGAAGGCACAGATGCCATTTCATTTTCTCATTTGAATGTACTCTGGTGAAAGGCCTGCTGACTTTTTGTATAAGATGGCTTCCTGAGAGTATGGTGAATTTCCCTTCTGTTCTTCCCTCTCTCTGGAGATCAGTCTGTCTTCTATTTATAGGGAGTAACTCATCGACATCATAATTCCTTGGATTCAAGAACCCAGCTAGCCCTTAATTTCTTTGACATTTTCTCTACCACCAGCTGTTCGTCATAAGCTCTGATGAGAAAATCTACCCATCAAAGACAAGGATTAGACACTTATATGTACTTAGGATTGTAATTGTATTGCAAATTATTTTATAGATGCATGTAAAGTAATAGGAAAAATCATCTGCTGAATTGGGATCTGGGAATTCAGATACATACAAAAAGTTAGAATATAGACTTCATGTTTATTCTTGAACATACAGAGTTTTGCCTGTTTCTTCACAGATACATATGCACACAATTTTGTTGTGAGCATTAAAAAATAATGGTCTGATCTTTCACTCCACATATTGCAATTTGTTCTGTGGGAGCAGCCTCATAACAGATTCACTGGCCCCTCAGCTGCAGCTTGTCACAAACAAGAGACAACTGCTTAGAGAGCATCCCTCTGTTTGATCCTTCTAATCAACTTTATTTCCTCTACAGAATTCCAATTATCCCATTAAACAATGAGTCAGGATGCTTATATTGATACAGGTGCCTTAATTGGTTAATTTATACTCATGGCAGCCCCGACTGAGAATTAATTTCCCTGAGGCTTGCTTAGATAACCACAGTTCCTCCTAAGCCATACTGGTAATTCCTAGTAGGCATTGTACTTGAGCACAGCATTTACACCTACACACAAGCACACCTCACCACACACTAATCTGTGTTTAGCCATACATATACATGCTGTTGAGCTTTTATTTGCTTCTACCTTATAATTTCTAACCTATTTAGTTTTAATTATAAGACTACGATTATACAACACTGACCGTATGCTTTTACAACCAATTTGCAAGAAAAGAGTCCTAATAATATTGCTTTTTTTAGTAGCACTCCAAAGCAATTAAACACATATTAGATGCCAGCAAATTCAGCTGCAGTCTATCATATACACATTTATTTGCATATCCTGTCTGGTGAATGACATCGTTTTCTTTATTGACTTATGAGGATAGAAATAATAGACGGATTATTTACTGAACTGTCTTTAACTCTGCATCAACCAAAATAGCTAATTAAATGTGTAACAACTTTCACTGACACAAACTGGGAGATTTTAAAATCAAGGTTAAGAGAAGGACAAGTGCTAGTCTCTGCTCTATAAGACTTGTTCTCACCACAGCAAGAAAATAGGATATCTAGTCTTGTAAATCATCAGAGAAACCAGAGAGAACTACAGCTAAATTTTAAAAAATAATTTCCCAGGAAATCAGTTTTTCAAGACCAGACAAACCTGCTAGTGAACTGCCAGGATTATTATTTTTTCAAATTTACATCCTGATGAATGTCATGAGCAGGAGCTTCTGCTGTAGTCCCCAGAAGGAAGTTTCCAAAGGAGCTATAGAAGAATTAAGTGCCCCACTCAAGAGACTGTAATAGTTATTCCTTAACTTCATTTCCAGTTTAGCTTACTTCACCTATTTAATTTCTTTCCCTCTGCTGATGTAAATTAAGAACTCACCCTCTCCTCTCCTTATTCGGCTGTAGAAGAAGGCAGTGTCATCTTTATAGGTGTAGTACTATACTTACCAGAGGCAGCAGCTTGTAGAGAGCACGCAACTTAACCTGTATCTTTTGAGTTGCAGACTAACCTCCAGAATATAAGATGATTCTGATTTTCTATTCATTAGAATATATCTCTGTTTATCCTTTCAGAAGATACATTCAGTTCATATTAAGTAAATTAAACAAGCAGTTTTTGCCAGTGGTCACGTACAATACTTGTTTTGCATTCTCTCTGATGTGGCTCAACTGTATGACCTTATACCTCCTTAAATGTCCTAAAAGCTTCACATGCATATAATTTTAAATGATTAAAAAAAAAAGTACTTTGACTGGAAACCCCTGTAGACTCTGACAAGACAGTGGTATCTGCAGGTGATACAATCCAGCAAGCCATCTTTTTATACACACAAGCTAACAGGAAAAAAATGTCAGTGGCTTAGTCACCATTCAGCTGAATCACCAATCTCTTTTAAAAAATAGCATGGTTGCAGGGAGGGTGTTCATCCCCCCTGTAGTAAATGAGATTAAATGCAATACGACGAGTATTCTGCAGAAGTATATTTCGGGATAGGAAAGAAATCTTTTTCTCCTTGTGGGTATGGGCTAATATTTTATATCGCTGAAGTAGCATCATTGATAGACTGGGGTGCCAATTGCTGCTATGCAGCAGTTTGAAATCATGTCATTTGCAAACGTGCCATCTTCAGGGACACTGCTTCTGGAAATGATGACAAAAACAATGAGGCTTCTCCTCCCAGGCATAAATGAACTGCATAAAACAAATTCCTGTGCGCAAAAAGCATAATCTCTGCAAGAGAATAATACCTGCATTTAGCAGACTTGCCTTAGAGAGGAAACCACCTAAGGTGGTGACTTAGTCCCCAGACTAAGCTGCCCCTTCGTCTGGGCTCCTCAAAGATAGCAGCTGAAGCACACCCAGACTCTTGAGCACAAAGCAATTCCTAGAGGACACAAATACATTTTGCAATTCTGCTTCCTAAGTAATTTTCAAAAAGATCTTCTCAGGTGGTAATTATGTATTTCTGCAGATGTATGTGGTAGTATCCGGTGTTTTGATTCCTTACATACAGTGTGTACCTTTAATGTCTTTCATGAAAATTGTGTTAAGAAAGAAGGTAGAGTAAAACAGATGAATTGGTCTGGGTTACTTGATAACCTATTCATGCTTTCATCTCGAAGTCAAAATGCAGCAGTTCTGAAAGTCAGAGCCGAGTAAATTCCAGCAGGTTCAGCATATTCACCAGGGATACCAGAATTTGTGAATTGTATCTCCTCATTTATTATGTTCGAGAATGTAGGAGAAAAAAAAAGACAAAAGTTTCTCCTGTCTCTGCAACTTCTACAGAGTTTCTTCCCTGGTTTCTCTGGTATCTACAAAAATATGAATGCAGACTGAAGATTTTTCCCCTCAGGTGGGATGCTTCTTGGATCTCTCTGCTTGGTCTGGCCACTGTTTTCATAAAAGAAGGAGAAATTTTATTTCTGCTCAACTCTAAAGATGTTTTTTTTTTCTTTTATATCTATCTTCATTTTTTACTGTCAGGAGCAGCCCTCAAGATATCATGAACTGGCTTTGTGGCATCACGGGCTTGAATTGCTGACCTTGCAATGTCAGTGCTTGTGAGATTTCCAGATCAGTTTTATGCCATCAGGAAACTGATTGCTGTGAAAAAGTTTCCAGGCATATCAGTCTTCATTCAAAGCAAGTTCAAGCCTTCTTGAAGTTTACATGTTAACTTCTAGGATTTGCTTTGTAGCATCTACAGCTAGGAAGAAACACCCAAGATGTGCTGGGAATTTGAGTTTATTCAGCTTCCAAAAGTCACTGAAACAATTTTGTACTTCTGCATAAGTGTTATCGCTACATATGTTGTCAGAAATGGAATAAACCCAATATGGCCATGCACTTTCCAGATAAGAAAGGACTGTCATTTAATATTAGAGCAAGGATACCCACTAGCCACAAAAGCTTTTCTGTACTTAGACAAGTCGTTTCCAGAGCTGAGGGTTTTCGTAAAGGAGTTTGTGCTGGAAAGTCATGGGGAATCTGCAGCAAAGAAAAGAGGTGGAGAGATCTTAGACAACTAAATTAATCCTATACTTTGTTTTTCTTGGATTTAGGTTGGATCTATCCCAAAGTACACATTATAAGCTGACAGGACAGGTGAACAAGCATGCTGCTGGGACAGCTAGATGCGGAGTACCAGTGAGAGACAACTTGGCAGATACATGGTTGAGAGAAGCTGGGTTGCAATGCTAGGGTTGGTAACACTGCTGTGTTTCCTGACCAACAAATAGAGTTTAATTTTCAGGGTCTGAATAGTTTTAAACACTTCCATTGTATGTAACAGTACACAACTTTTTTTTTTTTTTTTTTTTTTTATTCAGCTGTTCTAAAGGCTCTATTTGCACTTGCCAAATTTTGTATGTTTAAATATTTGCATCCCATCCTAATAACTCTTTTACAACTACTGCAATACATACTGGGTGTGTATCATTGCCAGCTATTCCACTGAAATTACAGGTGATCACATTGTGTACATTATTTGATGTGTATCATCATCACATGTGCCATAAATGATGAGTTTTGGGTGCATGCTTTAGCAACAGTGGGATTATTGGCAGAATATGATGTAGAATAATCATAAATATTCATGCAGAGACTGCACTTTCTGTGTTTGTGAATCATTTTCAATCTTGAGGACTCCTCCAGTTGCTGAAATTCCTCAGGGATGGGAACTACACAGAGAACTCCCAGGAAAAATAATTATTCATTCTTGTTGCATAAGGAAACAATAGTTTTCAGACTCAGTGATTAAAATGGTAAGATGAGAAAGCCTTTCCTTCTGCTGGAAATGAATAGCATATGAAAAGCTTCTTGGGAGACTGCACATCCTTTCCACGTGTTCTGAGCAGTGTGAATTGTACCAGCAATGGGGGACAGCCACCACAGCAGAATTATGAATTTACTGCTCTCCGTGCTTGTTGTTTGAATGTGTCCTCAGTAGAAATGTCACAAATAAAATTAAATTAGGTTTGTGAAAGTCTGAATAGACTGATATTTACCTTCCGGGACGATGAAGAGGAATGGTACTGCTGTTGCCAAGCAGATTTGTTTGCCAGCTACCTTCCCATGAAGAAAGTTTTGATAGTAGGCTAACATTTCTACATGTCTGCTAGGCTTTCTGCACCAAAATAGAGAGGATCCAACTCAAAATTTCATCTACCTTCTGCAAATCAAATCACAAGTATGGGTAAAGCAGAGCATCATTCTAAAGGTCCCTTAATTTTAGTGTTATTTTAATCAAGAGCCAGCTTGTTCAGCAGAGCTGGGCTAACTGGTCAATTCTGCTAATAGGAAGCTGCTAATAGGAGGAAATTAGAATTTGGGAATTTGTGCAATTTATCTTCAAAGATGGGGTTGTGCTGAGCTCGCTTGCACTTTCTGCCCATAGTGGAGCATGTTGCGATTGCAGTTGGGTCACCTGCATGTTCCTTGGTACAGAAATCAGTGTCCAGATATGGAAGTTCTTTGCCCAGTGGTGAGGCAGGCAAGACCTAGAAGTGAGAAAAGCTCTCAGTCTTCTCAAAAAGAGATTCCTTTTATCTAGATGTGATCAGTGTTATCAGCTGGTTTGAGAGCCCATTTGTGCCAGAGGAACAAAGCATCTGCAAAAGGCACAAAGCAGGACTGAGAGATACCGTGCGGTACAGAGCTTACTTTTAGACTGCAAATAATGTTGGTTTTGATCTTGACAGCTGTTTCCAAAAGCACACAGAATGGACATGGCTATTTTACCTGTCAATTCAACCTTGTTTACAAAATCAAGGAAACATTTAAATGTACCGAGATGGTAGATCATAGCTTGCTTTCCAGATTTTTTTTTTATGAGTCAGCTAAAAGTTTTCCAGTAACTAACTGATTTTCACAGAATATGAGATTTTCTTCGCTGTACACAGGAGAATTGGGTTTCTGGGATAGAACAGATTTCCTGTGATTCACTTGATCTGTGTAGTGGGCCTCTGCAGAAGATATGGTAACTAGGAGATAGAGATTTTGAGCCAAATCAAGGCAGAGGATGACCACAGGCCGTGGCTGTAGAGACCCATATGTTAGCATGAGTAACTGATGAATAACCTGAGCCCATCCCATGACTGTCCCTACATCCTTCCTGAGGCGATGTGTAGGAGTGTACCACTGTCAGCCAACTCAGTGACTGCTGGACCAACTTAACTGATAAACTGTAACAAAGGTACCTGTGTGTGGGTCCCACGCTGTACATGTGGACACCACCATCTACACGCTTTGTCTTATCTTGAGATGAAGCAGCATGTTGACATGTAGCATTCCGTTACCTGACAGCAGAAATCGTAAATAGAATTGTTTACTTCTAAGAAAATCCTATAAAATCTCTACAGACCACGACGATGATGAACCTGGCCACAGACAGGATACGTGCACTGTGCCACGATCCATGTGAGGGGTCTCATCCAGTGCTGTGACAGCTATTGTGCTTTAGAACAAAGATCTGCTAAAAGGTTTATTGTGTTTCTTTAGTAAGTCAGTATTTGTTTTCTTACTAAGCTAATCATGTGTGACTGAATTAGGCACGCCTATATAAAATATCACAAGATGAAATTTACTTCAAATACTGTATGGACACAAATATGTAATGTGAAAATCATGAAGGTGGATTTTCAACAAGAGTGTTGCTTGATCCTTTTTATTTTTTTTTTTTTGCAGTCTGTTTTTCCCTAGTGAATGTTCTCTGTAGTACCTCTCAAAGGTGATAACTGGTTACATTCATTTACACACATCAAAAGCAAATACATGGGGGGCCTTTTTAGTCAGTTGTACAAAGGTACCTGTTGCTGGTCTTGATTTGATAATTGAGAGAAAAGTAACACATTACCCGATAACCATAGGAAACCAAAGAAGCTACAAAGTTCATTGGAACAAAATGCCGTGACCTGAGCAGAAACAGGATGCAGTACTAGCAAGAAAAGTCTTGAGCATGTGTGAATCAGTATTAGGTTGCCATGGTCAGCAGCTACATGCTGATTTGTATTGTCTCCAGACCTAGCCCTTGCTGATGATGAAAGATTATCTAATTCAGACACCCCTTTTCTCTAACCAAACCAGAGCCTCAACCCTGACCTCTCACTTAACATCTCACCAAACAAATCTCCATATTCTCATCTTCTTCCCCTCACTCGTCCAGAACTCTCAGCCTGCTGAGTCTTTCTCACTCCCTCATCCCCAGCTCATATGCTCCAGCACCTCCTGGGATCCTGCAGCCCTGCGTTGTTTTGCTCCAATCTTTACCTTCCCTGTTGCTCAAGGTCCCTGTGGGATACCTGCAGCAGCAGCATCACATCTCAGGGAGATGTGGCTTCATCATAGGGACCATGACACAAAATGTTTGTCTGTTCCCCTCTTTTCTCATGACTTTTCCTGCCCATCCTACCTCACTTAAAAGACAACAAAATTCAATGCTTTTCCTGATTTCAACAGATAAGTTCAAATAGCACTGAGCTTATGGACTTCAGCTGGCATCTTTACTTTGCCGGAGCTCACCAATACCACGGGTGGTACAAGAATGTAACATGTTACACTGAGAACCACTGGGGTCGTGTTGGAACAGCATTTGTCTCTAAAAAATAATTTTCGAGTTAGCGGAATCCACTGCCTCCCTCTATTCCCAGTAACCTGTGCTTTTTGAATGAAGCAGCATGTGCTAACTAGCCTGCAAATCCTTCTGGAGTATGGGACCCCTTAGCCACACAGGCATTTTACATGTCAAAGACCCACTATGGCAACTTGTGAAACTCAGTGCCACTTTGGTACCTCAGTCAGCTGATAAATTTACAGCTGCTCTTATTTTAGTGCTCAAAGCAGATTACTTTATTATCAAGGTGCCAGAGCCAGGCTCACAACTAACATCTTGCACTTCCCACACCAGTGGTCCCTGGCTTGAGAGAGAAACTGGGCTGCAAATAACAAGGCATCAGAACAATTGGTGAGTCACTCAAAGTCCATGGCCCAAGATATTGACAGTCTGCAAACCATTTTATCATAGCTGTCACTGAGGGGCAAGATAAGAACGAAACCACAAAGTATTGATTTTTAAAGGTCAGTATACTTACGGTTCAAAGTCACTGTGGGTAGAATCTTCTGGATTTTCACAGAGGTTTCACTGAGAAAGGGGTAAATAAAAAATTTGGATTACCTGGTCTTAACATAAAATACCTGTAAGTGTTCTGAGTACAGGTAAAACTAGTCTGTCAGTGGTCCAAGCTTAACTAAACATTCTTCTTTGTATTTCCAATTTTGAATTAGCTTGAAATTCTAAACATTTTTCATCAAAGGAATGCCAAATGTATGGAAGTATTTGTTTGTGCATTTTATTGACTCTCAGCCCAAAGGTGGTGTCAGATAAGTTTGTGCAATGGAGTTGTCAGGAAGAAACCAATGAACTACATGTGCTTGTAGTTCATGATCTATATTGAGGAAGATGGGAGAGCTCCAAGAGTTAACAGTTGTGTCTGAAAAGCTTGTTTTCTTTTTATTTCCAGTCTGGCCAGATGATAAGTTTCACCTTGCTGTCCTACTGATCTTTTCCAATTTGACAAAATGACATTCAACTAGTTAAAAATTGCTGTTCATTGTATACATTAATACAGATAATATCCCTGGGGTTTTCATTTGACACAAAACAAATTTAACAAAAAATCAGATTATTCTCAATATAAATGAGTTATACTATGTTCACGGTGCTGCAACTCACAGAAGAAATTGAAAATTACAAACCAGGTAAAAAAAGTCAAAGCCCATGGGAGATATGTAGGTCCCTGAGCTCGAGATGGTTAAATGGAATAACTTATCCTTCAGGCGAGTCTTTCCATCTCTGACAGTGGCTGTCTTATTTGTTATTCTTCTGCCCCCTACTATATATGGCTCACAGATGTTATCCTCACCACCTTTTTTGTGAGCTTTTCAACACAATACTAGGATTTTTCCCTTTCTGGGTCTTGTTCTGTTGAGTTACTCAGTCAAGAACATATATTAATCAACCATATTTTTTACCTTTTTCTCCGTAGATTTAAATATTATTTTTTTTTGCTTAAGACACTGTCTCTTTGAAGAGTAATACAACTAATGCAAGTATGCTCCATTTTTAGGTAGATAGCCCAGCTGATCTATTAGATATCTCGACACTGTTCCTATCTTGCTTTTCAGACTTGAAGCAGTCATTAACATCATCTTCTAAAATATGGTAAAAAATAAGAATAGATACTGAGTCTAAACAGACATAAGTGACTGATTTACCCATAATGAGAAATTCCTCACCTTCTGCCGTAAGTTTTGCAGGTCCTCTGGCACAGGAGACCTGAGCTTAAAACTCAAGCCTCCCTCACTGTCATTGCATCGTGCAGAATATCATTGCAGTTGTGAAGCTGCTTTCTGTAAAGGTGAGAAAAGCCATTGATGATGTTCATTCTTCCATGCATTGAGTAAATCCCTGGCACCAAGACTGAGATGCAGATAAGTAATGTGCAGTCTTCCATTGTGCAGCTGAGAGGACCACTCTAGTATACTCACCAGGTTTCTTTCTTTATATTTCTTTGAGACCCTTGTGATTTCTGTAGGTCTTCACTGCCTTGCATAAATAGTATTTTATCAGCAGAATAAATGATAAAGAGCCCTTCTAAGGTTATCCTGACTTAATTTAGCAAAAAAAAAAAAAAAAGGCTGTATCTATTGTTAAGGAGAAACTCAGCATTCCCTAAAATGCATTTTTCTAAAGCCCTCTAATTTATGGCAAACTTAATTTCAAAGTTACCAGAATAATATATTCTTACTGGCTCTTGCAGTGTGTAGACCTTTTTTGTGTGTGTGTGTGTTAAAATTTTTCTAATTCCTTTTCTTTTTTGGGAACTTGTCATGCTAAAACTGGGGACTATTTAGCCAGATGGCCAACTGAAACAGTAATATTGCTTATTAGAATAAGCTGCACATGCTTATGGCTTTGCCTTGCCTTTTGCTATCTTTTTTTATCCTTATAAACTTGTAGCACCATCCTGATGATGAAATGTGGAACTCTTAGGAAGAGTGTTTTTCTGATTTTTTTTTTCGTTTCAAAGCACCCAGGACTTTTTAGAAAAATATACAGTAGTTGAATGTACTATAAAATTTCCTAAAAATCTCTGGTTTTATGTGACTCCCAAAGAACTCCTTGTCCTGCATCACTTCCTCATGACTAAGTAACTGTATGCCATAGAAAGTACATATGTGTTTTTAGTCTGGTTTGCTGAAGGAAAGGGTTTATGCCATAGTGATTCATATCCGCATGTGTCCTGTCCATCCTTGGTAACTTTGCAGCCTCCAGTCACTCTCAGTGGTATCTGACAGAGCAGTGGAGTACTCAGAGAGTTTAATTCTGACAAACTTCGTAAAAGTCCATATGGGAGAGACCTATTTTGAGGGAGAGAAATTCAGATGTCTACTTGTCCTTGTTTTCCAGGAACAGAACCATGGGCCAGCCATGGCAGGCAGGCCATGGGTAACCCCAAGTCAGCTGGGAGTTTCAGTCAGCTGCCCCAAGCTGACTCACAGGTGTGTCCCATACCACTGACATCAACCTCTTTATAAAAGGAGGGAGTTTACTGAAGAGTTCTTTTTCCTGGGACTTCTGGCCTTCTTTTCCTGCTGCTGCTGCTTCTGCTGATCCTAAAGACCAGGCTGAATAGAACCTTGTATGCTTTATGTTGGTGATTGTATTAGTTTTGTTGTTTCATTAAACCTGTTTCTACTTTAACCCATGAGGCTTCTCCCATTTTCCCTGGATTCCCCTCCTCAGCTGGGGAGAGGTCATTGGGTGGTAGAACAACTGCTACAGTTTAGCACCAGATACACGCTAAGCATAGACACCGCTAAAGCTGAAGAATTTGGGGAGAGAGTGGTCAGGCACTCTAATGAATGTCTCCTCCTTCTTAGCTCCTACTCCGCCTATCCTCTTCTCCACTTATAGATCTTGTGTCTAATAAGTAGCAGTAAGTCTATTAATAAGCTTACACTTCAGCCTTGACATAACACAACTGAAATCTTTGGCCACTGCAAGATGCAAAGTAACTGGAACACAGGCTTCCTTACTTAGAGTACTCACAGAGATCCTGGTGTCTGACTGAAGGCATGAGGTCTTCAGAACATCTCGGCAAACTTAATGTTTTTGATGCTCCGGTAACTAAACCCTTTATTTCATATGTATTAAGCCAGAAGTTAAAAAATAACCAAACCTTTCAGGCATGTTCAGCTGAAAAGACAGTAATTTGTAGATGGTAGTATTCATATTCCTTTGAGAAAACTCTTAATGACATTAGGGATTCCAACTCTGGTACTTTTTTCCAGACCTGATGATAAAAAATTTGCCATGTCTTACTGTTTTTTTGTGTTGTTGGGTTTTGGTTTTGTCTTGCCCTTTCTATGTTTATAGCATTTTCCTCCTTAATCCTCCTTAGATTTAAGATTAAAGCTCAATCCCCACACTAGGTGAATAAGTTTACTGAATTAATCCATTGCTCCATGGATCCCTGAAGTGGGTTTCTATTTCATTACTGAATGCTTAGGAATTACTGAAACATCAGTGAAGACTGTTAATGAGAAGCTGGAAGTCCACCATTCAGGAGATATATTGTAGCCTCGTTCACTTTGTATTCTGAGTTTTAGTTCTATTCCAATGCCTGGGAGGACATATCTCTTAGGTTGTTTGGCAGAAGCCTCGTTATTCACAGAAATGGGCAGTAACTTCTACAAATAAAATCTTTTCATTGATCTTAAAAGAAAAATTTTAACTTTTAACTCTTTATTTAGCTTCTTCAATGATCTTTTTGTGTCATTGTTGTAACACTGGGATCCTGAGGTCTACTCTAAATGGTCATACCACTTTGTGCTATGTGTTATTAGGACTTGCAGGCCCAATACACTTGAGCCAGAAACTACACAGCTGTGTAACCCTAAACTAACAGCAAATATTGAAGTGGATGGCATTCCTCCCTAGCAGTCGCTTCAGAGTAAAAGCACACAATGCCATTTTGATTCTGGATGCAGCAGCTTCCAGGTATCTTTCATAGAAAGCACAATTCTAATTTATAACCTACAGCCGCTAGAGTTCAGATCCACAGACACTTCTACATGCCCAATTTACACCCAGAACTTCCCCTGGAAATCAATAAGATAATGGATGCCCAAATAAGAGTCAATGGTTAGTTTCATAGAGGCAGACAGGTTGAAAATTTGTTGGTGTCTGATCTACAAAAATTCACCAAAAACTACCATAGGAATGACTGTGGGGCTGCTGACTCTACAGACCAGCCCCAGCTCTGAGAGCTATGTTCTGTCTAATTGAGTCCGCTTGTAGTTTCAGGAATGTGAGAACTCACTCTGTATTTTGTGAAACTCTCCTGATTTTTAAAAATATATAAATTGGTCAGTGTAATGTGAATTTGTGAGTTTATATTTGCAGGAGAGCATCCTCTGGATTATAAAATAATTTTTGAAAATTTGTGAATATGTTTTGAGTCATGTTATGTAACATTCAACTGAAAAACTTTGACAATGGGCAATGATAATTATGATGTAGGAAGGGTAAAGTATGTTAGGAAGAACAGAAAAGATATTCTAACAAATTAGTAGGTGCCCTGAAAGAACATACTCTTCATAGGGCTCAAAAGTATATTTGCACCTGCTGGCAGAATAGATATACTACACAACCACATTTATTCAAAGAACTGCTTGCATTTCTGAGGGGTGTGAAAATTGCTGTGGGTTATTCAGCATTTTGGGGTTATTCCATCTGTTTTATCAGTTCTTTATTTTTCCCGTGTTTATTTCCTCAGTAATTTTCACCTCTGGTGCTTCACATTAGGAGGTCTTTGTCTTCACAGTATTGACTTTTGGAGTCCTTTGTTCCCCATAGTGTAAATTGTACTTATGGAAATGGGCCATCATTTTGCACATACCTCCTGCAATCTGGAGAAATGATACCAAATATGCAAGGATTTTTTTATATTGGATATTCTCACCAAGACATTTAAGGAATAAAGTGAAAACAACCTGAAAGACTTTTAGTCGCTTGTCCCAAAAGCTTTCAATGCCTCAGAGCAGGGTGTGTGTGCCTCTGGTGTGTGAACGCTTATTAGCAGTCAGTGGCATCAAAGGCTGGCTTTGACACATTCCTCTATAAACAGTTATTTATCACAAGGGTATTTGAAGATTCCTCATGTTATAATTTGAATTTTATATTTCTATGACCTAAAAGTAGCTTGAGTATGATCTACAGAATCAATGGATATTATAGAGATGTTTAGGAAAGCAAAATTGTATCAATGCTTGGAAAACAGTGAAAAAAATCACCAATTTCCTGCATAACTCTAAGATTTATTGTTTCCACTGTTCTCTCTGCAAAGAGAATACACATATACTTCCACCAACAACATTCAAGCTAGCTTGCTGAGTTTGACATGGAGCTAGAGGACTTAGATACGCTATTTTCGAACAGCTTTGAAGTTGATAAGTTGATGGGTAAAACAGAGGGACCAGTAAGGGACAGACTGCCATGAGCTCTTCCCCAATTGCACTAGGCTGGCCACATGTGTAATAGGTGTTTTGACTGTTTCAACTGAGGGAAAAACATTGGTCGGAGCTCAGTTTGTTAGCAAATTCATCCATAATTTATCCTATATAAATCAAGCTTTGCTGCTTATACTGCTCTCAGAACTGTTTGTTATATGTTTATTTTAGGGCTCTCTGCCTGCCATAAATTTGTGGCTGTTTTTCAAATGGTGACAGTGATATATTGATATGACTATGCTGGCTCCCAGAAGTGGGACTGTAGACGTGCTGAACAAACAGAAGTTCCTGTTTCCTTTTTTTTTAAAAAAAAAAATCACCTGTTATGATAGGTGGTGGTCATCAGTGGTCAGAGTCCATAAACAAGGTTTACTGTTGATCAAAGAGGCTATGGAAGCACTCACTCAAGAACATTTACTGCAGAGTGAATTTCAATTAGGAGTGTTCTCCGGGTGAATTTTTTTTCCCCTGATGGTCTAACTTATCAGTATCAGGATTTTCTGAGCAACATGGGACTGGATAGGATCTTCTAGGCAGGCCATCAGTGCAAGGACAGATAACTCTAAGAACAGTTTTTTCCTTTCAAGACTTTTTCTTTGTTTCAGCTGAAGTGAGATAGCTGTTTCCAAGAATAAAAGTAAGGAAAAAATATTTTGCTTGGCCTGAAAGTGTAGTGTCAAAAGAGTACTCATCATTGCCGGGAACAAGGGAAGGGATAACAGGTACAGGGTCAGAATAGTTCAGAAATGAGGAGCTCCCAGAGACTGGTAGTTTCTCTGTGGGCCAGGGGGATTTTTCTGTGCAAGTCATGGTAATCAGAAAGCAAAAAGAAGGGGCATAGCACAGGATGGGGGTACCGGAGCAGGGGGAGAACCAGGAGGTGAAGAAGCAGCACTCCAGTGAGACAACACAAGAGCGAAAACACAACCCAAAGCAGGGTGGGTATTGGAACAGAGCAGGGAGAGGTCATGTGCCAGGGCAGGTGTCTAAGGCAGAAGAGAAAATGAGTCACCTGGAAAGCAGTGAGAAGGTCAGTGGCAAAGAGATGAGGGTATTGAACATCCCATGCTCAGATGAATGGAGGACAACAGCATATGTATGTTTCTCTGTTGCCAGCAACTACTTGCAAAGCTCACTAGCCAACCGCATTTCTTGTCCCTGGCAGTAGCTGGTCCACATACAATAAAGGCACTGATTACTTTTTAGCCAGGGAGATTATATACCACGGTGTCTCTGAAAGATGTCACTTTAGTTCTATGCCCATTGATACCAGTTTTTGAAGACAACCCGAATTTTGATGTTCCAGTGCATTTGAGAAATTGACTTGGTAAACTTAACCTTATATTCTTCTGATAATGTGTGTGTTTTAATAGAGATATATGATTAAAAGGAAAACACCAGAAAAGCAAGCCTAAGTATAAACAGTGCATCTGACACAAATTCTGAACTGAGAGATACAAGGTTGTTGCTACCCGTTCCTCTTGCCTTTCTCTACCCAAAACCAGATAAAATGGGATGTTTTCCTAAACTGGTACAGGTTCTATTTGCTGGCAAGGCTAATGGAGAATAGAAACTCAAGGATAGCTTTGTTGCACCTGCTGTTTAAATGGACCAAGAACTCAGTGTTACAAGTATAGCTATAGTGTTTTCATCCACCACAAATATCTTTTTAAACTGTGAAATGTGAGGTTTTGAAAAAAAGGAGGAGCAGAAATGATTGTGAATGCTGCTTATATTTTCATGATGATGCTCTGAAGTAAGGCTGGAACACTGAAGTTCTGAATGCTGCAGTGAGAAAACTTGGACTGAAACAATTTTAAATCTCCTTCTCCAGCACCCTTTATATCCTTCCTTGTCTATGATAACATGCTCTCTGATCTCTCTTCAAGCTATATGTACAAAGATTGCTAAAGCCATCTCTTTTTTTCCCTTTTGACCTGATTATGACACTTCCAGATTTGTAACGTTATTTATGCTGTCTTCTCTCCATTCTTTTCTGCTCTCTGCTATCTCCTTCAAAGACCCACACAGTTCTCTTATTCCTTATTTAATCCCTCTGACATGCTTCCAAATGCCCTCGCTCCTCTGCAGGTGCTTCCAAATCTTTTCTGACAGTTTAGACAATAGTTGACTCCTATAGTTCCAATTATTTGCAAGATTTTGCAGGTTTTGGGGATCATATCTGGACAAGCAGATAAAATGTATCACATTACATCATCTTTTTTTTTCTGATGATTTTTTGAAAGCTTCCTGTGTACCTTTTTGGTTCATGAAAAGGAAAATGTGGAAACAAAGTGGAAACATATGTGAGTTCTTATGCTGCTTGTGGAAAGGATGAGTAGCAGCCTACTGGAAAGAGATGGAGTCCTGGGATCCACACAAACATTGCCTTTGCCTGAAGTGTGTCTTTTGAGACTTGTTTATCGCTGGCATGAACTACATTTTAAACAAACAGATGCCAGACTTATCATCCCACACTTCATCTCGTGATCACCATCTAGAGAAAAAGTTTTTCTTACCATGTGTAAAAAGAAGTCATGGTTGATAATGATAATATTTGAGAGAGAGAATATGGTCATTGGTCAGATACCTAGTAAAACTGGGGTAGCTGTTTCCTCCAGAGACCCCTTCCTTTCAAACCATTAGGTGCACTATAGATGTATGATGGTCAATTCCCTTTGGCTGTGTGATTCTGAAGGAAAGAAAAATGTTTCTGGAATTACAGCAAGCCAAATTGCCCAGACACACATGCTCTCAAAATGTGCATGCTTCTTCAAAGTGTAAAAGCTTTGATTAATAGCAATAGCACTAGACTTTAAGGCGCACTTTATTTCATTGATGAACTTGGAGGTGTCTCCTGCAGTAACGGTTTTGTAAACTGTAATCGTTAACATCGTTTATTCAGGATTTAGAAGTGAGACTAATGTTACCTATTTTTTCAGTCTGCTACAGGGATAAATAACTGATGTTGAAGAAGCAGATCAAGATCTCTGTGAGGAAAATAAAAAAAAAAGAATAAAAAAAAAAAGAATAGTGTGTGGGTTTTATAACCAACAAGGCATTTTTCTGAGGTGCTTGTAAAAGTACGTGGTGTGATGTGACTGTTTTATAAAAGAGGGAAGGGTGATGTGTGGGATCCATTACATAATAATATTGCAGAGCTTAATTGGCGATGGGGCACAAGGGAAAAAGGATATCATGGAAATCAATTCACATCATAAACCACTTAGAAAATTCGAAAATTAAAGCGTTCGCTTGAAACCTCCTCTATAACAGGATTAACTGTCAAGGAAATTAAAAACTATGTAAGAAGAAAAGCTGAAGAGATAATCCAGGATGATCCGAAGGATTTTGCAGATACTGTTAACTCTGTACTGTTAACAATCTTGTCATTAAATCTAGTAATTTAATGAGCTACATTCTCCACTGGTACAATTAGGTATAGTTCCATGTTCACCGTTAATGCATTTTTTACTTTGACATAGATCTAATCATGATATACTTGTTTCAGGGTATCATGTTGTGCATTAGTGCATGTATATTTAGCAGTGTGCTCCTGTTGAAGGCAGTATATCTTTCTTGATTAAAAAGCCAAGGATGTGATTCATAAACCATTACTTTCAGGATGTCTGAAACAAGTGCTTGAAATCCTGCTTTGCACTCGCAGTGATGTATAGCACTGGCTTGTATCTGCAGTTTCATCTCTCTGTTCGTGTTTGGTGTTGTCAGACATTTTGACACATTCTACAGCTTTTATTGGTTGAGGAACAATGTAATAGTAAATAAGAATAAAATGAGTCAGTTGTCTTCACAAGAAAATCACTGTAGGAAAGGTTCTGTGACTTTCTTTATGGTTGGGTTGTGCCTGCTGAATTTGCATGAATATCCTTGTGGAGTTATATGATTGTATGAGTGTAGTGAAGACAATTTGGCACCATCTTCGTGTCACAGGTCACACTAGGAGCAGCATGTGTCCAGAGCTGATTCTTGACTATTTTCTTCTCATGTGCTCTGTTATAGTTAGCCTGATGCAGTAGAAATGTGTTACAAAAGCCAGTGAGTGATTGCTGCCCTTCTCTCTCCTGTCTTTTGCTTGCTTTTTATTACCTCCTGGTCCTGGAGATTTCTTGAAACAAATTCAGTGCTACCCTTATCTTCTCTCCTTGAAGTGTGTTGCTCCAATCAATCTCTTCTTCCCATGAATAATTCCCACTTTCTTTTTTAAAATATTAATTTTTACTTCACTTGGGCTTGTCTTGCTTTAGCCAGTTCTCTTTGCAAGGCAGGACACGTCTCTTCTTCTGAATGTGAAACATGTACAGATCAACTCAATGTTTTATAACATCCTAATTACTATACTCACAGGTTACTGGGTTATAACAGTGTGCCAGAGGGTCAATGAACCTTTTAAGTAAAATGAGGAGATGTATCTTCATGGGACCTAATTAGAAGGTGAAGTTAATAAAGACAGAAGAGGGGGAAAAAAGCCACTTAAAAAGTCAGATATCTTCAAAATCTGTCAAAGAAAATAATCTACTGGGCTCTTTTTTAGTACTTGCTGGACTTTCCCAGTACAGTGTATAGGTCTTGGTGAGAGCTGGAAGTTCCCAAGTGGTAGTTCTCCAGGGGAAGCCAAGGATCTGCAGTTGTACATCCTTGTGACACCTACTAACAGAAGGAACAAGAGGAGCTGGGGGAACAGCAAGAAGCTTGACTGGCTGATTGCATCGTGTTGGTAGGCTAAGCAGAGGCTGGGAAACAAATGTAAGTATGTTTGCTGACACCTTCTCCATTAGTGCTACCTGGGAACCATGTGCTAGAGGAGGGGAACCTATCTATTGATTTGCCTGTGTTGGAGAGCTGGGCATAGAGACAACTTCTAGGTCAAATAAACCCAGAAAGCCTCTCTTGGAGAGAGCATGGAGGCTTTTAGACCATAGACTTTTACTGATGCCATGTACAGTGGGACCTCTACATTTTTATGGGGGCTTTCTGTTGGGATTTTGAAAAGTTGTTGTCAAGCCCTGAATCACTCAATTACAATACTGTTTTTAAGAGTTCTACATGGAATGGAAATAGAAGTTGCCCTCCCCCACGCAGCCTTGGGCAGAAAAACTCATGAGTTTGGAATATTTGTTTACACCACTGAATTGTATTTGAAAAAGAAATTGCACTGCACTGATTTCCTTCAGCATTAGTGATTCAGTACTAAGAATAGAAATCTATTATTTCTATTTTTCTGTGTACATGTTCCTCACTGGAGTTTATGCAAGCAGGTCCCCATGTATATGTGTAGAAACCTATTGAATTCTGTGTGAACCCAGTGCTGGGATATATTTTTTTCTGGCAAATGCAGTTTGCTTAAAAGGGCAAGACTAGTGTTGACTTTCAGACTTAAATCTCATTTCCTACTTTAGATGTGTTCATTTTATTCATGAATTCTTTCATCCTTTCATCAACAGTGCACAGTTCTTGGATCCTCTCTGGACCCTAAACACAAATAGGATTTCTGTTTAGTATGTAAACATACCTACTCTATAGTATTTGGGTGTTTGCTAAGCACAAATATAATCTTTTGTATTTATGAAATTATTTTTAAAAGATCTTTACCTTCCTGATCTTTTTTCTGTGGTGATTTTTTTGGTGTTTTTTAGGGGGATGGGAATTAAGAAAATCCTATGATTTGATTTTCATCCCTTGTTGGCTAAAAAAAAACCCCCGCAGAGCAAAGTGTCTACTATTTTTGGGAAATTAATTTCTTGGAACATTTCCCATCTCATATCTTTGTGGGCCACGCATCATAAAAGGATGTACTGGGCATGTTCATGGCACTGTCTGTCAGGCTAGGCCAACAAAATGATTACTGCTTTACCCAGAACATGAGCTGGCTGCCTTGATGTTTTGAAAGTGTGGGCTCCTTGCTATGGGTCACCAATTGAGAGAAGAGCACCCGTGATGCTCTGAGAATGCCAGATGGATCTACAGCCTTCAGATAACTATTGCAAAACTCTAGGTGCTCGAGGCTTTTCAGAAAAACATTGCAGCTCATGGACATCAGTACTACCCTAAATTTGGGCATTGTTACAGGTGGTTTGGTTCATCTCAGCTGGCCTCCCAGCAGCGGCACTTTGTGGAGTTCTATTGGCAAGCGAGGAGTGCAGAGAGAACCATGCCAGGTTGAATTTCATTTTTGCTTTTGTGTGTCTTGGGGCGTTGCTCTGAAAAAACAATTCCTTATCGGAACCAAGGAGCAGTTTTTAATTTAAGGTGAACAGAAGTTAAAATATAAAGGAGTTAAAATATAAAGTTAAGATAAATATAAAGTTAGAAGTTAAAATATAAAAGAAAGCGTTCTACTAGTGATATGAATGTAATCAGAATCATGTAAAGAAGTGTTTGGGCAGCCAGATTTTCCAAATGGATCTGAGGTTTAGAGGTTACCTTAGGCGAATAGCACTGTCCTAAAGTAGCTGATGATAGGGCTGTGCAAGCAGATAATCAGGCACTGTGAGTGTTTTCTTGGTTGGTTTTTTTTTTTGTGGAGGAGTAGGAGAGACATCAACAGGTATTTCATCCCTGAATCCTCTGCATGACTGAGCTCTTTCTAAAGGAGCTGAAGCACTTCAGGGTCTGCAGTGAGATGACATAGCCCAGTAGAGCAGCAAACACAACCTGTGGGAATTACTGTTTACAGAAAATTAAGATAAATCTATATCTATAAGATTTGTCCTTTAGCAAGACACTCAAGATACCTGCATTTGTGAGAAAGCATGGGGAAATGTTAGAGTGAGAATGAAGAGGACAGAGGAAATTATGCCAGGCTTCCAGGAAATGGAGATGGTTTCTGTGGCTGTCACATGTGCATCAGTGTCCTTGAAGCAGTCTGCTGTCATTGCTCAAATGGATCAATTCCTGTTCAGGAGATGCAAAAAAACTTCTGTAAATCTAAAAGAAGGAAGTTGATTTTTTTTGGTCTTATTATAGTGGATGGGAAAGACTTTGGGTAAAGGTGGAACAAAAGCAATTGTCTCTTGTATGTGGAACTGACCATGGAAGGAAAATACTCAGCTGAAGAACAGAGTCAGAACACAAGACAGAATTCCTTCATAAAACAGTTTTCTGTAAATGTAAAGTTATTTTTATACTGCTGAAATATAAGTTATAGTGCTGTAAGACTTGCACAGCTGTCTGTACTATTTTATGTTTATCTTTCCTATGCTTTTGTTAGAGTTTTCCCAGTGTTCTACACAGTAGCACTTTTATTGGGCTGGCTTACAGAGTTCACAAGGCTATATTTATTGCTCATTTTATGATAAAGCGAAGGGCCTAGTCTCATTATTCTGTTTTGCAGTTGTTGGTGTAGCTCCACTAAAATTGTTGCTTGCAGTAGGTTTAGAAAAATATTAAGAGCTGAACTTCCACTTATAGGGGAATAATGTGTAAAAGTTTGTGTATTTTCAATGAATGTACTAAATTCATCGACCCACTAAAGTTGGCCTCTGAGATGAAAAAGATGCTCATCTGAAGTTATTTGGGAATTTAGCCATTCGTTTTTGTGGACCTACAGTTTCAGCCCAAATACAGACTTGATCTCTCAAAAGCTTGTCCTTTTACGATGTCAGTGTTCATCTTGTTTGTACCAATATTCTCAGGGCATACATTTTCCCATACAGTAGTAACTCCAGGACCAGTTCAATCTTTAAGGTTTTGTGGATAGAGGAGGTGGAAAACCAGTTAGCAAACAATGAACGTCTGCACTGAGCTCATCGAAAACTCCCGTTACCTGAATACTTAATGCTTAGCCTTAATGAGATGGTGGTGTCTGTCCTTAAAGTGTCTGAAGGGCTCCCAGGGCTTAATGGCTGTATGGGGAAGGGTTGCTACCACATCTTTTTTTGTAGGGAAGGAAGGTTCTCCTTTAGTGAGCGTGATTTGTCCAGAGGAGATTTGTAGACAGGCTGGGAATTGAGTTCACCTTGAAGGCCAGTCTGGTGTTCTAGCAGAAAGACTAAGGATGTAGCGATTGCAGAGCCAGAGGAATAAAATTAAATCAAGAAGGGTTCTAGGTCGTGAAGGTTATGTCAAACATAGATAACTAACCTAAACCTTCCAGAGTCATTTTGGGCGAAATATCTTTTTCTGTTCCACAATTCTGCTTTTCCAAATTACAGACAAGTTATCTGTCCCTAAGTCAAATGACCCTAACAATGTGTGGGCTGATGGTCTGAAATTGAAATCAATTTCACCGATTAATTATCAGTTAATCAGTTACAGTTCTTTTCAAAAGTGCACTAATGAACTTGCTCTGATTAGAAATATATAGATATTGCATCCCTGGGAGTTCCAAAGCACCAGATCTTTCCACCCCCTTAGTCAGAGGAGGAGCTCCTTTAAATTCCCTTGCCAAGGTTACTCAAGACAGTTTACTGAAAAGTGCCCTCTATTTTGAGCTAGAGGCAAATTAGTGCCAAATTATGTGCTTTCTCTGTGCTTAGCTGATGGATGATATTTTAAAATATCATTTTTGTCACATCAGATCTTTTCTTTTGGTAAACAGAATCTTCACATTTCTTTTAGTGCTTTATTTTCAGGCAATGCATGCTACTGAAATACATGAGAGGAAATTAAATGCCTCTGATTTAGTAAAATATTCACTTAAGGAGCTAGTGGTTTTGCTATTAGCATTTTCTAACAATTAGAATGTTTCTGGTTTTCAATCAAGGTGGTATATGCTTGTTCAGTACACCTGGATTTTTAATTTTGATGCATCTCTTTCTCCCTTTTGAGATTGGCTCAATACTTGGGTAATTTCAATTTTTTTTTTAAAATTTTTTTTGACATAGCTTCTCTAAGCTCCAGCCAAGAGGAAAGCATTACTGTGTTATAGCATGCAGGATTAGGGAATTTCTTAGAAACCCTGTGAACTAGCAGGGTTTTGCAGGTGTAGGACAAAGAGACGGGAAACAGTGACATGAGAGAACATTAGGAGAAAAAGAAAAAATATTATTTCTGGGAAATCAGGTGTTTCCTGGTTGCTTTTTATTTGGGCTAGAAAATTAAATCAACATAAATAATTCCAAAGACACGTAAACTATGTGAGTTTGGAAAGTGCCCTGGAGCCTCTACCTGTGCCTGGGCCACCACTCAGACTGACCACTGTGGCCCACATGCTGTGTCTCCTGGGGAAACAGGACCCACCAGAGTTCTGAGGGACTACTGTTCCCATAAATTGAGCTGCAGCTTTACTAGCAGATTGGTTAATGTCAACTTGGTTGGAGTCTGTATGTTGGATTTTTTCCCAGTGGAAAATTTTCCCTTATCTCTGTCTTCCCCAAAAGCAAAAAAAAACCAAGCAAAATTATAATTATTGAGCAATCTTCATATTATGCTGTGAATAACCACAGTTCCAAAACCCAATTGACTTTAGTTATCACTGCCAAAACATAAGCAAGGCTGAAACAGAGTTAAGTGACTTGGCCAAGATCACATAAAAACCAAGAGGGCAACCGCTGAGCCCATATATCTTGAAGGTCTTGCCTGCACAAACCCTTATTTTGGTCTAAAAGTTGGAATTCATCTGATGCCACCTCCAGCAAGATGCATGGAAAATGATTTTGTAGTTGTGCAGTCTCTACTTCAGGCTTGAGAGATTAAAAAACAATCCTGAATAGAGCAGAAAAATACTTTTATTTCTGGTTTCTTTCTCCTCCTTTTCCTTTCCTATTTTTCCTTTAGTTTTCCTTTTCCTTTGTTCCTTTTAGATGCAGGCAGGCTATGGGTTATTTACAGTCTATTTATTAGCCAGGGTTATCCCCCATCTCCGCTAATACACTTAGTGAAGACAAGTTTACACCATTTCAGTCAAGAGATTTCATATCGAACAGAGGATAGCATTGAACTTTATAGATGTCAGTGATAATTTCCAATGGGAATTTACCACGTTGGCTTGATTTTGTGTTTCTGAAACTCTCAGTACAGCTGCGCCAGGCTGTATGTGGCAGTTCTGGAAAAGGAAAGGCTCAGTGGGGATTTCAGTGTTCCCAGCTTAATGGTTTTTGTCAACAAAAAATAAAAGCAAAGACGGCAATCGGGGATGAGAACTGCAAGTAGTCTAACGGGAGATACTCATGGTGGAGATTGAGTTGACTTATTCTCCATGGCAATGTAAGACCTCTGGAAGTCCTGCTACTGACCCTGCTGCCGGTGACTGCAGGCATGGAGGGCTATGGGGCAGAGCTGGCAGAAGGGAGGGAGGAGGAGGAGGAGAGGAAGGCACCTCTAGCAGAGTCTGCACAGGGGCAGCCAGGACCACCAGTTAAGGCCAAATCTTAAAAGATATGTAAGTAAAGCTTGTGGCTAAATTATAGGTGTTTTGCAAAGGAGTCCTCCCAAAGTAAGTGTTTAGATTATCAAGTTTAAGCAGAGGGACAGCTGTGAACTTTTTGAAGGCCAGGGGAGAGAAATCCTGGCTGCCTGTATTTTAGGCACCTGAGCCAAGTGCTTGGTTCCCCCACAGCTAGATCTGTAACACTCTTAACTTCAAGCTTTAAGCTACACTGAATGGAAAATAGGCACAGCTGAAGGAGGCAGAAGTAATAAATTCTCCCCTCTGTAACAAAGTGCCTGGTACAAGTACTAACCAGGGAGGAGAGAACCCTAGGCTCTTGTGCCTGTTCCATGGATTATATCTCCTCTTTTGTTTGTTGGGTTGCAACCTGCAATAACTCTTTGGTGTAAAACATGTAACCAGTTTAAGGGCCAGATGCAGGTTTCCATCTCACGAATGTGCCCTATCCATTATACTCTTAACTGTCTATGTGAACAAACCCATGAAACGTGACTGAGTGGTGAGCTGTCATTAACCAGATCTGTCATCCACAAGCTTCAAGAGTTTTAAGTGCACTCCAGAATGAACCACTAAAAATCAATTTTGTGCGTTCCTTACGTTTAAATTGTCCTTGTGATAACCGTGGCAACCATTATAGCTAAAAAACTCAAGTGGAGAAAATGCACACTTGTTTTAAATTAACAGATGGAAACTCGAATAGGAAAATGAGCCTAAAGCAAAGTAACTGTTACTGCTCATGATCACTTCAGTGTTCAATAAAATCTTCTTTCTTCATTGACTTTTATATATAACTATATATTTCTGTACATTCCAGCTAATTTTCTGCTAGTATGTCAGAATACCAGTCATTTTTGTAGTCTGCTTTCTTTGGCTGAAAAAGTCCAGTTACAGTCTAATAAAGAGGCTCCAGTTCTGATCTGATTCACATTCAAGAGCCCAGACTCTGAAGGCTACAGAATGAGATATATATAATTTCACATGACTTTCAAGGGGTGAAGGAGCAGAGAAATGCCTACAGAGAAATCCTTTGGGAGGTAGTCTAGCACAAACAAAGTTCAAGTGGTTGTAAGGAGATTTATGCTTCAATAAAGTAGGTTTTAAAGGTATCTTAGAGATCTGCCAATGTAGGTATATGTTGAGGAATGTGTATCAAAACAGCTAAGCAGGCTGAGTACCTAACTTGTGTAATTTCTACGGAAGTTAGGCACCTACCAAGCTAATAAATCTTCCTAGCTGCTGTCTGTGCCTTGAGATATCTAACATGCCTGTGTACTTAGAGTTTCAGTCTTAAATATTAATATCACCTATGAAAATAATATTTGATCATGATTACAAACTCTAGCCATACTGCATAGTATTTACGATGGAAACGATTGATAAAATTAGGGGCAAAACTATGGCATTGTCACTGAAGTGAAAATACCTTGTATAACTGTAGATGTAAGCTACCATTTAGGATTGTTTCAGCAGCAATGCCTCACTAGAAATCCATGCCAGTGACTATGGAGGGGTGAGGGATAAGTCAAGTTGTTCTGGCAAGACCTCACAAACATTGTTCTTGCAAGAAGGAGCTTTTGACCACAGCTGGCTGAGAGGAAATTGTAGCCAGTGCTTGGAGGGGAGACTACAGTTTGTGCATCTCCGAGTCCCCTAAGAGAGGTGCTGCAAAGGCTGGAGGGTAGGCAAAAAAATGAGATACTGAAGACTTGAATCAAAATAGTTTACCAGCAGGCTATTGTCTTTAAAATATTCATAGTTTCATTTCATTAAATTTTTCCTACTTCTAATTAGAATTGAATGGGTAAGTTGTGTAAGAATGATTTTGGTATAAAAAGCTGTTTCTCTATCAACATGTTGCCTCATGGGAGTTGCGTCAGTCTTCATTCTTTCACATGGTCTGGGCTCACCAGGAGAGACAATAAGATCATCTGGCTCCTGAACAGAGCAGGGTACCATGAAGAAATACAGCTTGGGGCTGAACTGATATTTAACTAGTGTTTGAGGAATATTCAATAAACCAGAATCAATCTTTTTTTTTTTTTTTTTTTTTGACTTGGGAAATACTCTGTCAACACAAAACTTTTCAGTATTTCTGTTCAGCAGTAACCAAAGAAACTCTTTTCACTACAGTGTTAAAGAAAAAGACAGAATTGAATATCCCCCAGGACAGTGATTCTGATATTACAAACTCTTGAATCACTGAAGCAAAAAGACCTCTTCCCCAGCCAGGGCACACACTGAGTGTCTCCTGTGCTTCTAGCCCTCCTGGTCTTCTGTGAAGGGAGAGCTCTGAGCCAGCGGCTCAGTGGCCCCAGCTGGGAACACACCAATGCAGGCTCAACAACAGCAACGCTTTCTTTGCTTTCTGTGGAAACAAAACCTAGGAATTTTGTTCCCAGACAGCTGCATGAGGAAGCCATTGCTAACTTGTGTGGTTTTTAGTTGACAAATCTCATAAAACTCAGGGCACATGAAGTGTACCATTAATCCAGGCACTAAAGTGAGAATGTAGGGCAGGCAGCTGAAGAATCAGCCTTTCTTCTTTTTTCTTTTTTTTTTTTTTTTAAACTCTAGCTTTCCCAAAAGTATTTGGAAAGAATTATTCTAGATAAACTTATTTTCTGATCATAATTTACCTAAAAAGTCTAGTTGCAAAGTCATGATACTTGCATCCAGAGATGCAAGGGTATAAATGGTTTATATCTTTTTTTTTTTCAGCTAATGAATATACTAAAAAAATTAAAAATTATTTTCATAAATGATAAATATAAAAGACTAAGCATATAAATATATTCCCTAGAAATTGTTTGATGCTATCCACCACTGTATCTTCCTTTCCATTTGACAGTGACAGAGAAAATTACTGAATTGAAACTCTTGCAAAGGAGTTTCACCAGGAATGAGATTAAGGCAAAGTCACCAAAGGGAAACTGAAATAGCCCCTCCTTTATATCTGTTTCTCTGCAGCAAATTTACATTTCAGTAATTTTGTTCAGTGTGTTTTTTATACATAGCTCATTTGGGGCCTGCTGAATAATTACATGGGAAATACTGTGCTGTTACTGGAAGAAGTTTCTTGCAACTGCAAACAGCAGGAAAACACAGTTATTAAAAAACTGACAAAATATTGGTATTTTTCCTGCAAAATAACTAGTAGCTATTATTGGCACTGCTTAGAAATAATTTAATTCACTTTGCTTTCAATTAGGGTTGTGGATACAGAAAAGCTTGCTTTGGGTTTTGCTGCTAGCTAAAAAAAAAGCAGAGTGAGAGATACAGCACTTCAATGCAGTATTTATGGAAAAAAACACCACATATTACTGCTGAAGCTAGTAAAACTGCCTGTGGCTAAGCTTGCTTAATATTTGCCATTAGCCCTATTTTCATTGGTTTATCGCTACACAGAATTGCTCAAGCTGAAATTTGCCATGCTTGCCTCTGCCTTAGGTAGGGCTTTTTGAAATATTTCAACAATAATTCCTCAGCTGTTTCCAAGAACGAATTTAGGAAGAATAAGTAATGTTTAAGTGGTATCTGCTTCTCTTGGGCAGTGTGCTGAAGACTAACAAAGGGCTAACATTCAAGCTGTGCTGCCCCTAGGGAAATGCTACCCATTACTCTCTGCCAGGAGAGTGCATTGTAACTCATCTGTCTCTGGAGGCCATGTCAGGATCTATAGGCTCTGGTGAGGATAGGGGTGCACCTTGACAGGACCAAATGGACAGCAGATGTAGACCCAGCTGCCACTGGAAATTCAGATTCAGCTGGGTAGAGGGGAGCTGGCAGGAGAAGAGGAGGGAAGCGAAGGCAACCTTTCCTTCTCCCCTGTATAGAGTGGCAGAGCAGTGGAGACCTGCATCCAGCCGGCACGTATCCAGGGGAGTCACCAGCATGGCTTCCTGGCCAAGGTGCCACATGGTGGCACTGGGTTCCCCTGACTGCTCAGGAGTGCTGTTAGTAACAGAAGATTGCTTTAACAAGCGAACCGAAACAAACAGCGTGGTTCTCCTCGGCACAGTGATTTCAGCTGCCTCATAAATACCAACCAAGGGCTCAGTCCCACAGGCTGTCACTGGCTACTCAAGGTTAGTGCCACAGCTCTTCACGCCAGGTTGCCCATCACTTGGAATGAGTCACTAGCCCTGGCAGTCATTGGTATTCAGACCCATTTGTTAGCATCCTCCTTAAAAGCTGCTGCTACGTATTCACTTGTCATTCCTGGCAAGACTCTCCTCAGCAGCAAGAAGCTATTTTCGACCTCTCCGTGTTCCTGGCGCACATCCTGCCCAGATGACACAGAGGTTTGAGATCAGAGCCTCCTCTCCTCTGCTCCTGTCTGTGGACCGTTCCTTGAACAAAGTCCTGGGATTATGATGAAGGTGTTGTTAGTCCCTCTTCTGTCCATTTAACATAGCCAATGGGTACACTGTGGCCGACCAAGATCTGGCTAAATGGTCAGTCTCTGAAAAAACTTGCTCAGGTCCAGTTTTTAATGCTTCTCTAAACCACTTCTATAAGAAGCATGTTCCTCTCTGTCTTGGCTCTTTCTGCAGGCTGTACAAAACTGAAATGTCATGTGGGATTGAGCACAGCGTTAAGGTAGAGTACTGCAGTGAAGTGCTCAGGAAGGGTCCAGAAAAAGTCCTTCCACTGCTTGTTGCTGCTGCTGGTGAAATTAGCAGCTTAGTACCTGTCTCTCAAGCAACGGACTCTTACTTTTTTGACAGATGGATAATGGAAGAGGCTGCAGACAGTCAACTCTGACATGGTTAGGGATATGACCCGATGCCACTGTTATTCCGTTAAGCTCACTGCCTTTCAGAATAAATTTGTCAGGGTTGTGTCTGTGCTGCAGTTGTTTGTAACCTTTCCAGCATGCAGAAAAAAAACCAAACCAAAAACCTCATAAATTCAGAGTCTGCTAGCAAATAGTTGTGTAAATCACTGGCAAGGCATGCGCTGCTTCTCCTGTCTAGTAGTTTGTCCATCCCACCTGTAATGACCATGACCAGTCTGTCTTGTTGGACCAGGAGTGATCCTAACTGATAATTAAAGCTCCTCTTCACATGATATCTTGGGACTTGGTGTTATTTCACTTCCATAAAAATGCTTTGTTCCTTTTCAGCACAGACAAGGAATGTTCTTAGAGTCTAATGACTAGTTCACATGTGTCTTTAATCACCTCTCTTTTTGAATGTATCAGAATACTTTGAGCGAAAGAAGACTGATCATATTACCCATTCTCAGAGTTCAAGCTAGTTCTACAATTAAAGATGCTATTCTTGCAATTAAAACTGACTTTAAAAGGTGGCCTAGTGTGTTTTTAATTTTATTATTCTTATTTCCTTCTCTAGAAAAGTTCTTTGCCTGTGAGTGAGAAGAGGACCAGTGTGCAAAACTGAGCAGTGGTTTTATTGTTACCTTACTTTTGTTTCCTTGGAACTAAAAATCTCATTTCATATTGTTACCGTTTTCTACCCCTTCTATTGTTACTGTTTTCTACCCCTTTCATTACTGTTAGATAATTTCAAACCTATTTGTAACAACATCGAGCTTTTATACTGTTGTGAATCTCAGCTTAATGCAGGAGGTCTATGTTCAAAAAGTATCTTAAGCTGGTGTAAGCTGAAGTCTGGCAGACAAGCTCTGACAAATTTTTCTCCAGCTGTTTAGTATGTTACCAACCCATGTCCAATCTGTGACAGAGTCACAGGTCCATCAGAGGTTCTTATCCTTATTTTAGGGGCTTCAGAGGGAACATGCTTTCTGCACCTCACATGCGGACCATCATTTGCAACTTTGAGTATGGCAGCAAATGCCACGTGAAATACCCTGAGTCTGGGGTGACCTGACTGAGAGCGAGTGCTCCCTCCTCACTGTCTGGCACTGAGCTGCCAGCGCCTCTTTGCATCACCCTAACACCTGGGCAGACATTTGTATTGATGCAGTTGAAATCCAGTTTAGTTTCTTGCTGATGGGGAAAATTAAATGTTGTCCTTATAGCATGGGTATTAACAAAAAGAGCTGTTTTTAATACCTTGGATACTGAAAGCTTGTCCCATATGCCCCTACAACTGGTTAGAAAAGAATGGAGAGATTTAGCAACCCCCTTAGACTGTAGGGATCCCCATGTAGTGTGCCACATGCAGGATTCCTAACTCTTCCTGGAAAAAAAAAATCTTTGGAAACATTCTTCACTTCATCATTACCTTAAGCATATCTTCAGTATTTAATATCTCCCTCAAATGATTTTTTTTTTTTTTTTCACCAGATTCTAGCATTATACAGGTAAAATATTTTGTTTGCTAATCATATGCCAATTCAAATGATTTCTATTTGGTACTGTTTAACATTAGCATGCCCTGATAATTGCTATAATTTACTTCAATCTCTATCTGCAAGTTCCACAGGTGATAATCAACAGTTGTCTTCTTTCTCTGCCCCTTGGGAGACAATGAATGACCTTATCACTTCTTTCCTTGCTGAAATCCTGCTCTATTCCCCAGGTACCTACTGCATTTCCTTTCAGATTTGTCTAATTGATTGATGGAATTAAACTAAACTCAGAGCAATTGCTCTCAATTTTATATAGCAACTGAGTTGTTGCTTCTATTTCAGACCTGAAGAGGAGCCTGTGTTCCCAAAAGAAGGGCTTTTGTGCCAAAAGCCTGACTGCTTTTCCCAAGGACTAGTTTTACTTATTCCCCAGAAGCCTTGTTTCACGTGCACTCTCAGACCATTGGAGCTACAACACTACCACTCTAGAGCCTCTACCATTCCTGACAGAATCTACTTCATATTGAATCATGCTAAGAAAAATATTTTTTGAAGAGTGCAGACTCATGGACACTAGCCAAAACTGCCTGTATCCCATTAGTATGCTACAGCATAATGTGCAAGCTTCGAAAAGGACTAATATATAAAGTCAACACATATTATATTATGTTAAATTCATTACATCAGTGTAATTATTAAAATCATAGCAACAGTTTAATATTAAAATAGTTGTATGTGTTTGATGCTTTAAAATGTTTGCCTCCAGAAAGTTTTTCATGTGTGTTTTTGCAGGAACTTGGTCCAGATTCACCTGCTATCATAGCATGCCCTTTAGAGCTGATTAATTTGTTTATTGTATCACAGTGGCTGTACTGCAGATAATACTGGGATAATACTTCAATAATCAAAATCATAAGCTTTAAAAAGTTGTGCTGTTTCACTTTGTTGCATGAAGATGCAGTTCCCACTACAAGCTCGCAGATACTTCCAGTGTCTGAATCATACAGGAAGGTATTGCCTTGGGAATCTCAATTATCCAAATGCAGGAGAAGATTAAAATATTTAACAAGAGGAGAATGAGAAAGATATTCCAATGAGAAAGACATTCCAATTTTGTCTTTTATGCACAGGATTCAAACCTTGATGCCCAACACACACCCTTCAGTGTTTAGAAGGGGGAGACAGATTCTCTTGGGCCCTTGTGTAAATAAATGGATGTCTTCTTCTGTAAGCTACCTCCTCCAAGGTCAGGGCTGGTCTCTGTTTTAGTCCGTTAGTTTTATTATACGAGAGAGTTGTATTTCAGTTTGGGGGAAACAAAAAAGGGGGGGGGAAAAAAAAAGGGAAATCTTTATTGGCACACTCAAGAACAAATTGGAAATAATTCCAGAAAGATTATAAAAGCTCAGACACCTTGATAAATTAAAGTTGGAAACCTCCTTCAGTTGGCACTGCACTTCAAAATTACAGCTTAAAAGCCAAATACAGTTATTGCCTGCCCTGTTTGACTTTTCACTGATCTATATCTGCTTTGAGATGGTGAAGTCAAAAGCAGACCTGATTGTACTTGTCTTTCACTTACTTTCCTTAATGAGTTAAAAAGAATTCAGAGTTTCATGTTGGAGCTGTTTTAAAAGAAGTGTCACCTGTCTCAATTGAAAGAACCTCTCTATGCCCTTTGAGAGCCCTTCTAATTATAGATGTTGAGGTGTCCTTGAGCTTTGAAGTAAATGCTGTTATCCAGTCCAATATATTGTACGTTACAGATGATTGTTTTATCTTTCCATCCAAAAGTACATTTTCAGCTTTTGGTCACAGGTTAACTGTAATTA
The DNA here is from genome assembly GCA_028020825.1 of Podargus strigoides. Lineage (NCBI taxonomy): Eukaryota > Metazoa > Chordata > Aves > Caprimulgiformes > Podargidae > Podargus > Podargus strigoides. The sequence continues at coordinate 3,471,943 of CM051641.1, read as the reverse complement.
CATTACCACTTCTATAGATGAAGGTTCTATAAGCACCTAAAAAGACAGGCGTAATTCATTTACAAGTACACACGCAATGAATTTTCTCCTTTTAAATGTGACTTTTTCCAAGCAATGGGTTCTTATTTCCCAGTATTGTATTCAATTGAGCATGTACTTCATGAGAACCCTTGGGTCATGCTGATGGAGTTACTGTTTTGTACTTGCTGAACTAACTATGAATGTCTTGCCTAAAGAGGTCTTAGCTACATACTTCTTTGACATGATAGTTTAAACAACCTCTTTATTGTGTTGGTTAATTTCTCTATGTTTTGGAGTGTGTAATTCTGTGAGTGTGGAAATCATTAGGAAGAAACACAAGTACTAGGAAAACAAGTCAAATTCACAAACATACTAGAAAGAATTATTTTATCATAGCTGTAAAGCAGGTTAAAAAGGTTTGTAAACAGAAGTGATATTTTGGTCAGGCTTTCTAGCACAAACTATCTTCTTTCAGTCTGAAACAGAAGCAGAAATCTTTCAACTAAGTGAAGGTGGAGAACATTTGTTCTAAGTTTAACTTAATTATGTTGTTCAATTAATTAGTAACTGCTGGATTCTTGGAGCATATAGGTGACCTCCTGATCGTCAGGACTGAACGTCTGGTTTCACTCATTGACTTCAATACAAATCCATTAATCACTGCTCTTTCTTCTTATACCAGCAGCACAATGAAAATAAGCAACAATAACTGAGCAGCTATCAAGTTCCTGTGGACTGACACAATTACCTTCACAAGTCAGCCATCAACTACAAGTCACCAAAAAGTCAGTGGTGCACAGCCAGGCCCTCGGGTGCAGCTGCAAATGCTCTTTGCAGAGCATTTCTGGCCCCCACCTCACCAGTGAAAAGGGACCTCTGGCCAGGGAGTGTTTTCCTCTAGAGTGAGAAATTATACTACTTTTTTCCAACAGCTATGATAAAGTGTGTACCACTCCCTGCACACTTTCCTCACTGGCATTCTTGCACCATCACTGCTGTCATGACACCATTACCACTTATTTAACCTGTCCGAGTATTTTACTGAGTTCTTAAACTATCAACCCAGGATACCGTGGTAAATTGTGCCGATGGAGTTTATTGTTCATGAAGTACACCTTTTAAATTCTAACGTGTGTGTTTTTTCTGTGCTTGTCAGTGCTATCTCTGAGAAAATATACTAAGATGTCAAACGAAGAAATACAGAATTCCTCAGGATGTTTTACATCTTATCTATCAGTTCCAGAGGGATATAATTTATGCATAGTGTTCCCTTTAACGATGTTAGGTTTTTATTTGATTTTAGCTCTTTTGAAAAATACCAGACTCTTAACAATAGAAATATGCAAAGATTTCTGTGCAGATCACCCTCTTATGTCATTGAAAGACTGATGAATAAATTGAGAGATTGATGAATAAATTGATGAATAAATTGCAGCAGCTTGAAAATTACAGAAATCTTACATATCAAGAATGAGAGTGTGTTGTACCAGAGTATTATAGGGATGATGTAAGAAGATAGACACACTGATAGCTGCACTGGCTGAGCTCCTAAACCCCAGTTCCCAAGTTGCTAGTGGGTACAGTAAGGCATGGCTCAGAACACTAAGGGTACCTTATTCCACGTGCTCTGTTTGACCACAGATTAAATTTAATATGAAGAATAAAGCCTTCAAAAAAGTTTTTTTGTGTTTTCCCAAGACATCTGAATTCTGGTGGAACCATTTCTTTCAGCATAGATTAGTACCATAATTCTCAACATTTCTTATATTATCAAAGTGATTATATATTCCACATCTGTTAATTCTGCAGAGAAGCATAGGGTTTGTCTTCTGTGGCCACCAAACACCTGGGCCTGTTACAAAACCAGGACATCAAACAAATGAGAAATTTCAGTTTCGTATCAGATAATGTATATTGAATATATGCACTTCTTAACAAAGTGCATCATCAGTACATCTATACCGGGAATAGTTAATTTTTATTTTGTTACTGATTTATAGGATGGAACGCCACATTATCACTGATATATTACAAAATAAAATTCCACTTCTTAAATATTTCAGTGGCTTTCCCTGGCTGCTGTTGTGTACTAGCACTCAAGACATGCAGGTTTAGTGCCATTACTGTGCTTAGAGTTGATAACAAGGTGAACTGCAAGTCTTTCAGGCTTTCTCTCATCTCTGTTTTATGATTTTCCAAAGAGGAGTAGGTACTCTAAGCCATTTATCTCTCACATAGTTTTTTTAAAGAGAAAGCTTTTACAGCAAGTAAAATATCCCAAAGTAGGAAGGGAACAAGACAAAACATAATATATGTGGCCCTTTTATATAGAGAAAGTGTAATGTCATGTGTTTATTCTCACCTTTCTTTGTCTTGTTGAATATCACACAAGTCAAACAAAGCACAACTAACCAGCATTTGCCTATTGATACTACTGATAATCAGGTCATAGAATGAATCAGAATCATCCAAATTACAAAAATATTGATCCTTCACAAAAAGGCAAATAGATCAATTTAATTAGCAGACACTAAGATATCATATGCCTCTTCCCATTAATTTGAGTAAATGACAAGTTTATAAACTGTTACTACCAGAGACATTAAGACTGGCAGCTGTCAAAAGGTAGTCTGTGTTTATGTGTGCTTTCTTCATCTGATAGTTTTGATTGTGCAGGTCTACTCAAAAATAATATTAAAAATAAGGTCAGACATCAGAGTCTCAAAGTTTATTTGAAGAGAAAGAAGAATCATAATTACATTATCATGATATTCTCTAGACTATTCTGGCATAAACATGAAATGTAGGTGTTTATTTGGAAGATGAGTCTGAGACACCATCCAAGATCAAAATCTTTTTGTCAAATGATGATAAATTAAATTCTTATAAGTGAAAAAATCCTTCTCTGTCTGAGAGTCAAAAGAGCCAGCATTCTGCACACGAAGCCTCTGTAACTTATTTCAAGTTACTGCTTTGACTGAGGTTACGGTCTTCAGTTTCCGAAAGAAAAGGAGCTATCCAAAATTCAAGGTCACTTGAAATCTTGATCTACCAATATCAAGTACATGATTTTGAATGTTTATTTTCATTGAGAAGAAAAATAACTTCTCTGTATTGGCAATTTCCAATTTCATAGAAGTAAGGAGTGTTAACTGCAGTTAGGCACAGAGTTCTTGGCAATTAATCAAGTTTGTTAATCACTGAAAATAATCCTGCAACAGTAGACGGCACAGACACACCATACAGCTTGTTTTTAATTCTCAAGCATGCTAGAATTGCATCCACTCTATATTGCTTTAAGCTCATCCTCACAGCAGTCAGTTTTCTAGCTTTCTAACAATTTGACAGCTAGTTGAGATTCATAGCAGTGATAACATTAAAACAATTAAAGCTATTGCAATTGAAGAAAAAGAAACAAATTTTTGTGCCTGTTCTACTGTGTCTAACTCAGCCACTTCAAGTCCTGAAGAGCTAATGAAGACTGGAGGAGGCTATAAATGCACCTTTTCCTCTTAGTACGTGCTATTACTTATTACTGTAGTTATCCCTTTGTTATTATATTCTCATTGTTATATTGTATTTCCCGTTGTTATATTGTACTACTGCCAGTCACTGGCAATGTAGACCTATCAAAGGGCACACTGTACCTCTCTTTAGCAGTTCTACTGCAAAGCCAATGAGAAGAGCCAGGCTCCTGATATCTCCAGTCTCCCTCAGTAGGTTTCCACATCAGTGTGATGAGAGTGAGTGAAAATCTGTTTTCCATTGTTAAAGTTCCTGTGAGTCCATCCTAGAGACAAAATCTTGGAAGCTAATAATGTTTGTGTTTTTAGGCTCTGATTTTATGTAAACCTTGGAAAAATGGTTGTCAAGTGTCTGCAAACAAAAGACCAGAAAGAATACAGGTAGTCTGGAAAACACCTAGAAGCACAGTTATAAAATACATTTCAGTTATGGTTTCAGTGGTCAATTTTCATGTTAACATAGCATTTTTAGGACACCATTAAAATAGTATGGCTAGGAGTTTGATCTAGCTTTCACTTCAGCAAGGTGTGCTGTAGAAAGCAGTCCTGTGATTTTGAAGCACTGCAGCTTCCCCAGAAGGACAGAAATCAGAGTTGGAAGGGGGCTCACGAGACCTTAATACAAAACATTTAAAGCACTTCTGAAGTTTGAGAGCAGGTTAAATTGCAACCAAGAAAAGTTACCATCTAAATTGAAGATATGCTCCTGTGTTCACACAGATTTGATGAGAATAAATGCACTGTCATAGAAATATAAGACATTCTTTGTTGTCTCTAAGTTATTGGGATTTCTTTCCAGCTAAACAGCAATTATTTTTAGCTGTCATGCAAAAGAAACCCAATGGTTAGCATTAACCTGTTTTTTTCCGCATTCTGTGACAGACCCTTGAGACAAGCCAGCGTGACTTCACCAAGGGGAAATCCTGCCTGACTAACCTGGTGGCCTTCTATGATGAAGTGACTACATCAGTGGACAAGGGAAGATCTATAGATGTCATCTATCTGGACTTCTGTAAGGCCTTTGCCAGCTCTCTAAGTTGGAGAGATATGGATTTGATGGGTGGACTGTTTGGTGGACGATGAATTCATTGGATGGTCATTTCCAGGGGGTAGTGGTCAACAGCTCAATGTCCAGATGGAGATCAGTGACAAGTGGTATCCCTCAGGGATCTGTATTGGCACCAAGTACTGTTTAATATCTTCATCAATGACATAGTGGGATTGAGTGCACCCTCAACAAGTTTGCAGGTGACACCAAGCTAAGTGGTGCAATTGACATGCCTGAGGGATGGGATGCTATACAGAGGGACCTGGACAAGCTCAAGAAGTGGGCCCATGTGAACCTCACGAAGTTCAACAAAGCCAGGTTCAAGGTCCTGCACCTGGGTTGGGGCAACCCCTGGTATCAATATAGACTGGTGGATGAAGGGATTGAGAGCAGCCCTGTGGAGAAGGACCTCGGGGTACTGGACATGGGCCAGCAATGTGGACTCACAGCCCAGAAGGCCAACTGTATCCTGGGCTGCATCAAAAGAAGCATGGTCAGCAAGTCGTGGGAGGTGATTCTGCCCCTCTACTCTGCTCTCGTGAGACTCCACCTGGAGTACTGTGTTCAGCTCTGGAGTCCTCAGCATAGGAAAGACATGGACCTGTTGGATTGGGTCCAGAGGACGGCTACAAAAATGGTCAGAAGGATGGAACACCTCTCCTATGAAGACAGGCTGAGAGAGTTGAGGTTGTTCAGCATGGAGAAGGCTCTAGGGAGACCTTATTGCAGCCTTTCAGTACTTAAAGGAGGCTTATAAGAAAGATGGGGGCAAATTTTTTTAGGAGAGCCTGTTGCAATAGGACAGGGGCTAATGGTTTTAATCTAAAACAGGGCAGATTCAGACTAGATATAAGGAAGAAATTTTTTACAATGAGGGTAGTGAAACACTGGCACAGGTTGCCCAGAGAGGTGGTAGATGCCTCATCCCTGGAAACATTCAAGGTCAGGTTGGATGGGGCTCTGAGCATCCTGATCTAGTTGAAGATGTCCCTGGTTATTGCAGGGGTGTTGGACTAAATGACTTCTAAAGTTCCCTCCCAACCCAACCTATTATATGATTCTAGAATTAAATGGCAGAAATTTGAAATGAAAAGAAAAATTGAGCTGACTAATAAATTGAAAGAGAGATATGTGATAATCTCAAGGTAATGTCACTCTATTTTACATCCTGCAACCCGTTGATAGATATTATTCTAGAAATCATGCCCATTATTTCTCAAAACCTGATAAAAAATCTTAGGTAATGTTATTAAGAAACAGTAGAAGCCATAGGACAGTAGAAGTGCAGCAGACTTGTAAAAAAATTACTTTCTCCAGGATACTCTAGTTCTAGTTCTCTTCCAGTTCCAGCAATTAACCTTGCTATACATTATCGCATCACATTTAGGTTTTTTTTTCAGCACTCCTTTGATTTTTTTAAATTGAGAAATACGTCTGGATGAAGAGGAAACATGGTCTAGTGACACCCTTGGAATGATATTATTAGTAGGGTTGAAGAGTGAGACAGTTTGTGAATGATAACTAGGGATTATGCAGAAAGAATTTAAGTAACAAAACTAATAAAGACATTGTGAGGAACACTGAAACAAAGATATTGCATTTCTAAGTAGCTTAATAGCCTAGATTTAATTTGCTATTGTGTAGTCCCTCAAAGATTTCGATACCATAAAGATACATTCCACTGGATCCTTTTATGTAAAAGCTTTACTGATTTCTCTCCAGATTCAGTCTGGATTTTAATTTTCATTAACTACTTTAACATCACATTTTTGGATCCCAGGTTAAATATGTTATTGGAAATTCTTAATTAAGAATAAAAGTAAGGTACGTTCTGAGTATATTCTGCCAGATTTCCAAAGAGATTGGGGCAGTCTCAGAGGCAAATTGGTACTTTAGAAACATATTAACTTTGAAAACAGCTAGAACAGTTAAAGACTTTACTGAATCAGGTAATTATTAATTCCAGACTGCTACTCACACCCCATTGCCAAAATCTGTCCTCCCTGCTGCAGGGGAAGGGATAGAGCATCCCCCAGCCTCTTCAGCACAGCCTAGCTCCATGTGTCAGCTTGGACAAGGGGGAGGCAGCAGGAGTAATGTGGCACTGGGGCAGATAAATTATCTGAGTTGCACAGCCTGGCAGTTTGTCTCCAAATGAGTGAAATAATGTTCTCTCAAACATCTGGACTTTTCTGCCTGGCTGCTTGAGATCTCAAATTGATTCTTGCATGGTCAAAGACTAGTCTGTGTTGTGCCAGGCCACATAAGATAATTTCCTACACACCTTTGGGGACCACTTTGGAAATAAAATGACTGAAAAATCTTTATCACAGATTTAAAAGACTGTAGTTGTTTCATTAGGGTTTTCTTTCCCTTTCCCTTTCCCTCTTCTCTTTCCTTTTCTCTTTCTCTTTCTCTCTTCCTTTTACTCCTCCTCGTCCTCTTTTTCTTTTTTCTTTTTCTTTTTCTTTTTCTTCTTCTGTTTCTTCTTTCTTTCTTCTTCCTCCTTCTTTCATCTTCCTTCCTTCTTCTTCTTCTTTCTTCTTCCTTCTTCTTCTTCTTTCTTCTTCCTTCTTCTTCTTCTTTCTTCTTCCTTCTTCTTCTTCTTTCTTCTTCCTTCTTCTTCTTCTTTCTTCTTCCTTCTTCTTCTTCTTTCTTCTTCCTTCTTCTTCTTCTTTCTTCTTCCTTCTTCTTCTTCTTTCTTCTTCCTTCTTCTTCTTCTTTCTTCTTCCTTCTTCTTCTTCTTTCTTCTTCCTTCTTCTTCTTCTTTCTTCTTCCTTCTTCTTCTTCTTTCTTCTTCCTTCTTCTTCTTTCTTCTTCCTTCTTCTTCTTCTTTCTTCTTCCTTCTTCTTCTTCTTTCTTCTTCCTTCTTCTTCTTCTTTCTTCTTCCTTCTTCTTCTTCTTCCTTCTTCTTCTTCTTTCTTCTTCCTTCTTCTTCTTCTTTCTTCTTCCTTCTTCTTCTTCTTCCTTCTTCTTCTTCTTTCTTCTTCCTTCTTCTTCTTCTTTCTTCTTCCTTCTTCTTCTTCTTTCTTCTTCCTTCTTCTTCTTCTTCCTTCTTCTTCTTCTTTCTTCTTCCTTCTTCTTCTTCTTTCTTCTTCCTTCTTCTTCTTCTTTCTTCTTCCTTCTTCTTCTTCTTCCTTCTTCTTCTTCTTTCTTCTTCTTCTTCTTTCTTCTTGCTTCTTTCTTTTTTCTTCTTTCTTCTTGCTTCTTTCTTTTTTCTTCTTTCTTCTTTCTTCTTCTTCTTTCTTCTTTCTTCTTTCTTCTTCTTCTTTCTTCTTTCTTCTTCTTTCTTCTTCTTTCTTTCTTCTTCTTTCTTCTTCTTCCTTCTTTCTTTCTTCTTCTTTCTTTCTTCTTCTTCTTCCTTCTTTCTTCTTCTTTCTTCTTCTTTCTTCTTCTTTCTTCTTTCTTCTCTTCCTCCTTTTCTTTTTTCACTCTTTTTTCTTTTTTTTCCATGTAGTACATTTTAGGAATATAACTAACTTCTCAGTTTCATCATAGTCCATAACAAGACTGATGAGCCACTGAAGCTAGCAGCGCAATTTTCCAGGCACCCTTTCGCTCTACATACTGAACTCCAAGGTAAAGGTCTTGATGACCTCTGGAGGCCAAAGTGGGAAACTTTTGAAATTCTCACCATGTGAAAAGGGTAAAGCTGCAACCAGTATAAACCAGTGCTCTCCATTGCCATTAATTAGGATATCTCACTAAGGATCAGTTTCAAGGTACAGAGAAGGACTGAGGATGAAGGAATTTGGAAAAGCTGCATTTTGGTTTTGTCAAAGACCAAATGTGCCTGTTAGAGATAGAAAGACAGTATCTGTGGGTCTGTAACAGTGTACATTGAGTATATTATGGGATGTATTGAAACACCATGATTGTAAGTATGATTTTTTTGAGTTTTCTCATGCTTTCTCATGCTAAAGAGATTCAAGTGAGTTCACAAAACCTCTTTCCCAAGTCTGACTTCTTACCTTAATGCTCTTCCCATTTGACTGCTTTGCCAAACCTCTATTTTAATCATTTCTTTGCTACAGAGAGGTTTAAATTGCTCTGGGATTCAGTCTGGTTCTCCTTTCCTTAATGACAGTGAAAATCAGTCATAAATAGTGTCAAATGATAAATTGGGCAGAAGGTACACTTCAATATTAAAATGGGAAATTTCACAGCTTTAGATATTCAGGTAAAACTTTGATTGTGCTAATCCGGAGCTTAGGGTTTTAAGGTTAAATGGGTGCTTAAATTCTACTGAAACCTGGAGAACTAAACACCCACATAAAGTCAAAACCATGCTTAAGAGCTTTGCAGAATCAAAGATTATCCTCAGGGCTGCTCTCAAGCTATTCTCCGTCCAGCCTGTATTAGTGCTTGGGATTGCCCTGACTCACGTGCAGGACCTTGTTCTTGGCCTTGTTGAACTTCATGAGGTTGGCATGGGCCCACCTCTCCAGCCTGTCAAGGTCCCTCTGGGTGGCATCCCTTCCCTCCGGTGTGTTGACCACACCGCACAGCTTGGTATCGTCATCAAATTTGCTGAGGATGCACTCGATCTCATTGTTGTCCATGTTGCCAGCAAAGGTGTTAAACAGCACCAGTCCCAATACTGACCCCCGAGGAACGCCACTTGTCACTGATCTCCATTTGGACATCGAACCATTGACTGCAACTCTTTGAGTGCAACCATCCAGCCAGTTCCTTATCCACCAAGTGTTCCATCCATCAGATCCGCGTCTTCAATTTTGAGACCAGGATGTGATGTGTCAAATGCTTTGCAGAAGTAATAATTTTCAATAATTTTAATAATTTTTTTGGTCCCCAATACTTCAACTTTCCTTTTAAAATGTAGGCACCAGAACTGTTACTTTCTGTAGTAATATTCAGTTTCTCATTTAAGATTCTTAAATCTTTTTCAAAGTTCCTTGTGCTGGGATGGAGGGCCATAGTCTCTTTGCATGGTCTGCATTCCATGTTCCTACACGTACAGATTTTCTTTTGGCTCTGTTAAAATGATTTGAACTCAACTTACAGTCTGTCCCAAGCATTCTCTGTTGGTGCCCTGCCCTCATCACTGTAGACATCAGTAGATGCATTCCTGTATGTAGGCTTAAACCAGCCAAATTGTATTAGGAATGATTTTATATTTGCTTCTAGAACACAAACAGAAATGATGAAGGGTATCATTTAGCACTAATTTTGGTGAAAACCACTTAAGAGATGCTCTCATAGATTGCCCTTTGAAATCTTAAAGCAGTTTAGTGTAAGGTTATTGATATTGTATAGTGCCAATTTCTCAGCTGGGGTGTGTGTGTGTGCATGCGCACGCACATCACGTGTGATGATGACAAATGAAAAATATATCCATTACATCTATTGTGTGTATATAGTACAGCAATCAGCCAGCAAGTAACCTCACTGAAGAATGAAATCAGGTTTGTTTTGACAAGTCTTATTGCAGTCAAATTATATTGAGTAACTTTCATTGATCTGGTTGTTATTAATTCATTTTTATATTTGCCTGGGGTTGAAGTCAGAATAATTATGGTCCACAGTTACCCACAACAGGTTTCTGGTCAGGTCTGAATGCTTACCATGGGAATTTTGTTAAGCACTATGAGTTAACAGTAATGAAGGTTTGTATATCAGTCAGAGGTCTCCTTGCTTAGCCCTTTTATGCTGATGGTTTCTCAGGCCAGCTAGTTTAAAAGTAGCTTGCAGATGAAAATAACGTATTTTTAGTCCCTTTTGAATGATAAACACTTCTCCTTTCTTCATAATTGGTGAGCTACACTGCTTCCTGCAAAAAAAAAAAACCCTTAATTTATTATTTATTGAAAACTCTACTATTTTCCTTCATTACTGGATGTGCTATCACTCTTCTGTCTCGTGACACCTATATCTAGTATCAGTAAGATTTCTTTTGCTTCTAATATAGTTGTTTAATATGTAATATGTAATTCCATATTGCCATTCACACTGACACCCAATCACATTTTTTCTAAAGTTCTTCTCTTTTGACTTCCATTGTCATTTTTATGTACTCCAAAGGCTTACACTGGGTTTATACTGACTGCTGTCTATTCCTCCCTTTCCTCTTTGCAACATTGGTTGCTTAACTTATCATCTTCATCTTCATGTACATCCATGGATTTTTAATCATCTAATATAAGTTTCTAAAGAGTCCTCTGAGAAGCCAGAAAAATGAGACTTCCAGGCAGAAAATAATCACTTCTTATAATTTCCCTCAACTTGAGAAAACTAACCCTTATTCTGTTTTTCCACACTGAATGTAACCAGATTGTGATCAACGATCTCCAAGCTTTGCCAGCTTCTCCTCTGACGACTAAGTATTTGGTTTTGGGTTTTTTTTAAGCCAGCACTGCAAAGCTTATGACACAATTGCTTTGTATTGGACACAATATCATTGCTGTGAAAACGTACCATCTACTGCTGCAGGACTGTAGTGTTTTACTACAAGCTCCCTGGGTGAAACCCACAATTCTTCCAATATTTTCTTGTTCTTCCTTTGCATTAGGAAAAAGCACTCAGAAAGAGCTCAGAAAAACCATGCTGCTCTCCCGCTCAGTTCATGCCATGTCCTGTAGCAGCCACCCCTGCCCATCTCCACCATCTCGGTTTCCGCTCCTGGGTTGTCTGACATGCATCAGACAGTGTAATTCTGCATTTCTCTCAGTTGTGCTCTACTGAGCAGCTCCAGGTCTATAACTGTCTGCATTGCTGGCTGGGTCAGGAGGAAGAAATATGCAAGAGCAAGAGATGTGCTCTCCAGCTTGGCAGACCTGGGTCCCACAGTGCATGGGAGAACCCAACTCAAGCCTGAGCTCCCCTCAACACACAGCAATGCAAAACTGCTGCAAAGTCCACCTTTGGATTTACACTGACTGGGTACCCTGGCATTTTCTGGGATGACATAACACCAAGCTGAAATGCACAGTTGAATCTGGTTTGAACTATCTGCCCTGGACAGCAAGGTGGGGGGAAGTGGTACATAGCTTTCTTCTGTGGGTACACCTCCATGAAACCTGCACAAGCTTAATCAAACATCCAACATGACACTTAATGGGTCATTTTGGGTTTTAAAAGAATCTAGACATAGGAAATGAAACCAGAGCAAATAGGTAGTGAAGAAAGGCTGCACGTATTTGAATAGAAGCACCATAAGGGCATTTCTTCACAGCACTGCAAGAATCCGCTGTTACCAACCTACTTGAAGTCTCTGCCATTTTTGTTTGAAATAATATAGTGTGGAGTTTTTTTTTCCTCTGATGCTCTCTCATTTATAATTGCATTTTACTTCCTAATAAATTTAGAAAACTTCAGTTGAAAACAGCGATGACTCCACAGCCCTCACACAATGTCAGAAATCTGTATGCAGTCGCACCCAGTATTGCAGTTTGCATAAGTTATTTGTGACTTGTTATTAAAGCTGCTTGCATAACAAAATTAAATGCAGTTTACATTTAGTAATGCGTCTGTTCACTTGCCTGTAATCAAACTGACAGCTTTTTCTTTAAACAGTCAATCAAGTCTCCAGCTCTTTCTGGCTCTGTTTGTTTGATTGGAGTTGAGATGTCATAAAACAGAATGGAATATTTTACAAATTCTGATTACACGCTTTGACTTTTTTAGGACTGCAATTTCTTTCATTCATAAAAAAAGCCCTGAATTATTAAAAAACCCCTGATTTTAATTTCACAGTCGATGCTACGGTTACCAAAACCACGATCTGAATTCTAAATATTTTTTTTTCTCTGTCAAAACTAGCTCAAAAACCTACACATTAAGATCTTAATTGATTAGATTCTAACAACAGTTTCACGAATAAGGCATAATTTTTCTAGTATATATCCTCTGAATAGAGCTGTATTTAAAGATAAGGCAAAATGATTCTGCTATAGAAAAGAATTTAAGAGCTGAATGATAAGTCTGCAGCTGGAATAGTAGGTAGCAGTTTAAAGTTAAAAATATTACCTGACATTTTTTATTACTTAGAAATGAAGAACTCGTCCTAAGTGTCTTGAAAGGAAAGGAAAATTAGCAATGAACATGGAACACCATAAAACTTTATATCTAATTCATTAAAAGGTAGACTCTTGCTAATCTGTAGGAAGAGCTCGCAAACATTATATTTCAGATCAATCCTGAGTTTCAATTTGTAATATTTGGCAGAGTGCATGAGCATCAAACACAGACATATTTTTATTCTTTTCATCTTACCCTTTGATCTTTTCACATATTATACACAGATACTTAATGGTCTTACTGCTACAGGCCTCATGGGATTTTACATTCAAAGTATCTCTCTGAAACATATATTTGAAATAACCATTTGAAATACTTATGAAAGCACTATGATTAAATTAACTTTTGGTATATAACTTGCTATAACCACAAAAAAAAACTAGGACAAGTTTTTCAGTCCTGACTCCTTTGGAGTGTCACTATTTTGTAGTCCCAGGGGACCCAGTTTCAAGAAGTGATCGGCACTTTTAAGGTATCAGTCTTTGAGAATCAAATATTTGGATTGCAGCATAACCAAGATATGACTTCTAATAAAGATAAACTAAAAATCCAACCCAGTGATACACCATAGAGCTATTGGGAATGCATGTCATTTATAAATCTCTTCAAATACACTTCTTCAACTGTATGACATGAACACTGAAAAAAGTTATAGCATCAGCTTAGGATACTCTTTCCCCATGAACAGTTTAAATGGAACATATTACTAGTAGGAACAGTACCTCTACTAGTGTGCATATTCCTATATTTATAGGTATATGATCTGTAAAAGCAGTATCTTGAAGCAGTCTTCCACAGGGAAGACAGGCACAGTACAGGAAAATGTAAAAAGCATAAATCAGAATTGTATCCTTTACTTTGAAGTCTCATGAATTAAATTTGTGTTGTGTGATTGATGCTCTTTTCTGGAAGTTTAGCTATGTATCATTCTCATAAGGCTTAACATGCCTAGAAATGACCAAAGGAAAGAGAATACCCTGTATGCTGCAAAAACATCTGCATTGATCCGAAGAGATGGAGGTGTACGTCCTTCTTACCTAACTTCAGCTGCCTTCAGTGAGGCACCTGGGCTAAACCAGGGAGCTCTGCTCCCAGCCTAGCCAGGGAGATGGACCTCTGTAAGGCAGTACCTAGCTTCAGGGTATTTCTGGAGACAGATTAATCACCTTCTCTCCTCCTAGTAGCTAAAAAGACCATCCAGGTCACTACACAGAGTTCATGCATGGATTTTGCAGGACCACATTTATGTAAGAGAAATCTGACACAGACATAAAGACTGGTTGATTATTGTAGTATTAATTAACTGTAACTACAGTTTTAGCAGCTCCATAAAAGTAAAAATCTTCTGAATATCTCATTGAGTATAATAATTAAACGCTACATTATGGATATAACACTAGTAAAAAGCCAATCTGAAATATGAGGCCTGAAGGTATTCTTATCCCCTGTTCAAGCCTGGTGGATTCTTATAATTCTTCCACATTTTAGAACACTGAAAAAATTAAAATTGCTGTGTACTTTCTCCCTGTACTCTGTAAATGCATCTCATAAACAGAATGACTGCAGACATTAAAGGAGTTCTACCTAAATTATTAGAATTTAAATTAACATGATCCATAGACCTAAAAATTTACAATTTAGAAGGTCAAAAAGAATCTTTATCCATATTTGAAATGAAAACAACCCAGAAGAAAAGAAGAATAGACACTTCTAAATGTATCAGCAGTCTTCCGAACCTTTTTGAGAAGAAATCCTGATAATTATACAGTTTTTGAATATATGGGAAAATGAAATCATATACCTGTTCAGTGACTGAAGTACATTTCAATAGGTCTTCAGCCATTATGAGACTGTTAACTGCTAGAAGTGAAATCTAACAGTATAATTCAATCTGTTCCTGTTGTGGAAATTAAAAATAATATAAAATTGTTTAGGCTAGTTTTTTGTATTCATCTTGTTTTCTGCTGGAGCACTTAGAGCTACTGGCAACTAAATAATATAGTATAATAAATCAGTCATTGAAAGGGGCAAATTTCTGTATCTTGACAGTGAAAAAGCTTATTTTACTCCTTTTACAGGCTTACAAAACTTCCTAGTAAATAGTACAATCTTGTAAGAGTATTGGTATTAGAGACATTAGTAGAGGTTTCCATACCTTTTTCAGTTTTACATGGGCAAATATTTCCATAGGAGTGTCTGCAACGGAGCCCAGTCTCTGTGTCTGGCAAGACTTGAAGGTGAGCTTACCTGTGGGTTTCCTTCCTTACACCCTCCACCTGGCCAGGCAGGGGCAAAGCAGTGCCACCTAGGAAGGAAACAGGAGAGGACCAGACAGTGACAGCTGAATGCTGTTACAGATGAGATGCAGAGGCACCAGCGCAATACAGAGCTTAACAGGGCTGCTCGGTGCTGCTCACAGAAGTGAAGACTATCACGCCCTGAGCTTTTCTTTTGGGCTTCCCCAAAGGCAGACAGGTCTGCTGGTGGAAACTTGCAGTGACTGGTGGCAGCAGCTGTGCTTTATCTTTCTAGATTCACACTGTGGTTTTTCATCAAGCATAAATAATGCTCTTGAATCATGGTCATTAGGGCACTGTAAAAGCATTTGATATTTCCCCCTGCTGTACTTTTGCTTTAACTGCAAATAACTGACAGCAGCAATTTTGTTTCTCAGCACAGTCTTAATGTGATATAGAGTCCCTTGGACTAGTATCTCATAGCTACTCCCTGCACTAGAGAAAGAGAAGTCTTTATTGTATGTTTTATGGCAGTTTGGCTTTAGCTGAGCTTTGTATGCTCCTCTTACAGAGACTGCTGAAAGAGGCTGTCTAAAATTGTTAGCAACTTTGCAGTTACTTTGCAGTGGAGCTGAAGCTTCAATGACCTAATATGAGTACAGGAGAAAAACAGGAGAACCCCTCCTCACTAAAAGAAGAATAACACTGAACACCTTTTTACAAGAGGCTCTCCCTGACCTTGGGAGAAAATAGGCTTCCAAGCTGCCAGTCAACTTTTCCCAGTCACAAAGCTGCCTGCTGATTTTCAAAGCGCTTGCTCCAGATCTGAAACAGCCATTTAGTATGCTCTGATGCGTGGCATACTTGCCACGGGCTCCAGTACATAGGATAAAATTATATGCTCTGACCAGTCGACTTCTGTTTTATAACCCAGCGTTGCAGCTCTTCCGCCGCACAGGCTGCCATTCAGTTGCATTTCCAGCATGTTAAATAATTGGACTACTGCATTTTAGAAGGAGACTCCCAAATAACAAAGGTCTCACCAGCAAGTGCTGACGATGTTCAGTGTACAGGGACAGTTTCATGCCAACAGTGATTTGAATACAACTCCTGCTTATTTCTGCTGACCAACTGCTAGGAAAGGAATTACCAAACTAAACAAATAACTGGTTTCTGCTTATCTAAGATTACTTCCTATTCTACTCTCCTAAGATATCTACATCGCAATGATACTTTTTGAATTTACTTTTGAATTGTTGGTCAACCAGTCCTGCATGTTTCAAGCAGAGAAGGGGTACTTTAGGACAGCAGGAAAAGTGATTCATTTGCTTCTAATGTCAGTGCTGAGTGCTGGTGTGTTACTGGATTCAGTGTCTTTGAGAGTCTACCAAAAATATGAGAGTTAGCTTTTGCTTCATGAGAAAAGCCTTCCACGTGCTTCCAGCCTGTAGCACAGCCATGCTTGGACCCCCCACTGTCCTAGTGGAATCACCTGTACAGCTGGGTCCATATGGTAAGTCCCCTCATCCAGGAGCAGATGGGCCTAGGATTGTCTCTTTCCATCAGATTCAGCTACCACTTGATAAAATAGAAATTGCTTCTTTCCTCACCATAGTTTGTCCTGTAGCTTGGTGGTGCTGAGCATCCTCTGGGAGAGGAATGGTGGCTTGGCACTCTCTCAACCTGAGGAAGGGATCAAGGTTGATTCATTTCTCAGGGAGTGCTCTAACTTCTACACCAGTGTGTAAAATGTACTATGTCTGTTGGAGTGAAAGTGGCCATGGTTGCTATATTTTTGCTGGGCTCAATGCTATGATGTGCTTCAAGGGTTACACCTCAAGGAAGGCAAGTAGAACTTACCTGCCACTCCACTTCAGATCCTGATGGTCCAAATAACATCAATTTTATATATAATTTGAGAAATCTGAAAGGTATGAGGCTAGAAATATATCTAGGCTACATTTTCCACAGCACTCTTCAGGATAGCTTTTGTTTTTGTAACTGGGGAGGAAAAAATTTCCCTGCATGTTGTCTATATGATACATATCTCCTTTAGAGGCTATGCAATGAAAATGTCAGCCAGAAATATTTCAAAAGTTGTCAATCAAATGCACACCTTCCTCAGTACTATCAAAGCATCCAAGAAATACTTTATCTTAAATACTTCATTATGTATCCTGGCATGAAGAGCAGCAGGAGGAAAAAACTGGAAGTATTACTATTCATGGGTCCATTTATCATAAGTAAGATGAATTTACATGTACCCAGACTGAGCAGTGTGCAAGGCACCATTTAAATATACCTCTACAAATTTTCAAAAAATTGAAACTGCTGTCCCTGAGATGAAAGGTCTTATTCATAACCACAGCTTCCCACATTAAAAATGAAAATGTCAGGCAGATATGTCATCTTAAATTAAGCAGCAGTAATGTTCAGACATGGCCAATCCATCTAATTTGAAGCCAAAGAAGAATTATTTTAATTTCCAAGCTCATTTAGATTGTATCTAAACTAGAAATGTTTATTTTTCAAAGGATATGAAGCATATTGCACTAATACTGCCAGACTCATTATTTGGAGGAAAGACTGAAACTTTCAGTCATTAGGCAAAGTCCCATTTCTTTCTGGCATTTTAGCAGTTTTCCAGGTTTGAATTCAAGGCAGTGATCACATTTGCATTTTTCTGGGCAGCAGGTAGGAAGTGAATTTATCCCACATCTTTTATTATTGAGTAGTTTTATTACCTTATATATTCAGGAGACTAATTTGCTTTAAAAATGGCTCTTTTCAAAACCATCTGGTGATCATCAGACTGGGATGGACCCGTTTCATTATTATTTTAGTAGTAGTAGCTGTACTAGAAATGACCTGGCTTCCCTATGTTTAACTTAGAGTGCAACCCCCTGCATAACTTAGAGCACAACCCACTGCATGCTGTCCCTTTGTTCGCGAGGCACACAGAAGTCACGCCGCTGTCACAGCCTCTGTCAGAGCTTGAGTTGAAGGAAATTCAGCACAGGAGCAGTTTCTATTCAACTTTCCTCCCCCCAGACCTTTTTTTCTGACGTTCAGGTGTTTCCAATGCTTCATTAATGTTTCATTTTCTGTCCCCAGGAAACATCTGTTTCGGGCACATTTGCCTCACAATCCCTGGCAAACATAGTGACAGAGGAATCATTTTGGCTTCCAGCAAGTGCCACCTCATTTGTCACCGTGCTGCCTGTGCAGCCCCCCATGGCTCCTTCTGCCTCACCCCCTCTGACCTGCAGCTCTTCATACATCCGTAAAGAAGGGGATTTGTCTTCACAGCTCTTGCAATTCTCTTTATTTTTGATGTTTACTTTTGAGATCAGGCCATCTGTTCTATGTAGAAGGAAGGGCTTAAGGAGAAAGGCAGCTATGTATGCCTTTACAAAATACTTTCTTTAGCTTTTTCAGTATGTTTGACTGTTGATTCCTGCTCTTTCCTCCTCTCATGATTTACCTTCATTAAGTGCTCTGATCCATGCTTAAAAACACACTTAGATCAGTGGCACTTCCTTACAGGCCTCCTTCTTCCTCTCTAAACATTGTGTCCCTTGGCACTAAATCAAGGCAGAAAAGAAAATCTTCTTAAGGTACACTGTGAAGATAGTGTACAGTGCAAACCCAGACAGAGGAAAGGATTAATTCAAGCCTGAAAGGTCCTTGTAAGCTGGGGAGGTGTGCTGGGAAGGTGTTCAACACAGATAAGGATAGGAGACCCATGGAGACAAAGCCTTAAGTTAGTCTGTTGGAGAATTTAATAAAAAAGATGCCAGTCGAAATAGCAAGTAAGGGTTCAATTGGGCAATGCATTATCTGGTAGAGAGATGTTAAAGGGGAGCCCTGGCCCTGGAAGAGCAGGGAAGATGGAGAGGAGATGAGGAGGAATGAAGACAACCACAGCAGTGTCTGAAAATAGTGGGGAGGTGCTGAGACCATGAGAAAAGCTGGGCTGTGGGTCCAGTTCCCTGCTCCACCAGTGTGCAATGGAACAAGCATTAATTCCATCAGAACTTCAAAACTTTTGTGTGTAGCCCCCAATAGGAGTCCACTGTTTACACTTGAATTCACTGATGGACAGGATTTGTTCAAAGAAAGGAATGAAAAACTAATTTGAAAATCCAGATTCTATCTCTAAAGCACTTCTGAAAAAAATGGAGACTTTGAAAAAGTAGAAGAATAAGCTGAAAATCTTACTGTTTCTACCCAGATTGAAGAACGACTGTCTGGAAGCTTCCTTCTCATGCTATTTTTGCATTTTTCTTGGAAGCCCTTAGGGTCTTAAACTGTGGCTCGATTTAAAAGAAAGTGAAAAATATATCTGAATATATCTGTCATAAAAACAACAGGAATGCAGAAAAAAATGTGCCCCTGGCTAAAAGAATCTGGAAAAAATGAGGAGGAAGGCTACAGGGAGCTCTTTGAAAGGATTGGTAATGGTGGTCTATGGAGCCCTAGGAGAGTGAGCACTATATATATCTCTGAAAGGAAACTAAGAAAATCATGCATATCATGAACAGACTTTAATATACTGTCCAGAGAATTGTACCTCCATTTTAAGGTTTTTAACAGTCCAAAAAGATAACTCAAAAAAAAAATAGAGAAAAGAAAATTTAAAACCACAAGCACTCAAGACTTTGTTTCAACGTGAACTTTGAGTCTTTTTCATTATTGTTCCTAAACTTCATACAAAGCTGTATGTCCCTACATATTCTGCCTGTGATCTAACTCCTAACACACACACACAAAAAAGAAGGTCATAGTAACTTGCAAAGGGTTTTTGTTCCTTGTTAGAATAAGATTCCAAACTCAACAGCCTCGGGCTCTCTCCAGTACAGGTCTTATCCCTGCTACAGCAAAACATTTATAGTGAGATCCAAAACAACTATTGTCACGTCAAGTGAGACTTAGAGGTAAGAAAAACTTGCTCACTCTTTTTATGGCATTTAAGAGATGGTAGTCACCTACTTTTCCATAGCAAGTTCATTTGGCTGGAGTTTTACTGTTGCATACACCTACAAATGTCACCAACTTAGGTGCACTGAACTTGCACCCCCCTTGCCTATTTGGCAGGTGCCCCCACCACAGTCTCCTGCAGAGCCTGACTTATTCAAGATGCTCAAATAACATCTAAGCAGCACAGGTAACCCTCCATTCACTCAGGGAAAGGAGAAGGAGAGATGAAGCAGAGGCAGCAGGTATTGTTTTTGTATTAGGTGTACTGCAAAGACAATTTCTCAGAAAGCAGGTGATATAAATTTTTATTTATCCTGGCTCTGAAAAGAATTGAAACCTACACTTGTGGTATCTAATTTGCTACTGGTATAAAGATGCTCCTATGGTAGAAAAGATGGACCACTCCCTCCTCATGTAAAAAAGTTCAGGATAGAACCTATGCTGCAGATATCCAAGAAAACAAACCACATCTCCTCTTATATGCTTAGGACTTGCATGAATGAGGCAATTTCTGGCCTTCAGTCCAAGCCTGGCAGAGGCACCTGTGCCTTGGAGGCAGGGGTATGTCCACCTGTTGTGGTGGTGGTCCTGAGCCTGTCTGGACATATTAGCATGAGACAGTCCTCAAGACAGTGCCCACAGGACAGAGGAGGAGTTTGTCCTGGTTGATGAGGACTGGGTTAGGGATCAGTTACACAACCTGAACTTCCATAAATCCATGGGTCCTGATGGGATGCACCCACGGGTGCTGAGGGAGCTGGCAGATGTCACTGCTAGGCCACTCTCCCTCATCTTTGTTAAGTCGTGGGGAACGGGAGAGGTGCCCGAGGACTGGAGGAAAGCAAATGTCACTGTGGTCTTCAAAAAGGGCAGGAAGGAAGACCCGGGTAACTATAGACCGGTCAGCCTCACCTCCATCCCTGGAAAGGTGATGGAACAACTTATCCTGGGGGCTGTCTCTAGGCATGTCAAGGATAAGAGGGTCATTAGGGGCAGTCAACATGGCTTCACCAAGGGGAAGTCATGCTTGACCAACCTGATTGCCTTTTATGAGGACATAACCCGGTGGATAGATGATGGTAAAGCAGTGGATGTGCTCTATCTTGATTTCAGTAAAGCATTTGACACAGTCTCCCACAGCATCCTTGCAGCTAAATTGAGGAAGTGTGGTCTGGCTGACCGGGTAGTGAGGTGGATTGTGAACTGGCTGAAGGAAAGAAGCCAGAGAGTTGTGGTCAGTGGGACAGAGTCTAGTTGGAGGCCTGTATCTAGTGGAGTCCCACAGGGGTCAGTACTGGGACCAGTACTATTCAATATATTCATCAGTGATTTGGATGAGGGAATAGAGTGCTCTGTCAGCAAGTTCGCTGATGACACAAAACTGGGAGGAGTGGCTGACACACCAGAAGGCTGTGCTGCCATTCAGAGAGAGCCAGACAGGCTGGAGAGTTGGGCGGGGAGAAATTGAATGAAATATAACAAGGGCAAGTGTAGAGCCTTGCATCTGGGTAAGAACAACCCCATGTGCCAGTATAAGTTGGGGACTGACCTGTTGGAGAGCAGCGTAGGGGAAAGGGACCTGGGGGTCCTGGTGGACAGCAGGATGACCATGAGCCAGCAATGTGCCCTTGTGGCCAAGAAGGCCAATGGCATCCTGGGGTGTAGTAGAAGGGGTGTGGTTAGCAGGTCGAGAGAGGTTCTCCTCCCCCTCTCCTCTGCCCTGGTGAGGCCACACCTGGAATATTGTGTCCAGTTCTGGGCCCCCCAGTTCAAGAAGGACAGGGAACTGCTTGACAGAGCAGAGAGCTTGCAGAGCCACAAAGATGATGGAGGGAGTGAAACATCTCCCTTATGAGGAAAGGCTGAAGGAGCTGGGTCTCTTTAGCTTGGAGAAGAGAAGACTGAGGGGTGACCTCATTATTGTTTATAAATATGTAAAGGGTGAGTGTCATGAGGATGGAGCCAGGCTCTTCTCAGTGACATCCAATGACAGGACAAGGGGCAATGGATGCAAGCTGGAACATAGGAGGTTCTGCATAAATATGAGTAAGAACTTCTTCACAGTGAGGGTAACAGAGCACTGGCACAGGCTGCCCAGAGAGGTTGTGGAGTCTCCTTCTCTGGAGACATTCAAAACCTGGATGGATGCGTTCCTGTGTGATGTGATGTAGGTGAACCTGCTCTGACAGGGAAATTGGACTAGATGATCTTTTGAGGTCCCTTCCAATCCCTAACACTCTGTGATTCTGTGATTTAAAAATCAGTCTCAGTTTGTGGCAGCATGCTCCTCTTAGTTGTCTCTTTGGACTGGTTTAAATATCTCCTTGCTTGGTTAGCTGGATGTTGTGGATCCCAAAGTGAGCCTCTTAACTCCGACCACTAAGCGTGTAGGAAGCACACACTTAGACAGGCTGGCACAGCATCACCAACTCCTGATCTCGAGTGCAGTAGTTTAAGGCTTTGCAGCATTGAGTATCACAATGCTGAAGCCCTTTTTGCGACTGTTTTAAATCTGTATAAAGGAGCCATTAAGTCTTCATGGGTGCATACTGAGCACAAACTTACATGCTTTTATTGCCTCAGGTTCTTCAAAAGTATTGTTGTGAAACAGTACTACTGAGGGTTGCATTTGCCTGGTGGTTTAACAACAATAAGTGAAATACAATCAGGATATCTCAAACTGCTATAATGTACTTAGTGATACATCCCTTTATTGTTTGCTCAGCTTCTATGTGAGTTTAATTTCAAATTGACATTTGGCCTTTTGTCTCTTTGTGGCAAAGCAACTAGAATAATATTTAATTACAGTTTTCCTGTTTAATCTATCATTTTAAAAATAGACCAGAGTTGAGTTTTGCAGTACTTTTTAAATAAAGGAATGCTCTCACAAAAATCATGTTAGCTTGAAGAAAACATTCTTATCATCTTCTCAGTGCTTCCTCAGTGACATAATTAGGTTTCCTAAGACTTCTATGACTCATTCTTTGTGACAAGAGGGAAGAAAGTTCCTCTCCCATTAAGTGTCTGACAGATAAATGTTGTTTGCATTCCTGTTTCTCTCCAAAGAAAGTTTTAGGGGCTTTTTGGGGAGGTAGGGGGAATGAAATATTCACATATTGTGTGAGGAAATGATTTTATTTTTGAAGTAAGTGTGTCCTTAGATCTATCACTTCCTCAAACCAATTTCCTATAAAGAGACCAAAAACTCTCTTGGATGTAGACAGCATTTTTCGCATGAACTGTTTCTAGAGTCCTATTTTAATGTTGTTTGGAAGCCTATTGCTATATTGGTAATGGATTTTCTCACTCTGCCAAGTTATCTGACAGCTAGTTGATAGCCAGTGATAAGCAAACATACATATGCTAGACAGGTGCCTGCATGTGATTGAATTAGCATTATCTGCATTTAAACTCTGGGTTTTGCACCCTGAAAGTATACAATGAGGAAGCAATCAGCAATTACAGAACCTGAGATATGAAACGCTACAATGAATTCTCAGTACAAAAATCTTCCTGAGCTGGCAACGCATTTTGGTTATCTAGGTTGATAAATATGGTAATTCAGCTGCCTGATTTCAGGTGACTCAATAGATGCCTCTGTCTTCTATGTTTTGCAGTCTCAACTGAGTTTCTAGGTGCTAACTATTCAGATAATTTGGGGATATGAGAAAACATATTATCTATGTCACAATGTGTTGCTGAAAATCTTGAGGTTTTTCAGAGAATGTTCATTCAGCAATTCCCAACAGCATCCCAAGCCCCTTAAAATCACAGGTTTCATGTTTTCTACAGTCCTGGTGATCCTCCTTGAGAACTTTTCCTTACTCATTCCTGTCCTCTTCTGCCACAGCCCACTTTGGGAGAATATTGCTTCTAACCATGAAAAAAAGACCTTTTCCAGAAAATTCATAGGTCTTGCTATCTCAGAAAGCACTATACTGGGTTGCCAAAAGGGCTCAGGCTCTCAGGCCAGCAAATAAACAAGTTTACTAAAAAAGATGGTGTGGGAGGGGACATCATTTGGCACATCAGAGCCTGTGCTGTCACAACCATCCTTCTCGTACTTTACCAAAGGTCCTCGTTGCCCTTCAGATTTACCACTGTACATGTCCAAGATCCACTCTTTTAAAGACATTTCTGAGGATCTTGTCATTTCCTCACTGAGGATTTTTGGTCAACTGCACCAGTTATTCACAGTGTAAATTCATTGGAGAGACTTTAATAATACTTGTATGTGTTATGCTTCTTTGTTTATTTTAATTTGTCTTGCTTTTTGCGCCTTTTACCCACCACTTTCTTTTCTGTCACTTGCCAGTGTGTAAAGCTGTTTCTATCACTCAGTAACATATTTATCTGAAGCAGCAATAAAAGGATAGGCTACCATCCTTTCAAACTGTCATCTGCTTAAAAGAAATGTCAACAGTGCCAAAATCTGTGATGCTTTGGGAGAATATTGACGCTTCAGGAGTACAATTAAATGGCCAGATTAAGACCCACGTGGGTCAATTTTTTCATGCATTACAGATGAATGAAGTTGAGTGCTGCAAATGGAAAATGCCTCTTACTAAGCACTTAACATAATCTCTTTTTGCTACCTTAGACACCTACAGAGAGCACATATCTTCCATTAGCTCACTGAAGTACACTCTGAAAGTACAGGAAAATGTTAGATAAAAGGGACAGTGGGCTTTCCTACCAGTGCATAGAGGTAATTCTCAGCACAGCTGTGGTGGGGAGATCTGAGGAAGGATGGAGGTGGATTTCAGAAGTCGGGAGAGAAACACATCAAGGTGGTATTCAGAACGCAGTCTGTGCCTCCTCAGCCCACATGGTCTTTCAGCGAGTGATTCACATAAAGCCCCAAAGAAGGCTGGTGAGAGAAATAAGATTCTGTTCACCTGTGAAGGTCTATTGAACTGAGATATATAGTTATTCAAATATCTCAGCTAGGTTTTGGTTGTAGCTCTGGCATTTATAGCATCCTGGTTCATTTTTTTTATATTGAACACATATAATTTACATACATGTTTGTTTTCTGGTTTAGATAAGGTAGCCTGTGCACTCAAGTAAGGCTGGTATGTTAATGCTGGTGGGTTGAAATCATGACTATATAATTCCTTTTTCACATCCTATGTACAATCCTTCCTACAAGCTTTGCATTGCCCTCCTTCCCAGGTAATGAATAACCCCACAAATATAGTTTATTTACAGTCAAAACAAGTAACATGGTAGTCCATGGAGCTTCATAGAATCATAGAATTGTAGAATGGTTTGGGTTGGAAGGGACCTCAAGGATCATCTAGTTCCAACCCCCCTGCCATGGGCAGGGATACCTTCCACTAGACCAGGTTGCTCAAAGCCCCATCCAACCTGGCCTTGATCACTGCCAGGGAGGGGGCAGCCACAACTTCCCTGGGCAACCTGTTCCAGTGTCTCATCACCCTCACAGTCAAGATTTTTTTCCGAATATCTAATCTAATTCTACCCTCTTCCAGTTTAAAGCCATTACCCCTCATGCTGTCACTACAAGCTCTTGTAAAAAGTCCCTCCTCACCTTTCCTGTAGGCCCCTTCAGGTACTGGAAGGATGCAATAAGGTCTCCCAGGAGCCTTCGCATGGCTGAACAACCCCAGCTCTCTCAGTCTGTCTTCATATGAGAAGTGCTCCAACCATCTGATCATCTTCGTGGCCTTCCTCTGGACCTGCTCCAACAGCTCCATGTCCTTCTTGTGTTGGGGGCCTCAGAACTGGATGCAGTACTCCAGACGGGATCTCATGAGAGCAGAGTAGAGGGGGAGAATCATTTCCTTCGACCTGCTGGCCACGTTTCTTTTGATGCATCCCAGGATATGGTTGGCCTTCTGGGCTGCAAGTTGCTGCATATTGGTGGCTCATGTTGAGCTTTTCATCAACAGACATCCCTCAGGTCTTTCTCCTCAGAGCTGCTCTCAAGCTGTTCTCCACACAGCCTGTATTTGTGCTTGGGATTGCCTCAACCCAAGTGCAGACCTTGCACTTGGCCTTTTTGAACTTCATGAGGTTTGTCTGGGATCGCCTTTCCAGCCTATCAAGGTCCCTTTAGGTGGCATCCCTTCCCTACAATATGTCAACCACACCACACAGGTTGGTGTCATCCGCAAACTTGGCGTGCACTCCACCCCACTGACCATGTCGCCAACAAAGATGTTAAACAGCACTGGTCCTAGTACTGATCCCTGAGGAATGCCACTTGTCACTGGTCTTCATGTGGACATTGAGCCGTTGACCACCACTCTCTGAGAGCGACCAAATATGTGGGCAATGTCCACCTACATTAATAGAGCTCTTGAAGAAGAGTCCAGTCACATTCTTCTGTTGGGTCTTTGGATGTTCCACCAGTCCTGAGATTCTTCCTGCCTGGTTACTGAGACATGGACATGCTGGATTCCTGTCTCAGGCCTTCACAATTGGAGCATGACTGACTGGAGACTCCTCCCAGCCCCAACAGCTGGTCCATGGTAATATAAGGAAACTGGATGAGGTCGAGGAGAGAAAAGACTGCTCCCTGCAATCTGGCTAATCAGTCACTCATAGAGGAAGGATGACATTGTTTCAGTCCAGCATATTGCCAGTTTATAAACTCCATTCCTGTAAAATCCATTTCTTCTTCCTCCAGTCTGCTGTGGCCTATGGTACTTGTGAACACTACATCACAACACAAGTCAACATAATGCATAACATAGGGTGCAAACAAAAGTCAGGCAAACCACCCTCAAACACCTGCTTGACTCCACCTAATGCCACTCGCTGGCACAGGGCAATGATTCATATGATCAGCTGCCAAAATACCATTTCACCTAGAAGAGAACTATTGAGTGGTTGGTGAAGCCAGTCAATAGGTCTGGAGGGCTGGAGAAAGTAACCATAACTCAACACTGCAGCAGAGGCTAAGGTGGTTACCCCAGAGAGCATCCAGCAGAACCATGAGGAGGTGTGGGATGGGTGGGGAGACAGAACCATAACACCTGTCTCTGTGTTTCAGTCAGCAGATTACTTTTTCCAGCATACTATGGGTACATCATTCTTACTAGACTATGCAAAAATATCACAGAAAAAACATTCCCTTATTTTCTTAAGGTACCTGACTTCAAGATTTCATTGAGTCCATGTCTCTGAGTTTGTACCTATCAATTACTTTTAAACAGAGACTGAATTTTTCTGTGCTGAAGCTGCTCTTTCTTCATCAGGACCCTTTATCCTGCAGTTCAGAAATAGGATACTGAGAATGCTCCCAATATTTTTCAGTCCTGTTGTCTCCAGAGTTCTTTATTACTGAATTTTGAGAATGTATAAAAACCCATGTTATTTTAAATCTGACATGGAAAAACAAAAAACAAAACCAAAAACCCCCGACCAACCAAACAAAAAATCACCAAACCCCCCCAAAACAAAACAGAAAAACATGATTATAGAGGAAGTAGTGAATGAATTTACCAGAAAATTACCATGGTGGAATTTATCAACAGTAACAAACATCTACAAAAACAAGGCTGGTCAGCAGGAAACAAGGGACTTGGTCTCTAAAGTGGATATGCTTGTTGGGATGGATGTGCACCCCTGGCTGTACTGGTGTATTTACCCATTTGTGCAGGAACATGCTGTGGCCCCATAGCTGGGTGCTCTCCTGGAAGATATGGGTGGAAATCCCACTCCATAGCCAGCTGGGAAGATAACGGACCTCAACTCTTGCACGAATTCAAAGCCAAACAGGAGGATGGGAGGGCCAGAATAACAGCTGACTCTTTTCTCCTTTCACCTTCATATTCTGTTTTCCATGGGTGAAAAAGAGCACCTCTCATTGCTCTGCACTAAGCACTGACAGCAGCAAACATAACTTCCTTGGGGTCTTATTACATAAGAAACACATCGGCAGAAATTGAGTTGCTCCTTGACAGAATCCATGGTGCCATGTGTCACTTCTCATGGAACAACAGCTGTCTCCATAAGCTTCATTTGAAAATGACAGGAAATGATTGTGTGGGGCTGCAGGACATTCCAGCTGCTGCAGATTAGACAAGTCACCTTCAGCACACTCTGTATGCCAGCCTGAATGGGCTGAAAAAACAAAGTGGATGATGAAGCACTGCTAATTTGCAAAACACTTAACCTGTATGCAATTATCATATATAGTGCCTCTAGCAGATCAGCTCTGCCACTTTCCGCTCTTACAAAACAGCAGACCCATGGTGGGAATCTCCACAGGACTATAGCTTCATGCAACTGGATTAAAATGTAGGATGCTGTGTAATTTTCCACAAACCTGCTTATTTAATTGGTGCTGCCAAAAAAGTCAATGCTCCTCATTTCCTGAAGAAGTCAGAGAAGCACAAAACAAAATAAAAGAGCATTTCCTTTCTAGGCAAAGACGATTTGTGCAAATATTAGGGGTGAATGGGTAGCACTGAATTTTTGCTGTAGTTTTTATCGCGGCAGATGCCTAAGGTCATTAAATACAGAGGGAATATACTTCCTATTGCACAGCTGAGATTACTAATAAATCAAAAGCTGCAAGGGTTCAGAGAGTTGTAATGATTAGAATTTTATAAAACTGTTCTCTAAAGTGGCTGCTTTAAGAAAGAACAAGCGAGCTATCCAAAAGATAAATCAATGTTTTTTATTTAGTGTTTGAATTAAAACAAATTGGACAGAAATTAGATAGTAGTTCTTTTCCTGCTTTGACAGAGGGTTTAAAGACCACACCCTCTGATATTTCTGTTGTATTTCTGTTTTCTCAAATGCCCTGTTTTTCAACCAGCGTGCTTTATCTGTAAAACATTCTTCATCTTGTATACTAAAAATACGTATGTGCATGACATTTTTCTTAGCTCTAAGTCTCCAATCTGGGGATTTTTCTGAATTATGGAAGACCTGGAAATGAGTTTCAGGTCTGAGTTATGTGTTTACGAACAGGAGACGTTTATTAGAATTATTCTTTCCTTTTTACTGCCCATCTCAATTGCCTACAGGCATTTCTGCTTTCCTGCCCATCAACAGCCATTCTAGGACAGTTAAGTAAATTACAGGTGCAGTTTTGGTTCAGCTGCAATAGAAAACACCACCTTTGTAAATGCTGACAAATGCCAGGAGCCTTTGCAGGGTCTCCTGCAACGAGCACCTCCATGCTGGGAGCTCTGAGAGGCATGATGCAGGTGATACCCATTTCTACGTTTCCCTGGAGGAAGGGGAAACCTTTCCAGAGGCCACTATGGAAGCTTACATGGAGTTTGAGGGAACTGCAGCCCTGAGGTCTATTTTCTGAGGCTTAATCGACCTGGAACATGCCTCACCATCTCTGTTAGAAGGATGCAGGAGAAAACTGCAGGGGGAATGTCAGAAAAAAGAGTTTAGACTCATAGTTTGTTTTCCCCGTGGAGATCTTGGCCAGGGCCTGTATGAGACAGCTGCATGCCTGCCCCACAGCTGAGATCTACTCATCCCACATGTTGATGCAACAGGTTGGGCAGAGTCCACTGAGCAGTAAGATCAAGGAGAGGACCAGACGTAGACAGGCCCATATCCATCACAGATTTAACCAGCATCCATTCCATGGCTCTGCAATTCATCACACAGGCCACTGTCTGCTCCTCTCACTTGGAAATTGTCCTCTATATTACATTTTTAGTATCTCCAAATCTGTTGCTCCAAGCATTTCTTAAGTGTAGTGCAAATGGCCTCAGACCTGACATGGTAAAAATTGTTTTCTGGATGGTGATGAAGTGATGCCCCTGAGGGAAATATGGAGATATCGCACCTCCCTCTGTCAAAACATATTCTGAGTGGACAATATATCCTTTACATAAAAACCAACAACTGCTGCAGGTGGAATTACCAGAAATGTCATTTTTATCAAAGAGGATACCCTGCAGCCGTTCGGTTTTCTGCATGAATCTTTCATTTGTTTGTGCTTGCTCCTCTTTGAAGTGATGAGACACGCATACTTGGGCCTTGCAGCCTGAAAGACCTGGGTATCATCACTGAGCACTGTGCCAAGTAATCGGGCTGAGCCTGGAAATCCCCCTGCAACTACTTCACATACACAAGAATCTGGCAGAAGACTCGCAGGGTTTCATCTGAGGACTTTTACCGCTTGAGCCATATGAGGCTATGGCTGCCTCTGTGATAATTAATCTTCTATTCTCTTTTGTATGCT
Source organism: Podargus strigoides (assembly GCA_028020825.1). Classification (NCBI taxonomy): domain Eukaryota; kingdom Metazoa; phylum Chordata; class Aves; order Caprimulgiformes; family Podargidae; genus Podargus; species Podargus strigoides. The sequence continues at coordinate 3,441,907 of CM051641.1, read as the reverse complement.
TGAATGTTCATGTATTTATTCTCTTTCATAAGCTCCTTTGGCTGGCACACAAAACTGAGGAAAAGAGGGGGAATTATTCATTCCCACAGCCCAGATAGGGAACTGAAGTTGATGGGTGTTTTTGTGAGGGGGTGCACCAAGTTCAAGGTCAGCTCTTAAATGTAAACACCTTATCAGAGAATGGGATCCCTGTCTGCTTCAAGGTGATAAGTGTAAGGTGGCTTTTTTTTTTTCCTCCCTATCTTTTAAGCACTGCTTTGTAGTATTTGTTTTCATTCCTGTCAGATAGCTTACGAATTTTGGAGTCTTCAAACAGCAGAAAGTTAGGCTCTTCTGCCAGTTTTGCCATTCTGCTTCCTCTGCTCAGAACAGAAAATGTCTGTCTTACACCCAGGGTGTCAGTCTAGTGGCAGCTCTTGGCCCACATGAGAGTTACTATTCTCTGCAGCTCTCAGGAGCAACCAGACCAGCTCAGTGCCATGGAACAATTCCTTCATTGCCAGACACGTCCCTCCCTGCTATGCTGCTCAGCACAATGCCCTGGTCTTGGTAGGGGTGCTGTGTGCCTGGCTAGGTTGCTTGTGCTTGAGATGGGGGACCAGCTCACATGGGCTCCAGCACAGCCCTCCCTGCAGCTTGCCTGCAGCTCTCTGTGTTTGAGGACCAAGCTGGAAAAGGTTTGGTGTCTACAGCTTTTCTTTTGTGCTTTCCAAGGGATCTTCTGGAGCACTACGTGCACCATGTAGTGAGAAGCCTTCCTGACAGGTAAAGGACTGACCTCCTCGTGCCTTGCACTTTTTACAAGAAGATCTGGAAGCTCTGGGCTTTTAATCTCTAGTCTAGCAGATGAATCTCTAGAAGAAGAAGAAAACATTTGGACTCTAGCAGATCTCTAGCAGAAAGACAGATACTGCTATTGCAGCCTCCAAAACATACATGCCAGGTTTGCCATGACTGCTTAGGAGCCTCTCCAAGCCAGGTCTAGAGCTGCAGCCAGCCTTTGATATGGTCAGCTCTGTCTCTGCAAGCTGGGAAGGCTCACAGTGGGAGCTTCTCTCATTGCAAAGACCCCTCACAAATTCAACTAACATTACAGGAAGGTGTGAGCACAAGCAGAAGCAAAACAAAAGTATTCAGTATGAGAAGACATGCTGGGCACACCAAAAGGTAGCTATAAATGAAGAGCAACAGTCATCTGAAGTAATAATTCAGAAAAAGTCTTGCAGTCAAAATCAATAGTCAGTAACAAGTCAATCAACTCAGTAAAGACGGTGTAGGACTGGAAGAGTGGTGGCCAGTGAGTATATTTCTTCAATAGTTTTATCCAAAGACTTTTACTCCCCACTCTTGGCCTACTTTCTGTCACTTTTTGTTCAGTAAAATATGAAGATGACAGCAGGTAACTCTTTGTATTTATATTAATTTACCTCTTGCCCATGAATCTAATCAGTGTCCCATCAGCTTTCAGTTTTGATGGCCCCAGGGTAGAGGAAACTCTTCCCTTGGTGGTCTGATATGCTCTGGACTGTAGCTTGAGTCTACAATTACATGCCCAACACAGTATCTCCCTGCCTTGTTAACATTCAGATTTTATCACAGTACCACCATATAACAATGCTATAAACATTTACTCTAATTTGTGGCCAAGAAAGAGCAATGGTAATTTGCCACTGCGATAACGTTTGTGAAACATTCCTGAAAAATGACAGCCAGGGAAACAAGAATAATTGGAGCTAATGGAGACAAAACTCCACAGTTAAAAAGAGAAATAGTACTTTAGAAAATTGATTTAGCACCTCTAGCCAAAAAGCAAAAGGGAGAGAGTGCATGACATCCAGTCACTCACAATCATCTGCTTATCATGAGTCTTCCTGATTGAATTGGTATCAGTATAAATCAGGGAAGTAATATAATTGATACCAGAGGTGTTCCACTGATACAAAGTCAGTGATATAGTGTGCTGAATTTGATCTACACTCTTTTCCCCAGCCAAATTTTGCCAGTGGGAGCAGAATGCATTATGCTATTTCTGTATAAGTTCTATTGTTAGATGCCTAAATAAAAATGTAGTTGTTTCATTTCAGCATACTTGGACATTATGACTATTCTGTGTTTTTACCATTCTTTCTTAGTCTGGGTATTGCTAAATATTATATATATATATATACACACATATATGTACGATTTGATATTTAACCTGTGATCATGGACTTAATTTATGTAACATATGGCTAAACTAGACAGCTATTTTCCAAGCAAGGCCTCCCATATGCTGCAATGGCCAGAAGGCTGGTAATTCAAGCATTTTTTCATTACACTGAGGCATTCCCTCTGTCAGAATAGTTCTCCATCCTTTCACTGAAATTCCCTGGGGAGTAACAAGTGGATTTATTGGCTGATAATAATGGATATCATGACTAGTACCCCTTGAGCCTTCAAAAGCAGACATGTACAACAAATTTCCTCCACTCAGAAAAAGAAAACTCTTTTACCTAAGCACATTTACTTTGTAAGTATGTATGAACATGGGGCATGCCCTTGTCATCTTTTTGAGCAGTAGAGAATGCTGTTAAGCTTGGAGTTCAAGAATTTTTTGCATGTATATATTGCTTCTCCCACGGAGTTTTGAAAAAATATACTCACTTTAGGTGACTTACAACAGGATTTTTTTTTCCTTCTTCAAATGTCCCTCAGAAGATGTTTTTCTGTGTTAGTCTTCTTGCAAGAGAAATACATCCTAAACTAAACATGCCTCACAGGGAGATTTGCCTTCTCTAATGGCTTGTCTTCCACTGTCAGTGATAGTGAAAAACAGTGAAAATAAACTGAGAAGGAAGACAGCTTTTTGGTCTTTTAGCACTGAAATGACACTAAATTGGCTGTACAGGTTTAGGAAAACAAAGAATATTCAAGCTTAATTTATATGAATCTGCTAATTGTGCATAATCCATACATTTTAAGACAAAATTTGGAAAATAACTGCTGTAAGAAGTCAAGCTTTCAAATAAAACAAACTTCAGTGAGTATGTTGTTCTTAAGATGCAACTTTATAAGGCTTCCACAATCTCCGGTTCAATGTTATGCCACCCTCTTGAAATTGCAGTGTTAACTTGCATGAATAAGCACCATTAGAAAAATATGTAGGAAAATGAAATAAAATTACTTGGAGACAATGACTTTGTTTCATTTTGGAGGGTTTTGTTTTGCTTCTGAGAGATTTTCTTCTTTTCCCAGAAGAACAAGCTGGCTAGTAATAGCATCAGAATATTCCATGATCCTCATTCATCCCATTTTAATATACTTAAGTGTCATGCCAGACTTTGAATTGAATCACTTATTCTCCATCCATCCATCCATCCATCCATCCATCCATCCCTGTTGGACTATTTAGGGGCCTACAGTTCGGTAAACAGAAACTGTTCTTTAATCTTTAAAACCAGACTCGTTCACCACAAAGCTCTTCATCACAGTGCTGCAGCTGTGCAGCTGTGTGTGAGGTGATTGGACTCTCTATTGCAGTACATGTCTATTGGGCTTGGTGGTCTCATAGTTGTGTCTGAGATCTGCAGGGCATTTGTCAGCTGGAGTAGCTCAGTCTTAGATCTGCGAACCATTATTTTATCTTCTGGACTATGGTGCAACTCTGGTTGGTGTAGTATGATAGCTAGCAATGCAAAGTAGTGATCTCTCACTGTCAGTTCCACCTTTGCCATCAGACTCTTGACATGAACTCAGGGCTCATTAAATGGTTGAGTGGATGACTTGTCAATCCCCACACTCATTCACAGCAGGCCTACTAACATATGCTGAGTTGTTCCCTCAGCTGATGTGCTATGGCACACCCTAAGCCTGTCTACATGGTCAAACTAGATAATCATGTCTTAGATGAAAGGCAGTAATCCAAGAACTGAGAACTAGTACTTTTCATACCTTCTCTCTACTGTAGCATGCCACATGAGCATCCCTAGTAGCCTGAAGATATCAGCCTGTCTCTGCCCTCGATTTTGCTTTATTGATGCTAACAGTTCCAGCTGGCACCTAGCACTGGATGTGGGAACATACATCCATACAGCACACAGATGTACCTGTGGAATATCTGTATATTTTTATTGTATTATATTTTTATATACATTCTCTTTAGATACGGATGCCCTGTGTAACTTGAAGGTGGCTGGCTCTCTTGAATCCAGCCCTCTATAGAGACATTCAGATGGAAAAAACAACACTATTCCAGGGAAACAGTACCTGTAGGTACAGAGCAGACAGGGATCTGGACAGGCTGCATTGATGAGCCAAGGCCAATTGTATGCCACTCAAGACCAAGTGCCAAGATATGTAGATGTGGTGTTTAGGGATATGGTTTAGTGTTGGACTTGGCAGTGTGAGGTTTATGGTTGAACTCGATCTCAAAGGTCTTTTCCAAGCTAAATGATTCTATGATTCTATAATTAAGACATGGACCTTAGTGTCAATCAGCCTTTGAATATCTCCCCCCACCTCAATATTTATCCTGTTTTTTCCTCTCAGTTTAGATAAGAAACTGTAGAGCCTTAATTTGCAGTAGTCTGTGCATACCTAATCAGATTTTTTAGACTTCCATAATAAAATAGCCTTTTCTCCAGTGTAATCATCAGCTGATTTTCCTCCATAGGCCATCAGTACTGATGGAGGACATTGTTCTTTACATTAGCACTTTTAAACAATACCCAAACTACGTCTGTCCTTTAAGACTCAACTGCCCCAAATCCAATTCTTTCCCAGTACTTTGGAGATTTTAGAAGAGAAGCATAGGTTAGTAGGTGATTTAAAACCCATTTGTGCAACATTAAGCTGTACAGAAACTTAAAAATCAATAAATTAATGAAATTCAAAGGTCAATTTTTAAGCAGAAATTAGTATTAACCTATGGTCATTGGCTGTGGATACAGGAAGGATAACAGGTACAACAGCACTTAAAGAATGAAAGTATATTTATCTCTATGTAATATAAATACAATAACTTGCACAATATGATTGATTAGAACAATGGAGCTCAGAGTGGGTGTCTAATAGATTATGGATATACAAAATATGAAACTGAGAACAATTTTCATGTTCATTTAACTTATTCTTTAAAGTGTTTTAAATGAGTATTAGAAACTAAATCAGGGAGAATTGTCAGGACTTGGTTGAATGATGCTCACTCAACACAGATTATCTATCACTGCGCTACAGGTTATTTGTTGAACTAATGATCTAAAACATGAGCTAATAAAAAATAATATAAAACCAAAAGTGATCCTAAAAGAAGCTGATAACAGGATGACAGACAAATCACTCTGTGGGAACAAAATAAGCGTGACCTATGTATACTAGGCATTAGGGGAGATTTGCCAGCACAATTTGTCATTGGATTTCTGTTTCTCACAGATATTCATAATTAATGGTAAGCCATTTTCTGCTCCTTGAGTCTCTGGATAGCAAGTAAAACCTCAGATAAAATCTTCAAATAGAATTGGATTTAGCCACTACAAATCAGATTGAAGAGAATATAATCATTGTTACTGCATTTCTGTTACAGCTGGTGATGCCACTGAAGTAGCAGAAGTGCCAATAGGATATAGCAGGTAAATAAGCCAATGCAGAGAAAGTAATTGCTTCTTCAAGCTTCCCATTGCATGTCCTATAAACCAGCAGTCTGCTGGTACTGCTTCCCTTTCTCTATGTGCATTTTCAAGGAGGCTGTTATGGCCACTCTTTGAAATGTAGGACTGGTAAGGTTTTACTTGGCATGGCAGAAAGGAAGATAAGGTTAAGTGCCAAGGTCTCAGGAATAGGCAGACAGGCATGATTTTTGTAATATGGTCAAGACTTCACATTCCTTCTCAAGGCTGAGCTGAGGCACCACAGTCTTGGGGATCTTAAATAACCCAGAGTTAATATTCAAGCAACATTCACCTTAATAAGCAGTTCCAGACAGAAATCACTCAAGACATACTGTGCATATTCGTTTCAGAAAAACTAAGCTAATGGCATTTCAGAATAGCTTAGAAGACTGAAAATCTCTTCTTCCTTTATCTGAGCCAGTTCTTGATAAACTAGGTGTGCCCCAGGAACCAAAAATACTCATAGGACACTTGCAAAGGCCTTTGTTGAATAAGTCTGTTAATGCATAATTGAGTAGCTCAATTATCTTTTCTTGGTTCCACCTTTTGTTGCACAATTCGCTGTTTTGTCGTGGATACTTCATTCATTTTCATAAAATTTCTTAAAATTGTTAATAAATCCTCATTTTTATCTGGTTGTTTCTTTCTGGGAAAACAGCTCTAGAAAGTAACTTTTTTGGGGGGAAGTGAGAGAAATAAAGCTAAATACTTCAATAGCTTCTGAATTTAATTTTCATGGCTTTTACACTTTAAACTTTCTTTCAAGTATTTTTCAATCATGCTTATGTCATCACTTTGACAGTAATCTCAATAAAAATTGTAGTTTATAATTTGATTTTCAAAGGTAATACTTTTCCAAAAACTTTCTGTCAGATGGAGTCCTTGAAAGGATGGATATCAGCAGATTTCTAAAAGCATTTGACCTAATATTGTTTGCTTAACATAATAGCATTATGCGAAATAAAATGTAACCCTTCATAAATGGATTGTAAATTGACTGAGTGATACATCTCAAATTACAGGATTAACTGAAAAAAAAAAAAATCACCATTTGAAAGGAATGTTATCATCCAAATCACCCAGAGATGGAGTTTTAGCTCAGTGCTGTGTAATATTTGCATCTATGACATGGAAAAAAAACATGAATCATTGTTGTTACTGTTTTCAGGTGGCACAAACATTAACAGATTGGGAAAGAATTATAAGCAGAAGTCAATTCTACAGGATGGTTTGTATCTCATGTTATTCTGGTTCCACATAGAGTTCCATAAAGAAAAGTTGAGGGTCTATGGAAACATCTATGGGGCAGCAAAACTATATATTAAAGCCATAGAAAAGTTGTGAAGACATGAGTAAATCTGTCTTGAAATTAAGACTGTACTGTGTGTAATAAATAAGGTGTGGAATATACACTGAGAAAATAAAGGGAAAACAAATTGTGAAATAACTGCCTGTAAGTGAGCACAGTCTGTTTTAATCCACTGAATGAGACAGTGGTCCTGCAAAAAACTTCTTTGTTCCTTTACCATAACTTTACAGTTTAAACCTATCAGATATGGTAAATTATGAAAGAATCAATGTGTGTATATCCTCATGAATAAAACCCTGGCTCTCCCTGACTAAAAAGACTTAAAATACCGATTAATCACAAGTATTTGTACCAGTCATGGGCTAGTAAGTACGTCTCATTTGTCTCATTCACCAAATTGCAGGTATTGATCTAAATCTGATACCTGAAGTTCATTATTCTTTACTATTATGTTTAAAACATTTTGATCTTTTACTCAGAAAAAGGAAACCACTGCATTTAACATAGAGAACTAGCCTCAGCATGCAAAGAAAATCTGTCATGAACAGCGAATCCACTGAAAATAACTGGCTGAATTAGTAGGTGGATATTTATTACAACAGTATTGATACAAACAATGTATGTCTGTTTTCCAAATGGTTCATTAACCAACAACTGTGATGAAAAAGTAAAGTCTATAAATGAAAATAGTGTCTAATAGAAGTGTCTGCGTGCATATCTGCAGATTTCTTTCTGCACCCAGCCTCCTGCTTCTTCAGTAGTCAGAAATTATTTTAACTGAAGCAGTACAACAGATCATAACCTATTTCTGAATTATATGAATCATAAGGAAGACTAGTGAAAGCTATTCTGAGGTTTCACGGAGAAAAAAAGATTGAAAATTATCTAAGCCCTTATAACAGGAGCAAAATAAAGGTGCTAACACTGAAATGTTTGATTCATCTTTTTACATGAATCTTGCACATAGAGCTCTTTTCACAGGATACTATTGGCAGAAAGAAGTGGAATAACATGATCAGGCAGAAAGAAGTGGCCCTTATTGAACTATAATGAGTTCAGAGACAGAAGACTGTAAACAAACAAACAGAAATATGCCAACAAGGTAAGTTGAGAGACTTAGGGGATTTCTCTGTGTTCTTTTGTGTGTCCAAAATATACACGACAGGTGATCGGTCTGGTGAAGATACCTGAAATGTAAGGGTCATTCACAGCATGATCTGGGCTGCAAATTTTTAATCTCTCTGCCCTATTCCTTTGCAAAACAACCAAGAGTAAAAGGGGCTTGCATTTGTACAACACCAAAAATGCTCTTGTGGTGAACACCACAGAGGAAAGAAAACAGATGAAAACCCAGGGAGGAGGAAGCATGGATTTATAGAAAACGGCATGTAATTCATCAATTTGCTTTGAAACTTAAATTGTTAAAAAAAAAAAAAAAAAAAAAAAAGCAAAGCAGCAACATGTACCTCTATTAGTAATCTATGCTTAAAACTACTACACTTTTCCAAAATGGTCCCTTGTAGCACTTTGCTTGCTACCTCTGATGGGTGTCAAGCAAAGAGGAGTGTTTGACTTCCTCCAGCTCCCAAAAGGAAGGGGATAAAGAGATTGAAGCCATTATTTTCCTTATGGTGTCAAATTAAACAAAACAAAACAACCCACAGAAAAATAATGTAAATGAGTCTGGTTTGTTGAACTGAGGTGCAAATGGCTCTGCCTCTGCCTAATAGGAGCAGGGTAGGACATTTCCAAGATATGTGCAAGCTCTGTCCCTGTAGAGCTCTTAGACTAGTGCTAAAAGCTCAGCTTATGCTCATAATGGATTTGAAATCTGATGTTATGTAGATGTTTACTGGTCATTGTCAGCTTATGAGGGCTGAAAAAACTGCCCCTGGCAGGTACTGCTTAGGGAAAGCAAAGGTATGTGTTGGAAGCAGAAGCAATGGGAGCCGAAACAGTGAATGCAGCAGATCACTGTGAAATACTTTAACTAAGAGCCATCACAGAGCTCCACAAATGCCATTAAAAATTTAGCTCAAAGTGTCTAAGCCATTTTAAAATGTTCCAGAGTCACTCAAGATCTCTAGAAAATATTACTCTGTATTTGAGGGATTTTTGTGTTCGTGGAGTGTTGTTACAATCGTATCTTGGAAACAAGCTTAAGCCAACCATCCTAGTAAGCAAGGGTTTAGAAAATCTCTGTATGGAACTGAAATCACTCCCTGAGGAAAAGCACAGTACACATTACAGCAATGAAGTGGTTCAGTGTCATTACCATGCAGGTCTGTTCAGCTCCTTAGACAATCATTGCTGTATGTATGTCCTCTCCATTGACTGCATCAAAATTGGGTTAAAGCTTCGTATTTTGCGAAACAAGCTCAACGGAACAGAAAATGATTGCCCACTGTGCAACATAAAATTATAGACATCAGATACTGTAAATATCATAATGTTGCAATAAAACTACCAACACCAGGTAGTGAGGTAGTTTTGATCCTTATAAAACTAGAGAGAGAGAGAGCTCATCTCTTTAACAGTAAAGAGAAATGTGAGAGGTGTGTCATAAGATAGACATATTTATAAAATATCAGGAGGGTAATGAAAATTCATCTCAAATTTTGTATTCTTTGCTCCTTTTTTTTTTTTTAATCATCCATGGCATTGGGCAGTAAAGTAAACCAACATTCATTATGCCTGACAAAGTTATGACACTGTATAATAAACTGATGTTTTGCCAATTAGTAGGCCCAGTACAAAAGACACAGCCAGCAGCAGAACAACAATCCAGTGAGTAAGTTCTATTTCACATAAAGGACTCAGAATATAGGGGATTGCCAGGGGTACAAACAAGTTAGATCACAAATAATAGATATCAACCCCAGCAACCCCAGGAATGACACAGTATCACTCATAATAGATGGAACAATCAGAGACACAAGGTAACCCACAGAGAAAATAGGAGACAACCAGGAAAATAAAGTGATTGCATATGATAGAGGTAACCCCATGTTGCCTCCCCACAAAGCCCGGGTTTGTACGTGCCAGACCTGACTGCGATCCGAGTCAGGAGGTCCTTCCCCAACAGGAAACTCTGTGAAGTGCATCCACTCCACAGACAGACTCTCCAACCCTTCCTGCAAGTGGGCCCAGCTTTTATCCCCAAAGCAGGACACCTGGCACTCATTGACCCAATGGGGGCACCTGGGGCTTGTTTACCCAAGGGCTTTCCTTACAAGGCCGGCCGCACCCTGGAGGAAAGCCAAAAGGCAAACTCATCCCCTCCTTTTAAAGGGCTGTGGGAACCACCCATATGTCAACCTTAATTCAGGGCTCGGGGTTCAGACCCCAGCACTTCAACTGACCTATAAAATTCTCTTTATCCATTTATATTGATCAATATATTTTTTCTCTGATTGATGAACATGTTAGTAATTATTAAATTTAATCATTAAAATAAAGGATAAGCAAATTGCTTCTGTACATACATATATGCGGTGCTATTTTGAAATATGCTGTTAGAATAAATACTGCCTAGAGTTTAAAATTGTTCTTATCCCCAAAATATTTTTTTTCCTTTGAAAATGTTCTGATCCAATTTGAACAAGGGTTTGTTTGTGTTTCTCAGAAAAAAAAAACCCACACAAAAACCCAACCAAAACCAAACAACAAAAACCATAGAAAAATTCTGGAGAAAGACAACATCTGATATGAAATAGCATAGTTTTTTCTTGCAATGAGCCATTACTTAATAAACTCTAAGTTCTCCACAGAGTGATGGCAAGTCTTAAAATATGCATGAATACGCCATTACTTGTATTGGATTTAGCTGTGATATGAAACGTGAGATTTGAAGTACTCTTCCACTTCCTCCTACCACTGGCCATTAGGTAGTAGGGTTAAAATGCTGTTGCTGACACTCTTGTTTGTATTTGAAACACTCAGAACTTTGAGAATGCAGAGAACTGTTTCCCTGAGCTCTGGAAACGCTTATATATAATATATATCAGATGATATATTGTATCACTATAGACTGCAAATTCACTTGTAAATCATAATTTAATATTTCACTTTAATGGCAAAAAGGAAACACCAGTCCAGGATCAGGGAAACCTGCTGGGGCACATTCAGCCAAGAAGGATTTTTCTTAAAATGGAACAGATGCTTGACTGCAAATTCACATAAGGCACTGAAGTGTTCACGACCTGTTCTACCAGAGTATTTCCCATAGAGAGTCATTTAGACATGAAGAATATGCAGAACGCAAACATATTTTTCTTTTTTATCTGGGCATTCCCATTTACTGAGGTTAGAGGACAAGGCTTATGCTCTTTGTCCAACAGAAACAATTACTGCAACTTTTTAGTTTTAGTACTGAGTATTTTCTGACCATAAAGACATTTGAATGCTTCTGCTGAAGCTGAGCTAAGGAGGCAACAATGACTAAAGGCTCTGTCACAGCTGTATGAGTACCAAGTTTGTGCTTCTCCAGCAATGAAAGCTGATGCAACCTGAGAGTACCACAGTGGTACTCAATTCCTTCCTTGTCTGAGCTGATGCTAAGTTTACCCAGTGGGGTGGTGAGATGTTCGGGTCTCTTGTGGCCTTAGACTGAGCACTGCTTCATTTTATTGGGTTAGGTCTCAGCTGGATGCTCTCCTGGTACCAGCCTGTGCAGGGCAAGAGAAGAGGAAGGGAGCTCCAGCTGGCAATTAGTCTGATTTATACTGCTATGACCATCACTCGTAGCCTCACATAGAAGGGAGGATACTTTTTCCCAGTTCACCTTTCCAGGTGGTTCAAGGGAGCTTACACTAAGTAACAAAAAAAAAATAAAATCCAGGGAATGGGAGCTGAAACTCAGTGCTCCACATCATCTCCTTAGCCCTTCTTGTCTCTCAAAAATACTATGATTTTACACTAGCATCTCAGACAAGGCACCTGAAAACAATCTAAATTGATACTCATAGCTTTTCAGGATTTCAAACTACTAAATTTGGTGTTGCTAGAGGGCAGATTTTTCTCATCACTGGGAAGAAATCAACATAGTTTCATCCCATTTTGGAAATAAGTAAAGTGAAATCCCAGCCCTCCTCTAGTCCTTGGGATTATAGCTGTTGATGAAGTTGGGACTGCACCAGGAAGCTTTGCTCCATCAGGCTGCTGAAGGAAATAGCATAACGGGCCCAGATCCTAAATCCTCACAGGAGTCCTTTTTCATGCCCTACACAGGACTTCAGGAGTTCTTCCAGCAATGACAATAAAAAAGATAACTGGGATTAAGCACCATTAAGTCTGTGTTTAAGGGCTGTTTGTTACTGAGTTTTCTCATGCCAAAGATAATAAACATTGAAGTGGTAGTTTTTCCAATTAAACTAACAAACAGAAAATAAGTATATGACCTTTTGAAGGACCATAAATACTGTTGGCTTCCAAAGCATTTTAAAGAAATATGTGTACTTACTGCATTTAAATCAACATAAATAAATCATCAATCCAGAAAAATGGATTACTTATGACATTCATTTTTCCATTGTGCATTTAAGCCCTCAGGAACATCCATTTTTTTGTGTTCAGACCTCGTTGGTTCTTTGCGACTCTTTTTCTAATTTTCTTAAGACTGTGTTTCCACAGACATGGAGCTATTCTGTAAAAATGATAAATTGTCCTGTTAGAGATATTCCAAAACTCTATTCTTCATGTCTATCTATAGCACTGCAGTGCATGCTTCTTGGAAGCATTAATAGCTGCATTTCATTTTACTATATAAATATTTAAGGTTTGTAATTTCTCTGTTGCTGACACTGCCGGTGCCAATGCAATGCAATGTTTCATTATCAGCTCCTAGTATACACATAATCTTGTCAGACTTTGTTTCCAACAAATATAGCATGATATATTTTGAATTTTTGAATAGCTGAGTACATTCATATTGCTTTCATTCATGACCTGCTTACAAATTCCCAGCTAAGAAGTACAGCCACGTGGAACAATAACCTGCAAGTATTGTGCCAATATATTTTCATTAGTAAGTGACACTTAGCTGCAAAAAAAAATTAAACTACATCCTCTAGAAACAAGTTATCTTGGTTCCTGGATCCCCACATTAGGATGAGCCACATCCAGGACCCATATTGTTGTTGTTTCAAAGCTGTAAGTGGGTAGTTCAAATTTAATCTGCCCATTACCATTCCTTCTTCAGTAATTTTCCAATCTCTTTCTCCATCTTTTGAGAGTTTCCTCATGCATGAATATCCAGGAGGAATGGTCCTTCTCTTAGCTGTTCTGGGAAATCAATCTCAGAACAGGTATTTATTAATGGTCTCTGATTTTGAACTGGCTGTGAATTTTGTATTATTCTGCACCTTTCTGAAAACTGCAATGTGTTTTATCAGAAGGGAAGATAATTTGGGGGAACAATGATAAATAAGAGCCCTGCCTGACCTCACAAAATAGACGTTCAAAAACCAACCGCCTCCTGACTCCCTCCCAGCCAGCCTAGAGACTATTTCCCCTTTTTCCCTTTCACACCTGGTACCAGCAGTTTGCTGATGCATTTCCAGAATTCTAATCCAGAGTTAATTAATGCATTTCTTGATTTCCAGTTCTTGGAACTGAATGACAGATGATAAGGGGACACTATCTGACAATGAAAAAGGTTTCTGGCTCATACCAGGTTAAGGTTGTAAGAGACAACAACTAAGAAACATGGCTTGCATGCATCCTATGAGCTCAGACTCCCAGCGGGAAAAAATTAAGTCTGAATACTATAGTTAATTTTCAGGATTTTAAACCTAAACTCAGAATTGTTGAAGTCTAATTTTTACTTTTTGAATGATTCAGATTTTGGCAGTACTGCTCTTACAATGAGGTCCTCTTTTTGAAAGCTCACGGCCAATGCCTTCATTATTGCCTGCCATATATTTTTTCATTCATTTCATTATTTCATTATTTCATTTCATTTCATTATTTCATTTCATTTATTTAATGTCATTATTTATTTCATTTCATATCATATCATTTCTTTTCATTTCATTTCATTATTTCATTTCATTTCATTTCATTTCATTTCATTTCATTTCATTATTTCTTTTTTCTTTTTTCACTTGGCAATTTTGTCTACATGTATTTTTCTGGGGTTTGTTGACATACAGCAGCCCAGGCGGAGTTACCCTACAATGACTCTAGCTGGCCATCCTGGAGGCCTTCACTGCACATCTGCAGTTCAGTCTGGCAGTTTCAGAAAACTGGACTCACTGCTTGGGCAGGATCCAGGGGTGACCTGCAAATTGCCCTGCAGCAGACCTCTCTGTATTACATGGGAAGTTATTGGTAGAAGGGCAACAGAGCTCTATTCTGACAAGCAGCATTTCAATGTTTGAAACACCTTCTTGTGAGCAGAGTTGTCTGTAAAGCGCTTGTGAGACAGCCTAGGACAGATCTGATTATTAGTGGGAAATGATGTAGCAAGTACAATTAACATGTTAATACAATTAACATGGTTATATAAACTTTTTGCTTAGAAAGTAATTGTCAGGGTAATAAAAAATAAGATTGTGAGAAAATTAACCAGCTATCCTATAACACTTCTACTTTTGCTCCATTATTTTTATTCCTCATCGCCTCAACCAAACATTACTAAGGCATGGGCCGTGGTACATGGGTTTGTAAAGTTCCAGATCACATCTTTCACAATAACATTTTTCCCTTTTGCTATTAAATCTCTGGCATGACCATGGTGCCTGGAAAAAATGTAGAAATAAAAAGGGAAATAAAAGTAAACTATTCTTATGATTTAACATTTCAGTAATAATAGTTTCTTTAAAATAAAATTGGTTTCTTCAATTAGCTTGTTTTCACAGAGGTTATAAAAAGCAGAATCTAGATCAATAATGGTAATGGTTACTGGATTTGCTGAGGCTTTCTTCCCAGCAAACAGCCTGAAAAACAAACCAAGCTGATTTCAAATCTTTGGTTGACGAATAGGATATACAAAAGAATTTTCATCACGGTATTTAAATGTTGGTTTCATCACACTGTAAATGGAAATACAGTGTTTTCTTCAGCAGGGTAAAGAGAAATGATCTGTGGTTAAACCATTCTATATAAGATAGTGAGTGGAGGATTTTTTATTTTTTTCCAGATACAGCTTTTTGTTGCTTCCAAGAATCATTCTGCATCACTGAAGTGGAAAACCTGTGTGTGGTCTTCTGAACTTGTAGGGTTTCCCTACTCTGCTCCCTGTTTCCCATTGTTCCCTCACCAATGTCTGTGCAAGGCTGTGTGGAAACGACAGGTTGATCTGGTCCTAAGCATCCTGTCTTGGCCTTTGGGAAATGGTGCTACTTCATTTAGGGAATTTGAAAGATTACAGTATACAAGTTATGAAATGAAGAAAGGATGTTTTGAAGAAAAAAAACCCATTAATTAACTGCTAGGAAGCTGTGGATAAAAAAGGTAGTCTGTAAGGTTTTTTTGCCATTAAACTATACAAATTTTAGATGCTGTGTAGATGGTCTTCAATTTAATCAAAAGTTGAAATGAATCCATTTTTAAAAGATAGCTTTTTAAAGGACCCATGGATTCAAAACATGATTTCTACTTGTATGTGTGGTTCACTTGACAGTGCATGTTTTTCACACAGGCATGTGTTAATAATTTATGTAGACACAAACTCTTACATGCCTTATAAAAATGGAGCACAGCTGGCATTGTGCATTTACAATCCATCCTCTATATACAACTCAGAGTGAAAAAGCTTTGTGTGCTGAAGAAGAAATCATAGGGAAGCATCTCTGTAAATTTAGCTCTTGTGAAGAATCTGTATTCACACTGAAGTGAGACATGGGTAGCATTCATATTTCTTTTTTGGTTGTTTGCCTTAAATTCCTGTGGAGGACCTTACAGAGCTCTACATAATCTTGAATCCTGTAAACATCCACAGTAGTACCATTTTAATGGTCTCTGTGAATGCATGCAGTTTATTTAACGGGGAAAAAGCTAGTTTCTATAGCTGTGACAGCCTTCCAGGTGCAGCATGAAAGGAGTAAAGGAGGATTGACTCCTTTTGCCTCTTAGCTGACCATTGGACGTGGTTATCCTGATATCCTGGAGTCAACCTTGGGGATCACATCTGCTCATCTTAACATATCTAATGAAACACAGATGGGAAAATTTACATTATAGTCTTACTCAAAACAGAGAAAAGACACTAAGATTTCCAGTATTAATTTACTGGTCACACTGATACAGAACTGCTATACTGTCTGGGGATGAGCTTTTCCAGCACGGACTTTATAGCTGCTGGGGATGATCCAAAGCCCTTTGCAGTGAATGGTAGTCTCTGAATTACATGGGATTGCCTTCATTGATTAAATGGTCTTTGGATCAGGTCCATAATGAATTATTGCTTAATATAGTCCACAAGCGTGATTAAAAATGTTAGGTAAAACCCCAAGGAAGAAAAGGAGGTATATTACAAACTTCTGTCACTTGATTTCCCATTAGCAAATTACCTATTTAATAAATAGTGTTGTTTCAGATTGCAACCAATCACAGTCTGATCAAATCTTGATTTCCCATTAGCAAATTACCTATTTAATAAATAGTGTTGATTCAGATTGCAACTAATCACAGTCTGATCAAATCTCTCATTCATAAAACTAGGTCTTTTCATGGCAATCTGCAACGCTTGGGTTCTGTTATTATGGGACAGTGATAATGGTGTGATGCACTCCAGACTGTCTGCTGGAATCCATTGTGTTACAGGGACATTCCTAGTCCTGTATCATCACAGTAATCACCTGTATTTAATACACTGAAGTGAGTGGCTAAAGTCTGAATAAAATAGAAGCTATGTCCAAACTCCAAAGGGTCTCATTAGGCAACAGATTATATATGACCTAATTAATAGCATCTCATATGTGAAGATAAAGGTTTCTCATTTTTATATTTCTTTCAAGTTAATAGGAATAAGGTAACCATCCATACGACATCTAAACCCATCTGAAAATATGTGAATATGGGACTCTTATGTGATTCTAGTTCATCCGGAGCAACAGTTAGCAATCAACAAAAGACAGACCATAGTCGATATATTTAACAATAACAGAGTGCATCAGGCTGCCGAAATAAGCTTTTAAGGAACTTTTAAGTTCCTATATTTAACATTTTGGCACTCCAGAAATTCTCACCTAATCCTGAATTTCTACAGTGTGAAGGCAAACACACAGATAGTTAAGTCCTAAAAACACTGGGCTGGTCTCTGACATAACCTGACATCCCCTCCATAGTTACAAAATAAGCACACCTGCCAAAATCTCCAAAATTGTTGTTTCATATGCACATATAAACACACATGTACTCCCACACATGCCTGATTAATTTTGATATATCATTCTCACAGTGACGAATTGTTTACTGGAAAATATTTTTGGAAAAAAAAAATGCAATAGTATTCCCAGGACTCTATATTGCCAGTTATGGCTGGAATCCATCAAATAGATAGATGTGTCATCATTTTCCCCAAACACTATCAAATATGATCATCACATCAATCTCTCATTTATCATCACTCAGAAACAAAGATTTACACCAAACTCATCCTTTTCCCATAAAAAAATGAGTTACTTGCCCCTGTCAAATTGAGTATGGGAACGTTTAAGCATTTTCTTCCCTTAAACTCAATGCATGTGACTTTACTTGAGGATATGACCCAGTATTTCAGACAGAAATACATTTCATCTTCTTTGAGAAGAAATTAGTTAAGTTCAAAGTTAAAATAGTGGTTTCTTCAGCATAATTCTGTGATGATGCTAATTTTGGCCTGAATTAAATGTCATCTATCACCATTAAAGCAGAAAATGGAAAACACACCAGCTAATTAGACAGTTTTCTATAAAAATATTGCTACTGAACATGTAAAGTTAAAACATTTTACTTTCATAGTGAGTCCATTTAAAATTAAGGTGAAATCAATGCTTATGATATCTTGAAGAACATTATTATTTTATTTGGAGTTTTTGGGAAATCATCCAAAAAGTCTTGGTTTGGAATATTTCTTCAACATGTTCTTGTTAATGCAGAAATGGTTGAGTGTCCTGGAGTAATGGGATGTCAAGAAGTAACAGGGTGATATGCTCCTTTCTGATCAATAAATGGCAGCTTTGTCTATTAAAAACAATAAAAACACAAGTAAATTCAACACACATTCCCATGAATGAGTGAATTTCACCTGAACTGAGATTTTTTGTCAGGTTCAGACTGTTTCAGATAATACACAGCCCCATCACTTTCAGGAGTTGTATGTCTCAACACCCCCAGATCAGAAAGTACTGGGAATTTCAGAAGCAAGCCAGTCAGGATTTCTTCTGCAGAAAAGCAGCTTGGATTATTCATTCTAATCTGAACAAAATCTCCAACCTCACTTTATGACTGCTTCTGTTTGTTTTCCATTTAATACTCTTGGCAGAACTCCCTCCATAGAAGAATCCTAACACATCCTAAGGTCAGAACTCTTATATAGTTGATGGTAATCCCTCTAAACCAATTGGCAAATGCATGAGTCTCCTTCCATGTCATAAAATAGTTATTATAACTATCAGGTTGTAAAACCATCCATATAAAGTTATTTCACCTCTTTATACAACCTCAATCACCAGTTCTGCTCCTTTATTTATGTGGATGTTGTAGGCACTAACTCTGGCTCCACCAGAGCTCTGTCAAATCCAGTAGAGTCATGCTGATTCATGCCAACTGCTAACCTAGTTTTTCTCCCTTTCTCTTTCTCCACCTTTCTTTCACATGTTGTCCTGGTTTCCCAGAAACCAAACCATGGACCAGCCACGGCAGGCAGGCATTGAGTAAGCCCAAGTCTGATGGGAGTTTCAGTCAGGGCGGCTGACCCAAGCTGACTCCCAGGCGTGTCCCATACCGCTTATATCATGCGTATTATAAAAGGAGAGATTTTACTGAGGTTGGGGAGTTGCTCTTCCTGGGGCTTCTTCCTCTTGGCCTCCTGCTCCTCCTTCTGCTGCCGCTGCCAAGGACCAGGCTGAGTATAAGCTTGTATACTTTCTATTAGTTTGTGTTAGTATTGTATTCGTTTTTTTAATTTCATTAAATCCATTTAAATTTCAACCCACAGGGCTTCTCCCTTTTTTTCCCTGATTCCCCTTCTCAGCTGGGGAGGGGTCATCAGGTGGTAGAACAACTGCTACACTTTAGCCCTGCTCACAGGCTAACCATAGACACATTTGCATCCACAGGATGACAGAAACTCATTGCTCATTACATTTTTTCTGAAACAGTTCAGCCTCTCCTCAAGAAACTTTGCTACTGGTAATCCACAGTTCCTGCCCCTCTATCAGGTCTGTGGTGGCCACCCAGAGGAGACAGTAATGGTCAAAGGGATTTGCCCTTCAGCTGTTAACATTTCCCTAGTAAGTTGTATTTGAATAAATAAATAATATTTATTCAAATATTATTTTACTGTCTATTACAAGTGTGTACACCTACCTTCCCAAAGGCTGGACACAGCCTATGTCTTCAGTACAAGTGACCTGTACCATGTTATTTTTGTTTTGTTCCCTCTCAACTCCAGTCCAGCCCTTGTTACTGTCTTTTGGACATTTGCTATTTTCCCTAAACTGGGCATTGCTGGAAACTTAGAAAATACATCCTGTAAAATCCTTACAGTATTTCTCCTTTCTTACAACCTTTTCTTGAGCATAAGCAGAAATAAACTTTATATACATGCAATAGACTGAATAGACTTTGGTCTTACCCAGCATGTCCGCTCCTACGTCACTGAAGTATGTGTTAGTCTGTAGTCCACAAAAGGTGTATTTTCAGTCTGCAATAAGGGAAGAGTTCTTCTTCCCTTGCTCTAGAGGTGTTACTAGGCATGTGCCTGTGTGTCATGTAGTATACAACTTCAGGCAAAAATGGCAAGCTGGTGTCAGAAGAGCATTTTGCCACTGATATGTATGCCCTGCATGTGTTGGGAAAATGAATACACAAATGATATTTTGAATGATCACTTTCGTTTGTGTAGAAAGGGAGTAAATGGAGTAACTGTGAAGATGGCACTCTGACAACAATGACAGATTAAACTGGGTGTGCCAATTAGTATGACAAGAAACATCACTGATAAAAGGCAAGACACTGAGTAACAGGAGAAACTTTTGGAATTGGGAGAGCCAGGTGACAAACATCCTTCCAAAGACAGCATGGCCAAACTCTACAGAGAGCCTTAGCTTATCAGGGATGTTATAGGAAAGGAGAGATGACTTGATAAAAGCTTATACTTTTGCTGGCAAACACAGTTCCTGTACTGTTCTGCTGTGCTGTGACACCTTGTGCTAAAGTTACAGGATGAAACAAAAGAGAAACCTCATTACAACTCTCAATAGTGCAGTTGCTAGAGTGGTTCTGTGCCATTTTATACCAGCAGAGTCTCTGTGTGGGGCTCTTTGGGGGCTTCTTTTTTAAATTCTTCCCTAGGAAGGGGATTCCCACCGTCACTGCATTTGGATAGTAACTGCTGAACGACCTTCACAAGCACAAAGGCCTCTCCACTGATGCCTGTGTTACTTAGAGCTAAACTCATTGCTCGTATATGTAGAGAGTCCATTTGTTCCTCTGATAGTTTCAGGACCTCCCAGGCGATCCAGAAATGTGCACATTCATCCAGGTCTTCATTGCAAAGACTGAGGTGAAAGGGAGTTCCCTGGAAGGGGCCATATCTGCCAATATGGATAACATAGACCATTCATATTGCAGTTTCCATCTCCATTTTAGCCTTAATGGATACTGATGGATCCCTGCTTCCCATGATGGGTTCAGATGTATATTGTGCAAATAGGAAGGCAGAATCATTTAAGAAATCTCCTCTAGAGACTTCTCCTCCAAGCATCTATGCCACTCATTGTTAAATCAGTCCATGGCCTGAAGATCACCTCTGACAACACACCCAGGACCAGAGCATGAAATTATAATGATGGCAAAAATAGTTTTTAAAAAAATTCAAGCATCCCTCTGAAGTTCGGGAGGTCAAGACTCTTGGACTAATAGGAGCAATTATAGGACAAGTTCATAACATCATACTGTCACTTGCATCTGTATTCAAGGCAAATGACAGGAGCAATCACTGGCCTTGGAAGAGGACCCTAGTACTAGTGTAGAGAAAGCTCTGGCTGGATTTTTGGCTTTGATACCAACACAGAGATCCCAAAGAGCATAACCCTAATGCAGTGCATCTTGCTCTGTAACACTTCCGGTTATTTCTCTCTGCAGTCAAAGAGCTTTTCCCTCCTGCAGGGAAAAGACAGCATCAGACTCAGAAGAAGATAGATAAATAAATCTACATAATTGTCTGAATAATCTCCCTATTCTGTTTAGCACTGGGAAGATTTTTGGAAGTTAGTGTGACTGATATCCAGCATACATGAGTAAATCTGTGGGCTCTCTTGGGAGAATTTATTGAGCACTGGATGTGGATCCTATACATGAGATGCTTGGGTTTGTTTTATTTTTTTAAAAAGAGAAGACTGAAAAGAAAGTTTATAATTATTGTTGGCTATATGATCAAGATACAGAATCAAAGCAAAAAGGCATTTTTTTCCTATCCCTAACAGGGCTAGGACAAGCAACAGTGATCTTAAACAGCAGCAAGGAAAATTTAGTACAGATGTACGGTAATGTTTCCTCATAGAAAGGACAGCTAATCACTCCACCACTGGAGGACTGTAAGGAGTAGGTTAGACAAATTGATCATGAAAGACCAAAGAACCTGCTAGGAAAAAAAGAGAGTAGGTAGTCTCTTCTGGCTCTCTTTTTAAAATTTCTGAGAGATTTTGTGAGTCTTTCTGTTGGACTGGCTTCAGCTGCTTGAAAATGTCTTCCTTGGCAAGCCGCAAAGCAAAATTCCAGTGAAAGTGTCAACCAGTAGAGACTATTTGCATAGCTGCAAAATACAGACATAGTGCCAGAAGATGCCCAAGTCTTTGTGATTTACAGCGAAGGAATGAACAGAAAACAAGTCCTGGGATTTAAAAACGTAACTTCTGAGCCTCAATTTTTCTAAATAGTACCTCAATCTTTCATTTTCTATTATGTATGTACAACTATTACACCTAAAAAAAATGAACAAGCAAACAAAAAGTGTTTCTGAGCAGCAAAGAGAAATGCACTTTATAGCATTATGATGTTTACATTCATAGGAAATGCAGAGATACTACAGTGATTGCAGTGCTGGATGAAAAAGGGCATTGTCGTGGTTTGAGGCTGGGTTGGCCACTAAACAGACAGCAGATGCTCTCTGTTACCCCCTCTCCCTTCCTGGGCAGGGGAAGGGAAAGAAGAAAAGGGAGAGAGACTTAAAAGTTGGAAATAAAACTGAAGCAGCTTTAATGAAACTATAACAATAAAAAGAGAAATATAATAATGAGAAGAAAATATTGAAATATTTACAAATATATACAAAACCAGTATCGAGCTTCTCCCACTGAATCACATGCTCCCCCTGATAATGCTGATGTCACCACCAGTGCTGCAGAGAAGCTCTCGGAAGATACCAGTGACAGGAGCTGGATTCAGTAATGCACAGGTCATGGGCAGAGTCTTCCCAGGATGCCAGCCATAGAAATCGAGCAAGGGCAGGAAGAAGGACAGGCCAGAGAAGAGGGCGAAGGGCTTTGCCCCCATGATGCCTCAGCTTTATACTGAGCTTGATGTGTATGGGATGGAATACTTCGTTGGTCAGTTTGGGTCACCTGTCCTGTCTGCTCCTCCTCACAGGTGCACCCTTACACTAAGGGGGCCCCAAGGCAGCACTGAGAGAATTCAGCAGTGACCTTGGTTTCTGCAAGATTAAGTATAAGCAAGAGCCTTTCTGCACACCGTTGTACTGCGAGCTCAGTACTAACTATAAACATTGAGCATTATCATTTCTAGGAGCAGTGTCTGAAAAGCATGTTGTTGACTTCAGAAAGTACAGTCTTAGAAGAGACCTAACTGAAAAGTAAAATCACTGAAAGGAAAATTCGTTCTGGTTTAGCCAAACCAGGACAGGCATTTATTCTGAAATTATGAGAGTCATCTGTCCTTGACCCTCTCTTTCCATGAAATCAGTATCATACCTAACATTTCACATACCAGTAGATTTTTAGCTAGCTTTGACATCTAGTTGTTTTCAGCTCATATTGAAGTCCTTCATTCACTAGTTCCAGTTTTCCCTGGGTTTTTGTACAAAACCTTTTTTTTTTTCTCCCAGGTTTTCTCATAATGAAAATTGTTTGCTAATTCACCAGGTAGCTTTCTGACAGCTCTTGTGAAAGCACAAAAGGTGGCTTATCTCCTTATTGACAATATCACCTTGACTTCAAAATGTTTTCAAACTGCTGTGCTTTGTTTTCTGTATGCTTTTAATTACAGCTCATGTTCATTTGGAAATGTGGGGTTTGCTTCCCTCCCTCCCAGGGCCTGTCCTGTTTCCCCTAAAGCTTTTATTCTCTTCTCCCCTTGCTATCTCAGTATTGACAGCATCTTCATTATTGGCTGATTCTGCCACCTCTCATTCTTTAATGATGCCCCCTCTTAGGGTGTTTTGGAGCAGATCCCCAGTCACTGTGCCTCCACCATGGTGCAGGTAGGTCCATCATAGTATTACTCCATGGGTGTCAGGTGCCTCTAGAGCTAGACCAAAGACAAAGAGAAGCTTGGATAACCTTAATTTAGCAATTAGTCTAGTGGTGAGGGCCAGGAACATCTCAAGGTCCTTTAGCAGCTCCAGCTGTTAGTAAGTGATATGCAGTAGCTGCCAGGAGAGCAAGAACAGGCTGGAGGGGCTTTGCCTCCTCTCATCCCCTTCCTTTCAGAAGCATTTTCTTGCTGTGCTTGCTCAGAGACAGTTAGTATGTCTTTACTAAACATACAGGTACCACAGGATGATGTTTCCTAGGCAACATTCCTATGGAAAAAGTCAAGCAACAATTTCATTTATTGTTCTTCAAAAATGCAGTGGCTACTTTGCAGGTGAAAGAGAAGAGAAAGCAGACACTGGTATTTAAGAAGCAGCCACAAGCTGGCCTTTGCACACTGATCTTCAGACAGTGCAGCCAACAAAGTTCTCCATAGGCTCATAATCATTCCTGTGAAAATTAACGTCTGCTATTAGATCTAGGTTTTCTACAATTGAATAAACCATAACTAGTCTTCTTAGTTAAACTAGAAGTGCATTCTACATCAGCAGCTGTGGATGGAGGTGATGATAGCCTCCAAGCTCTGTTGCAGAAGCTCTGATCGCTGAGGTCCAAGTAACATGCTTCAAACGTGCGCAGCACTGCACAAATGCTAAACGCTGTGATGCTGAACACTATTTCACCGTGTCCATCTCTAGGGCACTGTGAAATTTATACTTTTGGAAGCTAATTGGACCCTGCCTCCCCTGATAAGCATGGCTTTAAAGCTAATTTTTCTTTTCTTTTTTTCGAGGAGGAGAAAGGAAGGAAGTAGCTAAGGAAGCACCGCTCACTGATGTAATGAAGGTAGGGAAAGAAAAACAAAACCTCTCCAGCAAAAGGTGACACCTAAGTGAGTGGTGAACAAGGCAGTTAGTCAATACACTAGTCCTGTGCTTCCTGGGCTGTCTTTCTCTCCTCAGATTCTTAACTTGACGGGCTGTTGATTGCCCGCTTTTTCTCAAGAGGCAGCACTAAGGCCTGCCAGAGGAACTTGCTTTGTCTATTCTTAGCCTCCAGATCCATTGCGGGACAAAAGAGGTGGGGTTCTTCTGCTAGCCGAGACAGAAAGATCCAGCTGCCTGCAGGCTGATAAAAGCAAAGCTGCAATTTCCATTTGTTTTTCAGTTTCATGTATGTGGTGTTGGGCTTCTTCAGCTTCCTGTCACTGCGAGATTTGTCTAATACTAGCAAAGCTCACGTTGAAGGGAGCAGCAGTAGCTAAGAGCAGAGCTACTGCCACTTTCTTTTTCGATCACTCCTAAGCAAGAAATACCCCTCTTCTCGCAGTCACAGCAATCGTACGCCGGAAGCGTACAAAAGGATAAACTAGGTGGCATGTTTTAGATAGTTCAGACATGGACGTGACACTAAACTGAGGCTTTTATTTTATACTGGGGAGATGGGGATTCCCTCTTTTCTGCTTTATTTTGTATAAGCTGTGGGAGAACGTGAGCTGCAGAGAGCAAGGTGCCTTTAGCCATTCCCAGGGGATTTTCTGCTCTGTCTCCCTCAGCCTAGCAGCATTTACTACCACTGAAAAACTACACAACTGGCTCTACAGCAGGGTAGATCCACGCAGCCCGGAGGCACACCTGAGGGAATGTGTGGGCCTCACACACAGAATATGAGACGATATAGTTGTCTTTATGGGACTTGCCTATGACCTTGTGCCTTCAACAATCGGGAGGAAAAGCCCCCTCCCCTCCACGCTCCCAGAGGGCTGATGTAGGTCACACATGAATGAAAGCAACTATTTCACACTTGGCTTGCAGAGGGCACAGCGTGTGCATCCGGGGAGCAGGGAGAGAAGGGAACAGGGGAAGGAGGAAGAGGAGGAGGAAGAAGGAAAACAGTGCAATGGGACCTGAATCTGTCCTTGAATCATTTACAATACTGGTTGGATCTAAATGCAATTCACTGAAGAAGCTTTGTTTGGGGTTTTTGTTTGCTTGTTTTTATAACTTATTAAAGAAAGATTGAAGCCTTTATTACTTTTTGAGTATTTTGAGTTCTTAAGTCATCTTTTATCGTCTCTGGCTCAGTGCAGTTTGAGACTGCCTAGTTTATGTCCCCGTCCTAGGAAATCCCACAGGCTACCCTCCCAATGCCTTTTAAAGTTCTGAGAAAACTTGTTAGGTACACTGGAAAGGAACAAACTGGATTCATTTAGTGCTGACCACCCAAGGCGTACCTGGCAGACCAAACCCAGTGTAGATTTTGAAGAGATGCACCTACTTCAGCTCAGGCATGCTATCCCTAGTTCTGCCATACAGCTCTTTAGACCAGTAAAAGCCTAAAATTTATCCTAAGATCACCTCAGATAGTGGGGAATTGATAAGGATAATTGTTCATGCCTCTCAGTAAGCATGATTACAAGACATGACACTTGCTTTCATAAAACCAGAGAGATGTAAAGCAGGCTGAGTGAGTGAAAACTGCTTGTTGAAGGTATGTTTAGATACCTAGATATTCAGATTTGCAGCTCAGGATCTTAAAACTTTCCAGAAGGAAACAGAAAAACTGTTCGAGTCTTGCTGAGGGAACAAGCTTTGAATCAAGTAACCTAAAAAAGATTTCCCACAATCACTTTTTCTTTTTGAGAAAAAAATATATTTGGAGAGGGGGAAGAACATGCCTAAAAAGCAAGCAAAGGCAGCAAGTAGATGCAGATGCATAGTTTTATTCCTTTTATGGTTTGGGCTCAAATGTAGGGTTTAATATGAGCGTACTCAATCTCAGAGAAAGGTCCCCTGGGGATACAGAGCTCCTGAATGCAGCTTTTTAAATAGGTTATGGTCACTGTCTTGAGAATTGGTCACAGAATGGATTCTCTTATCCATTGGCACAGGAAAAACAGCTTGGGGGTGGTAAACATATTGGCACATACTTGGCACTAAGGAGGCTGACATGTTTCTTCTTCTCGGGACTCATCTTACACTCCTTGTAGAGGCTGGTATTCCTGCTTGTGTCAGGCACACCCTGACTGGGATGTGTATCTGTCCCTGCAATGCTGTACTTACAGCTTATTTTTTCAAAGCCAGCTCACATTAATTTTAATTCCTGTGACTACGCCAAGCTGTAAATTGAGGTGGTTGATGAATCATTCAGCTTTGGAGGCTGCTTCCAGGAGAGAGGCAAGGCAGACAGTTGTGACAGCTAAGCCTCCCCAGCTAACCAGGTTGAATTTACCCCTCTGGGGCAGGATTCTTATTTACTCTGCCTACTGCAGTCCTGCAAAGATGAAATATTACTGCTCCCTGCAGCTTGTTCAGCTTTCCTCCTCCCAGGAGCTACTCAGAGCTGTCAGATCACCCATATTTGTCTCTGACCAGCTCCAGATGAAATGAGAAAGGAAAGCCCAACTGCTTCAGCTATAGCTGGCTGGTGAGAAAGCTCTGTTTGGACTGCAAGGAAGGAGAGCTTGTCCAAGCACCTCAGGCAGTAATTCAGAGGGACAGGGACAAGCAAGGGCAGGGCACAAGCAGCTGAGTTTTCCCTGGGAAACCTGGCCAGGAAGGTATCAGCAAGAGATTATCCCAGAAACTGGTGAGGGAGGTGGTGTCCCTCACTTTCTCAGTGAAGAAACAGTGTAGAGAAGAACTAGAATGCTTTTGGAGGCAGGAGAAAATGTGGGCGAAAGATGGAATGTTGCCTCACCAGCCCTCAAGAAGTCACACCCCTCTTTTCTCTGTCTCCCAGACACAAGGCTCTCTATCTCCCTCTGTACCTGAGAGAAGGAGGGCAGCTTCTCAGGCTGTGATGCAAAGTGCATGAAGATCCAGGCAGGGCTCTTGGGGATCCCTCCTACTCCTCGGGTAACTCAGCCCTCCCCATCTCCTAATCCCTGAGACATTAAACACAGACACCCACACAGATACAGCTCTGAGAAATGTTTTGTCATGAGGGGTCCAAGAACTCATCATTGGTACCAGGATCCAGCTCTCTGGTAACTGTCTGAAGCTCAATAGACCAGGGTTGTTCTTGGGCTCTCCTTGGTCTCCTAAGGTTCAAGAAAAATGTGAGGCATAGGTAGGTACTCAAGGAGTGCCCCAAAGTGAGTGCCTGACAAGGACATGCTACTTCTGAATCAGCTCTGCAGGATAACAGTAGTCTTTAAAATCAATTAACTGAAAAGCTGAGGAAAGCCTCAGAATTTGCTTAATTTGCATTGTATCAGTTTTGTAAATACCTCAGAAGGGATACAGCCAGAAATGTTGTTTCTACCATTAGATAGCACTGGCTTTGCATAGTAATGAGCAAAAAGCGAAGGAAAAGAGAAAACAATGTTCTACAGTTGTGTTGTTTGCTGCAGTTCAACCAAACAACTCCCTGTTCTGAGCTCATGAACATTTACTGTGAGTATATTTTATGGGCTTTGGGTAACTCTTCTCAGCCAAAGGATTTTTTTCAGCACATATGGGCTTCTAAATATAGCGAAACCAATTTGCTTTGAAAAGCAATATATCTGCTTAAGGGCAGTTTTATTTTCCTTTAGGTAGTGCACATCTTTTGTGCACAGCAGGATCCTGAAATACAAAGCCCACCAATTGGGGGCAGGGAGATACAGCATACTGAAACTAGTTAAAAACTTGGTAACATATTTTAAAATCTCTGATGATCTAGACCTCAAATGTTTATAGCATCTATTCCCAACTATTCAAGCTCCTGCCAGCACATAAGCGAGAGTGAGCAATCACTACTTTACTAGCTGTGTGTCTATTAAACAAACAAAAAACCCATACATTTGAAGGATCATTTGTAGACATTTCACTGAGAACATATTCAATAGTGATTAAAGAAAAGAAGGTCTGCCAAGAGGTCTGCTTAGTGAAATGGTGAGACCTCTTCTGCCACAGCTTGTTCAGTGCCCCATCCATCCCTGCCTGCCCCACACTTCAAGCTCTCCTCTCATGAAGATCTGAAGCTTGTTTTTTTCTCTTCCTGCCATAACTCTGGGAACTAAAGCCAAAGCCTGGAGTTCAGAGACATCTGGAGTCTAGGTGCTGTGTCCAGTCATCTGAGGACACCAGGAGACAAAAACTTACAGTCTAAGAGGAAAGTTGCCAAGAGTTTGCCAGTGGGAAATGCTAGCAGTGAGATCTTGCTGGCACAGTGTGATACCTAAATCTAAGTGTGGTGTTCGATGTCAAGATGTGAACTAGATGCCCAGACTCTGACTGTAACCAGGGGGGAGTCAGGTTCCAGTTCAGCTCCCAAGCCTCACCTCCTGGTGCCATTTGAGACATCAAAGGGTAGCCAAGACACCTGCACAGGGCTGGCTGATCTTATGTGGAGCTTAGGGAAGACCTCAGCCTCCTGGAGGGAGGCAGGACATAACACCACAATAATGCTGCATTTAAGCAACTGAACCTTGTCCCTACTCAGTCCAGTCAGCAGTGTCAAGGGAGTTCACCTACATCAGACACCAGCATTTGGCCTGGTCAATAGTTTTCCTGGCTCACTTAACTGTAGTGACAATATGGTCCACTGACCTTAACAGGAGCATGGCCACCAGGTTCTTATGTAGACAGCTACATTTTGGTGTGTGAAATTGGAGCAAAATCTCACCCGAAACATAGTAACACATCCAAATTCCTACTCACTTCTGGAATGTAGGTGCCTCCATCCACACGGGAACAGAGTGGATGTCCTCTACAGAAGGCAGGTATACAAATGAATGAGGTCCAGTCTCCTTGAACAGCTGGTGAGGCTGGTAAAGGTGCTCTTCTCCTCCAAAGTGGTTGCCATGCACAGGCAAGCATGAAAATTTTGGTCATGGGACAAGAAGGTCCTTTCAGCAGATGAGTGTGGTGAGCACTCCCATGGAAAAAAGGATCTGGTTCCTGATTCTGGACTGTGAGGCTTGGGGGCTTTTTTTAGTTTGTTTGGTTGGAGTTTTGTTCATTTTGCAGAGAAGGGGGACAGTTGTGAATTGCAAAAATGCGTTATCAGTCCCTGTAATTGGAAACAATGGCTGACTCTTTTTCTCTCCAAGTGACTGTCTGAGTAAATCACAGGGCCAGAGGGCTCAGGTCCCATTTGCCTGCTCTTACCCTGTGTCATTGGTATCCCTAGCATCATTATGCTGCAGAGGAAAAAGAAGTTTTGGAGGTGACTCCTTTCCTGCCCTCACTGCAACCTGGTCCCATGAGTCTCACAGTTAGTGAGGAGGAAAAGCTGAGGGAGATCTTTGCTGTGTAAGGACACCCATTTGAAGAGACTATCAGGATAGGGGAGAGGTATATTTGCTGGTGAAGAGATTCCCCAGGCAAGAAACATCATCAGTGCCCTTGTCCATATGAAGACATAATACCCACTGTTACAGACAGTGCAATGTGCAAACAGGGCCCACAGAGTAATATTGCACCAAAATAATATCCTGTGGGGATATTCAAATATTTAAATTCTTACATTCTGAGAACTTCTTTATAGGATCTGGAAAAGGTCCTTCTCCAAACAGTTCATCATTCTGGGCCAGAAAGACAGCTTTTATAGCCATGTCCAGTGCTGACAGAAATAGCACCCACCCTCGCTGCAGTGGCTCCATGGTGGGACAGGTCCACCTGTATTACTTCCAGTACATTAAAAAGCTGTTTAATTTCAGCAACAGCTCTTGTCTTCCACAGCATTTGGACCTGTCCTCTTTGTAGGAGAAAAGGTATTTTATTACTATTCAATAGCTGCCACAATAAATCAAGCTCTATATATTAACAAGAGGCTCAGAGTAAGTTAAATATCAATGGATTAATAAAATGTGATGGATAATGATTCCTGGATAACATTGGCATTTGTAATTTTATTACATGTTTTAATAAACAGTCCTCAAATTAATTTGTGCTGATGGTGAGATTTCTGACTGCATAGTTTCTACTTTCCTTCCTCTGCCCCACTTCAAAAAGCATTATCTGCTGCTGTTGTGTGGTGGTGAGCTCCTCTGCGTATGGAAGCAAGTGCTCCCCGGTTATCACAGACTGACATTCAGCAGCTTCGCTGATGTGTAGATAATGTCAGCCTGGAAAGGTGGGAAGCAGCATCTTGTCCAGCCTTCACTGTGGTAAGGAAAGATAAGCATCTCCAGCTGTCAAAAGACTTTTCCTTCCTTCTGTATGCAAAACTTACATCCCATTTGTGGCAACTGAGAATGAGAGATATGCCCTTGATTTAACACACTTTGTAGTTAATCCTCTCCAAAGTGTATTCTAAAGTCAACTGCAGTAAGTCAGTATATTAAGGAATATAAAATATGGTCAGTGACTGTATTTTAATGGCCATCAGATTGATGGTGCCCCTCCTTATATTGTAATTCTCTTGTGATACTTATGTATGTGTTGCATGTACAAGCAAAAATGGAGGAGGGGATTTAATAAATCCTGGGGCCTGAGAGAAATGCAACCCTCATCAGGAATGAAATTTGCAGCATTTCATTAATTTTTGTATCATTACCTATCTCAATTTGCAGAAACAAGCTGCTTATAATTGTAATGAAGAGATTGATGTGCGATGGTTAATACTTCAGCACTTTAAATAGCACATGATAATATAAGGTGGAACTATTGTACTTGTCCTAGACAGTGGCTTAACACAATGTGATGATGTGAGGTATTGCAAATCTAGAATAAAAAAAATCCAGGCATAGGTACTGTAAAATAAATCATTTTAATACTACAAGGAAAAATTTTTAATCCTGGTTTATGTGATTACACTGGGTGTGCCTGCGTCTGTCTCTGAAACCTGTTGAGTCAGTAGCCAATTTCAACCAACTTTGGTGAGCTTCCATGGATATCTTACTCTTGCCAGCTCTGTCAACATTGGGTGTCTGAGTAGAGTCAAGAGAGACCCATTTAATACTCTGATGAGGGAAGAGAAGGAGATTAAAAAAGGAAGGGAAAACCAAAAAGGGAACAGAAGAAAGAGAAAAGCTGTCATCTTACTAGACATCAGCACACTTGCTGACAGGCACAGACCTCATATTCACTGCTTGCCTTGCCCTGACACCTGGCACCTCATAACCCAGCCTGTGCACAGCAGCTAAAAAGCAGCAGCTGGACTTTAAACCCTGCCAAACACAGTTACACTCAACAGCATGAACACATCTGGAGTTACAGCTCTGGGGTTCCCTGTTCTCCACTCTGGTGTGTGGGCCTCCATGGGCTGGGGGAGAAACAAATCCATGAAAATCAGGGAGCTGGAATAAAGTGCATCTGATTTCCCTGTGTAAGACCTGATCACTTTTAGCCACTACAATAGCTTGACAGTGGTCTATCCTGAGTTTTTGAGTGCAATCGAGATGCAAGCAACAGGACTCTCAAGAGGCTTCACCAAAAGGACTCACCAAGAGGCCAGGACAGGAATATAGTCTATTTACTACTCTAAAAGTAAATTTACAGTTCTAGACAATTTAAAAATGAACACCCAAGGTCTGAAAAGCCTCAGGTGTGCAAGCATGGAGATTGTGCCCTGCGACTTTTTTATGTAGCTCACCTTAAACTGTTAATATCTGCTTTGCAACTACTTGTCTGAAACTGTGTTTCAGCTGAGCAAACTGCGGTGCAGAACCTAACCAGTGTTTTGTTGTGAGACATGCTAGATACAGCAGAAACCACATTTCTACCTCCAACACAAATGCTTGCCTCCCCCATCCCTACATTTTCTCAGGCTCAACAGTAAGTCATCTGTCTTACATTGCTTTTTCTACTGGTAGCCACCAAAACTCAGTATGAAAAAAGAAAAAAGTGAAGAAAACCTCAGAACCTGAGAATTTTAGGGCAGTGCTACTAGAAATATGAGTGTATTTTTAAGGCAGCTACATTTGGCTAGGTTCATGCAACCAAAAAGGAAGGTAAATGGAAATATAGTTATTTTATTGGTATTGTGACTGTCTGTTTTACCTTTCCACAAGCAATAACAGGTTCTATAATTTTTTTTGCCTGACCACATAGGACTTCAAATGTACTTATACTACAGGCAGAATAAACAGAAATAATTGGAGGTAAACCAAATTGCAAATGTGTCTGGGGGAAAGGTAGGGTGAATACTGAATCTATAATCACACCTCTGTCAGCCTGGCTGCTCACAGCTCGGATGTCAGGACAGTGCTCTCTAGGTATAATGGAGATCTATAAATAGCTGCATCATTATATAACCCAGCAGCAGAGTCATTCGCTTTCTAAATATAGGCTGTACAGCAAAGGACAGTCTGGTGATGTGTTGCTGCTGATACCGATTAATAGCATGACTCACACTGCCTGGCTAATAAAAATGAAATGTGTGCCTCGGAGGTACTGCACTGGATAGGGTATGCTTATAGGAGCAAAGAAAACATGTTAGATTTGGTTTTGTAACCAATGGAGGAGAAACTGAAATCTAAGCAACTTTATAATGCAGGGCAATATTATTATATTTCTCCAGTTAGGATGACTTCAAAGAAATATAAAGCTGTCATTAATGAGATGTTTAATGTCTTGTTTCTGTTCATAAAAAATTGTTTATTGCCTTTGAGTAATTACAGCAAACTCTTTTTGGGGAGTTATAATAATCTTGCATTTCCTAGGTTAACCTGGCTGGCATGCATGGGATGGGAGCTCAAAGGTGGGTCACATTCACTCAGAATATGCGTGCAGAGCTCCCACTATCAACCAGGGTTGCACGTGTAGAAGGGAGGGACAGTTTTCTGTAATGTATAAATAGTCTATGTAAAGAGTTTTGAGATCAATGCAGCAAATTGCATCTAACAAACACTTTGCCCTTCAAACTTTGATTAGCATAAATAGTGAGGCATGTATACACCTGTAGAGTCATACCGTCTGTGTGCTCTCTCACATCCAGTCTGTGCAATCAATATTACCATTTCACACACAAGGATTTTACATCCACCTTTTTGTATTTCCACTTAGGGTGCAGTCTTGAGTGAAGCCCTTGCTGGTGTCTTGAGTTCATTACTTGAGGAAGGTGAATGTCTCACTCTAAGCTGTGAATTTAACTTTGCTGGAAAGTGCTGCAGCAGTGTCCCCTCATACGGCATCAGTCTTCTCTCAGGAGTGAAAGTCAGCCTTCCGCAGTGAAGTGCAGCATCATTTTGTACCACCAGCTCCACCAATTTGTCCAGACTTTCATATCTTTCTTAGAAACAGTTTAGTTGTCTTCCAGGGGCCTCCTAGCACAGTAAAGCAGCTCTCAACAGGAGTTAAGTTCCTGAATTGATGATACATCTGTTACTAGAAAGAAATTGGGAATTGAAGTAAACCCCTCCACCCTTTGCATTAGCTAGGGGCGCAGTGAGGGGAGCTGAGCTCAGGTTTCCCATTTCTGAGAAGCAGCTCCTGTTGCTGCAGCTAGGGCTCTCACACTTCCCTCGTATAGCTGCTGTCAGGAGCAGAAAGAGCAGAAAGAGCAACTGCAGGTGCATGCCCCACTGTGTGTAGGTGGGAGAAATGCCCCCAAACCACCCTGCCCTCCCACCAAGCACAGATGCAGCTTGGGGGTGCCCATTTGCACTCTCCCTTTCTCAGAATCTGGGGGTGGAAAATAATTTCTGAAAACATCTGGCTAATGTTATTTACCAGGATCACTGTCTTCCTTTTGTCTAGTTCAGCATATTCCAAAGCAAAACTACACCAGCTGCTGACACAGTAGGTACCTGAATGCTTTGGCCGTTGCATGAAGCAGCCCCAAGGACGCTGCACAAGTCCCCCAGGCAATGTCTGTTGGAGCAGCTGGGAAATTAGAGATCATCATGTACCTGAAAGCAGCTGGCAAAGGTCCCAGTGTGAAATGAGTAACCCCCTCAGCAGCTCAGGCAGCCCAGTGTCCCCTCACTGCCAGCCCTCTGACTTCTCCATCTCCCCATCTAGCGAGCGGCTGCAGAGCCTGGACCTTCCCTGCACCTGTGGGGAGAGACACCATGGTCCTGGCTTTGCTCAGCCTCTAGCATGAACATTGATGTGAGATGCTCAGTGCTTTCACTCTCAACTCCTCTGAATTAATGTGTGGTATTTCACGTCATTTGATTTAATCTTGTGAGTTAAGAGGTGGATGGACAGAATCCTTAGTACCTGATGTCAGGAAAGACATTGGGTCTGGCTGATGCACAGGTTGGGAATACCTCTTCATCCTGAAAAGGATGTACTCTGGTCCAAAGCCTTCTCAGTGTCCCTGGGCAAGTGACGTAGTGCTTGTTCACCACTGGAGCCAATGTTGTTGTTGCATGAGGCTGAGGTTTCGTAGCTGCGAGGCCACAGAAGCATTGAACAACACGATCTGAAACTTCAGCCCAGATGTCCTTCTCTGATATATTTTATCTACTGCCTCTTCAGACTCCATCCCTATGGTCCAACAGTAAATCAACTGTTTCCTCACAGCACCACATGGTATTTTGATGAGGAAAATTGTATTAGGTTAGCAAGCACCAGAGAAGAGGGAGTGTTATAATCTTTTTTGCATGACCTCTTTGACTTTTCCCAGTCTCTTGTTTCAAGTAAGTAGGTGTTCAGTTGGCACCTCCAGCACCCACAGTGTAATTCCTAATTTAAACGATTTAGCTGAGTTTCCCACCAAAACAACATTTTTTCTTCTTTTCCCTCAGGGTGTAGAGCTCTGC
Organism: Podargus strigoides; assembly: GCA_028020825.1. Lineage (NCBI taxonomy): Eukaryota > Metazoa > Chordata > Aves > Caprimulgiformes > Podargidae > Podargus > Podargus strigoides. The sequence goes on along the minus strand of CM051641.1, from coordinate 3,406,618 downwards.
TCCAGCTGCTTCCCTTTGACAGATTTACGGTAATAAAAAATAACATTTTTAAAAAAGCCTTATTTTTGCTTTCAAACACAAAACTTTTGTGATGGATTAGACATGGAGGGATAACCTACCTGGCCAGAGGAGTCAGGTATTTATCTGCAGGAGTGCACAGCAATATTCAGCAGAGACATGGTACCAGCAGCATGATTTTGGTCATGTGAATAACCTTAAAACCTTTAAAACCCAGGGAAATGCTAAAGAGGTGCTCAAAGGGAACTTGCACAGAAGTGACAAGCCTTATCCATCAGGAAGGTTTCTGCACTGAAAGCCTCAGCTCTGCCACACAGCCCTTGAGATCCCCATCACTTCCAAGCACCTCAGCTGAGGCTTTGCAACACTGTACCAGCAGCCAGCCCACGGCTGCCCCATGCCCTGCAGGCTGACTCAAATCATCAAAATATAACTCTTCGGGGCTTCCAAGCCCGAGAGCTATTATGAACCTGAAAGATACTGTATGGTGAGGAATATTCAGACTAAAAAAGAAAGCTAGGCACTAAGAGTACCATCCTGATGAAAAGTCACATACATAATGATTTGCAGTGAAGCAACATCTTACGCTGGTGACATTTCCATATGGGACTGCAGGAGTGCACTGTACCTAGGTATTTCTGTCAGTCTTGAATGGGCCTGAAGAGGTGCTAACCCTGATGGACATCCAGACAGAAGATGGCTTCCCACTAGACCTCTCTGTGAGTATTGATCTGTAAGGCATTTTTAGAGCAAACATAAAATGTATGGACACTTTTGGGTTTATAGTAAAGTACAGTGGCACACCGGTGCGTGCTTTTAAAATAGGAGGAGGCAGAAGGGCACATTGTAGACACTCTGTTGGATCATGAACTTTCCTGGAAAAGCCAGACTGCTTCTTCCGGAGAGTGCAGGTCCTCTGGGAAGGCCCTGGGACAGGCATGCCAAACCCAGTGCAGCAAGAAAATCCAGAGTAATTGGGTCTGGAGGCAGAAGCAAAAGGCAGCCTGATGGCAACATGGTAATTAAGTCCCTGTGCAACTGCCAGGAGAACAGGGATGCTATTCTCTGCTCTCTACCACAAAGTGCTTGTGGGTTGTCTGCCACTGGACTTGTGACAAGGCCACCCCACTGCCCATGCAGAGCGTCTCACAGGTGCGATTTAAAACGCCCCCGCCTCTGGTATTTCCCCAGTGCCTTGCTCTCAGCACCCGGGTGCTGAGCCTGTTGTGGCTGCAGGCAGCACCCTGCCAAGGCTATTCATTTGATCCCCATGAAGGCTCTCGGACTCCCCTCACCCTGTCTGTAAAACTCCCAGCCATCTACCTTCACACCTTCTCAGTGAAGCTGCTGTGACTAGTTTACAGTCTCTTCTCTGGTTAATTATTTTGAAACGAGTAACAAATCAATAAAACCCAGACCTTTTATTGATAACTTGCAAATAGGAGCAATGGTTCGATTCTTGGAATTGATCATTCATTACAGCCACTTCCCCACAACTACACAAAACATGGCATTTGTTGCTTGGATCATGTAGATTAAAACTGCATCTGAGAAGAAAATATGCCTCCCTGTGGCAAGCTGCAAAGACAACTTGTGTTTTACAAAACAGTTGCAGGAGGAAAGGAAAAGAAGCAATATGCTGCTTAAAAATAATATGCTCATGCTCCTTTGGAGAACAGAAAGGTCTTCCTTTATTAGCTGCAAGAAAAAAAAGGGTAAGGTGCAGGGCAGCATGGTGATTCAAACCTTACAAGCATGGACTGGAATTTGCTGTATCTTCCAAGTTAATGCACAACCAGGTGAAAGTAAAAAGCTCTACAAAGCTCAAAAACATTTCTGACTTAATAAAAGCTAATTTACTAATGCTGGGAACTGAATATCCACCCTGACAATCCCTCTGTCCTGCTGGAAGAACTGCAGAAGTCCTGCTTGTGTCCACATATGTCTGCAGGATCCCTTCAGGTGTGAAATCCTCTCCCATCCCTTCCAGTGCTTTTGGCAAGATGCGCCACGAGCTTGCCTGACCCAGAGAAGCCCAGAGCACGGAGGGGCTTCATACGACAAGCTGACAGACAATACAGTCAAGCTACCCTTTCCTGTGGCACAAATACCTGTCAGAGTATCTGATTGAGCAATGGAGCAGGAAAGTGTGGAAGAAAAGCAGTGAGGGGAAACAAACAGTGGGGCTGGTTGTGAAGGTGTCTGAAAGGCTCTGGAAGACTGCAGGTGATGTGACACTTCCAAAACACATTACCTGTATAGTGTAAGCAGGTCAAAGTGTTTTTATAAGCTTTCTGTCTTGCACAGTCCCTCATGCTGCAGTGGGGGCAGTATCCCTCTCGAGGCCAATGCACCTCGCTGCCTTTTCCTCCTGATGCCTCTCACCACTTACCGCCTGCCGGTGCCACGTCCATGCCGTGGGACGGGCTGCACTGCTGCTCGCTCTTAATTACCCCCAATTTACACTTTTATGCATTTCTGCTTTCTATCTTACTTCTCCTTTGAATGTTTTAACATTGCAAACCAGTGATCCTGCATCCAACGTGTCCCCCTGTAACTTACCAGCGGAGGAAAATCCCCTCCAAAATCCCAGTTCCAGTGGGGTGGCAAATGGTGCTAAACATGTGTGAGACTAAGAGATGTCATGCAATTCAAAGCAATAGCTTTGAACATTACATTTTCTTTCTGTGCTTAGAAATGGAATTTCTCTTTTTTGGCAAAGAAAAGCGAGCACCCTCCGCACTTTGTGTAGCTGAAATTAATGCAGGAGAGACCATGTGCTGAAATACTCTAACCAGGCAAGCAACCTTAGAAAGGTAAAACTTGAACATTTTACCCTTAATGAGCAAGATGACGTCACAGTTCATTCAAATGTTGTAATTATTTAAAACCTGATGTATAGTAATCCAAAAGTATCTCTAAGTAGGTGGCTCACTTAGCAGTGACATTCTGTGTTGAAGACCCTGCTAAATCTAAAATAGGGTTTATTTTATTATAGTAATAACAAAAAACCCCAGAAGTTTTAGCCGACATTTGGTGTCTGAATGTAATAATGCTGTAAAAATAATACACTATAATATGGTCCTACATCATGCAGACTATGCTTTGAAGAGACAAAAAAAAAGGAATAGTTAGGCAAAGAATTATCACCTTCATTATGTACCTGAGGAACAGAGGCACTGAGTGATTAGCTGTCTTGCTCATAATACCATAGGAAGTCTATAGCTGAGCCTAAACAGACCTAATAGGGTCTGGTTGTCCCAGACAGTATGTTCTCACTCCACTGCCATCTTTCTTCACTGATGTAAATGGATTATTTTAAAAGTAGATTTTCACTGGTATCATCTTGGACAACAGACACCCAAATTCTCATGGCTGAATCATATACTAAAGCTGATTCTTCTGCCGCAGGTGACTATTATGGACAGCTGTGGTTATAAGCACTCTAGCACTACAATATAAGAAATATATTAATTTTAGTTAATAAAATCAGTAAGGCTTCAGGACCTGAAGAGAACATTAAGAAAAGATCTTAACATCATTTACTCTATGTGTTCTTATACTCTCAGATGACAGGTATGTGATTCTGTACAATACTGGTGTAAAAAGCACGAGATTAAAAGCATCAGTAATCTCCCTGACATATAACAGAAATATAATAACCCAGGGCACACTGCTTGAAATCCATCTGAGTCCAGGTGACCACAGTCAGAAGTGCACACTGTGTAAAGCGGTTGTTGCATGTTGCATTTATTCCTTGGTGTTTTCCCTTTGCTGAGGAATTTTCTTTCATGGATACGGACAGAGCTCTCACTGCATGCTCAATTTAATCGGGCAAAATCCTTGTGGTAACAGACTGTAGCAGGATAAATCTTCCTTTATGCCAACTGCTTTGTTTACATAACCCTGTGCTAACATTTCTAGCACTTATGTATTATATCAGAATATTTAACTGGAAATGTAACACTGGTTGCAGGGATTACAAGTAAAGTAATGGTGCATTAATTGTAATTTTTTTGCCTAAGTTGCATCCAGGCTTCTGAATGATAATCTAACTACATCGAGAAGGACACAAGAAAATGTGAATCATTGGAGCCTTACAAGCAGCTGCTAAGGAAAGCAGTGATGGCTGGGCACTAAGAATAAAGCAGTGGAAGGAAAAGCAGTCCTGATGCTCCAGGTGGTCTGTATTCCTATAAACCACCATAAAGAGGAAAGCAACCACATCTCTGCAGCTCCCTGGAAACTGACCCAGAAATACACACACTCAGACTTGATTTTGTGTTGCAGACAGAGTTTTTCTGCCTGGCAAATGGCTCTCCCAGAGATTTCCTACTCTCTAAAGGCCATTCATACAGACTCCACTAATAAATGTTGCTCTTCTGAGGGCTGAGAGACAAACAACCTGGCTGACACCAGAGCTAGTGTCAAGACTCTGTTGCTTTTCCTTGGTGCCAATTTTTCCACCTGTGCTTCTGCTTTTGCCCTCAATGTGCTCATAAATTGCAGGTGCTGTATCTGCTGTTTGTGCCTCACTGTTGACTGACAGTGGATGGGCATAGTGATGGTCTCTTATCTTCTTACAGCATTTTTACCCAACCTTTACTTTCTCACATTAGCTAACTACTTTGTGAAATAAAATTAATGGCCCAGGTGCAATCTATTTCAAGTCTTACCCAGACATCTGTTTTTGGCAGCACTTAATCTGAGCATCATGGGTCCTGCTAAACAGTTTTCAGCTTCTAATCCTCACCAGGAGAAGAACCACTGTTGTCTTGTTATACATATGCATTTCTCCCATACACATTGGCAGCTAGAGACCCCAGTCAGGTAAAAAGGTAGTTCTTCATCTCAGAGAGAATACAGCTATGGATTCAGCAAAAAGTCACAATTGACAGATGAAACAAATCTGGAGGGGACAAAGACATGGCAACGTGACAGCAGAACTCATCATTTCTTCCATTTTCCAAGCAGCTCCGAGAGCAGTCTATGACCTCTCTGCAGCACTCATCACACTGCAACCAGTGACTTAAGGGGCATCAGTTGTGTTTAAAATATTATTCTGACAAGAAAGGATGTCATATTCTTGTCCTAACTTTCCCAGCTGATCTACCTTTTGTAGCAGACATCTATGCTTTCATGAAATTGCTTTTCTTTTGCCTCTATTACTAGTGATAATTGTACATAAATCTTTATCACAGAAGTTTGCTAGTCTACTGAGGCCACTTTCTGCAATTTAAAGAGCTGAGAAGCACATTACATTGTTAGTCAAAAGGGCAGGAGAAAAAATATTTGAGATTTCTAACTTCATTTGAGATATTCTGCGCTTGTGTTGTGTGATAACATTAAAGTGTGGGCAGACACTGGTTTTATAGTGCATGAAACTCTTCAGGCCCTCTTCCCAACAGCACTGCAATGATTCACCTACTGTACAAGCTATCATGCAGGGAATGACATTATGTTCCAAACCTGTGGAAGAAACCCCAAATATAGTTAATAAGGAAATGTGTTTTCTTCTCTGTGTGTGTCAAGACTTGAAGGGCAATTGATTTTTCAAAGAAGTCAAAAGTAATATGTTGAGCATTTTGAAATCTAGGTCTACTGATACTTTTTCTTTGTAACTGTGGCAAACAAGCTGCTTTCAGCTTTTCCAGGACATTTTTCTCCTGATGCAAGTCAGGTTGCTTCATTATTTCTAATGGGAAAAAGATTATCTCTGGGGGAGTTGGGCAACTGGAGAAAGATCAGATGGCAGCATTTCTCTAAGTCAGTACAACATAAAAACAGTCTAGCCATTCATACTTACAGAGGGTTGAATTTTCACACTAATATGCACATTTGGAGAGGAACACAGTGATCTTGTACTAGGAGGGTAGTGCAGCTCCTTACAAGGTAATTCAGATGAAGTAGAGACAAAAACTTCATACCAAAGCTTATCCTCTTCAGGTTTAATTTGGATTTCCCAATGGTACCTGAGTCTTTCCTTTTTGTAGTACACTCTAATGGGCTTGGGCCAAAGCCATGGTGTCTGAGCCTCTGCTAGGATAAGCTAATGCAGATTTTCAAGCTAGAATTCCCTGCATGGGCAGTTTGCTGTCTGCCTTTGCAGACTGCTGCCATTTTAGATCAGATGGTCCAAAGGGACTGTGTGTGAATTTTAATTGCAGCTAAACCAGAAAATCACCTACTTGCTCTTTCAGTCATTGTGTGCATTGGATGAGTGCATTCCAAATTTCAGTGCCTTCTGAAAGGGTGAGAATTCAAGGTTATACTTTGGAATATCCATTTGTATTTTAAACCTTTTCTGCTTTTCCAGCTAGGTGGCATGCCAGGGACCATAAATCTCTTAATATTCTAGCTTTACCACACAGTTTTTACAAACAAGGTCACACAGAACAGAGGAAAAACATATAATTAATAATTATCAAGACCTGCTGCTGTGTGGGCTGCAAGTCCCTGCTCAGAAATTAGAACCAAATGATTTCAGGCTTTAAAGAAGATAGTTAAAATATCCAACGTGCTTAAATTAACTCCTCTGAGAGAGTACACCAGCTCCATTAGCTCCCTGCATGTATTTTGTTCCATGCTAACACAAACTACATGCCTCAAATCACAGCAGCTGGGTTCCTTCCCGTTGCCCTTGCTTTGCTCCCCACACTCCCTGAAGCATCACTCCAGTTCCCCATGCCTTGTCTCCTTCACCCACCCCCCATGTTAATGCCTGCTGTTCTGGAACAAATGCATAGATTATAAGGCAAAACAAGTCAAAACGGAAAACGTTTCAGGCAAATAACTGTAAAAATAAATTCTAGTCCCTTTAGTCATTCTCTGGGTTTGTTTCAGTCACTGGTAGAATAAGGGGGGAACTACCAGGCAATGGAAATCCTTATCTGGGGTGTTTCTGAGGAACTTGATTGAAACAGTAACTGTATGGTGGCATTCATTATCAAAGTCTGAAAGTCAGACAGTGAATTGTTAAGGATGCATAGATTTTAAGACTAGGAGGCACCACCAGTAGATTCTCTAATCTGACCTTGTGCGTAACGCAGCATATTGAATTTGTCCCATGTTCCCCTGGGAAATCCAGTAGTTTATTATTCTGTAAGGAATTATTTTGTAGGCAAAAATGTTTATATACCAATTTAAGGTTCTTTAATTTACGAGTGACATTTACTTTGGATTTGGAAACTTGAAAATTTGAGTGTACACCCCCTTAAGGGGCAATTGGAAGGGGTGGACCAACACCCTAGAGAAGTGCTCCCTGGGAAGGTATGTCCTTTTCATGGAAAGGAGCACCTGTGTCTCAGATTTTATATATTCCCTCATCAAACATTGTGCTTGTCCTTTGCCCAGAGACAAGGTCTGTGGTTAGTCAAATAATACTTCAAAGGCATCTACTTTGTCCTAGCAAAATAATAAATTAGTGACTCTTAAATCATGATATAAACATTTTCACCTAGAAAATGCTTATGTTGCTCTGACACATAATAAAAGGGAATTAGATTAAGAGCATTTATTCCATAAACAAAAAGTAAGTTTGTAACCAAACATCTGTCACCAAACTAAACGTTTCTGCAACCAAAATACATTTGTTAATTGTATCCTCTCTGCCTGGAATGCAGCTGTTTAAGTAATTTCTGAAGCAGCATCTCTGTCATTGACAGACATCTGTGCAGGATCAGTGATGTGAAGGAAATATTCTATTTATAGAGAGGCAATCAACCCTTTCTCTGCTTCCCTTCTTCCACCCACAGCTCTTTGCAGTGGTATCAAGGGAGTTCCAATCCTAGTATTAGTTTCTTTTCAGCTGAAATGCACCCATAAACTTTAGTCAAGAACAAGTGTGTAAAAGAAATAAAATAACATGTTTTTTAATACTGAGAAATACTTTTAGATGCCAAACATGGAGATTTCCTCATGTTAGAAAAGGGTAGGATTTGTTGAAATAGAAAGAACAGAAAAATAACATTTAACAAATAATATAACACTTATTATTTATCATAGTGGTCTGTGGGTAAAGACCCAAAGTAAGATATATGACTTTGAAGATGAAACAAAAAGAGGTGGCAATTATTACAAAAACTTTTAAAATTTCCTTTCTGAAAATATCTTATTGAAATATAGCCTTTACTTTAAACAATCTGGCTGAAAAAATCTTTACTTCTTTCCAAATGCTCAGGCTTTTAAAAGATGAAAAATACCTGAATAATGTTTTACAGATGAAAAACATTTTGTGAAGACACCAGTTCTACTTAATTATCTATAGCTTTCTATGGAGCTAGGATGCTCCCATGTGACTACAAGCATACTGCATCATAATCTTAAAGCACAGCAGTGCTCATGTTCCAGCCCCAGAATAGTTGGATTTGATTGAGTACTCCTTAGGAAAAGGAAGAAGAGAGCTCTTGAGAAACTTTGTAATGAAACATATACTAATTATAGTATTATTTAAGAGTAAAATGTTTCACAGTGTACTTTATTTTGCAGTTTGAGGGACTATTCAAATATTAAAGATCATATATTATTCACTTATGAAGAAAATGAGTTTTTACTCTAAAATGGAACATACACAGCAGGGCAGACAACTCTGTCATGACATACTACTTTATCACCCACTCTCACCCACAGAACAATGAGTGGTGAATTTGGAGGCACTCTAGCTAGTAACTGTTCTATTTCCAAGAAACCAGTACTCAACAGTAGGTTTTACATATGGAATGTTTAAATAAAAACAACTTCTATGAAATGTCTTTAACTCCAAACAAATGACTGCACAGGTCCAATGCGAAGGGAAGTTAATCTGGTTTTTGCTTCTATGGGACTTTGTGGAAATCAGGATAAGTTGATATTGTACAGGGGTCCTCATGGCTTTCCTGGGCCTCAGTAAAGGACATTGCACAAAATGATTCAATCCTTTAACAATTCAACAATTTGATTTACATATATCTATGTATCTGTTATTATGTGCAAATTTTTCCTATGTACAGCCTATGCTAACAGCCACAGCTTTCATTAGAAACATTTCCAAATAGAATGAGAAATTTTGAATAATCATGAGATATATTTGCTGTTTGTAAACCCTTATTCTACAAAATATCTTAGTTCAGTTCCTATCAAGGAGAGTGTTTGCAGCATGTGTAATATAGCCTGGTGATTGAAATTAGTATCCTCTACAATTAGCTAAAAACCTTTCTGCAGGATGGATGGGGTGATCTGTTGGGTTTTCCTTGCCTAAGAATGATATCACAATGTTTAAAAATACTCTGCCATGGAACCAGCTTGCACCTCAGTCTACACTAAAAGGCAGTACTGCAACTGACTTTTCTGTAGACTCCCTCATTATTCATGTTGAACATTTTTGTATCTCATGCAAACAGTCTACTACTTCTGATCAGCAAAACATTTGAACGAGGCTTGCATTGCCAATTCTGCCAAGACCCTGCATAAACCCCCAAAAGAGAATGATTCATTTTTGCAACCCTGAGACGTCACCCAGCTGACTGACCTTTTTTCCCCCAAGCTAAATGGCAGAAAAGCCCAATGTGACTTCTTGAATGTAATGTAGGCTTAAGTACTAAACGGTATAGGTACAGCTTTGCAAAGTCTAAAGAGAAACCCTGACAAGTCCACTGTTCACAACTGCTAGTGCTCCTGGGAGAGGCAAATGTAGTCTGGCCAGACACCTATGAATATAAAAGCTCACATGGCATAGCACATCACAGAGGCAGTCCTGAGTCCCAAAGTGGCACTTCCCCAGCAGAAAGAGTGCCAGGAAAACATCTAGCAGAGAACAGCTTGAGGCTAAACTCATTGTTAATTTGCTTCCCTACCTCAATCTTTTCCTTTTACTGAAGGTTTTTGCAGCTACTGTGTTTATCAATGCCAGACACAGATAAAATGCAAAGCAGTCAGGATGGAGATTAGTGGAAAACTGGCCAAGGGTTGGTCCCTAGGTTCAGTCAAGTCCTTGTGTCTTGGGGCATGACAGCTTCAAGTTTTGAAAGCAGTTATGTAAAACTGAGACTGCATTCATGTCCCCTGCAGTAGCAGGTGACTCTGCTCTCTGCCCTGGCTCATTTTTCTGGTGGGGAACAGAGAGAACATCATTTAAACAAGCTCCTTGTTTGGCTGTGAAGATCTACTCCACAGTGGGCTGGGAAAGTGCCACACCACTTCTGAAGACCACCCCTCCTGCTCATGATGAAGGACAAGTAGTCCCATTTAATGCATTGTGCATGTGTGTAGCTCTCTCTGGGCTCTCTCTGTCTTTCCTCCTAAATGATGAAGCCACAGGTGTATTTGAAAACAAGGGGGTAGACAAATGAATCTGCTGCCTCCTTTTTTTTAAGTTTGTGTCAATTTTACCTTATTTTGACAACAACCCCAAGGAGGAGTTTACTAGCTGACCTTTCTTAGATGTCTGGAAATAAATTACTAGAGTTATCTGTTGTCTTTTTTTTTTTTTTTTTTTTAACTTTTTTTCCAGTAGCACTTTGAATTGAAATGTGCTGGCTGGAGAGAGACAAGTGATACAGGTTTGAAGAACTGGCGTAAATGTGTCTAGGTCACAATTTATGACTCAGCTCATTCATGGTATATTGTATGCTCTTGAGATGCTTGATGATTTATAGCTGATGTAAATTGTAATACTTACTGTACCATTAGCAAAGCCATTATCTCTGTCGTGAGAACTTAGGATCAATATATGTCAGCAGAGACAGAAAGATTATTGTAAGCTTGCTGACACAGATGGGTTTGTGGAGAAGCATTCTAGGATGCCATTTGACACAGCCCTTTGAGAATTTTTAGAATAGCGATTTTATTAACGAAAACCCTGAAGTCAGGTAGCTATGTCCTTTGCAATTGTTAGGTATGTAACAGCGGCCAGAGTGCATTAACGCCTTCCCTCAAAAAAGAGTTTTGCAAGTTGCAACAAATCTGTTTAGTGAAAAAAACTAGCCTGTAACATGATGCTGACAGGCATTTTCTAGATGATAACTATGAATATTCTGTGATTCTGTGAGTATGTTGAGATACTGTTTGTGATCATGAAAATGAATTCTCTGAATTAATTAATTATATTCTGCAATTAAAGGTGATGCATTTTGTGGAGAAATGCAGTGCTAATTAGAGCCTTCTACCAAAGAAGAGGATCGGTACCATACATTCAGGTCACTGAGCACAGACTGGATGTCAAACTGGATAGCCAAGCATCCGAACTAAAGCTGGGGTAAGCAAGTCACTGACCACAGTCAGCTCGCAATAAATAACCACACAAACTATTTATTCAGAGTTGGTTTAGAAATCATTGTACTTCAACTGACAACTCTAAAGATTAGCTTCACTAAATAAACCATCTTTTAAGGTTGTTCACCTTGCTACTTTTCAGGAATGACTATTCATACAAGAGCACAGCTGGAAGCATCATCTACCCTTTCTCAAAGGTATTGGTTATGTCTAGAGCTGAACTTCTTTCAAAGCTCTGGAGTTCTTGATATGGTATTTTGGTCCAGCTTACTCTGGAAACAGTTTTCAGCCATGAAATGCTGATCTCTCTAATGAAGGGTGCTCAGATTGCTCACTCGTAGTTCTATGTGCACAGCATTCACAAGCATGTAACTATTCAGGTTTCTCCATAAGGCTCTTAATAGCATCACAGTCACTGTGTTTGGCCCCTGCATCAGTTCCTTCCCTTACCTCTTGCAAGACTGGCTCACCTCATCAAACAAACCCCAAAGTGCTCTTGTGTCTACGTTTGCAACTAAAAAGTTGTCAGTATCCCCATACCTAAACTGACTAACCAAAACAGTTGCTCTGATGGTGATCTCTAATCAATCATCTTTTAGTTTCACACAGTGTTCCTGTTATAAGACTAATACTGTCAGAGAATCACAGAGTAATTTAGGTTGGAAGACCTCTGGCAATCTCCAGTCTACTTCCCACACAAAGCAGGACCAGATAAAGCAGGTTGCCGGGGTTGCCTCCAGTTGACAACTCAATGTTTCCTAGGATGGAGTCTCTACAACCTCTTTGGGCATTTGTGTCAATGTTTTATCTCCCTCATAGAGAAGAATTTTTGTCATAGTATTTATTTGCAATTTTTCTTATAGCTATTTCTATCTGCTGCCTCTTATCACTGCATCCCTCTGAGCAGAGTTTGTCTTCCCTGCACCCTCCCATTAGACAGTTGTGGACAGCAATAAGATCGCCCCCTTACCTTGTCTTCTCCAGGCTGAAAAAAGAAAATAAAACTAGTTCCCACAGTCTTTCCTTTATGTCATGTGCTGTCTTACTCTGCCTTCCTGTCCTCTGGGTATTGATGCACTCCCCCAGACTCTACAACCAGGTTCAAGGCCGTGAGAGGTCTGAAAGCAGTCTTCAGTAGCAAAAAAGGCAAAAAGGCAGTGACTACCTCAGCCTTTTCCATGTTCTTTGTTCCTCAATCTCTAGCTGTACTTAGCAGCAGGCTCACAATTTCTTTAGTTTTCCTTTTGTAATTCTATTATAGAAGTCCTTCTTGTCCTTCACATCCCTTGCTAATTTAAACTCCAGCTGCTCTTCCATTGTCTCTGTTTTCTTGTATTACAGTAAATTAGTTAAATTTATCCCATTGGTAGGAAGAAAAACTCTAAAGAAGAGCTCACTGGAGCTCACAGGGGAACTAGCAAAATGCATCTAAATCTTTCAAGACTTGGAAGCAGCACCCAGATGGAAAGGGATAATTTCCAGATGTCAACCCTCCATGGAAGATTTCAAATCCTCAAAGCGAACAGCTCATAGAAAATTCATCTTATAAAAGACACCAGAGAGAGAAAAAAAATCATTGTTCTGTTTTGTTACTGTGCATCTCAAATCCTTTCCCAAACGCTTACTCTTGCTCTATATTTTTTATCTCACTATTCACATTAATTACCAATTGTATTTTAACATTCCACCAGCACATTATATCTATTTTCACTTGGAAAATTTTTGGTTTTTTCTCCATGGGGCATTAAGATAAGCACTTTATTAATTAAGCTGCCCAGAACTGGATAAAGATGATTGAGAGTGCTACCACTTCTGTCAAGTGTGAGACATCATTGTTTGGAAAGATGAAAGATGGCTCTGGGAAAAAAAAAAAAATTAAAAATCCATGATTGAGCGCACACTCGGGAGACAAAATACTGTGTCCTTCAAATGCTTGCTCCCTAAGGCATTCCTAGGAGAACCTTGGTGCAAACAAAATTTTGGAAAACAGTAAGTGTTATATTCCCACTTGTCTTCACAATGAAAGATGATATTTTTTCCAACATGTAAATATAAAAACCCCAGGAGAAGATAAAATGTGTTCTTGATCTTTCTTTTAAAGATTCTAGTTTGCTGCCAGGCATCCATCTTCATATTCCTTGTGAACTACACTATAGTTCATAGAGGGTTCAACATGTTCACTGTCTGCTACCAGAAATTTGTGACATTTTCTTATGAAATACATGAGTTGTGAAAATAGAAGGAAGAGAAAGCAGTGACTACCAAAGGGGGTGCTGCCTGGACTCCTGTCTTTTTTTCAAGTGAGTTTCCAGTCAAAGGTTGTCATTGTAAAGCTAAGAATTGATATTAGCTAGCTTGCCAAAATTATCTCCTGTTGCCTTTGATGGCAAATGTTTTATCTCTTTTTCTTTTTAACTTTTTTCAGTGATGCATAAGGGAAGAGTTCCAGTTTCACTTCATTTTCTCCTGAAACAAAGCACACACCTCGTCACAAATTTATGCCTGCTGCTCGCTGTATTATGCCCAGAGTCAGCCTGGCTCCTTCTTTAGCCCTTGCCTTCAGGCACACTGCTCTTTCCACGGCAAGGGCCCAAAGCAACATGTCTCCAGTTGTATTCCAACTTAAAAGGGCAAAATAGTACATTGCTTTGAAGCTATCCGTTTATACATCATCGCTTGCACTGTTGTCAATTGCCCCTATGAAAGACTCTTCTGGGATGATATGACTGTTACTGTCTTCATTTTCTACACCATGCGTGTTTTTTTCAGCTTTTGCAGCCTCTTCCCACATCAGCTTGAGAATCACGTTTCTGTTTCTCATTTCATGTGGTATTTTGGCCAGTGCCCTCCTGGTTAATGACTGTCTAACCACTTCAGTCAACGCCTGGGAGCTTTGCCTGCCAGACAAAAAGGCTTTCATCTGGGGTTTGTTTTCAGTCTTCCTGTATTCTTGCTGCGTATTTTGTCCTAAATCCCATCCAGTACTTGCTTTCTTAAACCTCTCTCCTTTTGTCCAGCTTGCAAAACAACTTTCAAACCCTTGCTTTTAAACATTCATGAGCTCAATCGTAGATTCACCTCTCTGATGTACCTCACTTAAAATCATATTGCTAGTGTGTCATAGAATCACTATGGTTGGAAAGGACCTCCAGGATCATCAAGTCCAGCCTTTATCCCATCATCTCCCTAACCACTAGACCATGGCCTCAAGTGCTTCATCCACTCATTTTTTAAACACCTCCAGGGATGGAGACTCCACCACCTTCCTGGGCAGCCTCTTCCAGTGCCCAACCACCCTCTCAGTAAAGAGCTTCTTCCTAACATCCAATCCAAACTTCCCCTGATGCAACTTGAGGCCATTTCCTCTTGTCTTAGCATTAGTAATTTGGGAGGAGACCAACACCAGCCTCACTACAACCTCCTTTTAGGTAGCTGTAGAGAGCAATGAGGTCTCCTCTCAGTCTCCTCTTCTCCAAACTAAACAACCCCAGTTCCCTCAGCCAGTCTCCATAAGGCCTGTTTTCCAGACCTCTCACCAGCATCGTTGCCCTTCTCTGGACTCGCTCCAGCACCTCAATGTCCTTCTTATCCTGTGGTGCCCAGAACTGGACACAGTACTCAAGGTGTGGTCTCATGAGTGCCGAGTACAGGGGCACAATCACCTCCCTATATCTTGGCATGGAGAACAGGGTTCCTGTACTACATAATCATAGCTAGTTTATTTCTGGAAATTATTTTTAAATTTCCATATATCAAACTATTTTCAGGACTAAACGTTCCTTCTAAAGAGTTCTATTTGTTGGTAATATCCATCCTCTGGCCAAGCAGAACCAAGCAAGTCTTGGGCACCCTTCAGGTGCCCTCTGCTAACTCCTGGGAAATTCAACATTGATGAGATGTTAAATGTTCGTGTTCTTTCATTTGGGGCCTATCCCACTGTAGTCTACACCAAGGATATTTCACTCAATCACCCTGAGAGAAGGACCTGGAAAGAGACCCATCACCTTCAGTTCCACCTGATCTGTCTCTGTATCCTGAGCTGTTGGCTGATATAACACTGGTCTGACAAACTGATCTGGAAATGCTTTAAAATGAAAAAGTTTTCTACAGCAGGCATAAACCTCAGGTCAACCATTTCTTAAGCCCATATCTTGATGTATGAAATCATATCTCTCTAGCCAGAACATCCCTTGTGCAGTCCCCCTGTCCTGCCAGCTGGTTAGCAGTCAGGTGCTTTGGTGCTGCCGTACCTGCTGCCAGTGACCCAGCTGTGGTACAGGGGTTGGCAGAAGATGAACAGCACGCCTGTGGTCTCCGTGCTGATGTAGGTCTGCCCCTACTGAAGCTAAGCATTCCTCTGTGGGACACCATGTGCTTGTGACAGCGTAAACAGTTGAATAACATTGCAAACACCAGTCCACTGAAAGTTGGGCTCTGAACAGTTTTGACACTGGGGAAGGGCTAAAAAAAAAGCACCTAATTTTCTAAAAATACTTAGCTCCAAGTCATTTTACTGGAAATGTTATTCCCTGTATTAAAAAAGAAAATATGATTTTTCAGAGGTGTAGAATTTCATAAACAAAATTATTCCCCAAAAAACCAAGTAAAAGCACAACAGGAATTATTCTTTGATTCATTGATTTTAAGGCCATAAGGGACCACTATGAATATCAAGTCTGAGCATCTGAATAAGGCAGGCCACAGAATTTTCCACTTTAATTCCTCCATTGAGGCCACACTTTTTAGTTGAACAAAGGAATAGGTTTGAGACTGGCATCCACTTTCCAGATTCATTAGCAAATGCCACTTCTCTCTCAATTCCCCCTATTGCTTTTTTTTTTAATAGATCCACTTAAAGTAATTTGAAATCTTTTAAGATGAATGTTCAACTTCCCATTAGAGATGGAACATTTGCACCTCCTAAAAGAGATTATTTGATGTGAAAAGCACAAGTGCTCAGACTTGGGAAGCAAGTAGAAGAGAGATGAGTCCTGCTGAGAACAAACCCCCTCACTTCCAGCTGAACACAGGGTAACCTAGGAGAGTAGGAAATAAATTAGAAAACGATTATTACCGTCATAAAAGACAATGCTAAACTTCAAACTAAAGTTCTCCATCTAACACAGGGACAGCTCTGCATACCAGGCACAAGGTATCAGTTTTTCTGTGTTTATGGCCAATACTCCTACACTTACAAAAGCAGGCAGAGAGCAAGGCTGGACCTGAGTAGCCCAAGGCAGCATGTGAAGTCCCACATCTCTCAGTGTTTCTGTGATTCTCTGCCCACAGGGATGTGCCTGAAGGCTGTTTACTGCTCTGGTGCACCAGGAGGAGGTCACTCCATGGTGAAAGGTCCTGCTTGTGGGTGGTCTGCAGGAGGTGCTGTGTGAGCTGGCAGCACTGGAGGGGTAATGCACGATGCAGGGCTGGAGGACAGCAGAGGAACCAAGCCTCAGACCTTCAGGTGGGATGTGCAGAAGGCAGCTGCCAGTGCTTTACTTTTGGGCCCTGACATGCACACCATCGGGGAGAGGGTATAGGTAGGAGCAGGATGTTGGACAAATCCATCTGAAAGCTTTCAGGAGTGACAAGTGGCAAATTCCCACCCTGCACTTACCTTCCTTTTTTTAAGGGATAGTATAGTGGTTTACCCAGCCACCAGTTTCTGGCTCACGATGACACAGAGGGGTGGCCTTTCGCAAAAGTGCAGCTCCACTTTCCTTCCCTTTGCTGTGCATGTATAGCCCAACTCAAAAGTTGGCACTGGAGAGATGCTTTGCAGCAGTGACAGTAAGTACATAAGGAGCAAGACAAGAACATCAGACCCTGAAATTTAGGGGAAGACTGCAGCAGAGCTGCTAATCCCACTTGAAAGGATGGGCTCATGTCCAATTACAGTTTTTTTCCATTCCACTGGGAAAGCCATTACACTGATGGCAATCGGATCGGTGCAGTCATGGCAATCTGGAAAGTATTTAGGGTATCTTTGATTGAATGATATAGTGGGCAAAGACTGAAATTGCTTCTCTAGCAAAAGCCCAACATGGAGAGTTTTTTAATTAAAATGAGCTAATATGGCACTTTTATTTCTAAAATCACATGAAAGGGAGAAAATAAAACTGAGGGATACGAGAAAGGGAAAATTCCCCTTTGTTTTCTCTTCTCGTTGATTATCACCACACTGTTTTAAAAATCCCTTTGCTTCCCTATGTAATCAGGTTGATTAAAATCCTCTAAAGAAATAAAACAGCTGCACAGACCTCCAAAATCACACTCTTCTCTACTGCATGTGCATTGTATTCTTTTCAATAGCTTTGTTTTCAAATTATTCTTTTCCCTTCATTGCCTCTGAAAGACTATTACTCGATTTATTAAAACAAAGCTGAATAAACATGCTGAATACAGATGCAGTGATTGCCTTGACACATATTGTTCTTGCAAGGAGTACTGTGCTAGCAAGGTCTGAACTGCCGGCTGTTGCTGAACTGACTGCAGAACAAGGGAAAACCCAGCTAAAGGAAGACTCCATGTTTTGCCCTTCTATCACATGCTGAAGAGCTAAAATAATAATTATTAAGCTGAAGTCAGACCATGACATTTTGTTTCAACCCAGGCTCGGAGGAGAAATGTTTCTATATTGTCTCTAAACTGATCTTACACCTTTCCACTGTCTCAGGCCGGGACCAGGTAGCGTTGCTATGTGCCACTGCTGCAAGCTGTGCCTTCCAGTGGATTACCCCAGCACATGTGCACATGACATATATGCATGCTGCACCCCCTTTCCCTGCTGGCAGGGCCCAGCTCCAGCAGGGCAGCTGCCACTGCTGTAGGCAGGCAGATGATGACAGCACGCCAGCAGGGACCTGGCACCTGGCTGTGCAATAGCAGGGAGGGGAGGACAGATGCATGAACCCTGGCAGCATGTTAGGTGGCACACCTGTGCTTGCACCAGTCCTTGTGCCAGTGGTCATGTAAACCAAGGTGTGCCCAACTGCTAGATAGATCTCTCTGGGCCAAACCCCTTCCTCCTCCCCATTTCATTAGTTTTTTTCACAGGCAGGCTTCTCTAATGAAGCAGGATGTCCTAGTTTCCCAGGAACAGAACCATGAGTAGCCCCAAATCAGCTGGAAGTTTCAGTCAGCCCCAGGCTGACTCACAGGTGTGTCCCATACCACTGACATCAAGCTCAGTATAAAAGGAGAGTTTCCTAAGGCTTTTCTCTCTTGTTCCTTCTGCTGTTCCTAAGGACAAGGCTGAGTATAACTGTGTATATTTAATGTTGGTGATTGTGCTAGTTTGTTATTTCATTAAATCTCTTTCTACGTCAACTCAGGGGGCTTCTCTCTTTATTCCCAATTCCCCTCCTCAGCTGGGGAGGGGTCATTGGGTGGTAGAACAACTGCTACAGTTCAGCCCTAGGTACAGGCTAAACGTAGACACAGGAAGTTTAACCAAATGAATTTAAACCTTACTCTATGGGGAGATGCATTGCACTTGCTGCTGCAGCAGGAACTGATGCTGGAGCTGCTGGTGATTCCTGTCTGGGCAGCAAGAGAGGTGCCCTGTTTCTCACCAAGCCCTCCTTCGGCATTGCTCTCCTCATAGTGGGGGGTTTTGTTCCTTACTCAGCCCATCCAGCCTTTTACATCATCTCAAAATGAAGGGAATGACCCACCTGCAGGCAGAAGGTGTTCTGCAGATGCCCATGGCTGTAACTGTTGGACCATGCACAAGTAAGATGTAGGTGCTTTTATTACTGGCCTCAGTCAGTATGATGGCTTGAGTTTTCCCACCTTTTTGATTTTCACAAGAAATTAATTTCTCGGCCAGGACAATAGCTGTCTGTTTTGCTGGGTGGTACCATTTAAATGTCTTGGATGCAGTGCATGGTGCACAGGGCAAATGCTCATTGCCTTCTCATTAAGTGGCTTTTCCTGCCTATGGTAGTCCACTCGCTTATTCCCTGGCCACCCCACAAATGGGCAGCACTGTCCCTGCCACAGGCACTGCTGGGTGTCCCTGTGACTCCAGTAACATGAAAGTTTTCTCTCTCATCATGGAGGCAAAAACACCTCAGTGGCATAAATAAGCCACACTTCATTTGGTAGGACATATTACCTTTACTTTAATGGTTAACAGAACCTTATCTGGGAAAGTCAAGTTGAAAAAACTACTCTGCAATTCTGAAACTGAGATAAAGTAACACTTAAAATGTTTAAAAAGATGAAAATGCAATACCTGCTAGATAAGAGTAAACAGAGTCAGTCCTTTGCAAATGATTGAGGACAGGGCACCTTTTGAAAATCCCAAAGGCTAAAAATTTTTTTCTGGCTAGAAGAAAACATGTGTCCCAAATAGTTATAAATCAGTAAAGTCTATGTGCAGTTATCCAGATGGAGTAAAATGCTGGCCACACGGATGTTAATCACGCAATTAAGTCAGTGAGGTCAGAGTTTTACCTTGAGACTCTATTTTTTAAAAAATAATTCATATTTCTGATGTTTTTATATAGACTTACATAGCACAGACTTCCTGTGCTCTGCCCATATATATACTATCTTCTATAGCAATAAAATCTTTTAATGATTCACAACACTAAAGGAGTTTATAATTTCTCTTTATTGTCCTATTCAGAGGTCATTCCATATGCTGCTCTCCTCTCTCCAGTGCAAACCACCAAATCCCTGTTCTAGCAGAATGACATCAACGCATATGCGTTATTGGACTAAGAGCAGCCCTATCCCATAAAACATGTAAAAGTTTTTAAAATGCAGTGGTGCTGCATTGCTTTGCAGCGTGGACCTATAAAGGCATCATTTTTTTTCCTTTAAAATGCCATGATATGGAGATTGGTTGATTCATATGATTGGTGTGTGTGGTTGGGGGAAAAGAGCAAAAAAGATGCAAGAAACTAGAAGTCAGTGACTAAATTGCAGACACAACCTTTCTGGAGGCTCTGGACACCCTAGAAAAGGCTGATAGCCCCTGCAGCACCCCTGGCCAATGGAGTGAGCTATGAGCAGGCACAGTGCTGGGACCCTCACAAAGGACTGAGCTGTAACACCTGCACACTCCCCAGCAAAGGCAGACTGCTCTCCTGCACTCAGGTTTTTCTCCCAGCAGAAATGTTCTGGTAAGTTTGTGAACAATTCCCCTGCTCCAGTTTGGCAACTGCATCTTCTACAAGAGCATTTTTTTCTGATTTCATATCATGGCATGTATTAATATATTCATGTTTCCCTAATTGTTGTATTTGAGAAGATAAATTTATTTTCCTGGTTTACCCAAATACTTTCCTGGTGATGAAGTAAGAGGATGTGACATCATATTTTTTCAGATTCTTGTACTGAAATCTCTGCTACTGAAGTTTCAGAAGGGGAGTCTGTATTGTTCATATGAAACAACCAACACTGTCATTACTCACAGCAGTGCTGGTATGTTAAACAAACTTTGTAGTAGAAACAATTTTAAAAATCCCTTTTGAAGCCTCTCCCCAAGCTTTGTTAAACAGTTCCCTTTTTCACCAGTTTGAACAGCAAATATTGATGTGATAAAATTTTTAGAGACATTTTTTAAAATCTGCATCTATATTCACACAGTTAAAATATGGATCTGTATGTGTCTAACCTCATATGTAAAGCTGTTTCACAGATGTGGTGCTTATGGATGATTAAAATTATATCATTATATCTCTTTGATCACAAATTAGTGTAACGCTTTATCTTGATTCTCAGTAACTTCCAACTTTGATGTTATATTTAATAAAACATAATGCTGTGTTGGAGAATCCCTCGGGAATCTCTAATTTCTTTTCTTTTTTTAATATATATTACATTTTAAATGGGATTAAATGTATGATTAGTGAAGCAGGCTCTTGCTGTAGCAGATTAACCCTGAATTCCTCAGGGTGATCTATAGCCATTGTTAAAGCATCTTTCCAAGATGTAGGCAAGCTCAGCAAACCCTGTGAGAGTTAAACAAAACATTTTTCTTGTGCAGAGGCTGGTTTCATGCTCCAAGCCCAATCTTTCACAGAATCACAGAATGTTAGGGATTGGAAGGGACCTCAAAAGATCATCTAGTCCAATCCCCCTGCCAGAGCAGGAACACCTAGGTCAGGTCACACAGGAACATGTCCAGGCGGGTTTTGAATGTCTCCAGAGAAGGAGACTCCACAACCTCTCTGGGCAGTCTGTGCCAGTGCTCTGTTACCCTCACTGTGAAGAAGTTCTTCCTCAGCTCTTTGTTTTGTTCATTTATCTTTTTCCATGCAAGCCTTGGCTTTTATCTGTAGAAATGTTGGTAAGGCTGTGCTGTAAAGTAGGTGACAGACTTGATGCAAGCTTTCAAAGACAAAATCTTCCTGCCACCCCAAACTGAAGAGCTGTGTGGAGAGTTGCCTGCATGAAGCCATGGGCTTAGACAGGCTGTATCACCACTGAGCATCATTCAAAAGATGCACTGAGGTGGCCCAGCACTGCTACTTACGGGCACCTGAGCAGTGTCAGAAAATCATCATAGCCCACGAAGTAGGGCACTTAGCCCAGAAGAGCTAAGCTGGTAATGTAAAAGGCCTTGGCACAGTCCCTGTGCCTGAGCAGCCCTTGAACAAATGCTCGGTTAGGCTCGTGAAGTGCATGGTGAGGAGCAGCAGCAAGCTAAGCTACCTGCAGTCACACCACAGCCTGGGAAGGCAGCGAAACTACTCCTTTGTGCCAGCTGGGAAGAGACATCACTGGGCTGCAGCTCAAAGGCAGGCAGGGCACTAGGATTAGCCTGTTCCAGAAAACATTCTGAAAAATGCTTAAAAGCAACTGAAAAGTGGGTGAGGCTACAAAGGGTCGGTCGGGGCAGGAATGGACTGATGGAAAAGAAGAGTGAGGCTGACAGGCAGGTGGAACTTCCACCCCTTCTTATGCTTCAGTGACTTCTGGTTGGGACAGCTCTGCCACCTGCCATTCTGCAATGTCTCCAGCCCTCATCCACAGTAGTTTGTCCTATGTTCATCTTAATTGCCTCCAGCAGATTAGTGGGGCAAGTGGAGCTTAATAAACTCTGGCTGAAGATGGCTAGACAACTCTCTGAGAGAGAAGGTCTTTCTTCTGCTGTCAAGCAGTAACAGTGGCCTTGAGAACCTGGGGCCATGTGATTATGCTCTTTATTGCATTTTATAAAGATGATATATTACAGAAGTAACATTATAGAGTTGGACAGTGACAGGCCATGCAGCTTTTGCCATACTGCAAGCACAGGAAAATTCTTCATCACTTTGGCTTTTATTGGCTAACACAATTGTCTTTAAAACAGTCAAAGTATTATGCAAGAAGAAAAATTTAAAAGTACAATAGACTGACTAGCTAAATAAAAATCCAGATTTTTAAAAAACATAAACAAAAAAGACCTTTTAACTGACTATAGTTCTGCCTCTTGAGTTGTCAGGCTTTTAATGTTTCTTTGGAGACATATACATTATATATATATACATATATAAAAATTGCTGTGAGATATATTTCTAAGCATGGAATTTGTTGAAAAGTACTCAACAAAAAGTTATACCACCTGATTATTTTATAAATAATTCAAACATTTAGTGTCATGATAGCATTCCCACCTAAAGAATGCTGAAGTCCCCCTACAAAAAAACCTGGTTTCCTTGGTCTTTCAGTATCAAGAACCAGCCTGGACACCATTTATATGTCTAAGCAGCTTACACAGGTGAACAGCACAGCTGCCTTTTCAGGGGGCTACTCATGTAAAGCTAACTCTTTCACAATGCACTGAGCAGAAATACTCACAGTGTATAAGGTAGTTTTAGTGTTTTCAGAGTTGGGCCAGAAGAGAGAGAAAGGGAAAGGAAGAAGAGAGTGGGTTCAGTGGCGAAGATTTACATATTTTCGTGACCCAAAGAAGGGGACAGAAGCAGGGATTGTTTCTTTATGTCTACACAGTAGAAAAATATCTCATCAAATTTACATGGGTAAAAATATTATGTTCCTGGGTGATCCTTTCCCTCCTGATCACTAGAAGAGAAGACTACTGAGCCAACAGGAAGAAACATTTCACAATATGCTTAAAGGAAAAAGAGTGTTGACATAATTACTGGCAATTTAAAAAAAAAAACAACAAACTAATTTAAAAGCTGTGGGAGAAGAATATATATGAAGGATCTGTTTTGCATAGAAGCAATAAGTGAGCCTGATAGCAACACAGCAAGGCATTGCTAGCACAGACGCAGGAGGCACAATATGAAAGCAAAGCACAGCCAGGGAGTCTGATAAAAAAGAGGCAATGAGAAGTGCCCTCACAAACCATCACTATGTTTTAGCTGTCTTTGGTGACCGAGTTTTAAGAATGCATTTAATTACCTTCTGCTTTGCTTTCCAACTGGTACCTAAATAGCAGACTTCAAAGCAAACTATAAATTGCATCATGAGCTGTTTGGTTTGAGGCAAAAAGAGGGCAGGTGAGGCAGGCCAGGATCCTCACATGGGCATATGCAAGACCTAAGCCCAAGGCACTGGAAACCTGGGTCAACAGCAAGGATTCCCCAAACTGGGAAACTACCAACGAAAGTGCTGGTCAGCAGCAAGGACATCTGGCTTTCCTGTCAGCGTGTAGGCACTCTCTCAACTGCTAAACCAGGGTACAAAATCCTGTCATGCCCTCTCTTCCTTCTAGTGCATTGACCCCAAACCCTCCAGCTCCCTGCAACCCCCCCAGTCCAGGACCTGGAGCCCTGCCTGCTGCAGAAGGTGTCCTAGCAAGGATGAGATAGTTTTGCAGTAGTTCCTGTGCTGTTGGGAATATGAGTACCACAGTTCAAAAATCCTTGGTATTAAACATGAAAGACCTGAGCCTAGCAAGAAGCAGCAAGAGTGACATTTAAGGCAATAAACATCAGGCATTTTAGAAGAAATCGCTATCCAGTACAGAGAAACAACCTCATAAACCACAAAATGACAGAATCCACTGGAAAATAGCCATAAGAGAGGAACTCTTGCTAATGCATCTCTGGCTTAGAGAGATAAAACTAGAAAACTCAAAGCTGACTGTTGTGAAACCAGCTTTGCGTAGTCCCATAATTTAGACAGTTCAGATAAGTGTTTGAGTTGATGTCCTGACTTTCCTGAGGACAACAACCACATTGGTACTACCTTTAATGGGGTCAGGATGTCACCCCTGAACTTTGTGCTGTTGATTCAAAGCAGTCAACATCAAGTCGTGTCAGTGCTCATACGAGCACAGGAATGAATTCAGAATATTACTCACTTTGCCAAGGAACTTTCCCATTAGTAGGCAAACAGTATCACTTTGCTCAAGACCCATACCCACTCATTTGAGGAAATTCTCTATGAAAATACTGCCATCTAAACAGTTTATGTGAAGAATATCTCCAGGAAAAAATTTAGTAGAGGTAATTCAAATGACAAACTGTAATCCATGGAACTCAGGAACACAACTGGCTTCAATGAAGCAAAAGTGCTTTTCCTCTTAAGAAAACTTTTACGTCTTCAGTGAAAAAATTAAAAAAGAAAGTCTTAGTCCCAAAACATAATATTTTTTTTTTCTAAGAAGTGGCAACAGTGCCTTGAGGTCAGGAGTATCTGCTTCCTTATCTCTGGAAGGTAGCTTGAGGGTCTGTTTCCTTCCATGAATTATGTTTCCATGATGGCCCCCTTCTTTATGAAGAAAGATATGAAACTAACCCCATTTGCAAAAACTTATCTCCAGTTGAACCCTCCTCCACACTGACTGTTGGACAATATTTGACAAATACTTAAAAAACCATTTATCTTACTAACTTATCTATACTGATAAAATAAAATTTAAGCAAATAGAAGAATTTATATATTTTTGTATCTATATAAAAAAGTATATACAGAGACATATATAGATTTGCAGTAACTAAATCGGTCTAAAGAAACTCACAGAATCACGGAATGTTCAGAGTTGGAAGGGACCTCCAGAGATCATCTAGTCCAACTCCCCTGCTTCAAAGCAGGATCCCCTAGAGCACATCACTCAGGACTGCATCCAGGCGAGTCTTGAACATCTCCAGAGAAGGAGACTCCACAACCTCTCTGGGCAGCCTGTACCAGTGCTCTGGCACCCTCACTGAAAACTCTCTCCATTTGAAGCAATTTCACCATGTAAAAATGAATCAATGCGCAAGGTATAAATAAATACAAGTAACATATATATCTTTGTGTTAGGGAAGAACGAACTTTTTTGGTTTTTTGTCTCTTAGTAATAGTTACGTGTTAAAGTTTTTCTGCTGCAATAAGAAGGTTTATTAACTTTGTTAGAAATTAAATTAAAAACTCAATTGCCTGCATGTATACTGCATTTAAAAGTCCTCTACTCCTGAATTTCTCTTTTTATCCAGACAAGTAAAATGCTGCTGGTGTTCTGTTTTTCAGTCACGTGTTCTTTCCTTAAAATCACAAGTCACCCTGCCCTGTCTGGAACATGAGGACAAAATGCACACTATTTAGATTCCTCTGTAAGACTCAGACACTAAGAAATCCCTAAATTAAAACTGGTAATGTATTTCAGGCTTAAAAATATGGGTTAAAACATTTCAAAATGTAGGAGAATCTACCTTCAGTACAAGGTGAAAATCACCCCTTGGGGAAAAAAAATGGTAAACACATTGTAAACAGGAATAAGTACTGCAATATTTCTGAGTATCTTGGTGCTGGGAATTCCCTCTGCAAGCCTCTGATTTTCACTATACATTGATTTTTATCATGAACTGTTCTAAAATTAGAAAAGGCCACAATCTCACAAGTATCCTTTCTGTTTAGTCCTAGCAGATGGAAACCATGAGGTGCTTTCTCAGCTTGAAACTGTTCCAAAGCCTGAGGCACTAATCTGACATATTAAGCCAAATTTATATAAAGTCTTGTGTCTTTACATCATGCAACATCATTTATGTCATGCTGGGAAGTGACAGTTTAAGTTATGAAAATGCTGTATCAAGCAGCAGATCAGAGCTGGCTTTATAGCAGGTCTCATGAATTTCTTCATCCAGAAAGAACAAATTTTGTGCGGGAGCATTCTGCATATCACCCCTGCAGAGCAATAGATTAAAACTGGATTTTAGCATTTACCTCTTGCTCAACTATAAATCAGGAATTAGAATTGATAATGGCAGTTATCCATCAACAGCAATGCAACTGCAGATGAGCAGGAGTAGTTTTATGGATAAAAGGAGTTCCTTTTTCACTATTATTATTAAAGAAAAGCTATTCTATTTCAAATGTTTCTAGGATCTGAATAGACAGTGATTAGATCCATGCAGGCCATCAGCATGGATAAGGAAGATGCATTTGAAGTAACACCTCTTCAGGTTGCAGAATGTTATTCTCAAACTCTAGCAGTGGGCTTGAGCTCAGGTGCAGCAGTTCACATTGCAGACCCCTCTTGACAGAAGAGTTGGAAGGGACATCTACCACAGTCGGCAGGATTCTGCCCCTCGGTTCATCGTCGTGTTTGTTGGACAATTGAAAGCTTTATGGAACTCTTCAAAGTTGCTCAAGGCACCGATAACTCTGCAAAGAGAAAAGTGATTGACAGGCAAGTTGTCTTCTGTTAAACACTACAGGCCTGTAACTGTTTCAGTGTGTTCACTCTAGGTGGAATTTTCAGGCTTTCCATGTCATTTTTCCACAAATAAAACCAAAAAGTTCAAGAGAAGCACTCCCATTTAAAGTTAATGTGAAGACTGTTTCATTCAGTGCTTTCAGAAGTATCTTACTTTGCTAGAAACTCAATGAAAAAAAATTGCGTTTTCTGGATACTATATCATTTAAAACAATTTTCTGATCCTACCCTCGGCAGCAAAGGCAGGAGATCAGCGGTAGCCTTGCACAGTGGAATCCTTCTTGCAGCACCTGCCAAACCACTGCAGTCCAGCAGGCAGGAGCACGTAAGTATACGCTGTGGTTGTGCTGGAAGTGGTTTCATTTGGCTAGTGCCAGACAGATTCTTGTAACACCCTCTGCCCACCCTGTGTACACACACGTCTGCTGGCTCCCTGGGACTTTGCAGCCTGAAGCTGGTGGGCAGGCAGAGCATCTCTTATTGGCCAGCTCAGCCTTACACCTGTGAGCATCTCGACTCCTCTGAAATTTTGTAAAGACATTTTCTTAGGCTTCTGCCCTGACCAGCTCCCAAGCTCTCTTGCTTCCAACACATATGGTGTAGTACTTAAAAAGCAGCACATCCCTGTCTCACACAAGCTAGACAATGTGTCTGCATCCCAGACTGGCACCTTCAGGCACAAAGGAAGAGCTTGCCCTTTGTATGCAGTCATCCTGGGCTCCTGCTTTCATGTCTGTATTATTACATGCTCTCAGAAATTATTATTTTACCATTGCTAGATTCAGATTGTGGTGTTTGCTGATTTTCCCTGTGCTTTTAAGCATCTCAGAATTTACTAACCTGAAATTTGCAATGATATTAAATTAAACAGCATCCAGAGTTAAAAGCAGAAAAGTATCTACTGAGATATTAACTGTATGCCTTCCCACCCTCTTTTGTTATGCAGTGGAAAGGCATTTTTCTCCATTGCAGACAATCAGCTGCTCAGCATAGCTCAGCATGGTAGAAAACATTCTTATTACATTGATTAGACTTTCTGTGGGCAAGAAAACTTGCAGTCAGTCGGCACAAAAATGTCTAAAGGTCAATTTTGTAGGGAGAATTACAAAATGAGGTTAGGCTTGAAATAAGATATACAGCTTTACTGTAAAAGCATTGCAAATACATATTCAGGGACTGGAACAGCAAGAGCTGGTCATGCAGAACTGCTGCTGAAGTTGGGGGGAGTTCTGGCTGCCATGCCAGGGATTTCAGTCTGAAACTGGCATTGAAAAATAGTAAAGACACATGCTAATACTGAAAACCTGCCGATTAAAAATAAATAAAACCATAATCTAGCCAGCGAAAGATCTTTATGTGTCCATGTATGTAACTTTTCTACCCATGGTTTCATATTGCCATACATTAACTGTGGAATCAGAGTGGGCTGTCTGGATTTCATCCCATTGAACTACATCAGAGACACTTTCCCCTGAATGGGTCACGCTGGGCTCCCTTGGCAGTCAACAGAAAGATGTACTTGCAAAGCCTAAGTAATCCAAATGTATTACTTACAGTGTGTGCATATATATACATATATATATATATATATATAAATGCCTATTCTTCTTTTACTATGAAGGGAACCTGGAGTGACTAGCTCAGATGCACACCCTGCGCTCAGGAAATGTGTTGCTCATTTCTATCATCTGTTATAGTTATTTTTTATAAATACTTTTTAAAAGGCTGTTTGGATAGCAAGAGCTGTCAAGGCTGAAACTAACTGTACTGCTGTTATAACAGTCTTGGGACATAAATGAAACAAATTTGGCAGAAATAGATAATATCATTTATTAGCCCAGTTGATATGATTTGCAAGAAGAGACAAGCACCACAGTTTCTGAAACAGAAGCCTGTTATGAGTATCTCACATAAAACCTAAGGAAAAGTTTTGTCTGTATTTTCTAGACCCCAAATTCATCTAATCATCTTCTCTGGAATTTTCTTTCTTAGCCCGATTCCTTTATGAGTTTTCCTCATGAATGCTCTATGCCCAGGCTCCCCCATATATTTTGTGATTTGCACCATCTCATGGGAATGTAGCTATGTCATGATTCAAAATATATAAGTATAGATAAATAAATCTGAGGACTTTAAAAGAGATGGCTCTTTTACCAAAATCTTAACAAAGGTTGGAATTATAAAAAAATATCACTTTTTGGTCTGAAGATCAACTTGATACACCCATTTCATTGTCAAGATGTATTTTCAATTGTTAAAAGGCATGCAGATTTGCATACTGTAGTAGTTTTAGCCTAGCTAGCTGGTGTAACAGGTATTGCAAAGGTACAGTGGTGCACATTTCAATGCAGAGTATAGCAGTCTACCAAGACCAAGCATACACATCTTCAATGCTAGATTGTACCAAATTTGTGTCATCATGTTTCCAGTTCCATTATTTCTTAAGCTGTTCTGGTTATAAGCAGCCCAAGGTGTGTTATGCATGCTGTGCTTATATCTTCAGCTTTGGTGTGGCTGTGTCAAGGGAATATGTCAGAGTACCCATGAAGCAACCTCACAACACTCCTGTGAAGGCAGTGTTGCTATTTTTCCTTTACTAAGAGAGAAATGAGGCAAAAGGGGACTCATGACCTAAATTTAGCCATGGAGAAGGTAGGATCTCAGCTCCCTCTTCAGTCATCAGAAAGTGGTAGGAATCTCCAGAACACAACTAATCCCAGATATTGGAGACACCTCCATTATGAATGAGCTTGTGAAACTAACATCCTTTCCCCAAATACAGAGGTAATGCAGCTCTTGACTGAGGACAAACATACAATTCTTAGTGAAGTAAATACAACCAACATGAATCCCAACAGAAAAAACTTGTTCTTGGTCACACAAACTCTGTGGAGAAGCATAGGAATAAAATCCAGCTTCATAATTCTTATAAAGTCTTTAAAACTTCCTCCTTTTCCAGCCTTTCCTTCCAGAGGTTCAGAGGTGTCTGTGGGAGAGCCTGTGGGAGACCTTCTGGGCGAAGACACAGAGAGGTTGTTATGGCTGGTCTACCACATCTCCTCCAAGCAAAGTGTCTCTTGAAGGGTAACTAAGAGTTCAATCCTGAACTGAATTTACAGGGCATGTTTTGCTTTGCATTATCAATATAATTCAAGGTACTCACTTTAAAGCTTTTAATGAGCTCAGGCAGATTAAATCAAGGACCCTCCTAATAGTCATTGTTTTATAAAGTAGAACTGCATAGAAAATAAAAGTGATAGATTAGACATTTTAGATACTCAGGCCATGATTATAGAACATCACAGGGATTAGAGTGTGTTCTGGTTCAACTGCTTTTGAAGGCAGATGCAAGCCTCTCATTTTTACAGAAGAGCATTTGTAATAGTGAAAGACAAGCTAATAAAAACTCTTCAATTTCAATCTATCTAAGCCAAGAGCACAGTCCAATTTTGTGTTTGCTCTTAACATGCTAAATTTCTGCAGCTGTGTGTGGCAGTGATTGATTCTGCATGTATACTGAGTAAAAACATTATTTGTGCTACCTGAACTGAGGAGGACTGTGAGCTCCAACATATATTTGCTCCCTCGCAGATTCCGGTCTAAAGGAGTTGCATCTTACCTAATAAAAGATAAAAAAGCAGAAATAGGCATGTTATCTGGGATGACTCTGGAAGTAAAGTAGAATGTAATATCACTGTTCATAAAATGCCTATGACTTACTGAGTGCACAAAATGGAAAGACACCATAAATTCTTGTTTTGTTTCACCTTTACTAACTTGCAGTTTTCTGATGGTATATTCTCTCGTTTTTCAAATTCCTTAATGGATGCAGACTTACCCACTGTTATCCTCCACCCACACATTTCCATCACCTAATCATAGTCACTTTACTAGTTCTTATTTTGAGGTTCTCTATAAGGATATCTTGCTTTTCAGCTTGTGCTGCAGCATTTAACATCTTAATAATTACCAAACATGCTTCTTGGTCTCAAAGTTATGTAATGTGTATAACAGGTATACATAATGATGACTACCATCTCTAGAATTGCAGTTATATTACCTGACACATTTGTTCCATGTTGGAATGTCAGTTTCTTTTGAAATTACACATTTTTCAAGTTTCCATCAGTGATCTCCAATTCACTATTCCTAATAAAACACTTGACCTAATTGTAACTGACCACAAAACTGGGTAGAGAGAACGTTTGCACAACTGAATAATCCCTCTTATGCTGTATCCATTGCATGAAAAATCTCATTTAAGCAGCCCTTGTCTTACCTAAGACCCTGTGTTGAATGCTTCCTATCAATACAATCCTTTAAGCCAGACAGCCCACAGGGTATGTGGACTTCAGTGCAATTTTGTCTGGCTGAAGACAGCCCTGGCAGTTTGAATGAGTCTATTGAGTGTCTTGAGCTTTGTGGAAATAGGCTGAGCTCAAGAGTACCTGGCACACACTGCTCTCACTGTGCCAGTGCTTACCCTCAGAGGGTCCACCAGACCCTGCAGCAGTCCTATAAGACCCCTAGATCTTCCCTGTGGCTTCAAAGTTTTCCTGGAGATAAACTGCCACAGAATGAAACTCAACTCAGCATAAACAACCAAAGCAGAGTTTTCTCATTGGTCAATATCGTGAAAGTTAAGTGGCCATAGACCCATACACTGCCACACTGACTCTCAGCAGACAATTGATTTTCAGCCAGGGTGTATTAAAAAACAACATTAGTTGCATTGGCTCCTGTTTCTTCAGTTTAGATGTTTCATTCCTTCAACTGGATAGGGGCAAAGTTTTATAGCCCAAATTTTACTCCTCACATAGGGAGTTTGTCCCAACTATCTTAAGCAAAAAAATCATTTCTGTTTCTCTCCCTTGTTCTAAATGTTTTTCTAAAAACTCACATCCCCTCTCAAAGTTTTACTACAGCATATTTAGTGTACATCAAATAAAGATGGGAAAAAACCAAAGATTTTCTTCACTGCTGCTTAGTTTCCCTGGACACTATGCTCAGTAACAAACGGAGGTGGTACATTTGCAACAGGAGTCTGTGGTGGAAGCAGTCAGAAACTGCTGCATATAGCAAGCACCAGAAAACTGGGCATCTAAAATGGAAAGAGGTTGGGGAGTCAATATGTGTGAGAAGACCCTTGCAGTGGAGGGAAGCAGCAAGAGGAAAAAAAGCTGCTGTGACAACACTGTGAAATCAAGAATAATTTCAGCAGTTCTAGCACCACAGGTAGATAGATGAGGGCAAAGAGAAAAAAAAGAAAGAAATATTAGTCCTGAGAGAAGAAGTCTCTGCTTATACCCTGAAAAGTCTGGGTTTGGCTGGTGTAGAATGTTGAAACAAAGCAGTCTCATCTCTGCACTGTACACTGTGCAGGTTGATAGATGGGGACGTGAAACACATTTGTACTACTCACATGGGCATAACTCAGAAAGAAAAGCTGGTTGTGTGTGAACTCAAGGCCCGGCAGTAAAGGCTCTTCTTCTCCTCCCCTCATTTCTGCAATCCATTTCCTGTATGCCTGATAAGAAAGAGATACTGAGTGCCTTTCAGCAACTTAGAGTCTAACCATATCTTTTTCTTTTTTTATTTTAATAGTACCATCTTTCAGATATTTTTCATCTACTTACCCTGAAAGCCTCTCGCAAACCTCCATTATCTGCAATGTTTTCTGCCAAAGTTCTCTTGCCTTTCACCTGGCAGAATGAAAGAACATCAGTCGTTTGACCCATTTCTGAACTTCCTTCTTGATCAAATTCAAGAAACCAGGGAAAAGTCAAAACAAGGCAAGAACAACCTCAGCCAATTTCGGCCATCGTATCTCTGGTTAAGAAAACCGGGTTTCAACATGAAAACTGTCAGTAAACAGTCCTCTGTGATAAGTTATTCTGGCTTTGGTCCTAGATCTCTGTAGCATAAAATGTGTAGACAAGATGCACTCAAGAATCCAGTCCTTGATCTTTGATCTGAGCATCAATAATTTTCCCCTGAAGACTGTTTTTCTCTGGTTACTTGTGGGATCCAATAGCCCTTTTCTTAAACTTTTGTCTAAAAGGTTATATTTGTATCTTTACATAACTTTTTTAATACTACTAGGATGCTAAAATAATTTTTAAATCATAACCTAAAACACTGTAATTAAAAATAACTGTCAGAGACAGAATTGAAATTGATAGTATATTCGGTGCTCTAAAAATATCTGTGAAGGAGATGCACGTTGCTTTTCCCCAGTATTGATTCCAAGAACAAAAGCAATATCAACAAGAATATATTGCAAGAAGCAGTGCTATCTAAACTCTCTGAAAAAGCCAGTCTCCTGGTGTTACCAAGTGCAATACCATTATGAAGAAATACTCATTTTTGTGAGCACAGCACTATTACTGATCACCCTGCCTACTAAGGTCTTAGTCGTACCAAACTGTATTTGTAAATAAGCAGTTTTACTGTCTGCTACACCTCAAATGAGCAAGGTAATTGCACACAGTTTTGAGCAGAGCTCTGAAGGTCAATGCTGACCTGCAAATCCTCTGATGACAGACTCTTTCATGCCACAGGGATGAGTATGGGGGGGGGAGGGGGGAGGTAGGGTCAGGGCTCACCTTACTTTAAGGATGGCAAAAGAGGGGAAAATGGGGGAGGAGAGGTATGTGTGCACAGCCCCACCACTCAGTGCAGATGAGCACCCAGGGTGGACCCAAGGCATCTTGCTTGATGCCTTTGGTCCAATGTTACACTCAAGGGTGTCACAAAGGAAAAAAAGGAGTGGAAGAGGAAAGTGCACTCCTTTCCTGTCAGCTCTTCCTCTCCTCAGGAAGCATGAGAGAGGTTTTTAGGAGAAAAGGTGCTGGGACACCAGGTAACACGCACACACATCAGCTAGCTTTCTTTCTGGCCTACCTACTCACACATTTTTCTTGCAGTGGGCTTGTGAAGTAGACTGATTTAGAGCATAAAATGAGAGTAACCTAGCAGTGGCACTTGGGCCATAGGTCATTTTAATAAGTGGAAGAAGGCTTTCTGCCAAACTCAGGCAGCTCTGGGTCAGGTATCTGAGATTACTCTGTGCAGACAGCTCGTGACAGGACTCAGAGACCATGATAAGCCCTTTATTTGATCAGATGACTTTACACAATAATTGCACCCTGAAGCTATTTCTATATTCACTTTTTCTTTCATTATGCTTCTTTTCTGGAGACATTTTTATTGTAAACTGGATGAGAAAGAACAATAAATAAGTTCCTTGATCCATGTAAAATAATCCTACAGTGGTGAAAAACCTGCAGAATATACAAATATTGATGTAAATGACAGGCAAAAAAAAAAGCTCTTTGCATTTTATAGCTTCCTGCAGAAGCTATAAAATATGAGAGAAAAAAATCAAGATTCTTCCTTTATCTTCTAAAAAGTGCTTTAGGTTATCCCATGGAAATAGGAGGAAAAAGCCTTACAGATGACAAGGCTGTGGGTCTCTCTAGGAAGCTCATCCACCAGCTTCAAAGTCAGTAGCTACATAGGAGGGGCAAATTCAGAACTACCCCATCTCAAGAGAAACCACAGAAGGTAAAGGGGATGGCCAAGCCAATGGCAGGAGCATGGGAAGGGCTCAGTAACATCCTTGGGGAAAGTTTTAATGACTTTCTTTAAGCAGCAATTTTGTATTGTCTACTGGCCTGGTTTGGTTACACCTACAGATCTTCATGAATGATCCCAAGAATTTTTATTTGTAAATTAACTCACATGAAGTGCTTCAAGTCTAAGTTGTTGGAATTCAGACTGGGCTACAATATGGCCTTGTTGCCTCTGAGACTAGTACAAAGAGCCCAGAGGAAGTGTTAGAATTGTTGCTGAACATTCAGTGTGACCTCTCTATTCTTAAAAGGCAAAGATGTAACTGTGTTTCTGACTTTAAAATGTAACTAGAGGTGGTAGAATTGAGTAGAGTGTGGGATATGTGTTTTATCCTGAAAATTAAGATTAAAATCATATCCCAGCCAACATTACTGGAATTTTAGCTATTGATTTCTGAAGGTCTGAGATTCATCTTATTTATCCCTCATTTATGACCCTTAAATTTTCAGGAAAGCCCATAGCTCTGACAGACAATGATATAGAAACTATTCCCTTACATTTTATTTCTCAGTCCTTTTCTATGAGCTACTGCTACCATACTCCTTTCATTTGAGATACAAATTAGGTCTGTGTGCACATGTAGCAGAAACAGCAAGAGTTGAATGTGAAATAAAGTAGGGTTTATGCATCCATTTTATAGCTGTAACAAATAATAGGTGAAATTGTTAAAGGAATCTATAAAACATGCTATTATATTCTTCTTAAAAAAAGCGGGTGCTCAGTTTTCATTATGGACCTCATCATCAGAAGACAGTTAACATGCTTACAGTAATTAGACCAGCCCTGCTGAGTGGCTTCATCCTCTTCTTCTGATTCCAATACAATGTGATGGGGAGAAGTGGTTTAACCCTGTCACCAGGGTGTGGGTAGTGGTATTTGACTGGACTAATCAAATCTGACAGACAATTTTTATCACAATTATTCACTTCACAAAATGATTTCTTGTGAGAAATGAAGTTGGTAGCCTAATAGCCCAATATGCTGGCATTTATAAAAAGATAACGTTAAAAAAAACCCAAACCACCAAAACTCCTAATGCACTGCTACTTTCAATCACTGGTGTTTTACATACATGTAAGCCAGCTCTCTTCCAGTAGTAGTTGCTGTATTGATTAATCATGCATTTTGTTTTCTCTTTAAATTTTTCTTCAGAGTCAGTTGTCCACCAAGGGTCCAAATTTCCATTTTTGTCATATTTCCGACCTTGAAAAAGAAAGAAAAAAAAGGAAAAAAAAAAAAAAAGAAAGAAAAAAGAAAGAAAGAAAGAAAGAAAGAAAGAAAGAAAGAAAGAAAGAAAACAAATGTTTTTGGAGGAGAAAACCACATACTTTTCCAGTTTTGGAATCTATCACCTGCACAGAAATGAGAGGTTAATGTACTCATGAAAGTGTGTGTATAAAATGGATAAGATCAATGAGAAAAAACTTTCTCTCACTCAAGTCATTGGTAAAAAGCTGGCATTCTATTTATCGTCATAATTTCCATTTTCAGAAAAAAATAGTAATGACTAATCAGTTCTATAGTACATTTTATAATTGCATAGTGTAAGAGGCATATGAGCTTTCCTATAAGTATAATTGTATTTTTCATCCTCAGCCCACATGTCTTTAATTCTGCAAACCTGACAATAACTAACTAGTTTATTATTAATTAATTATACACTTGATCAGGAAAAAAAAAATGTTTCATGGAAACTTCTGAAGTTTCTATTTTTTTCCCTTGGAGCAAAACCAGAACATTTGAACCCTATTCATGGAAGCAAGGAGAATATGTACATTCCTTCGCCAGGCTGATGGTTACAGCAATGGCTCATGGAAGGTTCAGCCACAGATCCCTGTTCCATATCATTTGTAGAAGAATATCTAATCATCATGTCTCCAGCCAGAGAGGAGTATAAGATTTGCTTCTGTAAGCATACCACTACCTCTTGACCAGGACCTTACATTCCAAACATAGAAATAAATATGTCTTGAGGAAATTTGTCATCTCGAGCAAAAAAATATACAAGGAAAAAATATATTAAAAAAATATGAAAGATAACATCTTCAGTACTTGGTATCATGTCCACTGGCTGTGCCCTACCTATCTTTCCTGCAGTCATAATGAATAATCAAATCACAGAGCAAGACAGCACCCACGTGGGCCAATAAACCTGATCTCAAAAAAAGCCCTAACATGTCTTGTGTCTATGTTACTGCAAAAAAAGACTTTATAAGATCTGACTGATGGACTTTAGAAACATTGGGTCATTGCACTGAAGACTAAGTCCAGGCCCTCCACATCACACTGCAGGATGGAAAAATCAGCCAGTACTCATGTGCTGTAATATCCTCTGTAGCAGCATCTCATAGCCATGCTATGCTCAAATGAAGGTCAGTTCCCAAAGTCAGGTTTATCAAACCAAACTGTCCACTTGAATACATGATTGTACTTGCTACATCATAACCTGTATGATATGGAAGTGGTAGGACAGATAGGCGCTTGTGAAGAAAAATTTCTCCATTTAGAAGTGTTTGCTCATGCAAAATGTTGTGGAGCACTGCCAGCAGGATACAAGGTTTTCATTGTTTTTTAACAGGTATTCAAAGTAAATCAACATAAGCAATCTAATGGTAATTAGGCAGCAAACTAGGAGCCTGCTTTTCTTTAAACTCCCTATATTTTCAGTGGAAAGAGGTTTCTCTAGACAGTGAGTCAGAGCAGGATGTCAGTCAGACACTCAGAATTGCTCCCTGGAGGAGGGGGTTCATGTTCCTCTCTCTCTCTCTGAAGCTTGACTTTAAAAAGCACTTTACTAAGATAGCCAAAGTTAGATGGTGGCAATGCCCCATTCTATCCAGTTTTTCAGGATAGTTGGTTTGATATTGTTAGACTATTCTTCTTTCTCTCTTTTAATTTTTTTTTTTTAATATTTTGGAATGCATTTTCTGTTCCACTTTTGTTCCAGTGTTGTATTTTAATATTTGTACGTAATTGTCTTTTGAAAAAAGTCAAAACTGAAATGAAAAGTTCTCTTGGAAGTAATTTTTATCAATCAGAAGTTATCCGTTTGCCCTTCCCACTGGAACTTTCTGAATCTGCTGTTGATTTAGTCTCCATTTGAAATAAACAGAAAGTGTCAAACTTGTGGTATTCCTTACCAAACAATATCTGGTTCAGATAGGTTACATAGAAGCAAGGTTCTATGTAACTAAATTAAAAAAAAATATAACTTTATAATTCAGCATTGTTAAAACAGTAAAAAAGCCAAAGCATATACAAGTAATCTTTCTCATCTGTCAACTTTGTGTAAAAAATAAAAAAAAAAAATTGTCAACATACAGACAAATACTTACCATTGCTATCAAACCCATGAGTAAACTCGTGGCCAACAATTACTCCTATGGCACCATAGCTTAATGACCTGTAACACAAAGAAGCAGTTTTCTCAGAAAATGTCCACAACTCATGAGCATCAAAGGACAAAAGACCTCACAAAAGATCATTCTTTATTTAAACAGGAGAGGGGTTTGGACCAAAAATCATACTTGCACAATTTTGGCTTAAAGTTGTTGAAAGTTGGAATGCTAAACTGCAATTGTTTAAAAGCAATCTTTAATATGAAACTTTACAAAGCATTGTGATGGTTCGCTTGTCTAACCAAATCACTTATTAGCATCCTAAGAGCTCCAAAATGTCTTCTTCAGCTGACTGCATTGTGTATATTCTGAGAACATGACAAAGTTATAGATAAAATTATTCTCTTCGTGTCGTCATGAAGAAAAGATCAAAGACTGAAATCTTAGCATTATCATGAAAAAAGAGGAGATCGAAGACTGAAACGGCTTCCGTAATGCCAGCTTCAATCATTCTTCACTGGCATGTAATAAACAGGCTTGCAAATGACTAACTCTAGTTTGTAAAACATTAAGCAGATCTCCCTTCCATTTTAAGAGGTCATACAATTTCCTTGCACCTGTGCAGGAATAGGACATGATCTACAGTCAGAACTAATGCACCAGACAAATGGAATACAAAGAAATATTTTGTATTCCTGATTGATAATTAATTATATTTTCATCTTTATATCCAAATAAACATGCACCTGGGAGAAATAGGGAACATTTCAGGGCACTTTTTACATCAAATGTAGTGGAGATCGCAGGGGGAAACTGATCTACCAAATTCATCTTTCATTTGTTAAGTTGTTCTTTGTGATTTTAATTATTTTAGTTATTAAGATGCCATACTTCAAAGTATCTTATAGCATTTCTAACACATTGTATTGAAATAGGAGAAAGGCAGAGGGGTTTGAAGTAACATGTTATTACTGGACCTAATGATCCATAGCACACTAATTACTCATCTCAGTCATGCCCAAAAACTATTATATGATTTGATTCCCCCTGCTCCCATGACAATTCTTTGCTTTGTCTTTTTTTTTTTTTTTTCCTTAAAGGTAATTTGCATGTGATAAAATCTTCCCTACTGTTTATTTTTTCTCAAGTACTATTGCAAACCTTCACTAAAAAATGCTAGTCAAAATCATACATTTAAGCAATGGAAATATCAACCTTTAGTGTGACAAATCCGTAATCTTGTGCACACATAGTGATAATTATCCATATTAAATATACTATGTTAGATTTGTTTTCCACAACTGAAGTGGTTATATAGGATCTTTTGCAGCTGGAGAAGTATAAAAAGAATGGCACAAAACATGTAAAGAGGTCAAGAAGAACCAATAAGCCCTGTTAACAAAGACTTCTTATTTTTCCTCCTCTAAGATTTTTAGTCACCACAGGTGGCAGGGACAAAGAACAGGCTGGTGCCCAGGCACTCCTAGGGCTTTCTGCAGCTCCAAAAGATGAGGTGAAGTTTGGGGTGAATTTTAGCCTTTGTTTCTGTGAACCCCTTTCAGCATTTTGTCCAGCTTAACAACATTGTTGCCAGAAATGCTCCCAGCTCTGTTCATGCTCTTCACTTCTGGGGCACAACTGGACAGAGATGGAGGAGATTAGGTGCAGTCCAGCAGGTATCTTAGTAGAGAGGAACTTTCTGGGGCTGGGGAGGCTCAAAAGACTGTAAGAAAGCTACCAACTCAGGTCATTTGAAGTATCTTTTTCAACATATCTGGTATTGAAAACTTGTAACTATGAAAGATGGCATTTGAATGTACTGAGATGTGATAACTCAGCTTCCCTTTATGCAAATAGGTGCAGCTGTTTTATAGTGGTTAGGCTAGAACTGGACACTAAAACTCCACTAAATGTTAAATATTTGCTAAATCAGTTTTCCAGCAAGTACTGATGACTTTCTGATGATTTTTCTGTTTCAGTGCCATGCGCTGTTTCTTTTAAGCACACAGAAAACAGATCCAGAATATTTCAAGGACAAAAGCAATCTGTTGTCTAATACAAAACAGCTACATTTGTTTACTAAATTTCATTTTGATACGTACTCAAGCAAAACCAATTTAAGTTAAGGTAACCTTTAAAGAAGAGAAATGGGCAAAGTATAATTCTTTGAAAGAACCACAACTTTATCGCTATGGCAGAAGGTCAAGATACAGAGAAATCTCTTCAGAAAGCAAAGCTGGAAACAAATCTGCAATAACCACAGCAGAAAATAAGATCACCTTAACAAGAAAGGACTTTCTTCTATCCCCAATTACCACTTAGAAAGTCACCTGGCTCATAAGAATTCTCTTTGAACGCAAATTCATTTGTTCCTAAATTGAATGTGTCTCTCTACTTATATTGCCAAAACTTCCTGTTTACAAGGACACATCCAGATTAGAAGATGGTAAACCCAAAATGTTTTAAAAGTTTGATTTTTCTAACCAAGATTTACTAAGGATATGTTTCATCAGTAACTGGCTTTATATAACTGCAGAATAACTTTCAGAAACTGCTGTCGGAAACTTTTCATGGTCTTATCCTGCCCTAAAATAGAAAGTTATTGAACTGCACAAAAGCAGTGATTTTTCAAAATGAAATATACATGACCTATAATTACTCTTTCTCAGCTACAGTAGCACATGGGCCTGCTCAGGCAATCAGTTATGCACATGGAGTTATTCTCATGCACCTCAACAGGCACGGGCGAAAGCCCACTGTTAATCTTAGATATTAGCAGAAAACGAACAATAAACTGATAATAAATGACTTCTCAGGGTATTCATTTCTGTTCAGGAAGTGTTAGTTACCTGATTTACAATTCCTTTTAATACCTGTCATGTGCACACAGCTGCATCTGCATCAGTGCTACAGCATTGAAACACTTCCACTCAGGAGCACTTAATTAGCAATTCTTGTGAGATATCAGTCATCAGTTTAAGACAACAGCAACACATAGAGCTCCCAAGGGTAAGCAAAGTTATCACATAAAG
Organism: Podargus strigoides; assembly: GCA_028020825.1. Taxonomy (NCBI): domain Eukaryota; kingdom Metazoa; phylum Chordata; class Aves; order Caprimulgiformes; family Podargidae; genus Podargus; species Podargus strigoides. Next base: position 3,365,741 of record CM051641.1, on the reverse strand, counting down.
AAGCAATTTGCCAAGTCTGTTTTTTCAATAGCAAAAGCAGGTTGAAGCAGGGAAGAACACACAATCCAGAAGCCAAGATTTCTCTACAGAAGGGCAACATGCTATTCCTGTGCACCACTTTCTGGTCTTCTTCAGCAGTGTAGCCTTCTTCTCCATTCCCTCTTCTTTGTCTATATGTTTCCAATACCTTTCCCTGTTATTCCTCATTTCCAAGTGTACAAGGTTCCCTGTTGCAGTACTTACCTAGGATACTCCGTTCCCCAAAAGAAAGGCTTTTGCAGTTCTCCTGCTGGGAATCCTACAATAGCAAAACAAATAATAGTGAGCTCCTCAGTTCAGCACAGTTGAATAACAGTCACAAGGCCCAAGAGTTTGGATTTTTGAACTTTTTGTTTGGTTTCAGAAGGTTTTCCTAGAGGAGCTTTGCTTCAGGTGGTAGTTTCAGAATGAGGTAGAGAGGATCTTTAAGAAGAAGCAGAAATCTTCCCTCCTTCAGGACCACAATGGCAACAAGATGCTGCACTGCAAGAACTTTATTTTCTTCTGTGGCTACATCCATGTCTCTGCGCATAAGCGCATGTGCTCCTATGAATAAACACTTACTGTTTCCTGCAAAAAAGACAAAAACTACTGGATTGCCCTCAGATGTTGACAGATCAACAGAGTATATATAGGCAAAATGCCACAAGAATAAGAAAAATGTTAGCCTAGTGAGGCTTCAGTGCATCAAGAGACACATGGAAGTGATGAAATGTAAGCCCAATGTAAAGGAGAGCTGTAGACTGTTAAGGCTGCAGAGTCAATTTAACTACAGGAATTATCTGGCTGCTTATGGGAGATTAACTAGTCACCAAAAACCTGTCAGTGGAGACACTCGATTAAGTGATGATCTACTGATGTTGCACATAGGAACCAAAATTGTTCCTCAAATTCAAAGTCACGGTCAATTCCTGGACAACTTTTCAGTGCATGATTGTGAAGACAGTGGAGCTGAACATAACAGTTAAACAACCCAAAAAACTGCTGAATAAAACAGACACCTATGGTCAAAGTTTTCAAATGCTGGTGAGAAGTCCAGTCCTTCCAGGCCCAAATGTGGAATTTGATGTATCATGTTAGGAGTTCCCATCTATAAGGCACAGACACACCCCTATTTTGAAGGTTACCTCACATGGACATCACCTTGACAATGAGGAAACAGTTTCCTCACATGACTTACTCGTTTTCCCATGAACCTCTGCTTCAGCTTGTAGGTCTCTCCTCAACAAATCACCTGGCCACTCAGATCAAAACAAGAACCAAATTCACTTGATTCTAACCCTATTAATTTTTGTTGATAAACAGGACATGGATTTCTTTATATCTGAGATAAATTGATAGTTAAGAAATTTGTCCTTTTAAATTTAAATTTAAATTTAAATTTTTAATTTAAAGACAATATGCGGAATGAAATTCATGTCAAATGATCTAGCAAGTAGTACGTCCTCCTGGTCTGCCCATCCGCCTTTTTCTGCTGCTCCTCCCTGGGTGTCCTGACTTCCTATTTGCAAGTAGGTTACAAAAAGTATGGTTTTCAAATTTATTCTCTGAGTGTTTTTTTCCTCTTACTTCTCCAGATGCTGTTTCATTGTTTCAAGCATGTTATCACTTGCTTTTCCAGTGCTACATTATACAATTGTACCAATGTCAAGGACAAAGTTTTCCTGATCTGACTTTTTGCCGTCCAGCACATAGAGTATGTACTATTTATGTTTTTAAGTATCTCACAGCAATGGTATGCTCATACAACCTGATGAAAATTGCTTGTTAGTATACTAAGTTAAGAGCTTGTGATAAGAGTTGAAAATCTAGTCTGAACTACTTTACCTGGTTCCTTCCAAATATTGAACCTCAGGAAAGGTTTTTGGACATGCCAATGAAGGAGTCATTAGGGTTTCTAACCATGAATGATCCTATCCCCCAAACAGCAGATGAGAGTAACTGTGGGCAAAATGAACAAATGACCCATACTGAAGATGATATGAATCAAGGCAGCAGTCACTGCACAAATCACGTTTAGGGATCACACAATCCTGTGTGCCTGTCACCACATCAAGAGGCTATCAAGATCTTGTAATGAGCTGCATTTATTTTGTCCAGGTATAGATTTGTGTAGTGAATTTGCATTTGTCTGTGTGCCAGGTAGAGGTAATACACATTATTTACTGTAAACTAGGTGCAAAACTTCACTCAGGCTCATTCATCTAAGAAATAGAATCTAAAGGTGTCTTCACAGTACATTACCAAAACACCATCAGATGTGAGTTAAGCCATGAGATACAGTGACCAAGACATGTGAATGAATGGGAAGAAACTCCAATCTTGAATCCATACAACAGGCTGATAATTGTTTTACTCAAAGCCAAGATTAGACATGCCTGAGCATAGGGCTTGTTGAAGGAGTGGTTTCTGCTTCTGGGCAGCTGTGTGAAACACCTTTGTAGTTTGATTGCACTAAAGGAAGCTTAGAAAGTATTTTCAGGCCAAAGCAGAGTCAGAAGCCAGCAGAATGTAATACACATTTAAGAAAAACTCAGGAACTGGAATATATTACCAACAAAATGTTGGGGTTTTTTCTTTTTTAAGAAAAATAAAAATATCTAGTTTTAGAAGTGATTCTTGGACAGCTAGTAAAGCAAAGGTGTCCTGTTCTCCAGAGACTGGTAGCTGTAAATGAGAGAGGGTGCTTGTCCACTATTGTAACACTACAAGAAACAGATTCAGAGTTGGCAATGCAGGACATCCTACTGTATGCATTGTTTCCCTTAGGCAAGCATCAACCAGATCATCCTTGAAGGGAACAAGGATAACAACATCCTAGACCTAGAATCTCCTCAAAATTATAACAGGAGATAGATCACCTGACAGTTTCTTATTTTGAGCTGTTTTGAATCCCTCAGTTTAGGCAATTCCCTTGTGAAGTCTGTTTCTTGCTTGCTTGGCATACTGTACCTAAAAGAATGACAAAACTCAGAGAGCTCATAGTAGGCTGTAAAAGCAATAAATACTAATAGGATTATTTGTAAGCCACTAGAGTTCAAGCAAGTAAAGCCTGATCTGGAGGAGTTAGTCAGCCAGACTTCAGAGAGTTTCACATCTTAAGGAATGGATACAGGCACTGGGAAGGTACTTTAAGCTATCACTTCACCATAAATTTAGCCTGTAGTGCATTTTCTTGTGCTTTTTCCCTCTACAGAGCCCCATAAGAGAGATATGGGTTGAAAGCCTCTCTCTTCATACACCTCAGTGCTAGAGCAGGCTTGGAGCCTACACTCAAGGCCATTACTCACCAGCACCACACAGAAAGAAAACTGTGGTCTTATTACAGACCCCACACAAACCTATTGGCCATATGTAGGATCTGAACTTGCAGAATCTGACTTGCCTGCCTTCTTACTACCTACCTACTTTTGGAGCAATGTCATAGGACTGCAGCATCATTCTGAGGTGTACACTGGTGTCACATGCCACAAGAGCACTGGAGGTCTGGGGACAGCTGAGTTCAAGCTGTAACAGAACAGCATTGATATCCTACACCCATGCATCTTACATGTGGCAAGGTGGTACAGCCAGGCTAGATCATCCTCCAGGTGGACTTTGTCCCACTGATCACAACACTTTAGAGCCCAACAGTTCCGATCACGGTCCTTTAAAGCCCAGCAGTTCAACCAGTTTTCAGTCTACCTGACTACCTACTTGTCTAGCCCATTCTTCAGTAGTTTGTATTTCAGAATGTTAGAGAAGACAGTGCTGACATCTTTCTAAAATAAAGGTGAATCACATTCACAGCACTTCCCTCTACCACCAAGCTAGTCACCTCATTGGAGAAGTCTGTTCAAGGAAACTTTCCAGGATTTACTCCACCATGTACACAGGGACTGCTGTGAGGCTGACCAGCTTGTCTTTCCCTGGATCTTCCTTCTTGAAGATAGGAATGGTATTTGCTTTCTTCAAGTTCTCAGAAACCTCCCCCAGTCACCACAGCCTTTCAAAGATAATCAAGAGTGGCCTCACAACAAGATCAGTCAGCTCCTTCAGCACTCATAGGAACATGCTGCCAGAGCCCATGGACTCATGTCTGCCCTAAATATTCTGTCTAAATAATCTGTCCTAAATAGTCTGTCTAAATATTCCGAACCTTCTCCTCCTCCACTAAGGATCAGTCTCCTAGCTTCAGACTTCCCCTCTGGTCTCAAGGGCCTGGGATTCCTGAAAGCCAGTCATATCAGTAAAGACTGAGGCAACGAAGGCATTGAGTACCTTGGCCTTTTGCATGTCACTTATCACCAGGTCCTCTGCCCCCAAACAGCAGTGAGACCATGTTCTCCCTAGACTTTCTGCTGCTACACTTGAAGAAACTTTTCTTGTTGTCCTTCACATCCCTTGCCAGATTAATCTCCAGGTAGGCTTCAGCTTCCAAAGTCCTGTTTCTGGACTATTGAACAGAGACTCTTTGTTGAACTTTCCTCTTCCTCACCTTATTGCTCTGGAACACGGGCATTTCAAGAAGTGGAGTACATCTGGTTTACTTCAAATATTTCATTCTGAATTTATGCTGATCTTGAAGTTCTGACAGCACTCCTTACCTTCACAGGACTACTTTTAACTTAATTGAAGGTTTCTAGCTTCATTTTATCCATTATATCATTTTCATCCTCTCTCTGCAGCAAGATGCTATAACATTTTTTAGAATGTATTTCCAATCTGAAACATTATTTTTTTTTCAATTTTACAGGGGCTTTACTGTCATTAATGAATCCATTTACCAGGTAATACCTTCATGGTATTATTATACACATTTTGCAGATGAATGCCCTGAGACTCAGTGTAATATTGCTACATCACTGAGGAGACACAAGCAATCACATTTCATCTGATAGTACACTGAAACGATGCAGACTAATAATGGATGAAGTAAACTAAAAACATATGAGGTGGCTCACCAAATTATGAGGAAATTTGGAGTTCAAATCTAGATATGAATTCAAATTCTATAGTTCAATTACATTATTCAATTATATTGCGTGATATTTTTAACTGAGCAAGACAAGATATAGTAAAAGTGCATTTACAATTTGCAACAATTAGTTGGTTTGTTTAAAGTAGTCTCTGACAGGCTAGTTAATCCAGTATGTAGGTAATGGGTATGGGAGACAGCTGGGCTAAACTGTGTGACATACAGGGTATTCTGCCCATTGTCGTACTGGCAATTCTCAGATGTGTTTAAAAGCTGTAACTTGTTTTTCAAGTGTCCTTGAATGAATTCAGATGGAGAGTTTTAAAAGGATAAGGTAAAAGCAGAAGACTAACTGCTGGTCAGTAAACAAAGGATACTTAATTCACATAAGGAATTAAACATGAAGATGACTAGGGTGTTGGTTAGTTATCTAAAAACAGCATGAAGAGCAGGATACATTTGTTCAAAACGGTTCCACAAACTTCTGTATGGACAACTGAATCTCTTTTCAGTACCTTTTGAGATGACTTTGCATGTCCTGCTTGTGTGCTAACTGCCCGTCTCAGTGGGGAAGGGTCTCCTGCAAGTTCTCTGTCAAATATCCCAAACATGAGGAAACATATTGGATGCTGTATAGCATCCCAGAGATCTTTGAGCACCTGTATCTAGGTGATTAGGATCAAACTCTGTCATAACATGGACCTGAATCCTACACTTAATTCCAAGTTTTATCCTATGGACAAAGAGGATAGAAAATACAAATTGTGTAAGGGTAGAAAATATAAATTGTGTAAGGCACAGTGACTGTTCCATGCTATGCATGAATACAAAGCTTAACTTTCCAAGGAGTAGTGAATAAATTAATTAACAGATAAAGATAAATTACATTCTTAAAGCAGAGGAACTCAGCAGCCTCTGGTTCAATTCTTGGCTTGGTTTCTGCTTCATCTGACAAGAGGCTCTGTTTTGCTCATGAGAAAGAGAGAACCCATCATTTCCCAACGTCAGTGGGTCAACATGAGGAGAAATGTGAGATGGTTTGTGAGGGATCAAGGAATACTGTGTGCTAAGGGACTATGAAACCTGTGGAAACATATGTTTTTAAAAGAAAGTTTAATCTTTGTTTCCTAAAGGAAAAAATACCCTAGATTCTCCAGGAAGAAAGAGAAGAAAAAAAAAAAAAAAAAAAAAAAAAGAGGAGGAGGAAGACATGGAGAGGGACAATGGGGCGGAGGAAGAAAAAAAAAAATGCTTTCCTATTTTATACATTTATAGATATGAATTTTAGGAAGAAGAAATAAAGAATGGATGTAAGGATCATGTATCATCTCACCTGTGACCATAATTAAATAAAAGAGAATACTGGTCATTAGTAAATAGGGAAAATTGAAAATGAGTGTTCACTTAAGAACACTTAAAGCTTATTTGATAACAGGGCTCAGAAAGTGTTAAGTCCAAATCTGTTATGTTCATTAACCTCTTGGAAACTAATGGCGCATTTGAAACTACTTCATCAATAACCTTCCAATTAGTCCAGTTCTTAAGGGAAGAGAAGGTGCCTCTACATGCAGTCCCCTCGTCCTCCCCCAGTCACAGCACCATGTGCTCTTTGCCAGCACTTCTCTGGCTCCTGGCAAAATAAGAGTTCTCCCTTGCAACTCACAGCATCAGCAAGCTGCCAGCATCGATGCCTGCATGCCACTTTCTATAAAGATGATATTTATTGGCTAATATGAGCTCTCATCTGTGGTTTTCTCTGTGGATGTTAATTCAAAAGTAATTTTAAAATTCTGTTTTAGATTATATCTTATTCCTGTAACATGTAATGAAGTTGCTCTCTAAAGAGGCCTCTTGACTTTCAATAGAGAACTGCAGCACGAACACAAATGACGTATAAGGAGCATGGGTATAAACTTACAGAAATAATATCAACAGTAGTTAATTATCCAATACATCTATTCAAACTTACACCTCATGAGTGTGTTGTTTATATTTGCCTCAGTTCACTGTAAATCTCCCTTTCATTACTGTTCACAACCCACATACATTACTTTTTTTGATATATTCTAGAAGCAAACATATTTACACTTGGAAAGAAAATTAAATATACCAAATGTCTAATGAGCAGTTCCTTTCTATCCTTAACATATTCAAGGGCCAATATTTTAGTGTCATAATGAAATAAAACCTCTTCTTCAACAGAAGTAGGCTAGCATACTTTGATCATCACTTGTATGTATTTTCAGCACATATTTGTTGACTGCTCTAGAGCTCATTAAAATAAACAGAGTCTTCGGGAAAGTATTTTTGAGATCCAATGACGATAATTAAAGAGACAGTATTCATGCTGCTTAGATTATATGAAGTGTGCTTAAGATACCTTTTTAGAATCTAAAGGCAATGGCATGTACCTTGTTAAGTACCTGCAATTGAAGGGAAATTGACTAGCAAATACAAAGAAAACTAAAAAATGATTCAAACTAGAATTGAAAAATGATTAACAACCATTAGAAACATAAGTGGTTGTTAATCTAAGACACTTGGAATTACAGAAAAAGAGGAAATAAATAGAACTCATGTAGAGAACATCAGGAGTAAATTTGTATAATAATAAGATAAATTATATGCACCATATTTTATAGCTCTGCTCTTTGTAGAATACCTTACCTTGATACATATACTTATTTTTCCTTTGGATGTATTACCATAGTTATACACCATTCAAGTTATCAATAGTTTGGTAATGAAAATTAAATGAAGCAATAGCAGACATAAGGATGTTTGCACTAAAGTGCAGCAAAATTTGTTACAGTCTACTGCATATACAAGTTTTGCTGTATTCTCCCAAATCTATTAATTTTCTAAATCATCTAGTTTATGCTCTCTATTAATTTTGACTTTTAGTGAGGAAAGAACTTTCATTTCAAGTAATTGAGTAGTCAAGTTGAAAACACTAACAGCTTGCCCGTATACGAAGATTTCATGGATTTGTATTGTAGATTGCAGTGAATTCTTATTTAATGTTTATATCAGTGATAGAGACTACAGAGACAGAGGAATATGTAAACCTTCCATCAAGAGTCTGTCGGAGACCTCCTTGCACTCTGAGCATAGAAAGATAAGGCATCTTCCTCAAGTTCAGAAGTGATCAGGACCTCCACATTCTCCTCCACTTCTCCAGGTACCTGATGATAGCTCCTTTACAGAATCCATGGATCAAGGTACCAATGTTGCTTTTTCCCTAAAGTCTTTCACAAAGCCTTCAGTGAATAATCAAGTTTGGAGTTGCTGTGATTATGTTGATAAGATCACATAATACATTTCCATTTCCAAACTGAACGGTCTTAATTTCTTGAATGAACTTTGGAACAACGTATTTTCCAGTTAATGTAGAAGCTGCTTTCCAGAAACAATTTCTATTACACGCTTTAAAATTCTTATTTTGGGAATTCTCCTTCTTAGTAAACTCATTTACCAAAAGCAAAGATAGATGGCCCTTGAACACACTAAAATCTAGTTTGCTCACTGAAGAGCAGAGGCACTCAAGCAGATGAGGAGCTTATCTAGTTCATTTTTTTTATTTCCAGCAGTAATCAACACTAGATGTATAGAGAATCATAGGAAACACAGAATCACTATGGTTGGAAAGGACCTCCAGGATCATCAAGTCCAACCTTTATCCCATTATCTCCCTAACCACTAGACCATGGCCTCAAGTGCTTCATCCACTCGCTTTTAAACACCTCCAGGGATGGCAACTCCACCAACCTCCCTGGGCAGCCTGTTCCAGTGCCCAACCACCCTCTCAGTAAAGAACTTCTTCCTAATATCCAATCTAAACTTCCCCTGATGCAACTTAAGGCCATTTCCTCTTATCTTAGCATTAGTAACTTGGGAGAAGAGACCAACACCAGCCTCACTACAACCTCCTTTTAGGTAGTTGTAGAGGACAATGAGGTCTCCTCTCAGTCTTCTCTTCTCCAGACTAAACAACCCCAGTTCCCTTAGCTGGTCTTCATAAGGCCTGTTTTCCACACCTCTCGCCAACCTCGTTGCCCTTCTCTGGACTCGCTCCAGCACCTCAATGTCCTTCTTATACTGTGGTGCCCAGAACTGGACACAGTACTCAAGGTGTGGTCTCACGAGTGCCGAGTACAGGGGCACGATCACCTCCCTACTCCTGCTGGTCACACCGTTTCTGATACAGGCCAGGATGCCATTGGCCTTCTTGGCCACCTGGGCACACTGCTGGCTCGTGTTCAGTCGGCTGTCAACCAACACCCCCAGGTCCTTTTCCACCAGGCAGCTTTCCAGCCACTCTTCCCCAAGCCTGTAGCTCTGCATGGGGTTGTTGTGGCCGAAGGGCATGACCCAGCACTTGCCTTTGTTGAACCTCATGCAATTGGCCTCAGCCCATCACTCCAGCCTGTCCAAATCCCTCTGCAGAGCCTCCCTACCCTCAGGCAGATCGACACTCCCACTTAATTTCGTGTCATCTGCAAATTTACTGAGGGTGCATTCGATCCCCTCATCCAGGTCATTGATAAAGACATTAAACAAGACTGGCCCCAAGACCGAGCCCTGAGGGACACCACCTGTGACCGGTCTCCATCTGGATTTTACTCCATTCACCACAACTCTCTGGGCTCGGCCATCCAGCCAGTTTTTAACCCAGTGAAGAGTCCACCTGTCTAGACCGTGAGCCGCCAGCTTCTGCAGCAGAATGCTGTGGGAAACAGTGTCAAATGCCTTACTGAAGTCCAGGTAGACAACATCCACCGCTTTTCCCTCATCCACTAGGTGGGTCACCTGATCATAGAAGGAGATCAGGTTGGTTAAACAGGACTTGCCCTTCATGAATGGGAAAGAGCGTCAGACATCTATCTGTGAGGTAATTCTTCTACTAGTTTATCTTTTTACCTTTCAGCAATCAGTAGCAGAGGGACCTGTCCTCCTGGACTGAGTTTATATCCGTTTGTTCTTTTGTTCAGTACAAAATGCCTTCTTTTTCAGATCATCTACTAATACAATGGCCAGCACAGATCTTCATAACACACCTCTCCAACTATACTGAAAACAAGTAATTTGTTCCTACCTCTTTTTCTTACCACTAATCAGTCATTAATTTACAAAAGGACCTTCTTTCTTGTCCTATGACAATTTTCAGTTAATAGCATTGGAAAAGAATCTCATCAAAAGTGTTCTATGGAAATAAACATAGTACATGAAGTGATTTACTTGCTTTTTAAATTTCAAAAAACTATTAGACTAAGAAATCGTGATTTTTTTCTCAAAAAAAATAAAAAAGCAAAAAACAAGTCATGTTGACTCTTCCCCATTATATCATATGCTTATTCAGTCTCTTACTCATTCATGTTTTGGTCACAACTCTATTCCTTCATAGAGGTGCTAGAATTACTTTTTATGGAGATCCATCTAGGTTCTCTTTTGAAAAAAAGGATTTGACACTTGCCACACCTATTCTTCCTGTGCTAAGGCCACTATAAGCTATACATCAAAGCTGGTTGTTCATCAGTTTCTTGTCTAAGTTCCTTTGAAATACCTGAGAGAATATTACCTGGTCCTTATATTTGTCACAGTTCATTATATTAATTTCTTCTAAAGTACCTTCTATTGACACTAAATTTGAGACACTTCCTCAGACTGGACTCCCATAAGAAAAGCTGCAGGATAAGAACTTCCCAAACTCTTCCAATGCAAATAATTATCTTTTTTTTTGTGCCATAGAGGCTCTCCTCTTTCAGTGTATTTGTAAAAAAGGTTTTGTTATTAGTTCTTATGCTTTAGAAAGTTGGTTCTCAAAGTCTTTGTGGACTTGCTATATACTTGCTGTATATACTTTATGGCCTTGCTATATATATTTTACGTTAAACTTGCTAGAGTTCATGTTATTTCTTATTCTGAAGTGACTATCTTTTGTAGAACTTTCTTTCTGTTGCTTAACTGGGCCTTTAAAACAGCCACAGTTTTTGTAGCATATCACCGGACCCTACAGAACTTTCTATGTATTACTACTGAAAACACAGCTGCAAAGCAGCAAGGTAATAACTGCTGGGAGTGAGATTTGCCCAGCAGATACATCACACAATACGAGTATCCATAGGCTCAGAAGCTTCAGTGCCCCGCAGTGCAGTTCTTTCCCAACAGCATTAAAGGGGACTCAGTTGTGATGTGACAAATACTTACCAGCAACTTCAGACCCAGGTATGTTCTTCCCACAATACCCAGGGACCTCTTCCCCTGGCCAGCACTGGAAGACCACTTGTACTGTGCCTTTCTATGAGTCTTCCCTCCTATTACACATCATTTTTAGGGCACGAGTACCTTTGTACCTCTCAGGTAGGAGAGAGCTTTGTTCAGAAAGAGTCACCTAAATTCTTTTCCTCTTAGAAACAGTCCAAAAAGGACAGCGAGCAGCACTATCTAAACTTCAAGGTCAGATGCCAGCAGTACAAGAAGGTCAGTCAGCAGCTATGATAGAAAACATGATTGCCTCTGCACCCGTGACTGATTGGTTACGTTTGACAGCCCTCTGCTTCGTGACACCGTTAGCCACAGCGTCTGTGAAATTCAGCTTCAGTGACTCCAGCCTCTTGTTACAGCCTTCTCTAACGTGCCATGGCAGAGAGGCTGGGAGCACTGAACTCTGCTGAAACTTGAAAGGACCCAATATTAAAGCAGACATAACAGCAATGGTTCTCACTTCGCACTGACCAGGATTCCTCTCCCTTCGCACGATACATCTAAAGCAGCAGCAGTGGCCAGTGCTTACTGCTGTCGTGCTTCGATGCACCTTGGGGCTGCGATCAGCTCGGGGAGGTCTGCCTCAAGGGCTACCTCAGACCACCAACAAAAATGCGGCTGCTTACTGATGGCAGCCCTCTAATTAAGATAGAGCGGTCTAGGCCTAGAAATTATTTTAAGCAAAAGAACTGCCTAGTTATCACACACACTTTACAAATGAGCTCACTTAGACATAAAAGAATTTGAGTGGTTTGAAGGCAAAAATTGTTTACAGAAACCGGCAGAAGGAGAAACCAGCAGATTGACAGTCCTCTTCTGTAACTTCTTCAGTGTGATACATTCATTTTCTGCCTTTCAAAAGCTGCTTCTCTCTGAGACCAACAGAGATTCAGGAGAAAAATGAGGAGATTTTTGACATGCAGCCGCCTTCCAGACCCTGACAGCACAGAACAAGAAGGCTGATTTACCTTGCAAAGCTAATAAGAGCAAAGAGAAGTGTCAGGGTAAAGATAACACTGTAGTACACAGAAATACTGGTACAGACTTTTAAATCCAGTTAGAAATTTTCTGTGCAAAGTCCCATTAAAGCCAATGGGAATGAACATCCAAATCCACATACATCTTCAAAAAACTCAGCAGGTTTTATGCTCTCTAAAAACAACCAGTAACTAAAATTAGCATGTTGTACTGTATATACAAGATAATTTCAAACTATACAGGTAAGAATTTTAAGTTAACTACAGATAACACGCCTGGTTCTTGAAGGTATTGAACAAATCAGCTGGACACCATTTCTTAGGTTTTCTGGTTTATATCACAGCCTCCCCAGTCACATTTATTGCTACGTATTTACTAATGCTAGAGGACTGAGTTGCTATAGCTTGAAGAGTTACTGTATATTTATGGAGGTATGTGTACATATGTTTTTTCTTCAGAAAACAGAAACATTAAGCTTTAATAAAAGTGATTTAAGCTAACATTTGCAATGGACAGAGTACACACATAAGCTATCACTGCAACTCAACTGACATGGGGTAACTCATTAAGCAACAGTAATTCAAATCTGTGGGAGCCATTGCTTTTCCAGAACTATTCTCTCACTTAAGATGTTTCACAGCTGAATTACCAGGTTTGAGATTTTGATTTTCAGTCACAAACACACAAACTGTACAGATATTATCTGAAGCTTGATGCATACTCTTCCCAAACAGACACTTTATAAGGAGGCTCAGAAGTCAGGTACTCACTGATCTGGTTGGTAGATGCACTATAAAAAGCGTTTACAGTAGTTGGGCTTGTAAACCACCTGTAGTAAGAGCAAAAGAAATCAGCTGTCAGTACACTTACACATCTTTACTAATAGAATGAGCAAAGATAGAAAATGAACTCAGTGGAAGGAAGAAAAAATGTGAAGGATCTAGGATACATTTAAGTTTAAATATTCCTCCATTTCAACACATGCTAGCTACACGTTCTAGAACATTGAAGTCTATTGTTTAATGGCTTTAAGTGTATACAGTCAATAAATGTTCAACAGGAAGGATTGTATCTTTCAACCACTCACAAAGAAACTCCCTCTTGAAACTAGAGGAAAGCATTTTGAAATGAATGAAGTGGCTTCAGATGATTTGCTGAACAACTACTCGAACAATTAGGATGACGCCAGCAACACGGGCAGATGCTTTCTGGGAAACTATATTCAAAATAAATAGCTTCATGTTCTGTACCCTAGATAATGAACATGGCCATCTGTGTGCTCATAAACAAATAGACCTCTTGCAAGGCAAAACAAATTTAAAAAGGAATATTAGCGTTTCTTCTCATAGTTAGATTTCTCATACATACTGGAGGGAAACCTAGATTTAAATAGCAAATAGGATTTTTGAATCTCCTTAGCCTAAGCTCCTCTATATTGACAGCGGTTTCACCCATATAAGTGGAAAATCTCAACTGACTTCAACAAGACCCAAATCCCCTCAAATGAAATTCTGAGTTCAGGGAGTCCAAGATTTCACTTTATGATTTCATAAGGAAGTGCTGAGATAAAATAAAGGTAATAAAGATTATTACAATTAGTGGTTAATCCATAATAAATTAGAAGTAACTCTAGTAAGTGTCCAAACAGGAACATCTTGATGTCTTTAGCAATGCATTACTTGGAAGTTTTGTAAAGCCAAATTAATGCAATGCAATTGCGTCAGAAAATTTCTTTCAAAGAGAAGAGATGGGAGCTCAGTGGTGTCAGTGACTTTCATGTACACAATCTGTGCTTTAAAATAACACCATCAAATAAACGAGTTATCTGCAGATCCTGACTGTTTTTCTGGCAACTGATGTCCTCACGTAAACCATGCAACAAAGGAGAGAGTGTTAGAATGGCAGCTTTCTGTCTTTTATCAATAAATTCATCTGCTTCTCATCTTCAAAGCTGAGCAGCTTATTTTACAGTGCAGCAACTAGAAAAACTAGACAATGAAAGCAAAGTGTGATGTCATATAAATAACCATCCACCGTATTATAGGCTCTAATTGCCACGGATAACTCTCCCTGGTTTGTTTATTAGGAGATTCTGAAGGGGAGGAGCAGGGGGAGGTTGTTTTCTGGTGTGTTGTTTCCTTTATAATAAAGAGATTAAATGTTAGAGGTAATGTAGTGAGATAATGGAAAATTGAAGAAAGAATGCTTATGATGATAAAGAAAAAATTAGAGGACTTAATTAACCGCATTTCAATTTCATGTTTGTTCACAGCAGCAATCAGATGAACTGTTTTGAAGGATGCACGCCAGTCACTTGCACGGTGGGACCTGTTCTCCAGGCTTAGCAGTAGCTCTGGAGAACTCTGACCCTTTTTTGACAAGGAGAGAACCCATCTGAACAGGACCCATCTGAAAAACTTAATATTTGAATTTAGATTTTATTGTAAGCTTGAACAAAGACACATAGCATTGTGACTTCCACCTCACCCTGTTGGCTCGTTCTTACAAAGGCCTTTCTGTTCTCTTGAACAACAACTTTCAAGCATGAAAAAGGCTTTGAGGACAACAAATCCTCCCTTTTTGCAAATCCCTCTTAAGGCAAGTATGTTACAGAGCCTCTCATTTCCAATCACAGGATCAAAGGCCTGAGACAGATAATAGATACTTCAAAACAGACTGATGTGCTTTATTATTCTCCCCATACTCTTTGCCGCTGCAGCCCCAGGGGCTCACCACATCTGGTTCAAGATAGGAACCACCACAAGCAGTGGTTAAAGAGCTCTTCACTGACAAGCGACACCTCTCCCAGCAGTAGAAGTGTGCACACATTTTTATTGGGTGAGGATCTAACCAGTGATGCATGTACTTGTCACCACAGGAGCGCCTCACTCTGCTCAAGAGCAACTGCAAATGCTGTTGCTACTTGGTCCTCAGCTACCAACAGCACACCATTGCTGGCCGTGCTTTCATACCAGTGAAATCGTAGACTCATAGCTTGTAGACTAGCTGCTAAGATTCATCACACCATCCCCATCCTGAAGCTGCTTCTTTCTTCATGATCTACCACCACAATGACAAAGCCTATCCTGTTTCCTGAGCTTCGTATGAGTCAACGACTGATCACAGCCTCAATTGGCTCACTGTAGAACTGAACTCATTTCCTTCCAGGTTGCTCTTTCATAACGAGGCTTCAAGAATGACTCTGTATGAAGTTTGTTGTTTTTAAGCAGCTGGGAAGAGGGAACTTAGCAGCCTTACCAAGGAGCCAGGAAGAACAAGGGTTCTCTAGTGACAAGAAGAGTATACTGCTGAATTTCATGTTTGATGTTTAGACACTCGGCAAGGAGTATATTTACACTTCAGCATTTTGTTGCACCATTCTAAGCCACTTACAAAAAAAATTAGGAAGCATTTTCCACAAAAGAGCAGAAATAACTGAGGCTGCTTCCATTCAGACTAACAGAACAACTTCACCCCTTATCTGTCATTTGCTTTCAGCGAGCTCCTTGAAATGACTGAACCTTCAATGACAGACCTTAGAGATATATATAGACAGACTAATAACACATGAAATTACTATAAGGTCTGTAATTAATAGCTGCCACTGTTAAATTTTGAGGAAATTTCACAGTAGCTCTCTCATTCCAGTTTGAAGTCAGGTTTGCTGGGCATTTTATCTAGGTCTGTTTACAATTTCAGTGCATTTGATCTATTAGCAGAAGGGAAAAAACCAAAACCAAACCAGGTATAACAAACTCTAAGCTCTTAATAATTACAAACTAAATTAAAAAAAAATCTAGAATTGTTTACACTGTTTCCATTTGCTATTATCATGTGAGAAAGGGACAGCTTTGAGTGACATCCTGTAACATTACTTATAACTACTGCAGCAGTCAAAACCTAATGCTGCAAACTTGACACTTGTAACTTTGAGATTTCTCTTGTAGAAATAAAATCTGAAACCTGCACTGAGATAGCAAGTAGGGCAGATACTCTCTTAGGTCTGTTTCTTTAGGCAACTATTTTCTCCATGGTATCTTCCTTTCTGAATTAAGAATATCATGTGCTACAGTGCCAGTCATAAAAGGGGTGACAGGGAACATTTATAATACAGGAGAAAAGTTATAAATTTATTGAATTCTCTGTAAAGCACAAACTGAACTTGCAATTTGTTCTCTCAACTTTCTGAGTCAGAGGAATTCACTCAGGAGGAGTAGAATTTGTTCAATGTCCTGAGTAAAATTTAAAAAAAAAAAAATATCTTATAAGTAGAGAAAATGAACTTGTGAATGTATAATGCACTTAAGCTGGTATAGAAGTGAAAGGCTGTACAAAGCTGCTATTGAAGCAAGAACCTGGAAAATCTCTTTCCAAGAAAAGACAATAAAGAAAAACTTCTAAAGGGGAGGCAATCTTCAAGGTGACTTTCAAAGTGTATGTCCTCTTCTCATTGTTAGTCTGTTTTATATATTTTCCCATGTAGAAACAGATGATTAGCCTCCCTAGGCCAGGCTGCCATCTGTCTCCCCCATCTCTCTCCTCTTATAGGACTACTAGGTGCCTATATCTCTGGCACTGAAAGTTGGATGAAAATTGAAGAAAGGTTTGGCCAGGTCTAAAGATCTTAGAGAATATGTCCTGACTTCAAAGGAGAAAGATTAATAATAATGAAGTGGTATGCCCAAGAAGCCCTCTGATGCAAGTATGATATCAGTGTTAAGAAGGATAGATTCAATCACTGTTAAAAAGGTGTGGATGGGTGTTCATACACACATACATGTATACACTTACATGTGTATGTATATTTGTATGTATGAATTTATATGGCTCCATGGATGAATAAGCAAACACCACTAAAATCCTAATTCTCCTTTATCTCTCCCTTCCACATGGCCATCACCTCCCCACAGACTGCCTGTCACCTCCCTCTGTTCCAGTCGTGTCTCACCTGGGTTATTGTAATTGCCTTCACATCTGGCCCCCTTCCTCCTATGCTCCACACTTCCAGCCTTGCCTCCTCCATTCAGCCCTCTCGACTCAACCTGTGTTGTTACATGCATCACATTCCCCAGTTCCGGCCACAAATCCCTTTCGTGTCTCTCTCTCCTGATACCTGAGCACTTTTTCTCTTGTTTGATACAGCCAGCTGTCAAGATGACAGCCCTCTCCCCAGTCAGCTGTTAGGATCACAGCTGGCAGCCAAAGCGGGTGTTGAGGACAGCGTTGTTCCTCTCACAACTGTGATGCCCATGTGGGAGCCTGGCCCTGGGACCGGCAGAGCAGGCAGCTCTGGTGCCCCAATGCCCTGTCACAGCTCCGTGGTACCAGTTGGGCTGGGTATGTCCCCCATCCATACCCTGAGCAATGCCTCACCTGTCTCCCTCCATGCTCCTTTTTCCTATAAGGCACATAAGTGTTATGGAGGGAGAGAGAAAATCAGAGGACAAAGAATTTTGATAATTGCTCCTGCTTTGGGACATATTTTTCCCTCTTTTTAGTTTACAAAACTATTGAATTTCCATAATAACTTATTTCCAGTTTAGTATCCACATCCTCCCTTGCTCTATCAAACTCCTTTGTCTTGTATCTCCCAGCTTTTCTGTCTGTCCCCTGATGGTGTTTCCCTGGTGCTTTGAGTGAACCATCATTTTGATTTTCTATTTAGTTGACTATGCTGAGGAAAGCAAGTCCAGTTTGAAATAACATTGCTGAGAAATCTGGACAGTCTGCTAAATGAATATAATGTTTCACTTTTTATGGTTAATATTACTTTACTAGGTGGTAACTTAGATCCTTAAACACTCATTTTCTCATTTATCTTTATCAGTTCACAACTTGGACTGTCTTATAACACCTGTCTCTAAATATAAATGTTATGCTAAAAGCTACTGAATTGGGGAAAAGAAGAAATGAAACAAACAGAAATAAATCCTCAAGGGTAATTCTCTGTTAACACAGCACCAAGCTTCAGTGTAGACCAAAGATCTGTGGAGTTCTATGAAATATCAAAGCTTTAAAAAAAAGTAAAACCAGAAAAAAAAAAAAAGAAAAAAAAAAAAGAAAAAAGTGAAGTAAAAGCATCAGAAAGCAGTAGAATCTGATAGTTAAAATGTGGAAATTTAGAAAAAAATTACTGGAGGTGACAATGACTCTCTGTAGTCTCTGGTACCCGCCAGCAGACACAGCAAAAGCAGACAGTGTAAGGGACACCACTGTCAAAGCCCTTTTCTATTGCCAGACAGGTGCAAAGATAGAATAGTCTCCCAGCAGGAATAATTACGACTGCAGGGTCAGGTGGAGGTTAGCCCCAGCCCCACAGAAGGTAGAACACGTAGCTGTGCTGACAAAGGAAAGAGACTAAAAATCCAACTGGGATCCCCCCAGGCCAGAATGTGCCCCACAGGATGACAAGAAAAGCAAGACAAAGTTGATGAGGGAGCTGCCAAGTAGTCCTTGAAATAAGATGATAAAAGACAAGCAAGAGAAAGTGTTCAATCTTGTAGTGGGCAATCTCGTAAAACCTTTGGGGTTTTTTTAAGCATACTCATAGGACAGTTCTCAGCTTATAGCCCTCGAGGTGTATAGTCAGGGATTAACTGCCAATTAATTTCCTTACATGGTGAGATTTCCCATCATGCCAAGCATCTACATGATCCACGCTAGTGCTGCCCCAGTGCTGCTCATGAGAAGGAAGTTGCTGATCACCATTGCTATAGAGAGGAAAGAGTTGTTTCACTCCTCCCATGGAAACTGTCGGTCTGAGGAGAATATACTGTTGTGATCTAGCCCTGTGAAGTGCTGGGGTCTGACCCCCAAGCCCTGAATTAAGGTTGACATATGGGTGGTTCCCACAGTCCTTTAAAAGGAGGAGATGAGTTTGCCTTTTGGCTTTCCTCCAAGGTGCAGCTGACCTTGCAGGGAAAGCCCTTGGGTAAATGAGTGCCAGGTGTCCTGTTTGGGGATAAAAGCTGGGACCACTTGCAGGAAGGGTGCAGTGTCTGTCTGTGAGGTGGATGCACTCTGCAGAGTTTCCCTGTTGAGGAAGGACCTCCTTGCTCTCCCTGCAACCGGGCCCCAGTCAGGTTTGGTGCTTGTGAACGTGGGCTCTGTGAGAACAATATGTGGCTACCTCTATCCCATATGATCAGCCTATTGACTTGGCTGTCTCCCATCTCTGCCATGGGAGCTTTGTTTATTCCACCTATTATTGGTCGTGCTGTGTCATTCCAGGGGTCGCTGGGGTTGATGTCTGCTATGTGTAACCTGATTGACTTGTTTGTACCCCCAGGGATCACACATGTACTGACCCTTCTGTATACAATAGAGTCTGCTTGCTGGTTCTTTCTACTGCTGGCTGTGTCCTTTGTGCTAGGCCTAGTGATTGGCAAAACACCCTGGCATCCAGGGCTGCAGGAAAGACCATAAAATCATTCCCTGGGACTGACCATTGCAATGTCAGAGAAAGGTGTGACAAAAAGGTAAAATTCAAGATTAAAATTAAACTATAAACAACCCCTCCAGAATGTGGGGCCAAATTACAACACTCTAATCAGGAACACCCTGTGCCTGTTCTGCTGACATCCTCTACCTGCTTCATGGACAACACAGAGCCACCCCTGAAACAAGGTATGGTTCAGTTTGAGTAGGAACTTCCGGAGTCCTAAGGGAATACCACCACAGGAGCTAAGCAACAGCACTGATTTCAAAGCCTCTGTGTAGAAGGAGTCATTTTTAAGTAGCATGATTAGATTAATTAAATTCTGTTTAGGTTTTAATTTGCATTTTAAGGATTTGATTACCCACCAGTAAGAAAAGATACTGATTCTCTCATGTATTTGATGACAGTATGTGACACAGTCTGCACTCTCAGGTTTACAAATAAATAAAAATAACATATGTAAATTAAATTATGGGGTTTTTTCATATCATTTCTATCAAGAGCAGGTAATTAACAATGCTGATTGCTATTACTAATAATAACATTATCTCTTACTAACAGTTCCATTCTTAGAGAATTATTTCATAAATCCCTGCTGTATTCTAACTGTGACCAAAAGACATAATCCATTTTTAATTGAGATTCAATTACCCCTTTTTTCATTAAATTAAGTCACAAGTGTATGACTACTGTGCATCAGAACAAGGATACCTAGAACTACAAAAAAAAAAAAATCCACAAGAGTTTCTGAATAACTGGGGGGTTTGCCTATAGGTTTTTTGTATCATAATACACTGCTGTGTATATAATTCTATTAAAACATAAATTGTATAAATTAAATTATGTAAATTAAAATATTGGTAGTTGATTATGTAAAATGTGCTTTGTCTACTCACTCTGTTTTTGGAACTTCTTTTCTAAGCCAGTAGAAATCAGATTGGGCTGCATATTTGCGAGTTTGCAACACATTGCCAAAATAGTCACTTTCTGTAAACTTCAGCTGTATAGACAAAGCATAGACATTTTTAAAGCATGTCCAAGGAAAGAAAAGATGGCATAAAGCAATCACAATTTTTATTTTAAACAATATAAACACCTAATTCTTTAGCCATCAAAGCAAGTAAAATTTTCACATTTGGGAGGAAGAATAAATATTTTGTGAGCTTAGTTAAAAAACAGTGGCTGAATGGACCTATGCAAGGGACTGGAACATCGGAAAAGCTCTTCCCTGCACAGAGAACAGCTGAGGAAATCAGAAGGACCCAATGAAGAATTGCAAACCGCATGTTTCTAAGGCTGTTATCCAGGCAGCCTTTTTTCCATAAGTAGGTCTACTTTTATTTTTAAAAGTGCATTTTAAAACAATCTTTAAAAATATAGCAAAGCCCCTTTTTTCAATTTGTTTTGCACTTTATTACAAATAGTTTGTACTCTCTGCCCTGTGAGGGTTCTGCCACTGCCTTCTTATTGTTTCCCACACGCAATGCTTACAAACATAGGGCTTCATGCTTCCATAAGACTTCAAATCTAATAGCAATGCACACACACACACAAAAAAACCTAACTATGCAAGAAAAAGGAATGTCAATCTTTTATAAATCCAGTTGATATCCCTGTCACCAGTTTCAGGCAATCCTAGGTCTTGTGACGAAGTTACACTTCAAATTTGAACTATGGTTTTGCAACTGTGATTAACAAGTGTTTTTTGCTAGACATTACCACTTATCTGGACTTAGTCCATGTGCGGAATGATAAAGTTGGTCACATCCTCTGTCTCATTATACTGTCTTCCCAGCACCATGTCCCCGTACTCTTTCCAAGGGCAAGGACTAGGATGGTAGACCTGGTTCTTCAAAGATTTCTCAATAAATTATGCTTCTCTTTAGCATTCATTCATGTTCTCTGGCAAAGATGACTACCATTCTCATATTTTACCAGTTCAGGACTGAACTTGTGATTCTGCTTTGCCTGTGACTTTCAGTAATACAATCCATCACATGCATGCTACAGTTACCTCTTTGGAAAATGATAAAATACAGTATTCTTCATCATCTCCCTTCCTGCCTTAGACTGAACAGATACAGGGTCAGGAAGGAGTCTCCCCAGCATAACCTTGTCCAGCAGCCAGCATGGTAGGCCTATACATTGGCTAGGATCTCTAGGCATGATTATGAGCAACAATCATAAATGAAATTCATAGCCTGAAGAGACAGGAAGAGCCTATACAGGGCACCATAAATTGTGAAGTTCTGAGGAAAAATGCATTATTATTTTTGAAGATTGTCACTTTAAGAAGCAATGCATTTTTGTTTGTTTCATTTTTACAACTAAATGCAAAATTTATGCCAGTGTGTTTAACCTTTTAAATGCTTAATAGCAGCAAGGTTCTTTGCGCCCAGGCACATTTTACTCCCAGCAGGCCTCATGGTCATCTTGCTTAGACACACTGGCATTAACAATTTAGACATGAGAGCTAGCATACTTAATTCAACGTCTAAAAATAACCAGACAAGCAGAACTCCAGATGTGTGCAAACAAAAAAAGAGCTTTGATTTTAGACAGCAGTGAAACAGAGTAGAGAATGGCTGCAGTATGTAAAAGAAGAAAGCTGCAAGTCTGACACTTACCGTTTTAATGTCTTCATTAATATATGTGTCATTCATTATAAACTGAGGGTAACCCACTTTTGACATGACTTCTTTTGCCTTTGAAAAAGAACAAAAAAGAAAAAAGGGTTGGCAGATACAACCATTTCTCAGCATATTGCTTTTTTTCCCCATTCTTTTTCCACTTCGTATTATTACGCCTCTCTGAACGCATCCTAATTCAACTTCAAACCAACTTGCCAGCAAGGTAAACCTGGTGCCGCAAATGAACTTCGCATCACAACGTAGAGGGTCCAGGCTCTGTTGTTAGATTATCGCAGTGGGTCTGTTGTCACATGCAGAGCTTTTGCAGGCTTACAGCAATGAGTTTGAGTGCAAAATCTTAACAGATTATTTTCCCTACTGTTTTTTGTGTTAATCAGATGGTCAAATGCCTGTTTTTACAACATTTTCTAAAAGACAACAGGAAACGGCCTGTTTCACTATGGCGCAGTAGCTGATATGTATCCAACTGTCAAAACAGGTGTGATACACAGATACAAATGAACTTGGGTCCCAGCAAGTGCAGACTGACCTATTTCTGCTGAGGATCACTTTCATTTACACTTCAGGATAGGTGCACACTTTTCTGAAGGACACCGTACTTCCCTAAAACCAAATGGCTAATCTTTGTTTCACTCTCCACTTTCATCCCTCTTACTTTGCAGTCTTTTCCCTTTCCCTAATATCAGTAAAGATGTTAAAATAAGACACTTTTCATTAACTTTTGAGTTTTTCCTCTTTCAGTCATGACTTGTTCCCAGTGTTTACGCACAATGTGTGTAAACAATCTGGTGTGAAGTGACAGTAGCTCTAGATGAGTACTCCCACTTTGTAGATCATGGCTTAAGAATATCAACAGCCTTAGTAATGTCCTCATAGAAACACCAGCAGGTCACCCAGCCATCCAGAATCTCTGTGGAAGCAACATGTTTCCAGAAGAAAAGCAGGATACAAAAGGATAAGGTGGCACACCAAGAAATGAAAAATGACAAGTCTGTAGAATAAATTAAAGACATGATGGACTATGGTAGCACAAAGCTTTCACTTTGCATGTTTTCAGGATGCTGAACGTAATTTCTCCTTAAGTCTTTGGAATTCCTCCCACGCCTCAAAAAACACTCTTCTAGAAATTTTTCTTCAAACTCAAATGTGTAAACTCAAATTAATATTGCAAGACATGAAATGCACTAAATGGATTAGCCTTTAAACCACCTGCAGCCATACCAACCCTGACTGCTGCTCTCTGTGAGCAGAGCTTGGACGTCTGACTGACGTCTAAGAAATAGAAAAGTCTACTGACTTCTATTTCCCTCTTGCTGCATGGGGTGGCTGTTCAGGAGAAGATTCCCCCTCCTCCACAATGAAGTCCTTGCCCCCTTTTTCCTCTCCACAGTGTCTCAATACAACAGGGCCCCCTATGACAGCAAGAATTAGAAACTTCTGTTCCATGACTATCAGAAGGAAGCTGCTGGAGGACAGCTGTGGTTTAACTAAAATTATTTTGTCTCCTCTTTTATTTTTCAAGAAGAAAGGCCTCTTTGCTTATTTAAACTCCTTCCATTTCTCAGTCTCATTTCCAACCCAAAGTCATAATCCTCCATTTGTGGCATCACAACTAATTGCAGTTGAGATAACTGAGATGTCACAAACAGAAGATTATAACTTCAGGTAGGAAATTAGCAGGAGAAGCAGA
The DNA here is from genome assembly GCA_028020825.1 of Podargus strigoides. Taxonomy (NCBI): domain Eukaryota; kingdom Metazoa; phylum Chordata; class Aves; order Caprimulgiformes; family Podargidae; genus Podargus; species Podargus strigoides. Next base: position 3,341,724 of record CM051641.1, on the reverse strand, counting down.
TGAACTCTTTAGCAACAAAGATCCCATTGTCATGCAAATATCTCCAGTGATAAAAAAAAACAATGGAAGACAAATGCTGAACAGGAAATATGAAATGAGACAAATTAACTTTCAACAGAATGTTTTCTGTTTTCCAGAAGGCAGAGCAGCCTTTCAAGATATTGTAAAAACCTGGAGGGATAAAAAGTGGGTGAGGGAGGCAGTGTAATTCATCTGCAAGTTTATATATAGCCAAGAGCACCTGCTTTTTTTTCCTGGTGGTGGTGTCAGGTCCAGCTGACTGAACTTTGCAAAGAACTGGAAAATTTTCCATTTCAAATGTTTCAATCCTAGTTGTTATACTAGTCTTGAGAAAGCAAAGATAAAACTCATCAGTTTTAGTTTTTACTAATTCATCTGCTTAAACAAGTTCAGTGAATCTCGTATGTTCTGCATGCATTCCAGGGTAATCATCAGAATCACAGTAGCCTCTGTGTTGAATCTACTTAAGTGAGCCCCTTAGCATTTTGATCATACAGATTTAACTTATACGATGAAGAGCAACCACTTTAAAAACAATCTACAATGAAACTTGCAAAAAATCAACAGTGACTTTTAAAGAAAAAGTAAGGATTAACTGTGTCAGTACAATGTCATTCTGCTAATGATTTAGCCAGCACAACTCTGTTCACTTGAGTAATATTTAATGGGAGTTTGAAGACTCATTCATGCAGCACAAGAAAGTGGAAAACTCTTCTATGACTGGCTTGCTCTTCGATAATTTAGTCAATATTTTCCCCTTGATAAGATTAAAAGTATGTTTAAAAGATCAGCCTTCCAGGAGGCATGAACACACATATGGGAAAAGCAAGTGAAATGTGACAAATGTACAGGAACCAGCCATGTGGTAATTGCACATGAATTCGCCGTAAACACACCATGCACAATTTTTTATGGTTTAAAGGCTCATTTAATTCCTTTCTCTAATTTGCATATTAAATAACCACATGTACAGGAAGAAAAGGAGCAATGAGGTATTTCCCCCAGCTAAAGTTAAGTACTCAGTCTACCTTAGGCTGTTGGGTAAATTAAGAAAGGTCATCTCTGCAGGCTTCCTCTCCTGCCACTGAAAGCAAGAGGGTCTTGGCAGGGGGTGACACAGGGTATCCATATGCTTTAGAGTAAGTCATGATAACTGTTTTCTGTCCCAGCAGCCAGAGAGTAGGCTCCAAGGCAGAGGACCCAGAGTGGGACTATTCTCTCCACTGCTGATTACACAAGTTCCCCGCTGACTTCATCACATTTGGGATTGTATCATCAGAGTGTCTTACTGTCATGATGAGAGCATTGCAAGTCAGTTTACTACAGAGATAAAATAATAAATGATCTTTCATTCTTGACTTAACAACTTGCCAATGTAGGACCACACACGTGTTTCAATGCTACAAAGCATCCCAGTTTCCAGTCTAGTCAAATTCTCGCTTGGCAACCAAACTTGACACGTGAGCCTTCCGAGAGCCTCTTTTGCCCATCAGAGTATGATTAGGATATTTTGTAGGCCTACTAGCAACACTAAGTACTGATATACTGCACTTACTGTAAAAAAACAAAAAGCCAAACCAAAACGTATATCTCACCCCTGGCAAAGTTTTACAAGTCTGACACAGATCTTCTGTATATCAACTTGACTCACAATAACTTTGTGAAGATCATTTTCAAGCTTCTAAAAATATAAAAAATTAATACAATTACAACGCACTGAAAAATTAACATGAAATACATTCTGAAAGCTAAAATCATTCACGGCAAAGTAATGTTCCGTTTAATTACAAAGATTAATTCAGCCTTTATGTATGTGCCTGGTCTTTTCATTTTTCATTGAAAACAGACGATTCAAGAACCATCTGGTAAAGCTGCATAAATATCACTGCATCTATTTAGGTTTTACATATAGGAAAAATAGGAAAATAGTGTGATGGATCTTGGTAAAACACAGAAAAGTTCCATCACAAGGATAAAGCCCAATCCTACAGATACCATTAGGAAGGGACCCACTGACTTGAGTGGGAGATAACTGGGTCCATCTTAACCATGTATATTATTTCCTATGCAGAGGCCACATGGAATGTCAGGGATTTGCACATCATCAACTGCAATCAAAAGTGAAGTGACAACTCAAACACGACCACTTGGCCTGAAATGATATTTTTTAAGAGTACTTGATCTGATGGCTATAATCCATAACCCAGAGTACAGCTAATCATCAAACTATTTATTTTTAAACTTAGTCTTTAACTTTCCTCTTACATCTGCATATCACATCAAGACAAACTGTGTAGACTTTTCAAGATTCTCAGAGCGTTTCATTCAATAATAATTCACATACCACCACATCACACTGCACTATAACCATCCCCTCCATGTGTCAATAATTGTTTTGAATGTTCTAAATTAATTGATTATGAAGATAAAAAATACAGCTATTGTTCCATTCTTGCAATAGCTTGAAGCCAAGGGTTTATGCACGTGTATATATATATATATATATATATATATATAAAAATCAAGTGACTTATGCAAATAATCACACCCATCAAGTACACATAAAATTGTTTTCAGTTAAATACACGCTATGATTTCAAAAGTAGCTGAGTACATTAACAGCTTTGTGCTGCCAAATGAAAAAAATGTCCTAGTCCTCATTCTTCTCCCCTGCTCCTCCTGTCTCTGTCCATAGTTCTTATGCTGCCAGTACCCACAGCCTCCAAAGACTGCCTCAGCTCCTTGCCACATCTTTCTGGGAGGCTGCTTAGCTCACTAACATAGCAGAGATCTATCCAAGCTTTTCTTCAGCTGATTTTTCCATCAGATCAGTAAGCTGAATCACTCACTGCACGGAGAGACCCAGCAAGTGCTGGAACTAGCACAAGGCAAGTGCTGGGAACACATAATGTGGGAAAGTAGAGAAGGAATAGCAAATGGGTTATGTGTTACATTAGTTACTTCTTCCTCTGAATCATCTTTTGAAACCAAAGCCTCACTCAAAGAAAACCTCCTGACAAGGAAATATTACCTAGTACATTTAAAAATACCATTCTATACACTACCATCCTAGGAAACAGAAGGGAAGAGACACAAAATTTTCTAAGCAAACTGTTGGTTGGGATTATACATTCAGTCTTAATATCCACCATCTAGCAAGACAATATTATTATTACTAACCATAAAGTTGTAAGCACTTAGAAGTTTAATAGGACTGTCAAGCACAGAAGAGTCAGAAAAAGCAACAAAATACATCAGAGTGTCACTCTTTCCTGTCCTAAATTCCTTTTTCTTCTGATTCTCTGGAAGACAAAAACTCAATCACTGGTTCAAGCACCGTGACGATAATTTCACTTGAATTAACTTTTCAGTTTGAACTAGTCCTGCATTAATTATTTATATATATTTTTTAGCAATAGAACTGAACTAAATCACAGAAAATGTGAAACAGCTTTACTTATATAAAAATAAAAATTCACTGTGATATTTTCACAAGTTTAACTCCTTACTTCAATGCAGCAGTATAATTAACAGACCTACTCCTATTTTCTCCTACCAGCTTGGTTCCAAACTCACTCTGCTGTCAGCTTTGTTTTAATTTTGCTAAGAAAAAGAATTCCTTTGTCAATTTTATTTTAATCCCATTTTCCATTTATAACCTCTGTATGTGAAATACTGTGATTGTATTATTTTATACGGAGAATATTATATATGACAGGCATAAGTACTGTCTTTCATGAACAGAACTGAAGTTCTGTAAATTAAATAAATTTCTTCATGGCACACAGCAAATATCTTCTTCTGTGACGATACACTACATAAATGCACTTATACAGCTGAGTACCTGGCAAAAAGATGCATTTAACACCTAACTATTACTGTCCAAAGCTCCTCAGTCAGTTTTAAGGGCTTCTGAGTTCTCAGTGGAGCTGGAATCATGCCTGTGGACCAGAAGAAAAGATGCTGCACAGATATGCAAACTGACTCACACAGATATGCAAACTGACTCAGCCTACACTAGGTCCAACTAGAGCATCATGGCACCATGCTAGCACTGACAGGTCCACTTCAGCATGAGTATTTCTGCACTGGATGCCCCTCTATGCACCCATGGATCACTTAGGGCATGATTACACTGGGGTGTGCACAGACAGCTAGGAGCTCCTCCAGCTGCACTTCAAATAAGCCAGAAGCAAGTGTTGTGGTCTGAAGACGCAGACCATCATAAGCATCATGCTGGTATATGTGTTCCATGGTATATACTGCTAAACTGCCTTTGGCAGGGTTTTAATGACTCATGCATGCACTTGAGTTAGGCTTGGACACATCCTTAGCACTGTAAAAGACTGTATTGCCTCATGCCTTTATTTTCAGGCAATGGTCTATGTTTTCTAATACAATTGTCTCAAAACAAAAATCAAAACCAACAAAAAACCTGGAACAATCAAACACACACCCCCCACTCAAAATTCTCTTCATCTGTCTTTTGAAACTACATTAGATATCCCTACCAAACAAATTTTGTACCAGAATCCTAAGGATCTGCAATGACACAAAGAAAAAGCCGCCTTTGACCATGCTTGGGCACATTAGAGAACTGCAGAAATTATGTCGCATTTTTTGTAGAAACTTCTTCCTAGAATCATTTCACTGCTCACCGCCAGAGCTCCTCATCAGTTGACCCATACTCCCACAGTCATGCGGCCTCTTGCTAAAAACACACCCACCTTGCTGCAAAATCTTTTCTGCTGTTTTTGTTTTAGCTCTGGGAAACGAGCAGGTTTAACAAAAACCACTGCGCTGACAAAATACAAGTCCCCAAGGACCGAAAAAGCCTGGTGTGCTGAAGGGATCTCTGTCACCAAATACTTAGAGAGGGGCAGCCCCAGGGAGCAAGAAAGGGCAAGGAAGCTCTCTCCTCATTGCAGCTGTATGGGTTATGAGTTACCACTGTGTTTCTTTTGGCAGTTTTATGCAAAACTCCGAATAACTTGTTCCAGAGAGGGACAACTCCTGACCTTAGCCTCTGCTTGTATCAGTTTATACCCATTTAACATTTTCAAGGTTATCTTTGCTTAAGCAAAGGTCACAGAGCAACTTTTTGTTTTGGTTTGGTTTTTTTTTTAATGAATAGAATGTGAAGAATTATCATTTCTAGCCACAAGTGAGCATCAGACCCAGTCTAGATACAGCCGAGATGAGACATGGCAGAGAATCATACTACTTAAACTGAACTGGGGACCGAGGACCTAAACACAAGCATTACTCTGCTCAGCACTTGCAGATTTTCTTTCTGGGGAGAAATTCCTTTTCCTTGAACAGAGACCCCAACCAGCAGTGTACCAGTGAGCATGTCACTATCAGTTGTTCATGCCTTATAATATATGGGGAAAGCAGATGCATACATAGACAAAAATGTAGGCTGCAGAATATAGAAAACACATACGTAGGAAACGCTCTACTTTCTACTCAGGACCAAATCCCTCTCTATGCCAAATCTTCACATATTTTTACTTTTAAATAAATTAGATATATATGTATTTATTTTTACACTGCTGGAACTCACCACTAACCCAGAAAACCTGGCACAAGACACCTCACAGCTCTCTCACAAAGAAGGACAGCTAAGGAAGTCTTTATTCTTAGGCACAACGTCCTGGCTTCTGAAAGGCCACTACAGGAGCAAACTCCCGAGTCTGATGACCTCCTTATGGTAAAGCTCCTCTGAAAGTAAACTCCAGCAATACCAGTACCTGAAGCTATTTAAACATTTCACAACTTTGCTTCAGACCCCCATGACTAGTACAATACCTGAGCAAGTTGAAGTGCTGCTAAGACTCCTGGTCCTGGGCAGCTCAGTGGACCCGAGGCTGAGGGTCCACGCCAAAGCCCCAGCCCACCGCCCTGCCTTGCCATGCTTCCTGCCTGCTCCCAGCAAGCAGGCAGCTTTCCTCTCAGTGGCTCAGATGGGCATGTACAGGACATGGAGACCACCACAGCCAGGAAATGCACATTCATTGGAAATACAGAGTGAATTCCAAGTAGATACCTGAGCATGCCCCTGTAGACCCTCCCATACCTCAATACCTGTTACCGTTGAGCTGGGGGACTACAACATCTTTGTAACTGTTCCTCTACAGAAGGCAACTTTACTTGGTAAAATGATAATGAAAGTTAAAGCTAAAAACATCCAAAACTTCAGGGGTGGTAGAGGACTTCACATGCCTTGGAAGAATTAATCTATCTTTTAGCATACCAATGCTTTCATGTTACATTTCTGCCACAAAAGCTTCAGATGCACCCTGGTCCCTGAGCATCTGCAGGTGTGTCCATCCATCTATTCCTTCTTCTGTTTCAAGCATGACATTTGTCACAAGTGGTTTGATATCATGCACCCATTCTGGCCTTATGAAGTCATGATGTAGTCCGAAAAATGACAGCTGCAAGATCAGGGTTAAATACAATTTCCTCCCCGTTCACCTGTTTTCCACTATCTGTTTGCCCAATGCTCAGGTTATTAATGGAACTGACATCCCTGCACAACTGAGTGAGCAGCAGTGACCAGATAACAAGGGAGAAGCTGACAGCAGCAATCTAACCCCAGATATGAGAGATAAGCAAACATGCCATGGCTATTAGTTTCAACTCTGGCCAATGGAGAAGAACATCTCCTGTGGTTACTGAACAGGAAAGCCCAGTCCTTCTGAGAAGGTTATATCAAATTCAGGATGCAAGAGAGATTATTCTTTGAGTTCAAAAATTAAAGTTTGAGATGAGAAATAAACATTTGACTAAAAAAAAAAAAAAAGTGGTTTTGATCTGATGGAAAGTGAAGACCCATGTTTATTGAGAGGAAAGTGTGGAACACTTCTACACTAGAAGTACCTTGCATTCTCTGTGTCTTCCAGGTGAAAAATGTTACCCTAAACAATGGCATTTTCCAAACAGCTATCTCAGGGAAGATCTGGGAGTGGTAGCCTCAATGTCCTAAGTAACTAAGTAAGTAGAGGAAACTTTTCAAATCCCTAACATCATTTGAGCTGCGGAGCATCTGCTCCACTTCCTGCTTCCTATCAAGTTGCCCTCTTCTCTTCACATGTCCATGCACACAGTAGAATAAAGATGACTTAGACCATGAAGCTCCTGGTGATACACTTAATGCCCAAGGGAACTGTAGACATGTAGGAAAAGAGTTAAAATGTGACTCTGCCTCTTCTGAACTCCAACCTGTGTTTCAACTTTATCAGGAGACTTGCTCATTGCCCCCCACAACTGCTACAATAGAGGCAGGACCTTAAATTTTGGCATCCAAGTACTAGTCCACACAGAGATCACCCTAATTTCAGAAAGTTTACTTCCACAAAGGATAGTGTAGCCAAGGCTCAACTGAACAGAAAAAGCAGAGGTACCCTTTCCAGTCTAGAAATGACAAGGTTGTTTCAAGAAGATCTGAATAAAACATTCTAGTAAAACCAGTAAATTTGGAAGTCAGCAGTCACACCCATTGGCTTTTGAACAGGAATGAAGTGCCTGTTCAATTAGAGTCTTTGGAAATTTCTCTCTCTTCTCCTAGTCCTTCTGAAGCAAGTCGGCAGCTTCTGTTAGTGCTCTGAAGCGGTCTTACACTTTGTGAAGTTCTCTGAGATCCTTGAAACAAAGATATAAAGTCATATTTAAAGAACCATTAAAAGGTATCTTGAGATCTTCAGTTCTGAAACTCCATCCCCCTCTTTTATGCAGTGTTTTTCTGTCAGCCTTGTGCTGGTCTTCTTTCCATAAAAAGCCCAGTTGAGACATAGCAGGCACTTAGATTCAGGGCTGGTTCCTCTGTCATGTTTGTGCATTATTTTAGATAGGATGGGTCCACAGACCCCACAAGGCACAAAAGGCATTTTTTCTTTTTGCAGAGCACCCAGTGACCTCTCTCGAGATTGGATGATTTGTCATCTTTGTGGAAAATTAGCATGGCATTAAGCAAGATTAATTTCAGCTCCTGAAACTGTGGCATCTGGTGTTTTGTCAGGTATGCCTCAGATCTTAATGAAAAGTTATTTTTCAGAACAATATCTAGTGCACGCCCTGGACAGTCTGTGTGAACACACAGGAGGCTCCACACTTGCTGGATGTGTTACTGTACCAGGGTTATATGGAAGCAAGAGTGGGCAGAAGAGAAGAACAGGCAATGATGATTCTCTGGTTTCCCCATTACAAGAACATGAGAGAGAATGTGACATTTTTCAGACAAGCAAAGGGAGATGATTTCTCAGACGGAGCACTGTGAGGCAGCAGAACTCATTGCCAGGGCAAGTTGTGGATGATAAAAATTGTCTTGGGTTCAATAAGTCATCAGACAAACCCACAGCAGAAAACTATAAATAAATACAAAGACACCATTTCTGGCTTAGGAAGCAACTGAGCTGCAGATATGTCAGAAGCCAGGTGAGGACAGCAGGAATGTATCCCTTTATGCTTGCCCTGTCCTCATGTTCATCTCTAAACATCTGCTACTGTTTGGCCACTGTCCGAGCCAGACATTGGACCTCTGGTCTGAGCAGTATGGCTGTCATGTTCATAGTGAAACCAACCAAATGTGAAGAAAGAGAGACCACAGAGAACTGGGAAAGATGGCAGCAGCTCAGCTAATTGACTGGACAGCTGGATATGGCCAGTAAGTTCCAGCTGAGAAGCAAATGGCTTCAGTGGGATAACCCATAGAGACCTACCTCATTTAAAGTATCTATACTTTGTTAAATTGGGGCTTGTACAGATGGCTCTTGATTTCCTAAGGGCTATTGGCCTAAATTACACTGCATTATCTAGGGAGGTTTGCTGTAGCTCTCTGAAACAGCAGAACAAACCCTGTAGGCTAAACAAAAGGTACCTAACACTGCCTAAGAGACACCTATAGCTAGGCACTGTCCTTATGCTTTCCTGTGGTCCTCTTGACTTCAGACCGAGAGATGGGAAGAAAACAAATGTTGTGTATACAACTTCATTAGAGAGAAACAAAGCCAAGCAGCAAGTTCAGTAGGCAAAAATAATTGCACAGTGACCTTGGGATTTGTGTTCCATGACCTAAAGAGGTTAATAATGTTACAGAAAAATCTTATTAGAGGAAAAACAAGCTTTTTTTTTTTTTTTGGCATATCATCCATGATTTAAAAATAGTATTGCAAAGCAAAAAAATAAATTCCTCCAGCACAGGCTACTTCACAAGAGATTTGTAAACTTTCAGAAAACAGGCTTTTGTGTAAAAGTCTCTTTTTCAAGCCTCCAGTTAAACCCAAGTACAAAGGGCATTTCAGGAAGGAAAAAAAAAATATTAATAAAAAAATGGCACCTGCCCAGGAAAGGGAATAACTTTACATCTCAGTGACGATCTTCCACTGAATTATCCTTTGAAGAGCAGCAGCAATAAATTACCATTTTAAAGATGAGAGCCCTGATCACACAAGTCATGTCAATAGGGTTTCAGTGGCAGGTTTTCCCTTTTCCCTGCGGTCCGCCGATACAAAACACAGCTGCCAATACCATTTGGCTGATATAGCCGGCTGCAATCTGCACCTTCATTGCAAGGAAAACAAAAAGCCTCTCCTCTCACCTCCCCTACCCCCTCATCTGCCATCCTTCTCAGAGGCTGCAAGGTGGCCCAGAGCTCACCAGGTGCCTGAGCACCCGAAGATGGGATCTTTCTGCCCAGCTTCCGTAACTTGCAGACCATGAACTAGAAGACTGTTGCCAAACACACCCTTGGAGATATGCTCATTTGAATAATTTCTCTTGTCCTTGAAACAAGGGCAATATTTAATGACTCTTACAAAAGAGAGAAACAAAAAAGGGCAAGAAGAGGAACCTTATGCTTTTTTTCTTTTTTTTTTTTTTTTTTTTTTTTTAAATCAGAGATCTCCATTGAAAAATCGGGAGATTAATAGGCATAGTTTAAGCAAATTTCAGATGACAGTCAAATACAGTGCAATAAAACAAGGCTTGCACAAAGCAGAGGAGGAAGGACAGGACAAAACAAAGCATCGCACCACAGAGCCTAACGCTTCTCTGAGACTGGGAGCTCCTTTGGAAGCAACATGAGCTCCATCCAGAGAGCTAGGTGAGAACTGCACGTGAAGACAGACTGAGTCACCTAACCCTGTTAAAAACTTTCTTTGCAAGATTGGCTTTCAGATGGACTGGTTTAAATCCGTGTTTTGATCACAGAAAGAAAGGAATGGAGAGAGGATAGAAGGAAATTATTAGATGTTATCTCATTATATTGTTTTGTTACAGAGGGAAATTCAAAGCTTAACTCCAAAGTATATGAGGGCTAAAAGGGTGATTCTCAGAAATCAAGGCTGCAAGACAATTGTTCCCTATGTCACATGGACTAGTTGATTTGATCCGTATAATATGGTTTGGGCACATCAAATTAGTAGCATCCCCTCTGAGTAAATTAAAACAATAGAACAGACACAAAAAGAGTCACAGACAGAGAAACATTTCACTGATTAGATGGAGCTGACAGGCTGCCTAAAACATCGATTCTACCAGAGGGCCTTTTGTAAGTCCTTCTGAGGTCGATTGTGGCTTTGATTACAAAGCATCAGACTGACAGCAAGGTATACAAGCCTGGCCTCAGCCAAGTGCACAAGAAAGGTGGGCATCCATCAGAAAACAGGCAGCAGAAAACACACAAAACAGTGAGTATCTGACTCACAGAGAGGATTTGCAGTTAATTCTCTTTAAAGCCTGCCAAATGATTTGCATTACAGTGTTGTCACCTAAAGATACAATCACCACAAGGAACAGAAGAGTAGTCTAAGATGAGAGGTTTTTCTAGGAAGGCTCTCCATGCTCATAAGTCCAGACATCCAGATCCTGTATCAATCTTAGTCTTCTTTCAGGAAATGAGTAAAAATTTTGTTAAGGACCCTATTATCCCTGAAGTTTAAGAAAAGGCTAATGACAAACTAAATGAATCACATGGAGCAGGCCCAGTAAACAAAACCCACCAAGTTTCTACAGTTCCTTTCTTTCCAGAGCATTCGAAGAATTCAAGAATAGAGTGAGATAAAAATAGGGAGGAAAAGCAAAATATATGAATCACAGTCATTTCCATGCAGCACATGGTTCTGCCATGAAACTTCAGGTAGGAGTACTATTCTGCATTGCTACAAGGGACAATGTGAGAGCTACTGACAAAAACATAAACCCCCAAGACATTCTTTACCTAACTAATAACTTCCTGTCTTTACTTAATTGATAATAGGAATAGAATCTAATAGAATATAGAATATTTCAGTTGGAAGGGACCTACAACTATCATCTAGTCCAGCTACCTGACCAATTCAGGGCTGACCAAAAGTTAAAGCATATTATTAAGGGCTTTGTCTAAATGTCTCTCAAACACTGACAGGCTTGGAGCATTGACCACCTCTCTAGGAAGCCTGTTACAGTGTTTGACCAACCTCACTGTAAAGAAATGTTTCCTAATGTGAAGTCTGAACTGCCTTTGATGCTGTCACTGGGTACCTGGGAGGAGAGCTCAGCACCTCCCTCTCAACATCCCCTCCTCAGAAAGCTGTAGAGAGCAATGAGGGCACCCCTCAGCCTCCTTTTCTCCTAACCAGACAAGTCTAAAGTCCTCAGCTGCTCCTCATAGGACATTCCTTCCAGCTCTTTCACCACTTTTGTTGTCCTTCTCTGGATGCATTCAAGTACCTTCACATCCTCCTTAAATTGTGGGGCCCAGAACTGCACACAGTACTCAAGGTGAGGCTGCATGAACACTAAATTCAGTGCAATAATTACCTCTTTTGACTGGCTGATTATGCTGTGTTTGATGCACCCCAGGATGTGGTTTGCCCTCCTGGCTGCCAGGGCACACTCCTGACTCACATTGAGCCTGCTGTGACCAGCACCCCCAGATCCCTTTCTGCAGGGCTGCTCTCCAGACACTCCTCTCCCAATTTATACTTGTGCCCAGTATTACTTCATCGTAAGTACAGAATCTGGCGTTTGTACTTGTTAAATTTCATCCCATTAACCACTGTCCAATGCTCCCACCTATTTAGATCTGTCTGCAAGACCTCTTGTCCCTTCAGAGAGTCAACAGCACCTCTGAGTTTACTACTGTCAGCAAACTTGTTACTGGTGCATTCAACTCCTGCATCAGATCATTGATAGAAATATTGAACAGAATTGGCCCTTGGATTGAGCCCTGAGGAACACCACCAGTGACTGGTCACCAGCCAGATGTAGCCTCATTCACTACAGCCCTTTGAGCCCTACCCTTCAGCCAGTTCTTCACTTAGCACACCATAAACCCACTCATCTCACAGCTGGACAATCTGTCCAGAAAGATGCAGTGAGGGACAGTATAGAGTCATCTAATAGAATCATAGTATGAAAAGCTTTACTAAAATCCACAAAAACTACATCCACCATCTTCCCTTGATCCACTAGGCAGGCGACTTTATCGTAGAAGGTTTTCAGATTACTAAGAAAACAGGTGATGTCTTTTGTTCTGGAAATAAAAGCAATCAGAAGCAGCTCAGACAAGACTGAAATTTATTTCCAAGCAGGTTATTCTAGCCTAATAAAAAAATTCCATGGAGGAATTAGTAACAATATAGAACTAGAACAGTAGTTTTATGTGCTATTGAGCTCAGCCTAGCAATAATTGGCTAAAATACTACAGTTGTCTATATAGAAGAACAAAGCAGAGAATCCTTTCTGGCCTTCATCTGAAAGAAGGTACTTTCAGCATCCCACTGAGCTGTTATAACACTAGTCACTATTTTGATAGCGGTTCAAAACAAAGAGTAAACCTAAGAAGACCCTCAGGACTTGCTCTTCAATTCAAGAACAAACTAAGCTCCTTCCTAAACTGTGAAATCCCCAGCACTTGCATTATTCCTCATAGACGTGGGTGACACTTACTAAGAAATGTCACTGTTACGGGTCTACATAATAAAGTAGTACTGTTTGTTTGGGTTTGTTCCTATGTCAGTAAAGTATAAAATTGTTGTTCAAGTCAGTGAGAATGGATTTAAACCACTATTCATAGTACTATGGCTTGTAGTATTATTTTTATTGTACTGCTTGAATTTAGTTTGTCATGCATTGTTCAGCCCAGACTCACCCCATTAACTTCAGAAACCTAAATGAGATGCCTAACCTGGGAGCAAAGTGCCATAATCTTCCTAAATGTGTCAACACAGGGAAATAGGCATCTCTACCTACAAAAGATCTAACCTACCTTCTCATCAAAACTCTCCCTAAATCGGGAAAGGGAGAGCCTTTTAGGGAGTTTATTAGTTTGCAGCAATGCTTGTATTGTTTCTCTGCTGAAATGCTGGTAGCAAATCTTGAACAAAATGGTTAAGCAGATTGTTTGCTAGAAAAATCACCATCAGATTTTCATATTCCTGTAAAGGTATATAGAAATATCTCTATTAAGGAAATAATTAGAAAATCTTCCTGCTGTTATTTTGCACTAAATTTGTCAAATATCTAAATTACAAATCATCATATACTTCTAAGGGTATTTCTACTAAAAACCCAAGCATAACAACCAGTAAGAAGTAATAACTGCAGTCCATTTACCAGGTTAGCAGGAAATAAATGGCACCTTACTATTGTTCTCTTGCCATAGAGTTTATTGGCGCATTTATGCAGCTGTATTTCATTTGCACATCTGTGAAGAGCACTGCTGTATAAAATGTAAATGGGCTGCATATCGAATTTAAAACTTTCCAGTGTTAAAATATGTCAACAGTCTTTTCATCAGAATTACAAAAAAACTTTGAAGTCTGTGCTTGTTTATAAATCAAAACACCGCTATTTTTATTCAAGCACAGTGAGCAGGAACAGTTCAGCTACACTTGCATGTCAGTTTATTCAAAAAACATATTTACTAATTCACTGATATCCCACTGCCTCAACAAGTGAGGAGACAGTTCTACACAGTGCCCTCCCCTCTTCTTTGTTTATGCCTTTTCCAACTGCTGCTCTGGGAGCAGATCTCTACATTTGGACAAGCTCACTTTCCACGTATCATATGCTGTAAACATAGGAAGAGAATGAAAAGGGAGCTTTGAGTACCTCCTCCTGCCTTCACCTTTAACTCCTGCATTTTATTATCACTCCATCTGAAAGCAACCAGGAACAGTAATGCCATCCTTGATCATAGCACTTCATAACCAGCATTATTCTGTCACGAGATGGGTGTTCAGCTAGAAGGTCACTGCACTCCTGGAAGATGGCTTTCGAGGTAGGCCTCCCACCATGACATTGGAGAAGGTACAAGACCTGGATTATTATCACAGAATCATAGAATACCAGGTTGAAAGGAACCTCAAGGATCATCTGGTCCAACCTTCCTTGGCAAGAGCACAGTCCAGAAAAGACGGCCCAGCACCCTGTCTAGCTGAGTGTTAAAAGTGTCCAATTCTCGTATCCCCTTCTAGATTGGGATACACCCTCAGCTGTCCCAGATGTTTAAGACACTGTTTTCTGTTTGTAGGTTGGTGTGCCCCTGACATCCCAATCAAGATTAAGATCTTGTCAAGAAAAGCCACTGTGCAGGCAAATCTGAAACGAGCTCACAGTCTACAGCAGCCAGAGCCAGACAGGGAAAGATGGAGGCAAAGGAAGAACAACAAGGTAACAAAAGTAACTTTCACAGAGAAGCAGGAGCCCAGACAGCTCAGCTTCTAGCAAAACAGATGTGGCACATGTCCCTTCACAAACAAAATGATGGGTAAGGAATTGGAGCTACAAGTACAGTCCATGACATTCTGTTCTCACTCAAGTCAAATATTCACCATAAGAGGATGTTATACATTCAATATTTATATTTGTTACCTTCTCATAAGCTTTTCTTTTTGTTTCAGAGTCCATCCAGTCATTTTCCTTTTCCAACATGTCAATAAAAGCCCAGCGAATTCCTTCAGTCAACTCCTCCATCTGCAAAACATTTAGCAAACCCCTCCCCAGTAAAATACGTCATGGCAGAATCGTTATAAGAAAAGGCTTGGTGCATGTAGGAGTGCTGGATTTGATTAGACCAAGAATGATTGCAAATCAGACAGTATCTGCTGTTTGAAGGCTGATTTCTCTTCTCCCCAGTCCTCAAACACTTCTGAAAATAAGTTTCTTTCCATTTTCTTTTCCTTGAAGTGTACCACACAACCTGTTCTTTGCTGATACTTTCATGTCACAATTGTAAGAGTGTCTGTCTTGAGATCATAAAAAATACTGGGAGATTTGCAGTGATTTGGGGAGATTTGTGATCCTTGGTTCTAGATCACTAGCCCATGCAGAAGAAGGAGCCAGCTGCAAGACATTTGCACAGATAAAGCCTTTTCTGCAGAGAGTGTCTTTAGCCATGTTTGTTTTATGTGAGACTGAGACATGCCTTATTAATACTGCCAAAGGACTGTATTTGGGCTGACAGCATCATGATACAAATACAAAGCAGTATCCAAATATTTAGCCTATATTTAACTGCATTTGTGAAGTACTCCTGCCTTGCCTTACTGCAGGGATAGAGGCCACAGCTCACAACACTGAGCAGCCTTAACTGCTTCTGTGGTCTTGAACCACCAGTGGCAGCTTGCATGTGTGCGAAGCTAGGAAAACCCACAACCTTTTTAGCTTGGCTGCTTCTTCTGACACCTATAAAGCCATGAGCATATCACAAGCAGGTAAACAAAATAAAAATAAAAAATAGAAGTGTTTAGTGAGTATGCACACTAAGAAAACCCTGAAATGACAGAAAACAAGAAATCTAATGGCTGAGATACACCATATCAGTCTAAGGAGCAGAAATGCCCTCACGTCTATGCAACCATCTGGCAGCACAGACCAGTACTTATATTGATAGATGAAACTCATGACAGAGAGCCACTGAGAATACTGCAAGAGCGAGGCAATTCGGGGGATCCAGCCATTCCTTGAGTCCTTTAGCACAGACCAAACCAGAGTTGAGATAGCACAAGTCATGACAGATAACCACTGAGTGAAGACTTATTGAATCCTCATGTTATCAGTTATGTTACATTTAAAAATAATGAAAATGTCAAGTACTAAAGATTTATATAATTGTATTCTATATATACCTAATAGCTCTGAAATGTCATTAAAAGTGGAGACTAAACCCTAGAAAGTAATGTTGCTTTTAGCTAAATTGTCATTTATGTATTGGATGTATATTTTAATCTAGAACTCTTCTTTATTTGCAGTGGAGCCAGACAAAACATAGCAAAACTCCTCTGATTATTCATTTTCCTACCCTTTTCAAAAAACATTTTCTTATTTTTAGAGACAACATGGGACAACTGGAACAGGTCTAGCATTAAATATGACTAAATAGTCAAGATTCACGGTAAACTGCATCCCAGGGAATAGGGTAACTTAAAGATATTGATGACAGAGCACTGACTCAATTAACTTAGTGCACTAATGAGGTGAACTCCCTGTATTTGGAGGTTACGAGTTCAAACTCAAGCTCTGCAGCTGGTCCCTGGTGTATACTTAGGCTTTATGCACCAGCTGTAGCTGCAGGGGGCAGGGGGAGAAACCTATTCCTGCTATCAAAGTTATTACTGAAACTGCTCAGGCATAGCTCTAAGAAACACTGCAGGCCCTCTGGGTTAGAAACAGTGCTATATTTAGACACAAATAATGTCTTTCTTGATAAAAGGAGAAAAATATCTAAGGTATGAAACATCTGTGACAAAATATGGGGCGAAAGAATCCATATTATCCATAACTCAGGACTTGTTTATCATGGACAGATATATGCCATAAGCCAGGAAAAAAAAAAAAAAAAATCTGTACAAATAAGCCTTCTTACTGCTTAGGAAAGAGAAATAGAACTGAAAACCAGTGAAATGAAAATAACACAAATTATTAACTGGAAATCACACTTCTAAATGGATTGCAATAAATTTCACCTGTATCTAATTTTATCTCTATGGGCAGCTCACTCTAAGTCTGAATCTTATGATCTGCACTATAAATTTTGCATGCATTTTTTACTATGGATACTACTGTGAATTCAGACTTGATAATTTTTCAAGATTTGGCTTGAAAGGAATGTACATATTAAGAAATATTTTAATTAGGTCACATTTCAACAGAAAACCATTTTCTACTCTATTAGCTTCTCGTAATTTTCCCCTCACATATACAAACATGAAAAAGTGTCCATCCCCTCCATAAAATGTAGATTTCTTATAGTCCTTCTCTTCCCACTTATCCTGCACAGAGGTCACACTGTGTATCCCTGAAATATTTTTGGCATTAAGCTGCCAAATAGCACATTACAAACTCAATCAGGAAGCAGTGACCTGAAAATCTGGATCTCAGAGAAGAAACTCCAGCTGAAGCCAAGTAGCAAAAGAAATGCAGAACCTCAGATGGAAACACATGTCATAAGGATTTGGACAAGCCCAACTGGAATGTTGGTTTGTCTAAAATGTGGTCCTTCCCTGAGAAAACAGTCAAACTAGATAAAGTCAAACAGACAAACACAGGCTACTGAGTCAGGGCAGTGCAGGACTACCACAGAGCTGTTGCTCCCAGCATAGGATGCTATTTCACGTATTTCCTAAGCGGTTGTGCCTCTCTTACACTGAAAGCTAAGTTCAATGACTAAATTAGCTAATTTTGAACTGATTATTGTTGGAAAATCAATGGCTGGAAAATCAGATATTGGAAAACCTTATGAGAAAAATATGAACTGAAAATAAGTAATAAATTATTGTGAAGGGCAATTAATCATTATGTTATTAACAGAAGTGACAACACAGCTACATTTGAAGTTTTAGAGTGAGGATGAATGTCCAGCTAAAAGCTATTCTTTGGAGTCAGCAGTGTGGAAGAATACTTTCCTTCACTGTTGAGCAAAAAAATGTTCAAATCACAAATATAAACTCTCAGTTTGTGGCTCTAAGCTTCCCTTAGTTTGGGTCAGACATCAGTTACACTTTTCTTGCTTGGACTACAGGTGTAGCACAGTCAGCTTTAAAAGGTCACCCTGAAGTAGAGAAATCTTGATCAGTCTTTTAACTAGTTGGTAAAAAACATACTATAATGAGTTACACTAGTAATACTAAATAATTTCTCATCAATACCTCTCACTCTGTTCCTGCACAGTCTGACTGTCATTATTCAAGCAAATTAACAATGTTCAGCCTGTTTTTGATCTAGCTTACATAGCTGTCTGAGGGGCTGCAGATGGAATCAATGAGCAGTGTCCATATGGACAAAGGGAACATTTCTTCAATTTTTTTCCATTCTCTCCTGTTTAAGAATCTTGTACCTTTTTAAACTTTGGTCTATCATCAGAGGCAATTCATGAGGAGGAAGCCATTTCTGCAAAGTTTGTAGACAAAGACCTCAGAGGACTCACCATCTCTTTCTTGTCTTCTTGAAAATGGGCATTCACAAACATCTTGCCCACAACGTAAGGGAGTGCGCTTTCAACAAGGTCCACACATTTATCCCACTGAGGCAGTAAAGTTGTGGTTCCATGGATCACCTGTTGGCAGGTGCATGTAGTAAGTCATAATATCATACTGTTTAAGAACAAGTTTGCATCCACATACAGTATAGTCTAAAGTATATTTGTCAAATAGCTACCAAAAGGAAATAATAATACTTTACAATTATTTCTGTTTTCATTAAGTGTTATGACAAAATATTTTGCACTCCACAAAATAGCTGTAAGATTTTAAACTTAGAAACAATACAATGGTCTTAGGCCAGCTAGGCTTAGAGGATTAGTTATGGGAAGACATTCCCAAGTGCCAACTTTAGCCTAATCTTGGTAGCCTTTCTGTGCTAAGTGGAGAGACACTTTCCTCTACAAAATCCCTGCTCTAAGATCTCCTGAAAAAGTTTCTCTCTCTCCACTGACTAGGTGAGAAGCCTAGGGAGACCATCCTCATGAAAGTGAGGTCAGTCGTTATGAAACACCTTCTACAGAACTCTCCACTGCCATGAACTTATTTGTGCTGACTAATCACGTCTCATGTTGGTAGGTACGTGTCCACATCTTTTTGTCATTAACCTATGTAGCTATTCTTTCCACAGCCCGTGTAAAATAAATAGTTGCTTTCAGTCCCTTTTCCAAACAGAGTATTTGCAGGAGAAAAAAGGTCTGAATCATCAAGAACATTGAATACATGTTTGGCCACCAAAAATCTCATTCTGTGTTGTGGTAGAAAGACGTTGGTAGAACAACTTGCATAATTTACTAAAGGACTGGTGGCTAAATACAGGCTTCCAAGTTCCGATGATGTCCGAGCACCATCATACATGAGCTTCAAAAGAGACATAGTCAAGGATGGTCAACACACCAGTGAACAAGGCAGAATAGAGCTTAAGCACAGTGCTCCCTTGGTTTCTGTTTCTCACAGGAAGAATGTTGTGACTGTGGATGCTTGCCCAATTCATGTTACATTTTTTCATCAAGGTCGAAGTTCATTTTAAAAAAAAGTACACACAACAAAATACAGGATGGATCCATGTAAGAAATATCAGTGCTGATTTAAGAAATGTTTGTTGTCTTCAAGGTTCAAAGAGTTCCATTTCCACTTAAGGAGCTTCTTAAGCTTTTTCATAGAGAGCAAGTAAAATCCTAGTCCAGTAGTTAACACCTATCAGCTGTGTAAAAAGCAAGTACAGTCTATACCAGACCAGGTCAGGCAGGATAGGGATTTTGGTCTCTCACAGGTTATATAAGCCTCTTAATATCTGATCTAGCAGTTTCTGAGCCTCTTCTTTTTCCCAGTCTTGTCCTCCTTTGAGCCCAAGATTAAATTTCTTGCAAAACTGAAGAGTTTGGATTTGTTGTTTTCCAACAGGAAATAATTTCATTGGAAAATTCCAGAGCAGTTTAACCCTCAGCTACTGAAGGTCAGATGTTTTGGTAGTTCAAAGATTGATTTTCTCCATCCTACTGTCTGTAATTAAGCTTAATCAATGACTCATATTTAAATACACCAGTGAATTGCATTTTCAAATGCTTTTTATTAATACTGTATATGCACTAATAGATTTTCAATGACAGAGAGAACATTGCTTCTATAAGAAAACTACATTAGCCAAACCAACACATAACAAGGTAATAGTTTCCTAAACAGAGCCAAATTTGAAAATAAACTCCTTTTTCAAATTCTCCAATTCTCATATATAACACAGCACTCACAAAAAAAAAAAAATAAAAAATTAAGAAGAGGAGAAAAAAAAGAGAGAAGAAAATTTCCTCCAGGGTCCAAGCAAAACCACCATGGAGCTTTTTCCTGATGCAGGAGAAGAAGGGAAGATTCATGGCATTAGTCATCAGAACTTGAAATTCCTTCCAAAAGCTCTGACAATGCATCAGCTGCAGAAAGAGTCAGGAGACAGAGCTGGCTTTTAGACTGTGACATATTATTACTATAACATAATTACCGTTATTTTGAGGGAGGCTTGACTGTAAGGAGGACAGAAAGGCATCCCAGGCTGTGAGACCAATAAAAATAGAGCTGAGAGGAACAGATTACCTCTCTCAGCTAGTTTATTGATATTTATGTTACAACAGCCAACTAGAACTCCCTCAGAACGGTCCTCCTAATATTATTGTATCACTCTAAAACACGATATTCCAGGTAGTGACAGTGACTATAAATAGCAGTTCTCAAGCCCTCCCAGTTAATTCAGAGCTCCACAACACAATTAACTGGTCTCTTCCCCAAGTGCCACTGCACATTTGCTAGGACTCAAAGCGCCAATGCAGAGGAGCTGCTGATCATTGCTGATCTGGTAATCAGAGCACTTTCTCTAGAGTCAGCAAGTTAGTGCTATTTCCCAACCTGAAGTTTTTTGAAGTTTCTTCATGTCTTTTTCCCTCTCTTTGCAAAGCATTTAATGTGCCTTGATGCCAAGATTTCCAAGTGTAAGATGTAAAAACCACCAATAGAAAATGAGAACCTGGCAAAAAAAAATACTATCCTTGTGATGGGTGAGACTGGTTGGATTAATGAATGAATGAATAAAAGATATCCTTTGCTTTAAGGGTCACTGATTCATCTCATGGTCATGTCTTTTTAATAGACATTTAATTTTTTTTTTCACTTACCTAGCAAGAGGTTGGTGAGTCCTTTTTATAATCCCAAAGGACCTGTGTGCCTTTAGTCCTCCAGCCTCTGACTGAACAAAATTGTTCACAGAGTCACAGAATCGGCTTGGTTGGAAGATCATCACCTTGGCTCTAAGATCAAGTCCACCCATTAACCTAACACTGCCAATTCACCACTAAACCATGTCCCTTCGCACCTCATCTACACATTTCTTAAATACCTCCAGGGATGGGGACTCCACCACTGTTCTGGGCAGCCTGTTCCAACACTTGACAACCCTTTCAGTGAAAATTTTTTTCCTAATATCTAATCTAAACTTTCCCTGACACAACTTGAGCCTTTGCCTTGGTCTCCATTTCTCATTTCCTTTCTGTTGACCTATGACATCTGATCCCCTGGGCTCTTTACTGTGCTTAACTTTAGCTATTAACAATGAGCTACTGCTGTTTGTTGCACTTAACTAACTCTCCATCTCTAGGTCCCAGGGGCAGATAATGGGAATGAGCTGCTGACTCACTGCCCTCACTGTGCTGTTCTTTAGTTTTCACAGCTACTTAAATGAAACCCTTGATGACATCATTAACAAGCATTGCATCAACTTGAACTAGATTTTTCCCTAAGACTCTGGAGAAAGTGCCCAGAGAAGTGATAGCAGCTAGTCACCATATCAAAGCACACAGTATCCAAAGCTTAAAGTGTCCTTCCAGAAATTTTTCTGACCATAATATAACTCAGTATAACTCAATATTATGCTGCAGACTGGCTGATGGCCAGGATCAATCCATTTTACCTGGCTAGCAAGGAATGTCCCAGGAGGAGACACACTTACAAACTTGTCGCTGTGGTTCTGACAGACAGTTTCTCACATTTTTGCATGAAGAAAATGACATCTCTAACAAGACTGATTTGAATATGATTTCAGAAGTATAGGAGATTGCCTTTCCTATGTAGTTTCCATCAAGCTACTGGAGTTTATTTTTAGGTACGTGATCAACTCAGAACTATTCCAGTACTACTCAAGGAAAGACATTATACAGGTCCTTCAGTTAGCCATCTGCATGCCTCACCAGGGAGGACAGAGCACTCGCACCTCCTGTACCACATCACTGGCAGCACTACACCAGCCTTCTGTTTTCATGATGTCACCAAGCAGTTAATTTTCATAATGGCAAACAAAAAGTTCACCATCTAAACTAAAGTGGCTTGGAAACAACCAAACAAAGCACCTTTCGGTTTCAGTTTCATCCTTGGTTTGCTTACGCTTGCTCATGCTGCCCATAGGATTATCAAGGGTGACTTTCTATTCAGGGTTCACTTAATCAAATACATGTGTTTTACAAAAATGCTCATGTTACTTAAGAGATAGCTCTGCTCTCATATCTTGGAGCAGTGAATAATGTCTTCTGGGGCTTCTGCAACCCTAAGCTGGAAGGCATCTTATTGGCTTTTCTGTGGAAATGACAGGTGTATGGACACGCTAGAGCTCATGTAAAACTGGCACTATAGCTTGAGAGATTTGAGCAAGCTTAGAAAAGCTGAAATCTTAGACTTCTGTTTCACGAGAGCTATATTAACACATTCATTTTTTTCAAAAGCTTAGATTTGGCCTGCAGGAACAGCACAGGTCACACTCCTGGCACATAACTCAAACTTTCCAGCTTTCAAGTTACTGCGTAAGACAACTAAGGTTTTAACGGGGAGGTCTCAGAAACTCCTTAACATAATCTAAAAGACATTTCTCTTCAGTGTCATATACGAGAATATGTACGTCTTAATTGGTTTAGGGGAAGTCTTCAACAAAAAAGGTTTATTCAAGAAGTTTATCCAGCATGGAAAAAGTTGTGTTTTGCAAAGTTACAAGCAACTATAAAGGAAACCAATAGCATCAACACTACGACCATTGTAAATGCTACAAAAACTCTAACTTACCCGAGAAAATTCCAGCCACCGATACTGAAAACGTCTACTGAGGTTAAATATCCTTGAATAAACCATCCTCCACACCACATAGTTGGCAAGAGTCCTGTTAAATCAGACATATTTTTATCAGATATCTAAACGCGTGTGATGTACATCATATAAACACTCTCGGAAATATCTCTACAAACATTTCAGTGAATGGTGGAAATTTCACCTTGAAAATTTATGAGTGATGATCAAATGGATAAATCCCTATTACACAGAAGAATCTGTATGACTGCAGCCAGTTTATATGTAATTGCACCCTGATAACCATCTTCTAGGGGATATTTATAATGATTCCATCTCCTAGTATGTCATTTTTAGGTAATGCTTTTTTCAAAAGGCAGTTTTCATTTTCTATAGGAGTGGTAAGAACTTTGTCATAATAATAGTTGCATAGAAGTTCTATCTTCTATGATAGATAAGAAAGTAACTAATTTTTCTTTTGTAAATCAAAGTGAATGTTATCTCTCCTCATTACTTGGGCACATAAATCCTAACTATGAAAAGGAATAGCTAACAGTCCATCCCATATATACTGTCATTATCTCATATTTTTATCTTTCATTAGAAGTTATCAATATGCTTTTAAAAGTTCTTACTACCCACAGAGTTATTAAAGTATTAGCACTCTTATTTTGCAGATGGATAATTGAAATACCAAAAAAGAGAAGTCTCATTAACAAGAATTTCATAAGAACTGAGGCCGAGAGATCCAGGAAGAACTTGTTTAAAAATCCCAGGAGACCCGACATCCACGCCCCTTTTTTAAAACTTCAAGCACTTGACTGGAGGATTTATCTAGTCTAGATTGAGCTCTCTCCATGGTCAGCAGTGGCTGCATGAGGTAAAGGTGCATTGTGAAATACACAATTCAACTTCAGTCTCAAAAGTCCAACAATGGCCTACACATATTATTCTCTTCTTTTACATGATGGATTTTTCAAGGATAGTCATTACGCTAAAGCTATGGATATCCAAATGTTGTTTGTTCTACACTGAGGTATACATAATTTTTTGGGCAGGCCATACACTTCTCCACATGGATGAAAATTGCTCCTTTGCAACCAAAGATGCTGTTATGGATCATTTGAACAACTCCCTCATCTCTAAAAATTCCATTTGTGTAATCTCTTATTGCCATAGGTGTGGAGCAGCATATCTGTTGCTACAGCATCACTCCATTAGCTTCATTTACTAATCTCCCACTAGAGGGGATGTCACCAATGCTTATAAATATCTAAAGAGCAGATGTCAACAGGATGGGGCCAGACTCTTTTCAGTGGTGCGCAGTGACAGAACACGGGGGCATAGGCACAAACTTGAACACAGGAAGCTTCACCTGAACATGAGGAGGAGCATCTTTACTGTGAGGGTGGCAGAGCACTGGAACAGGCTGCCCAGAAAGGTGATGAAGTCTCCTTCTGTGGAGACATTCAAAACTTGCCTGGATGTGATCCTGTGTGACCTGCTCTAGGTGAACCTGCTCTGGCAGGGGGGTTGGGCTAGGTGATCTCCAGAGGTTCCTTCCAGCCACCACCATTCTATGATTCACAGACACATCCCATACTGCCCCGTCCTCTGAATCATAACAAGTTATAAACACACTTTCTGGGCACGCTGTCGTCACAGCAGCATTCACCTGATTCATAACATGAGCTCTGCCTCTAACCAAGCTCAAGTCCATCCACACAAAACCTCCAGCTCAAGAAACTTTGCTGCTGGAACCTTACACTCTTGGTCATTCAGCTGGGGAGGTGATAAAGAGGTGAAAATGGGAAGGTTTAAGGCAAGCTATAGCTACATACTGTCTACTAGTAACTGCACACATGATAACCCAGTAACTCCAGTAGCGTGTGCACATCCAAGTGGGACACTATACCAAGATCAGGTGGGTGCTTGTGCACTCTCTGCAGGCTGAGACATGCACTGGGGACTAGTCTGGTCAGGCCCAGCAGTCAGTGGCCAGGGAAAACAGAAACTCTGCAGTGCCACTGGACTTGGCTGTCCCTGCAGGCTGGTCCAGCTGAACTGAAGCCAGTAAAGGTGTGCATACTCACACTCTTGAACCCGCATGACAGTTGTGTACCTGTGACAGCCTGGGCAAAGCCTGTTTTACTCATCAGTTCAGTCTGCATATGCTTATAGATCAGAAATATGGTAACTCACTTCACACAGGAAAACTTGCAAGTGCAATCTCAAGCCAGCTGTCATCTCTAAGGCCTGACACTCACTAGTCTTTGTGGTCAGTGGCAACTTCTACAGAGGAGTACAGAATCGCTGTGATCTATGTCCTGCCTTTTATACAACTCATCTCTTGCACTGGGTATATTCCCTCTTTTAGTGTACAGATATACCATATAGTACACATAAATCCCGACAATAATTGTAAAACATGTCTGAAAATGCTTTTTAGCATGAATAATGTTTATAGCACAGTACATGTTACAAAAGCCAAAACAGTTAGCTCTGCTTAGATGATAAAACCATTTTGAGATAATGTTTTAGGGTCATTGAAAATTCTTTCCAACCAATGAAATACCAGAAAGTACAGATTTTCCCCTTAACACATTTCTGACGTGGAATTTCCTCATTCCATGGCAACTGAAGCACCCAAAAAGTGTGCAGGTCTCATTGGTTTTGTAAATGAATTGAACTCCACAAGCCTCACAACTGTCTCAGGCATTTCAGCAGAGCTGAACAGCATCCGTGTTCCTGCAGTAACTACTCTGTGGATCTAAAACAGTATTTATGCAAGTCCAACAGATTAAAATGTTTAAAGACTTAATTTCAATCAAAAGTCTTAGGTAAAAATCCTCAGCTAAATAGACCACTATCATAAACCAATTGTGTTACAATTCAGTACTTAATTGCTACAAAAAAATCAATTCTCCCTTCTGTGTGCTTCTTGTTCTCATCTAGCAGTGTTTGTCCTTACGTTTGAGTTGGAAAACCTCTGTCAAATTGGTAGTGAATGAAAGATTTAAACTTGTAAAGGGTGAGTCTCAAAAAGGTGACTTATTCAAAGACACTGATTTCAATAGTAATTTAAAAACTTTTGTATCAGGTGTAAGTAATGCAGGTAGCTGTCAGTTTAAGGAAATATCCCACAATTAACTGAGGTTTCTTTTAGTTTGGGAAGGAAAAGAAGGCTGACACGTCCTAAAACCAAGCTATCTGATGAGATTGTAATAATTCCTGATTGTAATCAGACTAGAATCCACTGATGCACACAATGCATAAACCAGGAAGATTTCGCTTCAAAGCCCAGCCGTATGTTTATTTGCTGGGGAGGGGCGGGCAAAGGGGGGAAAAGTTGAGGGGCTTTGTTGTTGTTTGTTTGAGAAGCAGTGTTCTTCATTTTGTTTTTAAAAACAAAACTGTATTTTATCTGAATTTGTTTATTTTGGGGATGACCATTTTACATTTTTGGCTAACTATACAAACTTAAAATCAATTGGCCATCTTCATCAGGTTAAAAACTGATGCTTTTTTGTTATGAAATGTCTCCAGTGCATATCTTGGGGTCCCCTATTTTAACTTCAAAATGACTGTTACAGAAAGAAGTGTAGGCTTGCTCTTAAGCAATATGACGACCATTATTGCAATACACACTCCCAAAGGAAGTGGTAGAGAGCTTGTTTGCTGGGACAGTTAAAATTATACCAGTGCTTACAAATATCTACTAGGAAACTCTCTACCATTTCCGGGAATAAAGTAGGTTGCTCACATAAAATTCTGTGCTTTTGTTATATTTTAATTAACAGACATGGTGGCAGTTAAAGAGGACAGATTTCATATGAGATAGATGGACGAATTAATCGACATTTTAAGAAAAAGATCTCTTTCATGAATTTTGAGATCTGTTTGAAAATTGTATTCAGAATTGAGTCATGAATCAAATTATAAGTACTGGAAAACAACTGCCTCTATTGCTAAAGGCACTAGTTCAAGTCAAATTATCATAACTTCTCTCCCTAATTTTTCAGAGGCAGGCTAAGATGAGGAAGGAGATCTAGTTCCACCACCCCCTCTAAAGAAAATTCCTCTAATGCTTTAGGAATTACAGAGTACTTCTTTGTTAATTGCCTCATACTGCAAAGATGGGGTAACGTAAGGCAAAGGAAACCAGTTATTCATTCTGACATCCGTGACAATGATAAAGCTCCTTCCTTCGACAGCTGCAAACATCTCCAACAAGGACACAACTTACTGCGTCCTACTTATGGCTCACACATAAAACACACAGGTAACAGGAAAGGCATATAAGGGGTCCTAACTGGTTCCAACATAGTCCCATCTCCCCCCTCACGTGACACAGCTGCATTGAAACTCTGCCATTATGTCATTTACACCACAGCTACTTCAGTTTTCAACATACATCTCTTCTTCCTGTAATAGGTATAAACTCCATTAAAAAACTAGTCATTACACTAAGAAACTGCAGGAATCCCTGAGGACTTCTTATGAAGGTGTGACTTACTTCAGCACTGAACTCCTGACATGACTTAGGTGAGCTAGCCCAGGGCTGATGGAAACTCCCACAGGCCACTCAGCTTCTTGGGCAGCTTGCTAGAGAGCCATGCTCCTGGGCTGGACTCACAGCAGTGCCTTGGCTCAGAAATTTCAGACAGACTTCCAAACCACACCACTGCACATATTTCAAGCTCCCCACAGTAACCTAATTACATGCAGCAGGGTTATCAAGTAAGTAAAAGCCTTATTCCACTGAATTCACTCTACACCCTGCCAGTGTGCTATTTTCTAGTAACATTGCCATGTGAATAATTTCACAATTCAAGACTGTGTAGCAGGTTCTCCGAGGGAGCAGTTTTTAGTATGATGATTGTGAGTCCCTACCATTTGTGAGTCCATACAACTTGTCATCCCCATCACCAAGAACTGATTTTGTAGCCAGACTTAATTTTTGCTTCATTCTTCCCTCCGCCTGAAATAAACTTCATGAAGCACTTTGCCAGATCTCTGGGGCATGAACCATCTTTATGTGCTGTTTTGCATAACACCCCTGCCAGCAGGGTGCTCATCTGGGAAGGGGACACACAAGGCATTGGAAAAAAAGCATAATTAAGGGATAGAAGGTTTGTAACTGAAAAGAACATGAACTTGGTGGAAGTATCTGCTTCTCCTAATTACACTGCATCTCCTGAAATGATAAGAAGTTAATTCACTTTCTAGCCACTGAAGCAAATCTAAAGTTTTAGAATGCTTTACTATGACTTTGTTTGGTCTATATATTTATAGTTACAAACAAAATTCACATTGTTTGCACTAATTTAACATTTAAAATATCATATGGAGAATGACAAATGAGATTACCTAAAAGAAAATATCCTTATTAAGCTTTTAGAGTTCACCCTACAGGGAAATGTTAAAACCTCATTGTTAGGAGTTCACATTAAGATTATTTCCTAATTTTTTCCGACCAGATAACGAGGTTACTTCTAGGGCAAACTATGACATTTTGAGTAATGAGCATTATTTTCTACTAGATAAACATGCTCTTTGTTATCATGCAGTGACTGTTTGGATGGATGGATTTTACGTACAAGAACTTGAAGTCTGCTTGGGTTGAGTTTAGCAACCTATTTGCCATTTCTAACATTTTATGATGCAATTTTCTTAGGATGACGCTGAACAGAAAATGCCTAAACCATTATCAGCCCTAAGATACGCAGTCTGAACATATTGGAAATCAGACAATGCTTTTGCCCACCCCTTCACCTCCCCGTCCTTCTGGGATCAGGAAGCTGGTCTCAAGCTTTGCTGAAGATGGGCATTGTCAGTTCTTTCTGGTTGTTACTCCAGGCTCCCTCTGCCATGACACACAGTCTGGTTTAACTTCCCTTGAAGACTCAGAACCAGATTTTCCCTAAATAAGACCCTAACAGAAAAAGCCTCCAGGTATTCACTCTGTAGTTACAGCATATATTTGCGTGTAAGTGTATTTGTACACAGGGAATAACTAATTCTCTGTTGTCTTGCTACATAAGCATCCTCTAAATCACTGCTTTATTCCCACTGACATAACTAACTTTATGAGATACAAAGCACAGACAGCCCCAACCATTTAGATGTCTTTCTTCAGCAAATTAAAATTGGTGGCACTTCAACAATATTTGTCAGAATTTTATAAAGTAAGGATATTTGATGATCTGTAGACAGATCAATCATTTTTATTTTTCTTATTGTTGGATTTACATACTGTTTTTACAGGTACTATGAGTTAATGCAACCATTCTGTCACTGGAGACATAGAGCAACAGTAGTACAAAAATAATGCTTCTAAATTAGTCTTTTTTTTCTGAAATGTAAATTTAGTTGTGGCCATACTGCACAATCAGCAAAGAAAGATTTTGGAAACAACAGCCTAACAATACTTTTTTTAAAAAAAGATCAGCAACACGCCTCAGCAGAGAGCAAATTATCACATAAATCACTTAGGTGTCATTAATAGTGATGTTTCAAAACGGGATGTCATCTTCACATACACTTTTTCATCACACTGTCAAAAGCTGTCTTGCTTCCCTGTGCAAAGCACGTCTACTACATTTAAGCTGAGCTACCTGCATTTTACAATTATTTTCTTAGGTGTAAATGATTTCACAAAATACAAGACCCTACACAAGTAAGAGACGTTGAACGCATCTGCAGAAAGCAGCTTTACTGCAACCTATGTTTTCAGTAAAAAAAGAAAGGTGCTGAAACAACACATTTTTCTGCTACACACAAGTTAATATCGATATCCTCATTCAGACAAACCCAAGCTGACCTTTTGCCTAGAGACTTGATTCCAAAAGTATCTGTAGCACCTGAAAAAAAACAGGAAAAGCCCAGTGCTCGATGTCCCCTAATTAAGTGGGTGAAACCATCACAAGATCCTTACTTTTTCCTTTCATGTTCTAGTATCCTGAATAAATCTTTGAAGTACTGGGGAACACGGACAATCACATTTTCTGAAGGACCTATATCTTTGAGCTCAGGATAGAGTCTGGTGTCAATCACTTTCTTGATATATCCCAGCCAGTCAAACTGCAATGACAAAGAGAAGACTGGTTAAAGGAGATTATGAAGAGAGATGATTTATTAACAAAGTTATACCTTTGAGACTAATTATTTCAAAGATTTACTTATTAAAAATTAAGAAACTATTGTACTTTGTCATTACAAGTGTTTTCAAACCTCAGTAAATTCATAACTGTATTTAAAAGAACACACGCTGTAACTGAGTACACACATTCCTAATGATATCTCTTTAACATGCTGCTCTGTGCACTAAAGACAATTTTAATTACATAGGTCAGATGTTAAAAGAATAATTTTGCAATTATCCCCAACCAACCTGTGGAACCATGGCACTAAGCTCTGATATGTTCATTTTATTGTACATCACCTCACTTGTTCGATTTTCATATGGAATCATGATCTGCAGGGGGAAAAAAAAAAAAAAAAAATCAAATCAAGGATTATCTTTTAGGGACCTGCTCTTACATCATTACTGTCCATTGTAATCCCAGTGCAGAAATATCTCACCACCTGTTTTCCAAGCATTCGTGGCATTAACTTCCCTTTCTGAGGATGACATTTAACTAGAACAAATGGAACAGAGCTCATTGTCACTTTAACTCATTACTGGGGAATTTAATGAGCTGTATATGTCTGCTTTGAACATATTAGACCAATTTTAGCTCTGATTATACTAAGGAAATGCATATTGATTCCTAAGAGATAAAAGCACACCTATACCATTAATACTTATTCATCCCTTCATGTCAGGTAGAAGTCAGCTCCAAACTATACAGTATAAAACATCAAATCTGGGATAGATATGTTGGAAGTGTATCTCATCTCTTGGATTTGAACATGTTCTTGCTATGGCCAGACTCCATCAGAGGGAAGAGCCAGATACACACAAGTTTCTCCGCATTTTACTACTGCATCCTGATTTCCGTATCAGGAAACCTGGGTCTATAGGCCAGACATGAACCAAATCATTCTCGAACCAGGCCTCTCATCTAGCTGACCAGAGGAGCCAGACCTCAGGATCCTCTGTAGTGCCAAAGTCTAAGGACATAGCAAAAGAAATCCTACATATAAAGCAAGTCATTTTATAACTGACAGGGAACATTCAGATTCCAAGATGTCAGCATGGTTCATAATAGAAAAACAAACCAAGTACAAGATATAGCTCCAAATTTTTTCAATGTTTACAAGAAACCAGCATTGGGAATGGCAATTCCAGCCCCCTATAAGCTAAATCCTATACAACAGACTGTATGCTATGCAGTTTAAAGAGAACTGAGATTGATGCCAGACTATCCAGACAGCTGGCAGTTCTCCAACCAAAATTCTCCCATAAGTGTCTGCGGTTTTACTATTGCTCAAGCCACACAGAAAAATTATTTGTTTCTCCCCTTCTGTAAATTTCATTTATCTGACAAATCTTTAAACTCTTCTTGAACCCATTTGCTCCCTTCCTCTCAAAACTTTCCCTCTTCCTCCAGTAATTCAATCTTATTTGAAATCTTCCTTGTACACAAGCTCTCTCAAAGCATGCCACTCCTTCCTTTACCTGAAGTACCTTCCTTTTACTTTTGCTATCTCTCTTCCTGAGCACACAAGTTCTCCATTATGTACATTCACTTAAAACGAATACAGAGGAACAGAGGATACAGTAAAAGCCTAAGTAACAAGCAGGACTATCTCCTTTGAAATCATGGTAAGATGTTTATACAATTCATTGTGCTCATTAGGCATCTTGTACTAATTCATGTCCCTGGACTCATTTCTAATATCTGAACATATTTTAGGACTACTCAAACTAAAGGGAAATTAGGTAACCAGGAGCAAGTATAGCTTGCTGCATAACGGTATGCATTACTGATCCTGAAGGTAGTTTACAGTGATCCTTGTCATCTTATATGACAACTCCACCTGTACACTTTTTGGATTAAAGCTCTGTGAGACATTCATTAAGTAAAACATTAAAGCTACTAGAGGCAGCAGCGTTATCTTCTTATCACATCACCAATAAACGGAAGAAACGTTTCCTGGTTTTTGAGTCTACTGGGTAAAAGCAAAGTATCTGATCATTAGTTCATCCAGGCTAGCTAATTGAAGCTAACTATTGGACTTCTGTTTGACAAAATTCCATGACCTCTTTCAGGAGACAGATGGAAACACTGATTTACTCTTGTTGAAGATGGCACTCAATTCTGTACACAAGCACCATTAAGAAGCACCACTGCCTTTCCTCCTGTAGATGGCAATAGCAGAACCCAGGGAAAGTCATTTTCTGCTTCATCACCTGTCCTGTGTGACAGGCTTCTCTCTTAACAGGACACCCAGCATTTCATAGGGGACAGTGGGAAAGAAAGCTTCTTTCCTTAGCAATATGAAGACATCCTCAGCTCAGCTGGCAGTTCTGCAAACCAGTGTTAAGTTTGTAGCCCTAACTTCTGCTGTTTTCCCAGCGCTTTGGAAGAAGCAGAAAGAGTAGTGCACCTAGAACTCCCAGGAGTGGGATTCCTGCAGTATCCATACTGAAATGGATATGGGAAAGGAGAAATGCTCTTTGAGGCTGCAAAAGTCCTAATCATAAATTAAACTCCACAAGGGGGAAAAAATGTCACCAAGTAAATCAGTCAGAACTGAGTGTCAGATTTAAATCTGCTTTGCTTTACTAAGTTCAGTTGGTCCCCTAAATGAAAACTCAGAGTTTCTCATCCCCTCTCCTAGGGTAGCCACTGACAGCAGCTCAGGAGGTAACTGTGGTGCTACTGTAACCATTGCTCTCTCACTACCAAGCATCAATATCCCACCGCAGTCTTGCACTACTTTGAGACCATTCCTCAGAGAATCAGCCTGATCTGCTGCTTCCACAGATAGTAATGGATTCACAATTAGCAATGCACAGCAGGGACTCAAATTCTGCCCCAGCTCAAAATTAAGAAATATTAACAATTTAAAAGACCAAGGGTATTTGGCTAAGTTCCCTTCCCCCACCCCTATCCGAGAGAACAATCAGTTTAACAATTAACTAAGATCATTCATCCTTTCTTCATCAGGTTCTGCTCCTTCCCTTCTGCTTCCAAAAACCACTGTTGCTAAGGCTGTTGATATAATGGCTTTCAATTTTGAAGAAGGATTGCAATTTAAAAAAAAAAAAAAGAAAAAAAAAATGCTAGCTTCAATCCTGCATTAAATTACAAACCTCAGCTATTTTAACTTCCAGTTTTAGAACTGACTTCATATCAGATTCTGCTCGTGAAGCGTTTGCACCCAGAAGCACTGCTGTATCAACCATGAACTGCAAAAAGGCATCTCGGTACTGTAAGGAAAAGAAAAAAAGTGTGAAAAGACCACTGGATTTGCACTTGAACACAGCTGTAGCAGTAGGCCAGAAATGCTGAGCTCTAGCAAGGAGTACTTCATGTTTTTATGCTCTAGCAACCAAAGTTGTATTTTTCTTACCTTGAACGCCTTCTGTCATGAAGGAGAAAAGGAGAAAGAACACTGTAAACATGCCATGCACGACAGAGATACCTGCTGGGGTTCACAGAGCATAAATCTCAAGAAATGCAAATGACATTTCTGGATTAGACTGACAACACTTACAGCTCTTACAGTGGGATTAGACAACGTGTATGAGTGTACCCCAATAATTTACCTAAACTTCTACAGTAATCAGTGTAGGACTGAAGAAGTGCTTACACGCATGTGCAAGCTTAGCGGCTGAGAAGATAGGGAGATAAAGGAACGCTCCACTGAGCGCTCTGCTCTGTTCCTGCCAGAGCACCACAACACACATGCTTGCCACAGTGTTCTGCTCTGGGCTATCCTAACAAAGCACATTTTAGCCTCAGCTTGTATATACAAATGTTAGCAAAATATACTCTATGTAATGATACTGTAATGAACTCGAAAGGGAGTCAAAACTATAAACCCTTAATCAATAGCAATGACTTATCCTCTCTGACAACCCAAGGGGTTGTTTTCTTTGAGCTTTGGGCCGCATGTTCTGGATACTGCCCACAGGCCTTCACCAAGTGAGGGGGAAAAAGGTGTTGCTATTGTCAAATATAATACATTAAAGCATTTGATAAACATCATTGGTTCACAACAGCTGTCCATAGAAAAGCAGCAAGAAACTAACTTGTAGCAGAGGTACCACAGAGACAGGAGGGGGAAAGAAAAAACAAATACTTGAAATCTGTTGAGGAACCCTTGTTTCCTTCATTAAATGAAGCCAGATTAGCTCAATAATAACCCGCAGTGACTCTTGAAATGCGCTTAGCCTTCTCGTCTAACTGAGGCAGGCCCAGAAGGCAGCCCACCACAGACATGACAGCTTCTGGGCTCCACTTTGTTGAGATGTTCTTGAGCATCTGGGCACTTTGTCCACAATCTGGGAACTCCTGGGACCTCCCCCCCCGAGGGACATGAGGGCTGCTGCCAGATCAAGTGAAGTCTGAGGTGAAGGTAGCTCCAGCAGCTGCTAACAGACCACAATGTGCCCTTGCAGCAAGGGCGGTCAACAGCACCCTGGGCTGCATTAGGCACATTGTTATCAGCAGGTTGAGGGAGCTGACTCCTTCCCCTCTACTCAGCACTGTTGTGGCCACAGGTGAGTGCTGGGTCCAGTTCATGGTTCTCCAGTACAAGAGAGAGATGGCTGTACTGAAGCAGGTCCAGCACGGGGCAACAAAGCTGATTAAGGGATGAGAACATCTTTCATGCACTGAGAAGCTGAGAGAGCTAAGTTTGCTCAGTCTGGAGAAGAGAAGGCTTAGGGGAATCTCTTCCCCATGTACGAAATACCTGACAGGAAAAGAATAAAAAAGGCAGAAAGCTAGACTGTTTTCAGTGCTACCCAGTGACAGTACAAGAAGCAATGGCACAAGCTGAAACATGAAATTTTATCTGAACACAAGAAAACACTTTTTCACTGGGAGGTGGCACAGATTTCCCAAAGAGGTTGTGGAGTTTTCATCTGTGGAGATATTCAAAACCTGACTGGACACTTTCCCAGGCAACCTGCTGTAGCTGACCCTACTTGTGCAGAGGGGCTGGACTAGATGAACTCTAGAGGTCCCTTCCAAGGGGGAAGAAAAGCAGAAGGGGCTCAAAATTTTACAGAAATCTTCATTTGAGAAACTTTGCAAGAGTGTTTGTGGCAGTGGTGCTTGTGATGGTGGTGTCTTCTGATAGAAGATATCCTGACAAATCTAAATCCAAACAAGCCACAACCCTTTCTCAATTTGGAGCTCAACAAATGAAAAAGCAACAGTGAAAAAAAAAAAAAGAGGGGAAAAAACGGTCACTCTGAGTTCCGGTTAGTAATACTTACAGATTTAGCTTCTGTGGTGTTTTCTAGGTAATCCTCTCGAGATGCAAGAGAGAGACTTGCTTGATCAAGCTGTTAAAAACAAACCAAAAATAGAATTTAATAGGTAAATACATCAGGATTCAAAGGTATCCCTATATGCAATCTTGGACAAGTTCATGTTTTTCTGACAATTGTAGTAGATGTGTGTAAATAGCTAATACATAACACATTGCACCAACCTGAGTTCCACAGGATTTCAAAACAACTGAAAATTGTTATGCTGTGCTGACAGAGATTACCTAAATCACATTACTGTGATCTGGAGATCCTCAGATGCACCCTGCAATATCTGAGCCACTTACTACAGCAAAGAATCACCCATGTGGTTTATGTGTTTATGGCTCCATTAATGAGTAAGTACTGCACTAGGACAGGGTCTACAGGGTCAAACAGTTTGTATTGTTGACCATTCATGCTACACATATTCCAGGGGCACAAGAGTCAGCTTAAGACAAACACTAGTTTAGTGTATGGACCAAATGACCATTAGGTGCTGGACCATGTGAACTGATGTGTGTCTAGAAAACATCATTAGCTATCTTTGACTGAAATTGAGGTTATGCTCTTGAGCTTCACCCTAGACCAGCATTGAGTGGTGTATTTGGCTTTTTGAACAGATGTACTGAAACATCTGGATACCAGCCACAGAAATGGCATGCACAGGAAATTGTTATGCTTCCAGTACATTAGCTAAAGATGTCTGGTAGATCTAGGTGGATATTTGACTTTCACTTATCTTTTTGATCTAAACATGGATCAAATTTGTCTATAGTCAGTCTAATATTGGAATAAGGTCCTCAAGGCAATTTCTAAACCAGTCCTGAAAATCCATCGAGATCTGCACTTAGCCTTCTGAGTGAAATGACTACCTGGGAGTATTTGTATACTGTTTCAAGTTCCCAACCAGGAAAAAATCACTGCGTAGCAGGTATCTTAAAATTACTACTGGATACCGAGATTTTCCAAAACACTTTTATGTAATCAGGTTAGGTTAGGTTATGGAAGACAAAGCTGAGTAATTCAGCCAGCTTCCAAACTCTGAATAAGACACTGATGGGAAGAGAAGCAACAGTTTTGATGTTCTAAAATCATTATTCTGATGCTGTATTTGTTTTTTGAAAGATAAGTCTAGTGAAGAGAGACTGTATTTGTTCATACAATTTCACGTAAGTCTTTTTAAATCTAAGTCCTACACCATTTATATTTCACATTTTCTATGTTTATAGAAAAATGTAAATGACAAATACAACTACAATCTCAAATGAATAAATGTCCTCTTTTCCTCTACTGACGGATGTTCTCAACCTTTAAAACATACCATAAACAAAATAAAATGAATCATCCACTAAAAAGAGAGTAGCTGTGATGCTCAGTGCAACTCTGATTCTTTGAAAAACAGTATCACCTTCTTTTTTCAGCATATTGAGGCAAAAAGAATATACTCATGTTTTGCATATATGTGTCCTGGTAATAGTTAACTTCAGATGATTCGGTCTATTTCAATTATGTGACTGCTGCATGAATGTTCATCCAAGTATTCCTGGCTTAACAGTTAGGTTTGACAACCCACTGAAACCAAGAAAGCACAAATATGAGGAATAAACAAGAAAGTTAACCAATTTCTTCAGCTCTCCAGAAAAAAAATCATGTTGAATGCTAAATGAAGTTTTATTTGGAGTTTCTACATTTTCTGATCCATTCATGATTTTGCAATGCTGAACAAAAACAATTTTGCAACAGAGTCGTTTGCACAGGCAGATTGAAATACTCGATGTTACAGCTGCACCTCTGGGAGTTTGTTAAAACATGGACAAAGTAGAATACTGGCTGATGCATTCTGCAGATCAAGTCCTTAACCTAATTAACAACAACAGAATACCCTAAGGAATAATATGTTATTCATAGCAAGCAGTGCTTCAGTTATTTAGATACCTAATTCTTAGGTGCCACTAAGCATACTGAGTGAAGATACTGTTAGGTGTAATTCATTTCCAAGAGAGCAGCAACAAGGATATAACTGCCCAGCCCTTTGCTGACAGGTGATTTGGACTGAAATATTATGACAGGAGATACTTAAATATCACTCCTGATTCTTCTGTTTCAATTCTTTTAAAAAAATCTCCAGCCAAAGCAATCCTGACAGGATCTGAGCAGCATCTTAACAGAATGACGTCTTTAATACGGCAAACTGCTGATCTGCTGTTGACTTGACTGTTCAGGAAAATGTCCTAGGGATGGGGAAAAGTTAACTTTCAATTTCATAGCCGTTAAACACCTCAGTCAAAAGGCATTTTAAAGAACTTAGAATTGACTCTAGTACCACCACAGTTAACTGCTGTTTGATCCCAAAATACAATGTGTTCTTGGCTATATTCCTACAGCTAGTCAAGACGCTAGCAACATAAGGATCATAGATCCTATTTTGCTGTGATGAATGGCATCATAACTTTCTTCTTTGTCCCTTCTCTCTTACCTTCATAAACTATTTTCTTGCAGCAGTGGAGGGCTGGTCTACTCCAGCTACTCATTTATTTCTCTTAAACAACAACAATGCATTTGGCCCAGGCACTCAGTCTTGCCATGGTGACATCTAACAGTAATAGTTGCAGTTCTCTCTGGAGTTTCATCAGACCACAGTGAGGCAACATTTTTGGGGTCTTTTTGTCACTAGTCTAAACTGTTGTGTAATACCATGCACTGCTAATGAACTGATAATGCTTTGGTCCAGAGGCAGTAGCATTTCAGTAAAAAAGTAAATTCTGCATTTCAGGTTTAGAAGTGTTCAGGATATCTCTGTGCTGTAAGGTGCTGTACAAGCACAAGATAATGTGCTTCCACCTCAAGAAATATAGCTCAAGTTCAAAATATCTGCTACCAATGCACCATTCTTCATCTTCACAGACAAAAAAAACCCCCATTTTTTGTGTAACTGATAAGTCATAAGCAACACTCAGAACACTCCCAGGACTGGATATCCACCTCTCATTTTCACACCAATAGACCCTGGACATTGGTCCACTGGGAACATACTTTACCTTTTTTTGTCATTTGAAAGAAAAAATATCCTGTACAGGTATATTTTTCAATAGCATGTGGTTCCTAGTGGCTTCTACATTCCCATAAATTGGCACCTATGTACATCTGTAAGTCAGTAGATAATAGCAACAATAATCAAGTGTAAATATTTGCCATGTAAACATGATTTGAAAAAAAAAAAATGAGGCAACAAAATACCATGCAAAGTAACCTATTAGATATGCTATATTGTACCTTCAGGATATACCGATGGGAGATTTTGTCATCAGCAGCCACATATAAGCGGATGAAGACAGAGTTACTGTATTGACCACGAAGAGTTGCCAAGGCATGGACTAAGCTAAACCTCCTTTCTGACCACAAGCCTTCAGGTCCAATGTTGGATTCCAGGACAGGCCAGCGGAAAGGTGAATGTCTCAGTATACTCAACAGGGGTTTCACATCAGCTCTTTCAATTTTATCTGAAATGTCAAAGTGTGACAACAATTACATTCCAGAAAATTCAAATCCAGCAGCAACCACACAAGACAAGAAGATTTATCAGTGTTGATCAGTTTTGAGGCAAGACAAGACACAATAGCTGAAACCCAAACCCAAAGCCTTTGCTCTGCCTTTGAGCATAGAAATGCATTAGTCAGTTTATCTGAATCAAGAATAAG
Organism: Podargus strigoides; assembly: GCA_028020825.1. Classification (NCBI taxonomy): domain Eukaryota; kingdom Metazoa; phylum Chordata; class Aves; order Caprimulgiformes; family Podargidae; genus Podargus; species Podargus strigoides. Next base: position 3,302,515 of record CM051641.1, on the reverse strand, counting down.
AGAGGCACATCAGTTCCTTTCAAAAAAGGCAAAGGTCTGGAATTAAGTCAATTCAAAAACATTCCTCACTGAGGAAACTAGTATAGAAACTTCACTGGTTCTGAGAGGTGGCTGCTGTACATAAAGCTAGAGGGGTCAGGATCTCAGCACTGAGACTGTGGGGCAAACTGTCTCAATTGCTGGAAGTTGGTCTCTGGCAATGCTGGAAGAAAACTGCTCAGGAAATAAAATCTGAAGGAGCCAGAAGGACAAAGTGGACTTTGAAGGACAAAGTCCACTCCCTCCCAACTCATCTTCCACCCATGCAGCCGCATAAAGGCAGCAATGTGTCCCAACCTCGTGTACATCACCTTACCGCAACATTTCAAAGCCCAGGAAAAGCACTCTGCAAATGTGGCTATAGGGTTCCCCATCCAAATTTGCTTGACAACCAGATAACTCGAAGCTAAAGTGTTGAGGGCTATACCCAGCAGCCTTGTAGAAGCGTTTTGATTAAATACAATTAAGGAAAGGTAGAAGGTGCTGAGCAACAGGCTCTTAAAAGTGTCAGTATGAGAATTTCATCAGAGGGCTCCTCTGATTTACCAGGCACTACCCCCACACCCCCGGTGCACAGTTTGGGCATCCTTTTGCACAGATAAATATCCCATCACAGTTTCCTGACAAGCAGAGGTCTCCGTAAAACTGACTCAGTCTAAATAGCCACCTTCAGAAACCAGTAGAAGTCACTCCACACTCGGTTGGATCCATATCAGTGAAACCTGCACAAGTCTTCACAGAACTCAGCAGAGAGCAGAAGAACCTGCCTTTATAAACACAGGTAGTGCCCCTCTCAAGTCAGGCCACTTACTCTCATTCATGCAGGATGCGTAAAGGATCTTGGCCTTCTGCACAGCTTCATTGTCTCGTCTTTTGCTGATGGGTTTCTCAAGCAATGCTGAAAAAAAGAAATTATGTTTCTTTTCAATACGTTGGAAAACGTAGGGACTGTCTGTTTGCCTACCTCATCATTTGCTTCAATCATAGTATATTTAATTACTAGTGAGGTACCACATGTATTTTCTTAAGCTGTAACATGGATGTAAGAGGTATTGGCACTTTTTTCACCCTCAGCAAAGAATTTTTTAATTGATTTTTAAGAGGACGGTTTTAAAGCCAGTTGACAGATACTTTTTATTGCTCATCCTCACAAAGAGGCAACCTCAGCAAACTGAAGGGGAGAGGGAACCATGGGGCAAGGGTGGGAAGCAGTGCACAGTGTAGGGAGTCGAGAATTCTTTCAAGCAGCTCAGCCTTTGGTGCTGGTATACTTGGAACCAGGGTCTAATGGAGAAGGTGACAGGATCCCAGGAGCAATACTTCTGGCGTTCACTTTTGCAGCTCTGCTGCTGCTGAAAGCAAGCAATGGAGAACTGCCCCGTTGTCTGTCAAACGCCCACAACCTCAGTCTTGTAAATGACACAGAAGGCCAAGTGTCCAACTACTATTTGAAAAGCCACATTATATAGATCCCTCACACTACGGGTGGCAACCTCCTTGGTGCCTGAAAGCCATGCTAACCTTTCTAAGCTGTCACCTCTCTGCATTCCTTGCATTCCTCTCGTTATGTTATGGAAGCGAAATAGCATGAAAAGTGTATCTGAATCTCAGCAGTCTCCCTTCAGCTGCCTCAAGCCATTCTATCCAAGCTGGGAATCAGCCATGATGCAGCTGCAGAGACATACGCTATGGCTAATTGCAGAGGCAGCTTAGCTTCACCGAGATTGATCAGATCAAGTACGGCACAGCGTGTGTGCTTCCACAGCCAAGAGAAGCAGGGTAGTACTTGAGCACAGCATGGAAACAGGGCTAAGCAAATCCTGTCAGACCTGACCTAGTTTTGTAAGACCCAAACAGGTCCTGCACAGCACTACCTTATTGTTACTGGGACCATTGGAGAGAGTGGCTTTGCTTGAGCCATCTCACGTCCCTCCTGTTGTATGCTTAGCCAGAGCTAAAAAGCCTGGAAAAATTCAAGAGTGCCTTCTCCATACCATTCTCCCCTGTGCGCTGGGTCCCAAGAGGGTTTATAAAAAAATGCACAGTGCAGATTGGCCTTGTGTGGTGCTGTGCCTGAGCTAAGAGGTATGCCCCACACAAAAGGGGCATAACACCAGGTGTCAATGCACTGTTACTCTTCTCTGCCAGAACTGTCTGGGGTGATGCAGAATACCAAAGGAGTGGTGGTGCTGCCATCCAAGAGCAGCACCCTCCTGCAAACAGGCAGCAGGTTCTTGGTCTCCAGCCCCTGCCCTTTCCAGCAGCTCATCAGAGTCCTCTCTCCTATGTCACCTCTCATGGGAGGTGAAAGTTCAGCTCAGCAGCACCACTAGAGTCCACAGCTGAGAACAGTCTGGGTTTATGCTGCACTACTTAGTATTAGGAGATCACTGCTGGAGGTAGGATTTAAAAACACTTATTTCCCAGGATTTTGTTAGCACCTTGAAGAACCTGCTATGCTGCACCTCTCAGATATTCCCAACCTGTGCTCATCTAAGCACCCGTGCTCAGGGGACCATACTGCCGACCTCAAACTGTTCATTAGTCAAATAATACCTTAGTCATGAACAAATGCCACTTATTCTCTCCCTCCAATCGCTTTTCTCCTTAAAACACCCTGAGAAAAACAAAACAAACAAACAAACAAACCCCAAACAAAATGACACAACCAAAAAAACCCACCACAACTCATTTGCTTGGATACTTGAGAGTTGCAATGAGATCATTCACTTTTAGTTATGGGCAAACTTTCCCCAAAAAATACTGCTGGACAGGACTCCCAATAGCTCAATAGCTTTGGCTTCAAATCCTCAAACTGTTAATATTTCTCAGCTTGTTAAATACAATATAATGCCAATCATTGGTACATATCTCCAGTGTGCACAGATCTTAGCAGAATAATCAGACCTGTTCACATTTTAAGAATGGCATTTTAGAATAAACTGTAAATGAAACCTACATAAAAAACTAAGGAGGAAAAAATACACTCCTATTAAAGCTATTGCAGTAACTTCTGTTCCTTGTCAGTGAGCTGCAGAGTCATGAAATTTTGAAGCTAATAAAATTCAATGGCTAAAGCCCAGCTAAAGCTCAGGAGAGATACAGAGGATAAGATCCAATAAAATAAAATGAACTCTAGGAATACACCTGCATAAAATCCTGTTAAAATCAAACTTGGTGTTTTCCCATCAAACTTTCACATTATGTGACAGAAGGAAGCTGTCCTGCACTCCCTGCACTGTTGCAAAAACTGAGGTGGGGTAGATGCTGCCAATTTGGTCAGAATTAATTTATGAAGAAAATTCTTGGTTCTCATGACATAAAAATCCAGTGATCAAAAATGAAAGCCTTAATATGGTTGAATCCTGTGGACAGTGAAAGAAGGGATGCCAAACATGAGTGCTCTTTAGGCTATAGAGGTTCCTCTGCCTTAGTCTCAAGCTTCCAGAAAGATTTAGAAGCTCACACCTGGAGCATTGGTCAGATGCACTTGATTTCTCCCTTAGTTAATAAAAAATCCAAATACAAGGTTTAGAAATTCGTTTCTTACTGAACTCACGAATATATGTGGATTTTACATGGCCTTGAATATTTAAGTCCTTCATAAAGAAGAGGAGCGAGAAAAGGCAAGAAGCAATACCTACTAATCAAAAATATGGGTAATCAATTAGTCTACAGGTTGCTGTATTTATGCAAAGAAAGTCACTACTGTGATTGAAATCAATGTAGACACCTATCTATAAATTAGCAATGTCAGGTACTGTGATTAGCCTGGCCACAGTAGGAGGCTGCAACAGCCCCCCACCAGCACTTAGCATATCTAATTGTATGGGTCAGTGCACGCTGAGATCTGCAGGGCTGCATTTTGAAGGGCTGCAGCTCAGAGCCTCTGCTAACTGAGGAACCCTGTAAGTTCAACAGACCTGCCTCTGGGCTATCCTGTGCTCTCACCAGCACAGAGAGGCACTCTCTGAACAGTGCTCCATCTCTTGATGTGTGATGTGGCTTTCCAGACTCTCATCTACACTGAGGAAAATGCCAGCCAGTGACCCACAGAGAGCAAATCCAGCCCCTCTGAAAAAATTCAACTCTTAACTATAGCTGGCTGAGAGGTCTGTCTTTCCACCTTGAAAAAATTTCATGGCTTCAGATGTTTTCTGTTTGGACAATAGAAAGAAAGCAAGACTTATGGGGTCTTCCAAGGGACAGGAAGAGACTGACAGATCAGTCAATATTCAGCCTCATGAGATACCCACAGACCTGCTGGTGAGTTCCTTACTAAGGTCTTTCATTTCTTTCACTTTCAAATTAATTACAAAGTCATTCTCTTCAGGATAAAAGGGATCTTGGCCTGTGCTTCTGATCTCAACACCTCTTTGTCCATGTTTCCATATGCACAGGATTCCCAGACACAAGATTTATGTCTCCCTTTGCATAAAACTTCGTTATGGCAAGTGTCAAAACCTATTGGTAATTCTGCTCCACAGTTTTGAAATAACATAATTCATCTCATCAAGCAACTCCCACTTGCAGTCAGAAACTGGCTAAAGATGTTCATGATATCCCAAACTTTCTGAGATTGCAAATTGTTTCATCATTCATTTTCTCCTACCAAGGGCCTGAAAGCGGAGAGATTCTCATTGCAAATCAAAGTTCTTGTACTTCTGGTAGCCTAGGTCAGGTGGGCTTGCATCATTACCTGTCCTGGCTCTTGCACAAAACACGAAGACTCAGTATCACCAACAAAAAATATGCCATAGCTGGGAATGACCCTCAGTTGTCTGAATTGTAGGTGGTCAGATGGACAGTCAAGGAAAAAAAAGCCACAGCTGGGGAGGGTGGAGGTCTGGGGTTAGAGAGGAAGGAGGTTTATATTGAGTTGCCTTCAAACGGTGCTTTTCCAGGGCAAGAGGTCTAAAAAAAGGGCCAGCTTCCCGTGGTTCACTGCCCTACAGTAAATAGCAATCATCTGCTGTTAAAAGCTAGAGGAAGGCACTTTACAAAGTAAGCTTTGCTAACGTGTGTGTGTTTATTTAACTGTGTTCTATTCCAAAGCTGCTAAGAATAGTCTTGTGGCTAAGTGTTACCTTTAATCTTACTTTCCATTTCTAGCCCTTGTTGATTTTCCAGCCTACTGTCTTGCACAGCTTCACTTTGGTTTTCAACCACCATATTTTATTTATGGCACTGAGAAATCCTGTACCTTTCCCTCTTCTGACCTGGAGTGCATGAAAAAGATTGTATGGTCAGATTTGCAGGGAAAAGAAACATACATACTATTCATTCAGGTTAGGAATATTGATTCAGTTTAACAGCATCCTGATCTGCAGATTGTATATATTCTGTATACTATCAGTTTCCCGCATATACAGTTGAGTGGCATTGCTGAGAGACACTATGTGATTTGCTAAGCTTATTTACTATTATACAGAGAAAAACATAAGTTTTCTCTGCATTTTCCAACCCTAGATTTCGACAATACATTGTGCTAGTAAAGATAGCATTTTTTTTCCATTCATTTTTGTCTTTATCTTTCTACAAACATTTGCTCTACATCAAAAACGCAAACTGAAGTGTTTGCACAGTGGTACCCGATGACAATCTGAAATATATTATAATCCCTGTATCTTGAAGAAAAACAACTGCATGTGCAAATATCCCAGTGGTAATATACTTGGACTTTAAACAAAGAAGAGCTATACAAGAACCCCAAGGGGACATCCCATTGCCTGGAAAGTTCTAACCCTGGAGCAGTGAAAAGCTAGAAGCAGACAAGTAGTTCAGCATTAACAAGGGCAACACTAGAGCAAACAGCGGACTTGGACTGCAAAAACAGAGTGGTATCAGAGTAGGGAGATGATCTCCTTGTTGTACATAGGCTGGTGAAACAGACTAGAACACTACCTGCCCTTTGGCTGTCCGTATTTTTAAAAATGTTGGATAGCTGGACAGTGTACAGAAAAACATCACAACCATTTGAATTTTTCTTTGGGTGGAGTGGCTTGAGAAACAGAAGCAGGGGGGAGATGTGGGGAGGCAGGGGAGGAAGCTATGTGGTGAGGGAGCATGATTTGTCTCACAAAAGATGGCAGAAGCGTGATGAGATTACAGTATGAAAGTACGTCACCATTAGAAAATGATTGGTGCCAAAGAGGTCTTCAGTCTATTGAAGAAAGATACAAAGAAAGCCAGCACTTGGAAGATGAAGACAAATTCAGCAGTGACAGTGATTAACCACTGGAGCCAAGCAACTGGAGTAGATAGCAGCTGCTCTGCCCCTTAACATCTTCAAGACTTGATGCTTTTTTGGAAGATAAGCTTTAGTCCAGTGTGAATTATGTTTTATCCCACTGCAAGCTATTGAGCTGCATTACATGGGTAATATAATTCTCTATGATACAAGAAAGGTCATAGGAGATAATCTAATGGTTACTCCTGGCATTGCACTCTATACGTTTAGGGTAAGGATCTCGAACCACGCTTAGACATGCGAGACCAAGGAGATATAGCCATTATCCATTGTTGCAGATAAAGAAAGTGAGCCACAGAGGATTAATTCCTCCTTATCTAACTCATGTCAGAGTCCTACTGATTAGAATGATACTCCTTCACAAGCATAAAACTTGCTGAACTTGATCCAAACACTCAAAGAGCTTGATCCTTTGGAGATGGTGAAAGCTCCTCAGTCCCTTTAATGTCAGTGAAAGTGGGAGTTGCTCAGCATTGTCCAGATAACGCTCAGTACTATAACTGAAAACAATTTGTAATGCATGTTTTCAGGAGCAGATCCAGAAAGCAGCCCAATGGCTTCTCAGAAATTCACCAGGCCAAAGGTTGAAGATGCTTTCTCGTCAACTAGGTCCCCAGTAAAGTCCTATCAAAGCCCCATGCAACAGCATGCTCTCCCTTTGGTTTGGGTAGTAGTAGCTAGCAACCACATATTTGCTCCATATCGCATGTTTATGAGCTTCAGCTTCTTAGACCAAAATGCAGGAACTCGGCTTCTGGAAAGAGTTTTCTTTGCAAATACCTGATGATAGAGAGGGTGGATTTCTTTTTCAGTTCTTGAACAATAACAATTCTGTTCTTCACCCTGCCCTCTACACTGCTGTACAGCTATAGGAGTCAGGATTCTAAACTGATGAGAACAATTAAAAGAGCTGTTCATCCATCTCCAGCAATCAGTTACAAGCTTTGTTTCCTTCCCAGGTTCACACTATCATGTGCTACCTCTGTGAAGAAGCAAAACCCAAGTTATCTTTTAGAAATTTGCAGGAGATCCTCTGATGCCAGCAGCAGGATGTTTTAAGGATGTCCTGTGAAGAATTTCAGCTTAAAAGTAGAGAAAAACCTACTCAAACCTTGGTTTGAGATTGGCAATCAAACCAGACACACACTTGTGTCCATTATGTCATTCACTAAGCTATATGATAATTATGATTAATCTAGTCCTCATTAAGAATGTGTAACCCTTAAATCCTGTATTTTCTTCCCATTAAAGAGCTACAGCAAAAGAGTTCCTGAAAAGCAACCGTAACACTTAAAACCCAAGTAGCCAACTGCACTTGTGCCACTAAGGAAATCTAAGGGCTCCAACTCTGTCATGAAGGCACTGCCTTTTCTTCAAACCCCCAGTACACTGGATTTAAGAAGTCAAGTTCAGTACAGTTCACGGAGCAATGATTTGGCCAGGATGCCAGAGGACACACAAAAATACTTCAGAACCGTGCTGCTGTTATGGAAATCACAGCTACAAAAATGTACAGTCTTAATTATAGTAATGTGAGCTTACATGTTCCAAGAGTGGTTATTTGAGAATGGTTTTGGGCAGCTGACATTCATTTAGAGTATCTGGTTTCCAATTCCTTTTTTTTCGAGCCTAAAGTTAAGCGAAGGAGAGCTGGCAGTGGTAAGTTTTATGGATGAGGGCCTACAAGGGGCACAATGTTCTAGCTCAAAATAAAAGCACCGGCCATAGCATCTAAAATTATACACAGGACAGTTGTGATCACTTGACCTACGGTAAGTTCCCCGTCTTGCTACGTGAAAACATGAGTTTAGACTGCAACACACACAGTCCAGTTACAAGATCATCAAAGAAGAAAATCTGATATTTTTATTCTCATCAGTTTGAAACCAGTCCCCTGTACCTGGACAGGAGTATAGAGGGGAGGATGAAGAACATTATATGTATATACAAATATATTTATGATATGTTCTAAAGGAAAGTGACAGACTTTACTGACGTATTCCAAAGCTGTACATAATTCTTCAGAGCACGACAAGTATAGTCAAGCCAAGACTGTTCTGCGAGTTTAATCTGTTCTTTCAGAGCAGTCTCATGAAAAAGTCATGGACATCTGCTGTAGGATGCAACATTTAATGTTTCAGTACAAATTTATCCCTCTTTGCAAGTTCATTAGCACAGGTCAAACTCCTCCACTTCTGCACCTGTCCAGCTTCTGTTTCAGGGCTGCTTTGCATCTGGAAGCCTTGGGAAAAGAGCAGAGCAAGTCCTCACCTGCCTGGGAAACACCACAGAGACAAATCTCAGAGGAAAGTGCAGAAGCCTGCTTACAGCTCTCTTCTGACTCCAGTGTAACCCAACTTCAAACATATAATTTCAAGGCCTGATTAAATTCCTTTATGCCTTTAAAACACAAGTTCTTCTGAGAATTTGTCCTTCTATGCAACTTTAGTGTACAGTACAGCCCATTTCCTCTATTAACAATTGATAGCAATATTTGGTTTTTGAGGCTTCCCTAAAATATGAACTAATCTAAATGTATTTATTTGTACAAACTACCTCTTCTGCTAATTGTTCTGCTGCGCTTCTTGCCAGTTCAGGTGTCTGGTGCACAGCCCCACATGTGCAGCTTGAGTCCTCATCACCACCAGACTCTTTACAAGAAGACAGCTACAAATGATTGGTTTTTAAATACAAGTTTGTTTCCAGAATAAGAAAATACACTGTTTAAAAATGCAACTTTCACTCCCTCATAACTAAAAAGACAAAAATGAAAATTTTTCTCATTACTGTAGTTAAATTTTAGAAATACCAGCACTTTGACATTAAGATTTTTTTCTTCTTGGTGGTTGTAAATATTGCTTAGTTTCACAAAAGCAGAAGGGAAGCAGTTAGAGCCTAATGCACCAGAAAAAATATTTAAATGCATTTTATAAACAGCTATTTTGAATTTCTAATGCATTATGGTCCAGATTTTTCTACTGTTTGCTAAATATATATACAGAAAAACAAACTAGCATCAAAGGCTTACAAAAAGATTTCTCTATATGCTTAAAACTATCCTTATCTAAATAAAGCTTTTCCCTTTGAGTCTAAAATAAACTAAAATAGCAAGTCCATACACTTCTCTGGTGCTTGTAATGTAGCTTTTAAATTTTACTAAAGTATAAATTATCTATACTTTCACATATTTTGTGTTTCTTGATCAGCCTCCTTCTACTTTCTCACCTTTTTTTCCCCTCTCAGTTCTCCATTTTTAATAATCAGGTCACCTTGTAACACTTTCCAGTACCTGAAGGGGTATACAAGAAAGCTGGAGAGGGACAAGAGTATATAGTGATAGGATGAGGGGCAATGGCTTTAAACTGAAAGAGGGTAGATTTAGATTAGATATTAGGAAGAAACTCTTCACTGTGAGAGTAGTAAGACACTGGAACAGGTTGCCCAGAGAAGCTGTGGCTGCCTCCTCCCCGAAAATGTTCAAGGCCAGGTTGGATGGGGCTTGAGCAATCTGGTCCAGTGGGAGGTGTCCCTGCCCATGGCAGGGGGATTGGAACTAGATGATTTTTAAGGTCCCTTCCAACCCAAACCATTCCACATGTCTATGATCTTTCTGGAGTACATAAAGACTCAAAATAATCACTTCAAGCAACTTTCATAAAGGCAAACTCCTTGTTCACACAGGAATATGAAATAATAACTCAGACTATCCTAATACTTGCCATAATGTATATTTCCACCTCTTTGGAAGGCAGAAGCATCCAGGATGGCAATAAATGAGGCTATTGACCCCTCTTGGAAGGCCTCATGTTGGCTTACACAGCCTCAGATATGCCTTAAATATAATAGTTGCCATATTTTCAAACCGTTAACTTTTTTTCTTTGTTTGTTGTTTTGGGTTTTTTTTAAATAAAAACTACCAGTGTATTCTGCAGGTCCAGGAGCTCATTCCTCAGAACTCTTTGTGGAGCTGATGCCTTAATTTAAGTCTGCTCTGTTTTGATAAACTGCATCTTCCCCACCTCTTGTTTTATTTTGTGGTTTGGAGGGGGGAGAGGGTTGCTTGTTTGTTTTGTGTTGGTTTGTTGTTTTTTTTTTCTAAAAGGCATTTAATGATGATCAACACATCATTAATCTATTCTGGCACGTGTTTCATATTTGATACAATTAATGTCCATCACCCTATTTCTTGATGGCAGCGTCTATCTCACCATGGTTAGACTAGTGACTCTTGAAAATAACCAGCCTATCATTATTAATTCCTCTGACATTCTGATAGAATATTTAATCATTATGAATTAATTTTGCATTAATGAACATGTAGTTAATATGCATGTCCACAGGAATTCATGGAGATCTGGTAATTAATCAATTCGTATAGGTTCTAATTCCCAAGGAACATAAACCAAGTAAATCAAACAAATGTTCCCAAACACCGGTTTCATGAAAGGATCCTGTATTTACACAAATGAAGCCAACTAATATACTGACATTTTAGGGTTCCCCCCTCATCCCTGGAGAAGAAAGTCCCTAATTCTTTTCTTGAATACCCATTTTGTCAATATGGAAGCTCTCGTGGACATGGCATTCAAACAGCTGTGCTTACATAAATGCTTCCTAATGCTTCTCAGTGCCCCAATATACAGTACATTTCCTAACTGTCAATGCCATTTTGTTTTCACAGTTTCAGTATTTTGTAAATTCTCTGAGTTTGTATATGACAAGATAAGCACATCATGTGAGTTCCTCCCAAAGTCTACTAACCTAACTGTACACAAACTGTAACAAAACCAAAAATCATCTATGGGAATATGAGAGCCTCTGTTCATAAATCTAATTTCAGTAATAAATCTTAATCTTTTGAGCAATATTCCACTCTATCCTGCTCCTCTAGCCTCCCAGTATTATGCCATAGGGAATAACACATCACAATAATATTATGCACAAGAGTTTAAACTGCATTTAAACCAGAAGTTTGTGAGATCCCCAGTTGTTACAATATAGGTGGAGGTCTGTAGTAAATAGCAGCATTACAGTTCATTATATTATTACTTTCAACATGTAGTTGCATTTTTTTTTTTGTTGTTAGTCAAAACATGGGAAATCAGATATCATGGATTGCTATGCCTTCCAAGGTATGAACCCTCCTTCTGCAAAATTACTGGTCCAAAGTACAGTCATAGAGTAATTTTGAAATTTAATATCTGCAGATATGAACATATTATCCTTCTGCAGGCACCAGCCAAATCAGAGGTTCACTGTAAATCCAGGGGAATATCATGCTGCATGTGGAACAGCAGCGTGGCGCAGGGCTCGCGGGAGGATGCCGCTGTGGTCTCCCAAACAGAGAGATGCTGTGGGAAGATTGTGGCTCAGTTACTGTGTGGCCTTAAAACCTCATTTTGGAACCAAAATTATCTGCTTTCTGTACTCATGGTTTCCCAAAATCACCCACTACAAATAGAACTTCCATTTTGAGCAGCAACAAAGCCTGGAAAAAGTCCTGGCTTCTCCACCTTTGATTCAGGTACTTGATTTTACCAAAAAGCTATTAAATTATTGCCCAGAGAGATTTGCCTGACTTGTGTCACTTAACATTTTTTTTTTAGATTTAGATGAATAATCCATTATAGGAAAGGTCTGGACCATTGAAAAAAACCCAAGTGTCTGTACCATTGAAGAGAGATCCATTTGTAGTAGAAAATACCAGGCAAAGAGCGGTAAGCACTGTTGCTGTTTGCTGCTATCTTGTTATCCAGGAGCAGCTATCCAACAAAAAGATACTGAAGGCAATAACATAAATGCCCTCTAGGGTTTAGTTTTGGTTTGGTTTTTTTGTTGTTTGTTTGGGGTTTTTTTTAACTACTTCTGGTATTCTCCCTCTTGCTTGGAACAGCTCTCAACAAGTTATCTCTGAAGGAAATCACAAATGACAGGTCAGCTGATACAGAAATCTAATTATGAGTGTCAGCAGCTACATTACAGATTTAATGGGTCACATCCAAGCCATCCCAGTGGTCCCAGCCGAGCACCTCTTGGAGGGTGGGAGAACAGAAACTATCCCTCAAGAGCCCTGTGGAGCAGGGTCCTCTGTGTAGTACAGCAGACACTCGACACTGACAATGGCGACAATGGCCAATTGACACCAACTTCTCTGATTTGTCTGAAGGGACTAATCTAGGGTCAAATAGCATAAATTTCCATACTGAGATATTTTTACCTTACTGGTTTTACTTTAAAATGAATTTATTTTCTGAAGAAAACCATTGCAGATAATCTTGGGAAAAGTTGCCTACACTGCCAAGTTATTTTGTTTGCTGTCTGTCTCATGTTCTTTAAAAACCCACACACCATATCCTCCTAAAAGACCTCCATTTCTTTCTCTTTGACACATTGGAAATTCCTCACTTTAAATTGACTGGCATTCAGAAAACAGCCATGAGAGAAAGCTTAGCACAGCAAATTACTCTAAAGTAGGTGTCTCACTAGGCCACGATCGGTATGGAGACTTAATCTGTAAACTGGTTTCCACAGACATAAATTCAATTTAAAAGGCCTGGAAAACATGTTCACAAATGATCCACGTAATTTAAATCAGCTCCTTTACAGTCCTCAGATTTAGGAATGTTTGCATAGCTGTGGTTTTTTCAGGTTTTGTGTTTTTAATTTATTGCTTCCTGCATGGTCATTCGGAAAAAAAAAAAAAAAAAAAAAAAAAAAGAAAGAGAAAAACAACAGCTGTACAGCTGTACATCGTTGTTCTGCAGAGTTCAGAGAAAGGAAAAGAAACTGTTTGGTTCACGATCAGTCATCACCACAGGTAATAGACACTGATTTACTTGCCTCAGACTTCCAGTTCTGAATTATTCACAAAAAGCCACTTGGCATTTCAAAGGTAAGACAACAGTGCTCCTAAACTTTTAATTAAGGTCACCAATCAAAATGGAAAACTTCATCAGGAACACAAATAGCTTTGCAGGAAATTTAATGGTAAGTGAAAAACACTTATTAACTTGCAGAGACATTGCAATCTTGACCTGATATAAGGCTGAAACAGTTGCAGTTTGAGGTAGCTTTATTTCATACAACAGGTGTCACAGTCAAACCATTTTTTTCCAATTTGAAGGACACCAACAGCTTCCTCAGAGGCTTATCATCACTAAGTGATTGTTCTTAACCACCAGGAGACACTTTTTGACATGACTGCAGTGTGTCTGCAAATGAAAGGCTGACTTCAAGCAAGGGACAGCCCTGTCCAGACAAGAATGATTAACTGGAAGTAGGAGTACCTTAGTCCTCCCCAAGACAGCTCTATAAGGAACCAAGAAATTTTAGCCTATATATTAGATGTCCATTACACACATGAAATCCTGCTGTTGCTGACATCCAAGGAAAGACCTACCACTACTTTCATCAGGCTAGGCTTTATCCATTCTGTACAGCCAGGAGATCAAAGTGACTTTCACATGTGGTCTGTGGATTCCTCCAAGAGCAGAAAAAGAAATCCAAGTGACCCTCAAATGATGGAAAAGAAATTAAAGGGGAAATGATATGATTTCAGTCTGAATCAATCCTATGACAGCCAGAGAAAGCAACGGGAGCACAGTGTGTGTGTGTGTGTGTGTATATCCCTACTCCATTATAAATTGAAATCTTACAAAAAATGAGATTTTTAACTATCATATTAAGTTTTGTAAATATAGAAGAAACCCGAAATTAACACTTCTTGTCCGGTTCCTTCAATCAACCAGAGATATTCGGGGGGGGGGGGGGGGGGGGGAAATCTACCACCCAGTAGTTCTTGTCTATTTTCCATTGACACATTGTCATTCCTCCCTTTGAAATTCCCCATTAAAGCACCAAAAATCTTCACCAGTACAGAAAATGTTCTACCCTTTCTTAAAGCTGACACTTGCAAAGTGATATGCTCCTATGTATCTGCAACCAGAAAAGAAAAGAAAAAGGAAAAAAAAAACAAAACCTTTGCTCGTTCTGAAACCTGGCGATATTTAATGCAGGGTTTAGTACATTATATAGCTACACCTATGTCTATGTTTAGCCTGTACCCAAGGCTAAACTGTAGTAGTTGTTCTACCACCTGATGACCCGTCCCCAGCTGAGAAGGAGAATTGGGAAAAAAAAAGGAGAAGCCCCATGGGTTGAAGTAGAAGCAGATATAATGAAATAACAAAACTAATACAAACACCATCATAAAGTATACAAGGTCATACTCAGCCTCATCCTTAGGAGCAGCAGAAGGAGCAGGTGAGCAAGAGACAGGAGCCCCAGGAAGAGGAACTCCCCACCCTTAGTAAACTCCCTCCTTTTATAATGAGCATGATTAAGTGCTATGGGATGCACCTCTGAGTCCACTTGAGTCAGCTGCCTTGATTGGATCTCCCAGCTGACTCGGGGCTACTCATGGCCTGCCTGCATGGCTGGGCTAAGGGTCTGTTCCTGGGGAACCAGGACAATGTAACACTTTTTGGTAAGTCTAAACTAATTTTTACACATGCTACCAATTATCAACTGAAAGATCTTCTTCTGTAGCAATTAAACTTCCAGAAGATTGAAGATACTCTTGTGTAACCAAGACCATACATAGGTCTTTACACAAATACCCAAACTCCCTTTCTGCCTAATGTTCAGGAACATTCAGGGACCAGAAAAGAGATTAAATGTTCAAATAATTTATTTTAAGTAACATCATTTTTTAATATATTGCCCAAGTAAATACTTCCATCTATATCACACCATCAAAGAATATCAAATATGAGAAATGTAGCTTTCTAGCCAAGCCATGTCATCAGTTTAAGATTAATAGTTTTCTTTAATATGATAAATATTTCAGAACATAGAACTTGTATAATAATCAGCTCTTTAAAGACTGGGGCTTTTTTTAATCTACTGAGTGTCAAACAGGGACATTTAGAATGAAGTACGAAGTTCCATTAAGAGTTCTTTAGGAATCAGAGATTAAATTGGCTTCCAAGGGCTGGTCAGCCATATAAATGTTTCTCTATACAAGAGTTCTACATCTCGCTAAAACTTTTGATAGCAAAGTTGTGGTCATCCACAAATGAATAACTCAGTGTCAAGCTAATTTACTGAAGTAACTCAAGTTAAAACACAAACATAGATAGGGGCTGAAGTTACACCTTCTTATTCCAGCTATCAGCACTGACATCCAACTCTTTTTTTTCCTTTCTTAATTAGCAATAATATATTTTGGAAAGTTTATTAAGTAAAAAGTTAAGGAGGAGATAACAAATATTATATTAAATCAACTCTTCTACACCACCCAACATTTCACATCTTTCGCCTTGTACCATGCCAAGGAACAGTTTAGGCCTCCTATTAAAGTAGTTATCAAGCACTTCATTACACCTCTTTTTTGATACAGAGTTTCCATTAAGCAAATACTTCTCACTTAGATCTTTCTTCCCTCGTCTTGTATATTCCTAGCTAGGGATTAGCAACTTCTAAAGAGACTGCAATAAGAAAACCATATAAAAATGTGATTTAGCATGATGTCCTTGATTAGGCTCTGTAAAAGGAGGAAATTAAGGATGAGAGTCACAGCTTGCTACTCAATTTTCAATTAGGACTGGCTTCTTTGTGGCTGGGGTTCATGCAGGATGTGCAGTTATCTAATACAGCCTGATTCTGGCAGCAGAACAATTAGAATGCAAAGCATAACTTAAAACAGGCTCTGGCAATATTTTTTTCCTTTGGTTATGACATCTTCAGCAGACTTAAAACAGCAGTCAGCAGATCATATCCTATGCTGTAATTCCAAACTCATATTCTGAAACTGAATGCAGCTTTTAAAATACTTACAGATGCAAAACCTGAATACAGTATGAGTGAAGAGAACAAGTGGAGAAGAGCTTTGATGCCTGCACACGCATATATGTACAAAATCTAAGAGAAAATGAAATGCTATATTTAAGGAGACAACATCCTAAAACTGGCCTCTGTTCTATGGTGAGCTCAAAGCAAGCTCGTATGTCAACTAATAGGTCAGTAACGTGCTCAAGGTATGCAATGCTCAAGCACATCACCAACAATAACAAATCTTGCACATCTCCCTTCTTTTGCATGACTCACTATTAGCAAAGATAATGAGTATCTGGCAGGGCTTTCCTACCTAACAATAATGATCACCCTTTCTCCTCAGCTGGTCTGCAAAGCTTCCTGATGAGGTGGCCTTGCTGCAGAGTATAGCGCAAAGTCAAGTCACACGTAGATTAAAATACCGCTCTTCCTACACATTTCCACACCGGGGCTATTTTTTCCTCCTGACACACATTCTTAGGCAGTTTTCTATTTCACTGATGATAGCTCAGGTACTTCAACAGCAGCTTGAAGGAAACCCAATACCCAAACAACCTGCATCTCCGGAAGTCTATAAATTGCTTCCTGCCAAGAGGTAGGTAAGAATACTGGAAAAATATCACTCTGGTTTTGCCTTATTATACTATTTTCCTGCTATTGGCCACTCTTAAGAGACAGAGTGCTGTCCTAGACTGATGTTTGTCTGGATCTGGGACATTCTTAAATGTGTGTGCTGTGCTCCTGCACTCTGGTCTACCTGTCTGCTGCAAGGGGGAAAGAGTTCAGGTCCCCTCCCCTTTACTGTTGGTATATGGAGTATCCTTTTGTCCCTCCATACCTAACTGGTACAGTTTCCAAGCAGTTGTATTCTTCCTGTAAGTTCTGTTCCTGTTATAATTCAATCTCGCTCAATGTTATTTTCAATGAAAAAGAGCAAAAATTTACTTAAAAGAGAACATCAAGTTGGGCTGTTGGATATTATCCGATGATCAGAAAGAATGATGGAGTCTTTATTCATTTCAAAACCAGCCAACTAACAAGCTACAGGGACATGCCAACCAAACACTTTCAGAAGTTACCTACTTACCCTTTAGCTTGAGGTCCACGTTGTGGCGCAGCCAGGGATAAACACCATAGTTTGACATGTCTTCAGGTATAGGGTGATTGTATATCCAGCCGTCACATGCAAATCGATAAAAGTTCTCACATGGATCTACGGATTGATTTATCTTGCTTAGGATGTCAGCAGCTGTAAAAAAAACCAAACCACCACATAGATTTTGGGGAACACTTTTTCCTAAACAGAGAATTACATGAGGCCACAGTCCAGAAACAATTAACATTTACTGGTCTCTGCAATGTGATGCTGGCCTCACTTGCAAGCTAAGCCTTGCTGTTCTAGGACCGGTGTGTGCGCCCATCTCTACTAATTTTTAAATAGCAGCAAGAATACCACCCAGCTTCTCTAGCATCTAACAGTGCCTACATGAGAAGCAAACAAAGGACAAAATACCAGCAATGAATGTTCTTGAGTGACGTACAGCAATGAGCACTGAACCTAGCACTACAGGAACGTGAACTGCTAGAGCCAGACACTTGAAGACAGGCTCTCCACTGTTGCCATGATGGAATTAATTGCCTGAGGAATTTAGTAGCAATACATATCAAGCAGATTGCAATTAGCACTCCAGAAATTATGCACTGTTTACTTTTAGCTGAATAGCTGCACAAGGAAACAAATCAAGCTCTGATCTACCATTCAGTGGAAAAAGATAATTGCATTATTTTCAGCTCCGTTTTGTCACTGCATCCCCACCAGCTAAAGCCAGATCAGTTTGACAAGCCAGAGACTTAACTTTTCAGTGTTTAATCAAATGAGCGTTCATTGTAGTCGTTGTGGCATAAATCTACACAGGTCGAGTAACACAGAATATGTGGATACTGGACATTTTTTGGCTAAAAACCCACTTGTTTCGAGGCTTATCCAAATAACTGATTAAAAATCCGAGCAGGAAATCTGATAACTTTTACAGACTTTATGGTACTATTTCTAATATCCAGTAACTCTTCTTCATCCACTTAGAGTAACTCTCCCTATGATAATTTTATGTCTTAGCTGTAATTCTCTCGTACATTAGAAACTCTCAAACTGACTACATTGAAGACATTTTGGTCCTTGGCAATTTTCCGTCACTCCTTAAAGGCTGTTTAGCAAGGCATGGCTCAGGTCTTGAATCACAGAATCACAGAATCATCTAGGTTGGAAAAGACCTTGAAGATCATTGAGTCCAACCATCAACCTAACGCTGACAGTTCTCAACTACACCATATCCCTGAGCGCTATGTCAGCCTGACTCATAAACACCTCCAGGCATGGGGACTCCACCACCGCCCTGGGCAGCCTGTTCCAACATCTAACAACCTGTTCTGTGAAGAAATGCTTCCTAATATCCCGTCTAAACATCCCCTGATGCATCTTGAGGCACAACTATAGGCCATTACCCCTTGCCTTATCTCTTGTTACTTGGTTGAAGAGGCTCATCCCCACCTCTCCACAACCTCTTTTCAGGTAGTTGTAGAGGGCGATGAGGTCTCCCCTCAGTCTCCTCTTCTCCAGACTAAACAAACCCAGTTCCCTCAGCCGCTCCCCATCAGACTTGTGCTCCAGACCCTTCACGAGCTCCATTGCCCTTCTTTGGACACACTCAAGTATTTCAATGTGCTTTTTGTAGTAAGGGGTCCAAAACTGAACACAGTACTCAAGGTTCTAGCCTCACCAGTGCCGAGTACAGGGGTAAGATCACTTCCCTGCCCCTGCTGTCCACGCGGTTTCTGATACAAGCCAGGATTCCATCAGCCTTCTTGGCCACCTGGGCACACTTCCAGCTCATGCTCAGCTGGCTATCAATCAACACTCCCAGGTCCCTCTGCAGAGCCTCTGTCCCCTCAAGCAGATCAACACTTCCACCTAAGATTGTCAAGCAAGGACCTGCTTTTCATAAACCCATGCTGACTGGGTCTGGTCATCTGGTTGTCTCTGGTTGAGACACTATGTAGTCACTACACAGTCCGCTCTGAGCTAAATCAGTCAGGTCATGTAGGTGTCTAAGTTTGCTTTGGTGCAAAATGCCAACTTCTGCTAAGCTTACCAAAAAATACATGCTATTTCATGTGCATGTGAGAAGAAGAAAGCCAATTCAGAATCAGATTTCTTAAATGACTTTTTTTTTTTTTTTTCTGAAGCTCAAGATGAAGCTCACACACTCTCTTTTGTTGGGGTTTTGGGTGTGGTGATGGTGTTATGATTAGTTATCCCACTTTACTTCAATACTTGCACTTAATCAGGAATCAGCTTCGGAGGGTGGTGCCCAGGGTAGCCAAGAGCACTGTCAGCACAGAGCAGAAACAGAATGACAAGAAACATCCTAGTAACACTGAGATCTGCAAATTTTTCAGTTTGCAGAGCCCCACAGAATTTGTCAGGATTTCAAACACACACCAAACACCTCATAATATCAGCTTAATATGGTTCAGAATGGAAATACTTGTAAATTCACATGATGACCACTTTATTTTCAGCTGCAGGGGCGGATTTCTAGATGTTGTAACTACTGTTTGATCTGAGCTCTTGTAACACTTAATGATAAAGCTCTCCTTGATTTAATGGGAGCAAAACTCTGTCAAAACTGGTCAGTGCAAAATGGATCTCAGGTCCTACCAAGCCCAGTCCCTTTAACTTGCATTTAATGGGTGTCCCAGCTAACACATGTATCAATGTGTGGAGAAAAAAGCCTGCCAAAAGGGAAGTAGTTACAGATTTTGAGTTGTAGTGACATTACGGTTGTGCAAGATCTGGCCTTGTAGCACCTCTGTGCTTAACAATTCACTTGCTAATTTTCTGTCTACTGGGAAGGAAACAACAAAATACATCTGAAGGTCAAGTTGCCCAAAATTTGGTTTCCTATTAAAAAATAAATAAACTCTGTGGGAAACTTTGAGTTAACCTGGGTAGAACAGAGTTAAAACATTTTAAAACATGAATTTTAATTGTAGAAAATAAACAGATCTGCAGCAACTTAAACAGCGACTTTTTAAAAAGGTGAGTGGGTTTCCCCCCCCCCCCCCCCCCATTATTAATGAAGTTTTCTGAGTAAAATGTATCATGAAAAATAATTAAACAGTATAAATCTCATTAACATACTATAATCATGATATAATGGAGAGGATAAAATTATGGCTTACCAGCTTCAATGCATTCTGAGGTCAAACAGTACTGTTGCTTTGGATGAAACTTTATAAGACCTTGGCTAACTGCAAAATGGAAAAACATAATGAGATCATTTGTAATGAATTTTGACCATTGAAGCCAAATGTTGTGTACTTGATCATTCAAATGTCAGTGCAAGCTCTGGCCCTAATGCATCTCTGACTGCATTGATTTAAAACAGTTAGAATGTGCATTAAGTAAATACTGCAGCTTGTAACAAATTATTTTCTCCTCCTGTGCCTGCTTTCTCCTTCCTCTGTCTTTGCTCATAGGTAGCATGGAGCAAGGGCTGTCTCTCACTGTATGTTTGTGCAGTGCCTGGAGTATCAAACAACACTTCAGCCTTCCTTACAGACGGCGAGCACCACCACAGTACAAACCATAGCTGCTATCATCCTCCAGATATGCACCTTTCACAGCTGGCAATGCAACCTGGAGCTATCTAGCCATCTTCTGCAGAGTTTCCACAGCTCCTTCTGGGCTACGAGGCTCACCTGTGCCCTGCTGCACCTCTTCCTGCAACAGCACTGCACTGTCCAGCCCCACTGGCATGACCCAGTGCTGATGGGATGCTTTCAGGGTCCCCTTATTCCAGCTTGGAATAAACGAGATGGCAAAGGGCACAGAGACAGCTGTGGTTTACAAGGCACAGCGTAGTTTCTGTCTCAACTGGCTCCCTAAAGTATTGTAATTGTATTTGCTTCCAAAAACCTGGCTGACAAGAACTGTGAAATTGTCAGTTAATTTTGCTCATCTTTTAAAAATGTGTATTACAGCTGCCACTGAAACTTAAGCATAGGAATTGCTAATTTCAGACACTGCTGTCAAGCAGCAAATATGCAGATAATTGATACTTGAGGTGAAGATGGGAGAGTCCCAGGGGGTAGATGAAATAAGACTCAGTAGATGT
Source organism: Podargus strigoides (assembly GCA_028020825.1). Lineage (NCBI taxonomy): Eukaryota > Metazoa > Chordata > Aves > Caprimulgiformes > Podargidae > Podargus > Podargus strigoides. The sequence continues at coordinate 3,281,215 of CM051641.1, read as the reverse complement.
GCTCAGTAGACATAAAAAAAATGTCTCATTACATCCATTATCTTAATAACTCTGTCTATGGCAAAAATAAAAAGGCAAAAAAAAACCAAACCAAAAAACTCAACAATGGAATGTATTAAGGTATCATAGTTTTACCAGTGCTGATAGTTATAAAGCAATTTTTCCTGTAGTTACGTATTGTTCAAAAGGGATAGGAAAATGTTAAGTGGTATTTCAGCACAGGAAAGTTTTATTGTAAAAAAACTAAAGCTAGAATTGATTATAAAGCTGTTTTGTCTCTTCCAGCCTCATTATCTTTAATGACAATTAATGACAGAAGTGGCTGAGTTTCAAACACATTTTCCTAGGAACTAAAAATATAAAACTATTTCTGGACAACTTTACCAAATCTTGCATTGACTCAATGAAACACAACACCTCAACGACCTGTGTAAATAAGCCAAGAAATACATGAGATTGAGTCATATAAAGATTGTTACTGGAATATTGAAGAACAGTAGAACATAGAGAAGTGAAGGTCTCCAGAATATGATTTTGAACCACACAAAATAGAAATAATGGATAATGTACCTATCAAGTGTTGCACTCCTCCCAGTTCATCTTTTCCCTGCTTTAAAGTTAGCCTTTTGGAACACATCCAGGTCTTGAAAGTTTGCTAGATTATTTCTTTTTTAACAAAGCAGAGAAAGGAAGGAAAATCCCAGACACTATTTAATTCTTTTGCACTTGATGGAAAATGAGGGAGAACAAAAAAGAATCAGTAAAGAACCTGAAACAGCTGTCGTGGGTTTGATACTTATCAACAAAAGCAAAACACCATTTCAACTGGTTTTGTTCCATTTACAACTTAATCGTTAGAACAAATTTTAAAAAAAACCTTTGGCAGTTACCCTTCTTTCTTAATTAACAGCTAATTTTAATTGAAGAAGTTTGCCTGGTTTTGTTCTCTCTCCTTACCATTGTTGTTGTTAGGAGAACTAACCATTATGTAACCATTATGTATTATAATAACCATTATAACCAACCTACAGTTGTGGTTATAACACTCAGTGTCCCACCGTCTTCCTCTTTAAGCCTGTTTACAGATTCTTAAGCAAATATACACTGTTATTAAATTTCCCCAAAAAAATATGAAAGGGGAAAAGTCAGATAAATATGCAGATGCAAATAATGTGAATGTTCCTATAATCTAAGAAGTCCAAAGGGCTACCAAGTCAGGAGAGGCTACTGAATTGTGGTTCAAAGCGGTCTGACAGTATTGCTACAGCCAGTGTGAGCAAGTACCGGAAAATAAAAACACACGATTCTCCCAGATTCCTCTTAGAGTTGCAGGAACTCCGAGAAGTAGAAACAAGAGAAGCAAGAGAAAGCTGTGTTTCACTCCTCAGGCTGGAAAATTGAAGGGAAATTTTTTCAGGTCTACCAGAAACAGCAATTTTTGCAGACTAAATGAAAAATGAAGAAAAAAGGTCATCTTGAGGTGCCTGAAATGTTTCAAATGACCAGAAACAATGGTTTCCTTTTCTACAGTTTAACAAAACTAAAAAAATTTACAAACAAAATACAGTGTCAAAATGAAACAGAAACATTGCATTGACAGCATGTTAAACCGAAACAATTTAACTTTTTTCCTATATTCTTTTGGTTGAAAACCTCAGACAATTTCCAAACAAATCCTAAAAACATTTTGGTTGACCCAAGGCCAGCATTTTTCTTTTCTTAGCAGTTATGCCAAGGCAAAAAGAGACACTGAATCTCTGGCTATGGAATAGGCCTCAGCACACTTAGAAAACTATCCCTAAGAATTAATATATTTGCTTGAATTTTCATGTCTGGTCTATGGACAAAGCACTTCTAACTCTGACAAGCTATGGTGGTAAACATCTATTGCTTCTTACAAGCAATAAACAATCTAGTGCTAAAAGAAAAGAAATAAGGTCTCTCCACTATCCCTGGTGTTTGATATCGTATTAAGTAAAAACCATTATTTGTCTTCTAGAAACACTATTTTGCACTAACAAGGTAAAGATTCAGTCCTGCTCACATTTATAGAGTTTTGTTGAATTAAGTGGTATTAGTCACATACACAAAAGTTACTTGCCTGCAAATGTTTGTAGAACTTGCAGGAAAACACTAACTGACTGTAAGCCTGGTGCTTTAAATATTCTATAGAAAAACTGGCATAATTTTCTCTGTTGTGATTACAAACAAAGACGACCTTTCAAACAAGCTCACAAGATCATAAAAGGCCGGAGGGAAGCAAAATATGTACCTAGAGGCTAAGTTCCCTCCAGTCCAGGGAAATCTGCTTTGGTCTAAAGGAATTATAAATTGGGCTGAATTATTCCAAAACAGAATCTGTCTCTGCAAGTTCTTACAGAATACAACACTGCTTTCTCTTCTCTGCCTGGTAGTTCTGGATACATTTATACTGCCTCACATCATTTTATAGATGTAGGCATATGCTTCCATGTGATATTCCAACAAAACCAATCTACAGATGATTCCAAATCTCAGAGAGGAAAAACTAATTTGTCCTCTATTGTATCCAGTTAGAATTTATAAATCTGATCAAAATGTTCTAATTTCTTCCCAGATGCACTTTATGATTTCTGCAAAGACAACTTTGTAATTCATTGTAGAAGAGTAGAAACATCTAAAAAATGTGCAAGCATATGTATTATTGAAGCTTTTTACAGGAATTTTAGTCAAGCCCTAAATGAAAACCAAATGAAGGAAAACCTAAAAGATTCCATAGAATGTGTGCAGTACACATTCATATTCAGGAAGCAGAGAGCATTAGCCCACATCAGTCACGATCTGCGAGTACGCATTACTGATGTGGATAATCTGACCCGTTTCTCCCCATTCTGCAAAAGAACCCAACTCTGGATAGAATACATTCAACTGAAGATCCAAATTTAAATTCAACATTCAAAAGTTGACCTGAGCTCACGTTGCATGTTCCCACAACAAATCCCTTTCCGGACACATTTCCATTTCAATATAAATATAAAATGGGGTGGAAAGGAAGATGAGACTGAGATTTTCATGAAAACGTGTCATGGAACACAAACTCTGGCACCGAGCAGACAGGCTGGGGAGGATTACATTCAGGTTAGCCTTGAAGTTTTCACTTACCCAAGAAAAGTGCCGTGCCAAGCACAACGGTGCCACTCACAAAGACACCGAGGGCGATCCGGGTGGCTTTGCTGGCTGTTCTCCTGGCCTCGGGTACCGTCTCTCCTTCCATCGGGATGTGCTCACAGAAGTCTGGCTTTCCTCTGTTGCTGTGGTATCACTATTTCAACTGTTCACAAACTGCACCCATGAGCTCTCCTCCTCCTCTCTCCCACTTAGAACTCCAGGTTTCTGTCATGAACCATTTCCTAGGCACTTCCTGCTTCCCCTCCCTCAAAGGAAAATTGTGTGTAAAATAGTAGCTGTCTCCTACGTTTCCCTCTGACCAGGAGGAGAAAAGGCAAGTGGTGACCACAGTACGTACAGCCCGTGCTGCCTGTAGAGCCTCTATGAGCCAATCACTCAGCAGTCCCGCTTATCAGGGGTTCCGTACACGAGGATTTCACAATGTTCCTGAACAGATGTTTTAGCTATTCAAACATACAGCTGTAAAGCCTTTACGATCAAAGCAGGACTGCTGACAACTTTTACAAACACAAGACTGATGGAAGGTTTTCTCTTTTTCCCCTTGTGCTTATTTTAAAAACACTAAAATCTGCTGACTACAATTTCCTCCTCGTAAGCCATTCCTACCGCATCATTTGGCTTCACCAGAAGAGATACCCACTCAGCTTACAAATCCCTTTTTAAAGCTTCCTAAAAGATCTTAGAATATCATGTAGCATTTTATTTTGGGAATTTGGTATGCGACAATGTGTGCCAAAAATCACAGTCATGCAGCAAAACGCAATAATCAGCACAACCTACAAAATAGTGCTGCTTTAAAAGCTAGCTAGATTTTTTTCTTCTCCTCAGGCAAGACATTTCAGTCCTTGCTGACATGCAATGAGTCTTAGGAGATGGTTCTATGTTTCCAAATCAAGTACTATTATGAGCTTAGTTGAAAGTATCTACTTGGCACTTCAAGTTGGTGGGGAGGCTGGGAGGAGGAGAAGCCTTTTTTATACTGATTTTTCAGTTTCTGGCTCAGATTTGATGAGCCTTTCTCCATGTGGCAAGGCTTCCCCACTCATCAAGTAACAAAATTTATTATTTCAAGGTGAATTCTCTGAGCTGACAGTGACATTCAGCCCACTGAGGAGTTCCCAGTTGCTACACAGCTGGACTCCCATGCAAAACATAGGGATGTAGGGAGAGACAGCACCATGATCACGCTCCCAATATGTCTGAGTTACTTCTATGCAGATTTATGAGTTGTTTTGAAACAGAAAATGTATGGACATGCTGTGATCTCAACATTTAACTAACTTCACTCATGATCCGATCACCGAGTAAATCTTAAAAGGACCCTTTGACAAGCATTTGCTATTGTTTGCCTGATGGTTTTCCTTCTATGTCAGTATTGAATTGACAGTACAAATCCTGAAGTTATTAGACCTATACACACTGTCCTTCAGCTTTATATCCCCACAGCAACATTAAATGATCACACCCTTACTCAAATTCTCCCATACTTTATAACTTTGAAGTTTTGTTCCCCAGGGAAGTACTAGCCTGTAAAGAATATCATGTTCCACTAGTATTTCACTAACAGAATTTTGCTTTCAAGGTATGATCTCTTTCTAGGACATCAGGCCAGAAGCCAAGAACAGCTTTCTTGGCATTTTCAAGAGTATAAAGCAGCAACCGGTTATTTCTCTTCAGAAAATTGTGGGGAGAAAGAGGGAAAAGGGAGACAGAGAAGCAGATAAGAGGGAGAGGATGGACAATTCAAGCACAAGTCTTATGAGCGTGTCCAAAGAAGGGAAATGGAGTTGGTGAAGGGTCTGGAGCAAAAGTCTTATGAGGAGCAGCTTAGGGAACTGGGGTTGCTTAGTCTGGAGAAGAGGAGGCTGAGGGGAGACCTCATCGCCCTCTACAATTACCTGAAAGGAGGTTGTGGAGAGGTGGGGATGAGTCCCTTCAACCAAGTAACAAGAGATAAGGCAAGGGGTAATGGCCTATAGTTGTGCCTCAAGATGCATCAGGGGATGTTTAGACTGGATATTAGGAAGCATTTCTTCACAGAACAGGTTGTCAGACATTGGAACAGGCTGCCCAGGGCGGTGGTGGAGTCCCCATCCCTGGAGGTGTTTATGAGTCAGGCTGACAATAGCGCTCAGGGGCACGGTGTAGTTGAGAACTGTCAGTGTTAGGTTGATGGTTGGACTCAATGATCTTCAAGGTCTTTTCCAACCTAGATGATTCTGTGATTCAAGACCTGAGCCATGCCTTGCTAAACAGCCTTTAAGGAGTGACGGAAAATTGCCAAGGACCAAAATGTCTTCAATGTAGTCAGTCTGAGAGTTTCTAATGTACGAGAGAATTACAGCTAAGACATAAAATTATCATAGGGAGAGTTACTCTAAGTGGATGAAGAAGAGTTACTGGATATTAGAAATAGTACCATAAATTCTGTAAAAGTTATCAGATTTCCTGCTAATCAGTTATTTGGATAAGCCTAGAAACAAGTGGGTTTTTAGCCAAAAAATATCCAGCATCCACATATTCTGTGTTACTCGACCTGTGTAGATTTATGCCACAACGACTACAATGAACGCTCATTTGATTAAACACTGAAAAGTTAAGTCTCTGGCTTGTCAAACTGATCTGGCTTTAGCTGGTGGGGATGCAGTCACAAAACGGAGCTGAAAATAATGCAATTATCTTTTTCCACTGAATGGTAGATCAGAGCTTGATTTGTTTCCTTGTGCAGCTATTCAGCTAAAAGTAAACAGTGCATAATTTCTGGAGTGCTAATTGCAATCTGCTTGATATGTATTGCTCCTAAATTCCTCAGGCAATTAATTCCATCATGGCAACAGTGGAGAGCCTGTCTTCAAGTGTCTGGCTCTAGCAGTTCACGTTCCTGTAGTGCTAGGTTCAGTGCTCATTGCTGTACGTCACTCAAGAACATTCACTGCTGGTGTTTTGGCCTTCTTTGCTTCTCATGTAGGCACTGTTAGATGCTAGAGAAGCTGGGTGGTATTCTTGCTGCTGTTTAAAAATTAGTAGAGACGGGCGCACACATCGGTCCTACAACAGCAAGGCTTAGCTTGCAAGTGAGGTCAGCATCACGTTGCAGAGACTAGTAAATGTTAATTGTTTCTGGACTGTGGCCTCATGTAATTCTCTGTTTAGGAAAAAGTGTTCCCCAAAATCTATGTGGTGGTTTGGTTTTTTTTACAGCTGCTGACATCCTAAGCAAGATAAATCAATCCGTAGATCCATGTGAGAACTTTTATCGATTTGCATGCGACGGCTGGATATACAATCACCCTATACCTGAAGACATGTCAAACTATGGTGTTTATCCCTGGCTGCGCCACAACGTGGACCTCAAGCTAAAGGGTAAGTAGGTAACTTCTGAAAGTGTTTGGTTGGCATGTCCCTGTAGCTTGTTAGTTGGCTGGTTTTGAAATGAATAAAGACTCCATCATTCTTTCTGATCATCGGATAATACCCAACAGCCCAACTTGATGTTCTCTTTTAAGTAAATTTTTGCTCTTTTTCATTGAAAATAACATTGAGCGAGATTGAATTAGAACAGGAACAGAACTTACAGGAAGAATACAACTGCTTGGAAACTGTACCAGTTAGGTATGGAGGGACAAAAGGATACTCCGTATACCAACAGAAAAGGGGAGGGGACCTGAACTCTTTCCCCCTTGCAGCAGACAGGTAGACCAGAGTGCAGGAGCACAGCACACACATTTAAGAATGTCCCAGATCCAGACAAACATCAGTCTAGGACAGCACTCTGTCTCTTAAGAGTGGCCAATAGCAGGAAAATAATATAATAAGGCAAAACCAGAGTGATATTTTTCCAGTATTCTTACCTACCTCTTGGCAGGAAGCAGTTTATAGACTTCCGGAGATGGAGGTTGTTTGGGTATTGGGTTTCCTTCAAGCTGCTGTTGAAGTACCTGAGCTATCATCAGTGAAACAGAAAACTGCCTAAGAATGTGTGTCTGGAGGAAAAAATAGCCCTGGTGTGGAAATGTGTAGGAAGAGCGGTATTTTAATCTGCGTGTGACTTGACTTTGCGCTATACTCTGCAGCAAGGCCACCTCATCAGGAAGCTTTGCAGACCAGCTGAGGAGAAAGGGTGATCATTATTGTTAGGTAGGAAAGCCCTGCCAGATACTCATTATCTTTGCTAATAGTGAGCCATGCAAAAGAAGGGAGATGTGCAAGATTTGTTATTGTTGGTGATGTGCTTGAGCATTGCATACCTTGAGCACGTTACTGACCTGTTCTGTGATTCTGTAATTCAGTCCCCTCTCCTAAACAGCCAATGAGAAGTTGAAGGCTTTGGGAACACAGAGATATCCCAACAAGAATGAGCAAGCTCCAACTACAACTACTCCTCTGGAGACTCAGCCCCCAGCAGCACGTGAATCTTCTGGCAAGAAAAACACAAATCAGCTGCCAGCAACAGAATGACTTCTCTAAGTTTACATTTGTGGGAATAGTATAAGTGTCCTCTCTGGCTGTAGAGCCTGGCTGTAGTCAGTATCTCAGCTTGATTTCTCCAGCATCTCCAGAGCTGTGAAATTAGGGCTAAAACACAAACAGCTGCAGGCAACAGCTGCAGAGGTCCATTTCTGGCAGTATTTGGAAAGGTGCACAGAGCACACATGAATCAGCTTCTGATACTGGCGATCATTAACAGAAGTTTGGGGAATTTGGTATGTATTTCTGATCAGCATGCTAGGAATTGGTTGCCTTGCTCATAACTGCAGCAGCATGATACATGGCCATGCTTATTGATGGAACTGTTAACAGCACTCCTGGTTATTATAGCCCAATAAGGCACTTAAAGAGGCTGTGAAAAAAATTCTGTTAAACATCCATGAAATATTTTGAATAGATGCAGGAGAAAAAAAAGTAATTAAATGCTACACATTCTAAATCACTCTTCATTCAGTCAGAATTGCCTCTGACCAAGATCCCACTCAAACAATGGGACCACTGGAACTTATTGTGGGAAAAGGGCAAGAAGTCATCGACCTGTCAGACACTGGCCTGTCAGCCCTGCACAGCCCCTGGGCCAGCAGTGAGGCTGTGATTGAGAGCAGACCCTGGAAGTGAGATAAGAAACTGCTGACTTGTGCCGAAGAACCAGCGTGGCAGGAAGCCGACCTGACCAGAAACGTAGTGGACAATAACGACCTGGAACGGTGGTGGGGGCACTGTGGTGAGAACTGCGAGTGGTCAGAAAGTTAACTGGTCGGCAAGGTGCGAGATTTGAGTTGTCTGATGCCAATAGGTGAAAAGGTAGATCACTGTTTAGTTGCTGATTTGCTAACTGTGAAGTAATTGCTTCAACCACTGCATAAATATGCACTGCTGTAACAATAAAATGTTTTTCCTTCGCACTTCGTGGAGAGACAGTGCCTTAGATGCCACACTTACAACAACGCCAGGACAACGCACAAACATTTCCACCCAAACCCGTATGCAAAAGCTGGCAAACCTTCTGGAACGTGCTCAAGGCTGAACCACAGAAAAAGCATCCCAGCTTCTAGAAAAAGTCTATGTATCTAAATGTCCATGCATGCATGTGCACATACACTCACAAACACAAGCATGTGCGTATTACCTTGCTGTTCCACAAGCAGATGCAATTCTGTCTTCCATCAGTTATGCCAGAGTTGGGCAAGAGTGCTTGATTAGAGCTAAAAATCAACAGTACTATGTCAGCTTCTCCCCAGATAGCTTGGTTCAAGGAAGTTCCCTTTTATTGAGGTTTGATTATTCAACAGACACACAAGCCCCCACATTTTGCCTAGTTTTCACTGGCAACAGTCAAAACCAGAGTTACATAGGTGTCGCTGAATGTCTGGAACGACAAAACAGCCTGAGGTAAGCGCACGTTCAGCCCAAGCTTGCTGGAAGACTTGCTTGCAATGAGTTTGTGCACTATAAAACATTTTGACTTTCTTCCTTCAGTCCTGAAGGTCAAACGTGAAATATGCTGGGCATATTTCAAGGAGCAACTTCTAAAAGCTCAGGAGAAGGCCACCCCCAGGTCCCAAAAAACGAGCTGGTGGGGAAGACCACCAGCTTGGCTAAATAGAAAGCTTTGTCTCGACCTCAAGAACAAAAGGGAAGTCTACGGCCTTTGGAAAAAGGGGTTGGCAACTTATGAGGAATACCAAAATGTAGTGAAGCTTTGCAGAGCAAAAATTAGAAGGGCCAAAGCTCAAGCAGGACTCGGCCGCTATGGTTAAGGACAATAAGAAGAGGTTCTTTCAGTACCTCAATAGAAAAAGGAAGACTAGGGAAAATATTGGCCCACTGATGAACGAGACAGGCACCCTGGTGGTGGAAGACACAGAAAAGGCAGAGGTACTGAATACCTTCTTTGCCTCGGTCTTCACTACTAAAGCAGTCTCTCGTGAATCCCAAACCGTGGAGGCAAGAGGGAAGGTCTGGAGAGAAGATTTTCCTTCAATAGAGGAAGACCGTGTTAGAGACCACTTGGCCAAACTGGACATCCATAAGTTCATGGGCCATGATGGGATGCACCCACGAGTGCTGAGAGAGCTAACACATGTTATTGCTGGGCCACTCTCCACCATCTTTTAAAAGTCATGGAGAACAGGAGAGGTGCCTGAAGACTGGAGGAAGGCCAACATCACTCCAGTCTACAAAAAGGGCAAGAAGGAGGACCCAGGGAACTACAGGCCGGTTAGTCTCACCTCCATCCCTGGGAAGGTGATGGAGCAACTCGTTCTGGAGGTTGTTTCCAAACATTTTGAAGAACAGAAAGTTATTGGGAGTGGTCAACATGGATTTACCAAGGGCAAATCATGCTTGACCGATCTTCTGGCCTTCTGTGATGTTATAACCGGTTGGCTGGATGAGGGAGAACAGCAGATGTCATCTACTTTGACTTCAGCAAGGCTTTTGACACTGTCTCCCATGACATCCTCGTTAGGAAACTCAGGAAGTGTGGGTTAGATGAGGGGACAGCGAGATGGATTGAGAGCTGGCTGTGTGACAGATCACAGAGGGGTGTGATCAATGGAGCAGAGTTGAGTTGGAGGCCTGTAGCCAGTGGTGTCCCCCAGGGGTCAATACTCGGTCCAGTCTTGTTCAAGATATTCATCAGTGACCTGGACAAGAGGACAGAGTGTATCCTCAGTAAGTCCACTGCTGATCCCAAGCTGGGAGGGGTGGCTGACACACCAGAGGGCTGTGCTGCCATCCAGTGGGACCTGGACAGGCTGGAGAGCTGGGCAGAGAAGAAACTCATGAGGTTCAATAAGGGCAAGTGCAGGGTGCTGCCCCTGGGGAAGAAGAATGGCAGGCACCAGTAGAGGTTAGGGGGGGACCTCCTGGAAAGCAGTTCTGAGGAGAAAGATCTGGGAGTCCTGGTAGACAGTAAATTATCCATGAGCTGGCAATGTGCCCTTGCTGCCAAGAAGGCCAATGCCACCCTGGGCTGCACAGGGAATTGTGTGGCCAGTAGGGTGAGGGAAGTCATTCTCCTCCTCTACTCTGCCCTGGTGAGGCTGCAACTGGAATACTGTGTCCAGTTCTGGGCTCCCCAGTTGAAGAGAGACAGGGACCTACTGGAGAGAGTCCAGTGGAGGGCAACGAGGATGACTGGGGGATTGGAGCATCTCCCCTATGAGGAAAGGCTGAGAGAGCTTGGACTCTTCAGCCTGGAGAAGAGAAGGCTGAGGGGTGATTTAATTAATGTTTACAAATACCTAAAGGGTGGTTTGAGGGAGGATGGAGCCAGACTCTTTTCAGTGGTTCCCAGTGACAGGACGAAGGGTAATGGGCACAAGGTGGAACATAGGAGGTTCCATTTACATATGAGGAAGAACTTCTTTTTGGTGAGGGTGACAGAGCACTGGCACAGGCTGCCCAGAGAGGTTGTGGAGTGTCCTTCTCTGGAGGTGTTCAAGACTCTCCTGGATGCAGTCCTGAGTGATGTGCCCTAGGGGATCCTGCTTTTAAGCAGGGGAGTTGAACTAGATGATCTCTGGAGGTCCCTTCCAACTCTGACAATTCTGTGATTCCATTTAGGTAACTTCAAAATGTGTTAATTACTGATACTTTTAATGTGGACAGAAAAAATATTATGGTTTTTACACTTTAAACTGAACTAACACCTGCAAAATGCATTAGGTTACACTAATACGTTAGTTACAGAAGACATTTCCTCAGAAGACACTGTCCTCATGGTGCACGTTAAAGAGTTGCCCTATCTGGGAGGCAACTGACAGGCTGCCTTAGGAGGATTCGTTAAGCTTGACAGCAGCAGTTCACAATCAAAGCATTACAGCTTTGAAAACACCCTATTGAGCATTTTTAGCTCATTGTAAAGGGAAGAATACAGCCACCACCACACTGTTAGAGGAAGAGGCAGCAAATACAGCTTGAGTAGCTCCAGCAGAACAGCAGAGGTATAAGCTGGCTTTGTTGAAAGAGGCGAATTAGCAGGAGTCAGAGCACAGGCCATATTCCATCTCATTTTGAGTGTTCCACTATGGAGCCTTGAACTGTTTTTTCAAACTATGCAGCTGTTGAAGCCAGAACTGGCCAGCTGGGCTTTATGTACACACAATGTGCTTGAGAGAAACCCAACATGTTGCATTTGAAGACAGCTTGACCAGCTGCCCTCAGATCTCTCCGTCTTACATGATACTCTCTCGGCTTACAAACCCCCCAAAATCTCCATGCTGCAGCTGACTGCAACCACAGTCTGGCACAAATCAGATACAGCTGGAAATAACTAACTCCCTTGTTTTCCACTGGTGCAGCCACATCACAGTAGGTCTCAGTGCAGCTGTGAGAACATGGGTCATTAATTAAGCACCAATACAGAGCCAACAGGCCTTACAGGGCTCTGAACATTGCTGGTGGCAAGCATTTCCATTAACTACAACCACAAGCATGGAGAGAACACCCTGCAAAGCAGAAAACTTTTTCCTCCCAACACTTAATTCCCTAAATCAATTTTTTTTTAAATTATTCCAAGTAGGCTAAGATGTTCTCATTATTCCAAGAAAAACTTGTCCCTGCTGCAGGAAACACTGCATTCTCTGACCAAGAGATGCTTGTATGTAATCCAAACAGCAACTCACTATGAACACCAACATCTGGTATGATTAAAGTTAAACCACTCAAGTTTGCAAGACTTTTTAGAGCTGCTTTTGAAAAAGCACTTTAATGAAACAATGCATATGTTCTTGAGCAGAAGGAACTGCTTTGGATTCTCCAGCAATTTTTCTTCAAGAAGTTGATTAAATTACAGCCAAACAAAACACTACTTCTCCTAAAGGTCACATTCACATTCTAATAAGTGTTTACATATAGCCATCACATGCATACTCTCATCTGTCATCCCACTGTATAGATTAAAACTCGAGTCTGTGTCCAGTGTACATGCAGGCACAGACTGTAAAGGCATTTTAGTTGAGAATTAAGAAACATAATTTGGAGTAATTTGGAGCAGGGTTTTTTTTGCCTTTTTCAAATGAGCTAACTGTGAACATAAGCTGGAAAAGCACTGAAAAAGACATTGCTGGGAAACACGGTATTTCCAGCGGACACAGCAGTAGATGCAGGGGTGTAGACAGGACACAACTATTTATTGTTTCTTTAAAATATTGCATCAGGGCTACTAGAGATTTACCCACCTATTTTGCTCTGTCCAGATGCTCATTTGCAGCTGTCAAAGACTATTTATATGAACAGTGGAAACAAGGAAGCTTGCTTTCCAATTAGTTTGTCTCACAGATGAATTTGCAGGTGTGTAATTAGACATACATCCAACATTTGAAATCAAGGAGAGCCATCAGACCCACACGTGGCTGTTATCATCTACCAAGGAGATCCCCCTACTGTGCCCTCCACTCAGAGAAGCATGACCACCTCTGCAAAAGCAATGGCTCCTGTCTACTCTCACACTTGCATCTCCAAAGGTATTAGCATAGCAGCACAAATCTACCTTCAGAAGCAGCAGAGCTCAGGCTCAGCTGAAGCCAAGACCAGAAAAATTGCTCCACAAAAGTGCTGCTGAACAGATAATTGGGGGCACCTTGACACTGCAAGAGGGTATCTGCTAACTTGCCTGTGCTGACCTTTGTAGAAAACATACACCTCCTAGAGTCTAAGATCTGCTCTTCCTAGACAGGCACCTCCTAACTTTATCTGGTACCAAATCTTACTCTAGTCTAAGAATATGTAGTGCCACATTCCAGCTTTCCACCAAGCTGCTGACCTCTGCTAGAGTGAATTCATTCCCTTTGCAGTCACTACTCATGCCTTTCAGAGAGCCAGAACAGGTTATCAGGAATGATGCAAAACCAGCTCATTTCATTCTATGTCAGATAAACCCACAGTCCCATCCCAGCTTTCATACTGTGGTGCCATGACTGCATTTTCTTAGGGCATTGCAGCATTTGCCTTCAGAAAACATGTTCTTAAGAAGCAGCATGTGTTTTCAACTTTGTTTCATAAAATCATTTATGGCTTGCTGTTTTAATTTTAACCATCTATTTTTCTTCACTATATCTGTGGATAAAAGCAACTATAAAGCACTATTTTAGGTTACATAAAATAATGAATGAAATGCACCATTGCATGAATCTGGAAACACTATAAAACATTTAAAGCCATTAAAATGTATTTTGATTGGCATGTCAAAGTGTATTTTAATGTGCCTGAAGCTCAGATGTATTCGAGTATCATTTGTTCACAACTGAATGCTTGAGAAAGTCAAATTTCTGCCACTCAATGAAAAAAATTATTCACCCACTGCTACCAGGCAGCCAAGCAGGTCACAAGCATGATCCAGACCTAACCCATGTTCCTCTGCTCTCCCAAGTAACCTGTGTTCAATACAGTGAAGTACTTGTGCTAGATGAAGGAAATCACCTTGGAGTGTTTCACTGTGGCCCACTGAGCAGCTGCTTACCTTTGCAGTAACATGTAATCGTACTCCTCCTGCATGTCGATGCAAAACCATGCTGCTGATTTTGCTTGTAGTGAAAATAAAATGAAATAATAGGTCTTATTTCTTTCTTTTTAAAGAACATAGGAAAGCAGATCAACAGCCAGGAAGTTCATGTTGTATTGAACGGGTGCCATCCACATATTCTCTAAAACAAACCTCTCGTGAGAAAATACCTCTAAAACTTGAGTGGCATTACCATCATCATTTTTAACCTAACCTCAGAAAACAGAATAAAATCAGTCTATTCACCCGAAATGAACTGGAAGAGTTAAATTACTAACATAAACAAAACTTTTAAATAAAGTTTTGAAGGTATGAACGGCAAGAAGTAACTGAAAAACACCACATCCCCTTACAAAAGCTACAGGCAGAGTACTGACACAGATAAAGTTCTTAATTTCCATTAGACCAAAGTGGATGTGTTTTCTGCTGGATCACCTTTCGCTGCTTCCAAAAATTCAAACTATTTGAAATTTCTAAATGACTGAAATGATAAAATCATAGAATATCTCCAGTTGGAAGGGACACATAAATTATTCAGTAGATGGGATTGTAGAAAAGCAACACAAAAAATAACCCCAAGGGGTAACTCCCTTCACAGTTCCTCCCCTATGTTTCTAAAGCAGATATAAATTATGATGCTACAAGCCTTTACTTTGAATATTTTTCCCTTAACCTGCACCTTCCAAGATGGCTGCACCAGACAAGATGGCCAAGACTATTTACATGGCTTAGCTACTGGAAGAAATGTCTTCACAGCAACCCCTCAATGCATGCTGTAATGTGGAGAGAACTGGGTTGAATAGATTTTAGAAAACACTACGCAGTCAAAGTCTGAAATATTTTTATCTTTGAGAAGTTATGGCTAATTAAATTTTCATACATCTCTGCATATTCATGTGCATTTGCAGCACATTTAGAAATAGAAGTTCAGAGAGACAGGGGACAAGGAGGACTATACCTTCTAGTCTCAGCAAACCTAAGTTACATCTGTCTCATGAGCAAGCTCTTACAACAGTTCTAGCACAACCCATAGACCAAAGATACGCACTACTCAAGAAAGGCTTCGGCAGCAGTTGAACTCGTCAGTTGTTCTCTTGAGCTAGAAACTTCCAAAAGTGGCCAATATTTTCATGCATCCAGGCTAAGAATTGAACTTAAAAATATTTGGGACTCCTGTTTTAACAAGGCTTTCTCTTCCTCCACTTACCTTGGAAAGCACCAAATTCTTCTCTTGCCATGTTTATTGTCTTCCCAGTCACTCACATTTAAAGCATCACCATTTTGGTTTGGTTTTTTTTTTAGGTTGGAGGTGTTCCTGCAGCTTGCACATGGTCCTCCAGAAGAATCCAGGTGACCAGTGTTCACCGTCTCACCTGCCCCCTAGCAGCAGGGATCCCATACACAGGCTGTGGGCTGCAGACAGCCACGTCTCATTTTTGTCCCTCTCCCTGTCCTGCAACTCTTGTCTCCTGTACAACTCACCTGGCAGTCCTTGAAGGGAGGCTTTTGGGTGAGCACTGCACCTCACACATCTGAGTAGGCTGATGGACAGTGCTCCTGGACTGCTCACTCAAACAGCACCGACGGCAAGCCTGCCACTCAACGCAGCAGGAGGTTATTGAGAAAGGACCCAACTGCATGCACGCAGGTAGGGGACAAACAAGCACAGTGACTTCCCATTCTACATGATGATGGCCTTGTACTGTATTCAGAGGCAAGCTCTTCACCTCTCATGTACAGTCGGGGCTCTATACCAGCTGTAAGGCACCTCCACTTTAGAGCAAGCTATTTTTTGTCAAACTGGTATAGACCATCAGTGGAGGTCCTGGAATGTGACACTACTATCTGATGTTTTGCACTACTAGACATACAAGTGACAGCCTAGACAGTTTCAATGCAAAAGTCAGTGTACTTGATAGGATGAGCAAGTGGTTTGGTATCTGTAAGCGTGCTGCAGTCCATCACCTGCTAGTCCCACTACCCATGTGCTGTAAAGGTTTTGGGCAAGCTTGGCTCAGTCTTCTGCTATTGAAGTACCTTCAGCAGTTCTTAGCTTGCACCCCATCCAGTGTCCAGGACAACAAAACCCATGCATAAAGAAAATACAGCATGCTGCCTATGTATTAAGATCATCAGGTCTCCAGATGTGGATGTCTTCCCTGAGCTCACTTTATACCTGCAAAGATCAGCAGTCAACATGAGACAGACTAAGTATGACAAGCATGCCCAAAGCTCAAGGCCAGCAATCAACTCCCACTGCTGTTCTTGGAGACAACAGTATCTGCTGGACGCCGTTCCTGAACAGCGGATCACATGCAGGTTAGCTATACAAGCAACCCATACTCTGTGGTTCTAGTGTAACTTATTCTGTTCACGTGTCAGCATGTAGACACCAGAAAGATTGTCTTTGCTTTCCTCAGCACTGCCTAACATCTGCTGCAGTCTCAGGCATGCTCAACCATTTCTTCATTTCATTTAGTCAGAGGTGTGGCATCTGATCGCAGCCACCACAGAGGTAAGGCACACAGGGCTTCTCTAGCTAGAAGGTCAAGATCTTAAAGAAGATGACTTGCAGTGCATCCACTACAACTTCTTACAGCACATGGCTGTCTCAAAACCAACTCCAGAAATTCTGAGCAGGTTATCTTCCCTTCCCTAGTATTTAACTGTTATATATATATATATATATCGTAGGAATTTTACAACGGGAGTAACCATTTTTACTGTATGACACAGGCAAAAATTTCAAAAAGGTTGCCACCCTTTTTAAACACAGAAGTCAATGCATGTTCCTTCAATTACTCTGTCAGTCTTCACAGGGGTTTTAAACAATGAACTGTCAAAAAACTTGTTGCCTGAAAAAAACCCCCTCATTTTCAGTCATACTTCCCCCCAAATAACTAATCAGTGGTTATACAACATCACTGAAAACACTTAAGTTTTAAGAGATATTGATCAATTACTGGGAAGTTACTTCCCAGGATGCCCCAGTGTGAAGCTTAAGAGTAGACTTTGGACAAAGCATGGAATAAAAGTTTTTAAAAAAGCAGAAACATCAGTTTTGATAATTAACTGAAGAAAAGTTAAATAGGAAGTGTTACATAACATTAGCAGCTATCAGAACCAAAAATAAAGCTTCATATAGCTGTATCTACTCACATTTGTTATTCTCATCTACTACAACTATTGTTTCAAAATTCCATTGCTGCCTTTCTTTGTACATACAAAGACTACTCAACAAGGCCATTTCCATTACACATCAATAAAATACTTTTGACTTCGGGTCTTCCACAGTAAATCATACTAGTAGTGCTGCACAGGCAATACAGCACATGATGTGTTGTGCGTTCATCACTGAGGTCGTGAAACATTACCCTCCCAAGAAAGATATGAAGTTGTCATGGCACTTCAAAGTCAGATGAAAAACCCTATAATGGCTGTAGCAGTACTTTTTTTCCGTTTTCATATGTTAGGCAGTTCTGATCGGTTTTCCCAATTCCACAAGCTGAAGACAGCAGAGATGCCACTAGTATGCTTCTGGCTTCCATCCTTCCATGCTCACCATAACAACCAATCACAGTTAAATCCCACAGTTCTGTTTCCTTTGAGTTTCATGAATTCTATATTTATTTGCTTGGGTAATCTGTCTACCCTAAGCACTCAATCTGAATAGTTTCCTTTTGGCCACTCTTTCATTTTCAGCAGTTATGTTCTTTTCCTGCACTCGCTCCCTTTGCTAGTTCTCTCACTTGCTCTTCAGCATCACCTTTTATGATTCCAACTACTTTTTTTTCCTGTGGGCAAGATCTGTCAACTTCCCCCCATTATCCTCAGGCAACATCATCTGCAGTCTACTATTCCTAAATTAAGACACTGAGTACTCTTCTCACTTGTCCCCTTGCCTTGTTCCTTCCAGAAAGCTGTCAACACCTCAGACTCCAAACAGTGAAAATAAAAAAGCAAAACATACCTATCTTCCCTGTCATGCATGCAAGCACTCTAAAATTACTCTTTATCCTATCCTTAAAGTCCGTGAGACTTTTTTCCCCTCAAAAAGTTAAGACTTCCCCCTTCTTTTTCCCAGCTACCGAGCCATTTGCTATCACTGTACTTAGGACACACGTAAATACTTCTCCTTTCCAGTTAGCCAGAATTTATGTAAATCTCTCTACAATCTTTTCACACTCTTCTTTCATTGTCTGACATCATTAATCTTTCTGAATCACACCCCAGAGTAACTTCTTAATGTGCCTGTCCTGTTCATGCCCTTCTCTCTTCCTTAAAAGTTCTGTGCCAAAGCTTGCATCATTTTTCATGTCTCACTCATTTCTCCTAAGCCTCCTAAGCCTATCTTTTCTCTATGCCATGCAATGAGTCACATTGTCACCCAAAGCTAACCTGCCACTTCAGCAGAAAAGCTGCAACTTACACTTACAGGCATCTGAAGAATTCATATCTACAGTACTCTGAAGAAAATTAACTCTTTCTAGGAAAAGATCACTGAAGCCTCAAGTGATCGTACCCATCACAAACATCAGTGTGCTGTTCTATACTACAGAGTATCTTATCTGAGAATATACCATATGGAAAATAACTGAATTTATTAATCAGAGACAGAAAAAGATAGTGAATAAAAGGACTATTAAGTACCTTTATGTTTGTTAGGTGACAAGGGAAAGAGGTACAATGGTAAGCATCATACCCATCAATGCCATTTTAACCCCGAATTCGCAATGTATTTAACAATTCAAACACAAGTAATAATAGCGTACCTTTATTTTAACATGTGCACTGCACTGATGTAGCAGATACAATGCCAGCAGTCTTTTCTTTGCACAAACTACTATCAATCAAGTTTTTAAACACTTAAATCACATTTCTAGGTGGAAGCAGCATTTAGTGCAAAGAACGATTAAGAAAATCCTAATGTTAACCATATCTTGGGAACTGTCTGCATACATAGTGCAGCAATCATAGCTATTTCTCAACTGGCCTTAAACATGGAAAAGTCATCAGCGATAGCTGCTTGCATCTGAAAATTCTAATACAGAGAGACTTGTTTTCTTTTTAAAAAAAATCTACACTACAGCAACAAATAAACAGTGACCATGTGTATGTATTTGCTCAGGACCAATAATATAAAGACAACGTTCAGTGTTTGCTGCATTGCTTTATACTGCATCTATCAGTTTAAAAAACCTGCATTAAAAAAGTTTAAAGAAAATAGTATTTCCAACTCTTTATACTGTATCAATTGAAAAGGAAAGATTTGCAAGCAGTGCTGCCTCTCACCTATCAATATGTATTTCAGGTCCTCTAGTCAATCCAGGAACTGATTACAGAGCATTCCTGCACAGACTGCTTCTCTGTGCTCAGGCAGCCTTGTGCAGTGATGCTGAAGGAAAGTGCTAGCCTTGGTACAGCAAGCCAGCAAGCATATTAAGTCACCTTCCAGTTCACAAGTTTCTTCACTAAAAAACCACCACCCCCACTTGTGACTGATTTCTACATCTCTCAAGTCTCACTTGGGATCACATATGCTCTAAGCCCCATCCCAGTGAATGCTTGTGTTCTTAATTTCACCTACATGAGTAATCACACTAGGAATCCATGGGAATATTCATGCTTGCAAAGTTAAGGGTACACATAACTGTTTACAGGACATCTGCATTTATTTGCAGCTGTACAATATACTGATTGTAGTCCTGTATCATAAACAGAGTCACTACTAGGACATAGGCAAAAATATCAAGGTATTTTCTGTGAAGTATACAACAGAGCTAAAACACTCAGGGAAATGCAAGACTTTTCTCTCCTCCTGTTTAGAAGGAGGCTCTGCTCTTTGGGAGTATTTAAGGATGCACAAGCTGTATGTCATGGAAAAACTGTGCCCCATGTATATTAATCAATTAACACTAACTGCAATAATTTAAAACAGTAGGATTGAAGAATACTTCTACTGGCTCTCCAAACTGAAAGCATTTTAACAGCATAACTGTACAATACAAAAATAATTATACACCAAATGAGGAAATCTTTGCAAGTTTTCCAGTATTAATAAGGAATTCTACATAGGCTACTCAGATTTCGTGAACAGTTTATATATGTGGGATGCAGTAAAATTCCTCTTTATGTATGATTTAAGAATCAGATCTTAGGAGTGCTTCAATTGTTTTGTTTTCACTAAGAGTATGGAGGGGGGGCAGAAATCAACTCCGTCCAATAAAACTAAGAATATGTTGGTACTAGGTGTTGAAGGAAAACGTCATTATGGATCAGGATTAGTGTTTAGGGAAATAGTGCACTTTTTATTCTACCTTGGAAATGTACAGAATGCACAGAATGGTTACCTACTTCCTTTCAAGTGGGACCTTTTAAACACTGACAGCAAAGTTTCAGTCAGTACATAGCACATTCTTACAAAAATATAACTTTTCAGACAACATGAGAAACATCTAAAGAAAAATGCTTTATCTTTCAGAGCAAAACTACAATGCAAACTAGCTTCCACTGGTTTTCACCCTGCAAGTGAATCCGATTCAGCAAGAGCCCCACACAACATGGTCAATCTGTGGCAATACCACCAGGACTTACTGCACTGAAGTATATATACTTGCCTCAAAACATTCAATACTGGTGCAAGTGAATCTAGATCATGCCCACATTTCTTTGCCCTCACAAGCAACCTTTCCTTCTTAAAGAATCTAGTGCCTCCCATAAGGTGTGTATGCCCACAAGAACTTCATTACACTCAATTTCTTGCACTGTAGTGGGATAGAAAATCAGCTTTAATTTTCATGCTGATAGCATTCAAAGTGCCTCTATAACCTACTGTTAAATCCATACCAAAATCCAAATAATCAATGCAGCAGCAGCTAAAGGATTCCATGAGGTGAAAGGCCAAAGATTCTTCTACTGCAGAAGAGATTACAGCAATGAAGAATGAAACTATGCTCTTCTCTATATGGAAGCACTGTTCATTAAAAAAAAAAAAATCAAACAAACCCCTCCATCCTTAAAAATCACCCTAGATTTTTAAAAAAATGGTAAAGAAAAAAAAAACAAACTCCATGGACCACCCTTCAGGGATGAAATGCTAAAGATGTCTTTTTTAATGAATCAGTTTGTGAAGATCTACAAAAAAATAAAAAGGATCACATTCTAAAGGTTCAGTGCATTCAGCAGCTATATAGTTTTGCTGCTTATTCATCTTTAAGTTGACTTTCAAAAATAACACCCTAGCTCATCAAAATATACATTTTCCTTTTGCTTTTAAATTAAAATAATAATAAAAAACATTTAAAGAATTCACAATCAATAGCATGACTAAGTTTCAGGATCATCTACAGCATATAATTTAAAGGTTCAAGATGCCAATATGCAGCACGTGGCAGGCCTATACGCTCCATGCAGCATGTACATTTAGGATAATCTCAAATAATCTTGATGTTCAGATGTCAATTTGTTTCTTCCAAATAGTGTAGAATACCCATCTGGAGAAAATAAACAGTTAAGGAAAAAAGCAAAGTTTGCACTACATAGTTAAAATAGAAGTAATTTTTTTCACTTACACTTTGAATCTGAAAAATTCTGGTAGCTCATAGAGGTAGGTAAAACTCTCAAAAGAGAAGACTTGCTGAATCCTTTTTTTGGCTTGGCAGTTCAAGAGCATCCCATTTCCACTGAAACCATTTGCAAATCCATGTTTTCCAATTCCTGCTGCAGATTTTCAGGTGGTGCATTTTTTTCTTGCATTGCAACCACTGAACAAACTACAGAAGTACTCTGAGTGATCAAAACTTTGATCAGGAGTTCACTAAGTTGGGATCCCTCTTGCTCATCTTCTCAATTATAAAGGAGCAAGCTTGACTAGGAAAGAGACATACAGCTACCTAATTCGTGAATCTCTAACACAGACAACTGGACACAAAATTATTACTGGGATGTTCAGTAGCTGAACATTAGGTGCCCAGGTATCTTACTGGGCAAAGATTTAAATGCCTACTGCCTCTTAAATGCCTCAACACAGGTTTCTGTTGAATGCTTGCTTAACAGATGCATTTCAATTTTGCACAGGCTTTTCTCTAAAATCTTCTGTGGCGTTTTGTCTTAGGTACCTGAATACTTTTCAGAAAGCAGACCTTTATGTTGCCCAGAGTGAGCCAGCAGCAAATATTGAGCAATTGGCAGCTGTGCTCTTTTTACTGCTCCTCTGGGGGGAGATGGACCTAGGTTCAGCACAGTCAAACAGAAGCTATGCTCAAACCACAGTTCTCTGAGGTACTCTTGGCAGGACAGACAACTGATCCTCAAGAGCTCTCTTGCCAGGCTGGGCATATGAGAGAGGTTAGCTACATAATTCCACCTGGTTCTGGAGAAGCAGATGGGAAGATGAGACTTGAACATCACCTTTTTTAGAGCTACAGCAACAGCTGCAGAGTAAGGCATAGACTTCTGGTATTTGTAACTTAGTAAAACCACATAAAGATATATGCTCTTTTGTTTACACAGCAAGGTCACACATGCTCCAGATGGGAGCCTCCATGTTCACCATAAGGTCCTGGTGGAGACCTCAGAGATGCATATGCTTTCCTTACAACACAGAGCCAGCTTTTATGTCAACATCTACTTGAATTTCAGCAACAGCAACACTGGTAAACACCAGAATTTTAAGTAACAATTACACAGTAACAATTCTTGAAGTAGGCAAAAGTAACAACAAAAAGTGATAAGCCAGCTTAGTACTTTGGCTGAATTCCGGTACCCACACAGGTAATTTTTGGTCAGATTACAAAAGTGAACATTTGCCCAAGTGAAAAGACTTGTTAAACGGCTCAAGAGATTTCAGGCATGTCACAGTGAATGTCACAAGTTTGTCACATTCTTCAGAAAGAAATAAACCCCTTATTTTTGATTACTTGTCACAATTCTACCGTAAACTACCACATCTCAGTCATCTGTGAAACAGCATTTAGGTCTAACCTTCCACTTAGATAGATACTCTGAAATCTTTATGTTTCAAGAAAGGTGATAACTATACTTGAAACACAGGTAAAGGGCTATCACAAAGGCCAAATTAAATTGAAACACAGGTAAAGGGCTATCTACAAAGCCAAATTAAGAGTTAGAGTACTTTGAGCTAATCTGAAGTCATCAACTTCTCCTTTAACGTTCCTATACCTATACCATTACAACATTGCTAATTCATTCAGAAAAAGCAAACTAAGAGAGCCTGCCCCATTTCTGTAAAAACTGTTCACCTTCAAGCTCTTTTACACCTATTTAATGGCCAGTTTTAACAAAGTTATTGCTAAAAATATTTCATATCTGTTAGCTTACTAGAAAAATTTCAGTGTATTCTTCAATGGAATTCCTACCCAACTGATTTAAAAACATTTTGCCTACTTCCAAATAAGCAACACAGTATTCAGAAGACTTTCTGAGGATGCATACTTCAAATCACATACGTGTTGCATTAAGGCCTGGCAGCTGTAAAGGCAAAAATAACCATCAATTTATTTCAAACTGTAAATTACAAGGGCATATATTTTCATATCCTCTTTCACTCTTTTTTTTTGCCTTGGAAAATATTAAGATTAAATCTGAGTTGCACTGGAGAGCTGACAATAATGAGAAACAGGAGAAGCTTCTTACAGTCAGTATGGAGTCCAGAAAAGCAGCCTACAGCATTAAATAATATCAGGATTAGAGAGAGAACGGAAGGAAAATGAACACACAGAAGAATAGCTGTGGTAGAGTTTCACATGCTTAACATATTATGAATAAGCAGATCCTAGAAAGATCACTCTTGTCAAGAGCAGGACAGCTACAGCAGGCGTTACCCTGCAGAAACGTTTCCTGGGAGATCACACAAAAGTGGTAAACACCCATGGCAAAAGAAGCCAGCAGAACCAGCCTATAGCAGATCAAAATGCCCTTCTAGAGCTAATGGCTTAAAGCTGAAACTTCTAGCTCCTTGTATAGTTTGCCTGCCACCCACAAAATGAAGAAATTCTGAAGGATTATTGTTAGGAATGTGATGCTGCCAAGAAAAGTGTATACCACTCCACTTGGAATATTTTTTTCCGTAACACTAACTAGTACTAGATTGCTAGGAATCACTTTTTTTCCATTAAAAATCCAGTTTGAACTGTATGTTCAAGAACAGATCTATCAGAGAATACTTCCAAGATCTGAATCACGCTAATCTGCATGAAGTTGTTCTGTTGGGTTTTTTTGGTGAAAGAAAAAAAGAAAAAGGACATACAATCTTGCCAAAACTCCCAGGGAGCATTACCCTCCTCATAGAGTTTATACTACATCACACAAACAATGCACTTGGAAACACTCAAAGACATTAACAGAAACATAGCCTGATCTTGAAAGGTGCCGATCATTTCACCAGCAGTGAATTTATGGTACCTTTAAAAAATAATTCCTGCAATTATCCTCAAAATAAAACTCCAGTAGTTCATTTACTGTGAAAAATATAACAGTGTTTAAATTAGAACTGCCTTCTTGCACTTGAGTTCATTACCCCCAAGCAATCTAAGCTTGCTTGATTTATTAACACATGCTCTCCACTCTTTTTCAGTCTTTAAGGATACAATTCCATGTAGGAGGGAACACACACAGTTTCTTTTGAAAACTCCACAGGACAATAAAGCCTGCTAAGCTGTTCTTCATACAGAGTCAAGGCATCAGTCAGATTGATACAGTTTCCCTGCAGAAAAAAGAAAAGTCCCAGTTACAATCAAACAAATAAGCAAAACTGTAGATGAATATATACATTTTGACATTACCACAAGGCTCCCACATACTTCAGAATCAGACATATGTGGTTCTTAATATTTAATATTTACAAGGCAAATACTGAACAGCTGTCTTCTGCCTACAGCAAACAACAATTTGTATCTTTTGAAGAAAGGGTAAGTATGGGAGATTATCTATCTTCTTATTAGCAGAAGCAACCATTACATTAGGGCTTCCAGATAAAACAGACCACCATGTGTTGTTTACCTATAACATCTACTCAATAACCATTTTCTTTATGATTGCTTAAATATATTAGTAAACAGCATTACAATATCCAGATTTTTTTCAACTATTTTACATTGCCAAGGTCTTACAACACTGAAATGCATGGTCTACAAATTACTCAGCTTTTATTCTCCAGGTATGAGATGCCAAATAAAGACACACCAAATATGAATGTGCTGCTGTTGTGGCACAACATAGAGACAAAACATTCTCGTCAAGGGGGAGATGATGTCAATAGTCCTTGGCACACTGACAACCACTTCTACCTCCACTACTCTCATGAGAAACCTTCAGCTCAACCTATAGGTCCCAAATATGATGCCCAAACATGCAGCACACTACACATGAACAGCAAGTTCTATGATGATAACGAATCTACCCTGACCACACAGCATGTGCACATCTGATCGTACATGGGCAGAACGAGCCAACTTCAGGAAAGGTGTGTACCCATCATTCCCTAATGGTTGGGTTTACTAACTTACAGTACAAATGCATTTTACCTTGAACTAGCACAAAGCCTACTTTCTTTTTCTGATTTCCAGTCAGTGGAAATAGAAGCATTAACTAGCATTTCTCCAGTTACTTTCAACATAAAAACCCTCAGTTTTTCCTTACATTTTACCACTTTTAGTGGGATAACAACCGTTTACCACAGAAGACAAAAACCCCACAACAAAAAAGGCAACTTTCACATTAATGAATACTCAGTTCCTAGTAACTCAGCATACAAGACAAAGTCCCACAAAAATGATGGCAACAGACTCAAGGCACAGAAGTTTGCTATTCATCTTGGTTCACAAAAACACTAGTTGAGATGATATGAGGATATCCCTTAGACAGAAAAAGGTCTAGTTAAATAAAAAAAAAACCACAACAAGGGAAGAAACACTCATTTACTGATACAGCCAGCTTCTTGGTTTCTAGATTACTCTCTTTGTTCGTGACTGGACAGGTCAAAAGCTTTTCAGCGTAAGCACTTCTGAGCAGAGTACCACTTTTGATCTTTAAAAGCCTTGAACTTTGCAAGAGATACGAACAAGAAAGCCTAAAGCAACAGATGCCACCTGTGGAATGGCAGTATCGTCCCTCTGCTCTGAATGACTTCTGGAAACATTTGTGCGCACACACACAGAATTTTGGTGGTTTTTCTATTACTGAATGAGGTATTTTGTCCCTTCCAGCCCTTAGATAATGTGTGCATCTCTCATCTGTGTGAAAGCATACAGATGGTTCAAATAAGAAAAGAGCTAGATCTAATTAAAAACTATAGCTCTCTTACAGTCACAGCTTATTCAATATTTGAAGACCTCTAACTTGAAACAAAGGTCAAGTTCTATAGGACCCCAGGATTTATACATTTCTAAAATGTCTGCACTACCTGTGCATGTGTGTTGCTCTGCTAACACATTGTGAAGCTTTTAACTCCAAGAGAACGGTCATTAAGAAAGCTGCATTTTACTGTTTAACTTCTGCTTCTCAGTGCTCCCAGATGTTTAAAAATGGCCTTAAAATAATTAAGTGCACACAGACACAACTGAAAGTTAATTTTCACAAAGGAAAGAACCAAGATGAATTTGACCAACAAATACTGCCCGTGCTCTTAAAAACTTTTTTATTGGTAGGATTTTTTTTCACAATTTGTTTAGAACATTTATATTTCCAGTGAAAAAATACCTCATCCTACTGTTCTTCCTCTGAAATTTTTGCATCATGCTCAAGTTTTCACAAGTGGAAAAGAAAACCTCAATTTAAGAAATCCTATACACAGCATCTTCTAAAAAATTGTATTTTTGAAAGCTCTTTCCAAAGAACCTGCATAAAACGTGTTTGATTATCATTTTGATCATATTCTACTAACATGTACTTAATTATTTGGTAAAGGAAGATTGTGTGCTTTATATTGAATATATCATATTTGGATATCATAAAACAGAAGGTTTATAAAAAAGGTAAGAGATGAATACTAACTGAGCACAACTGCACAAAGCACAACAATGAACAAACTAGAGTAGTACTTGTTTAGTAACCTGTTATTATCCAGGGGACTGCAGCAGTTATTTGGTTCAGCCAGCCTTTACCAAACACATAATTTTGTTTCAACATCAGACTGAATGCGAAAGAAGCCTAAAAAACAACCTGTCTGTGTAATTTCAGTCATAAATAGAAAACATTGCTAGGTAATTTATGGAGCATACCACTATTACAGAGGAAGTTTAATAGGATACACAATGAGATAAAAGTATCCACAGTTTCCCAGCCTGTCGCTTCAGCATTTCATCCTTTCTCCCTTCCCCAGCAACAGACAAATCACTGCAGACAGTGTGGAAAACAAATTACAGGAACAATGAAACATGCCAATAAGCAATCTTAACATTTCAAACCCACAACTCCCAAATCTCCCAATCAAGATCTTATCTAAAGGTTCAGACATCACACCTGGCTGTTCTGTTAACCTCTCCTTCTGGAGACATACCACAGGATTTTATAGATCTACAGTTACTTTTTTTTTTGGTAATTATTTGGCTTTACCCAACAAAAAGCTAAGAATTCAAAAAATCAAATCTATAAAACTTAGATGAACTTATTTCAATAAAGTTACTGAAAGATCACTATTATTAACACCTTTCTGTATAAAGTGACCAGCTTTATCAACTAACACTACAGTGTTGCTTGTCAATGTCAATCACATTTAGATGGTCTTGTATCACTAAAATACCACACAGAGAACCAAGCCCAGAATACAATACAGTGATCAGTCTCATGTGTTCATTTTAACTGCCCTGCCTAATGAAAATAGTTATGTGGTAGAGTATTTTTTGCTCTGAACAGCCACCTTATACTCAAACAATACGTAATATTGAATGGAGTGTTTAATAAGGTTTAAAGCTGATGACTCACCAATTATACTTTTTCAAAAGGAAATAAGCAAAATCAGACTCTTTTCTCCCACATTGTTCAATCGATTTTCAGCATATACAAAAACACTAACAAACTCCTGTGCCTGTGCCCCCCTTAATCTTTGTTGCTCCGTGTCAAACAATCTGACAGGTAAGAAGTGAGGGAATGATGAAAATTTTTCTCTCCTTAACAAGCATCTCTGACACAAAACTATGAGGTAGTTTTAAACTCTGAGATTAACCAAGCTGTGTGTTTAAGACCTTGCTGAAGAGTGATGGTTCCTGAACTGTTTCACAGCCTTTGCACTCCAAGTCTGCTCAGTGCTTGCACACACTTTGACAGCTCATGCCTGTCTCCCAACACCAATTCTTCCCATCTTTCATAACATGTTCTGTGGTACCACCGGTTTTAGTTTCCAGGTTTCTACAGCACAATGCTCAACAATTTAAATAATACATACAGTTCTGGGCAGACAATAAAAAACATTCCTTAAAATAAATAGTAAAAAATAATGTTTAAATTAACCCTGTAAGTTCCAGTTAACTTCACTCACCTATAAAGCAGGTGTGTCCAACTTTTTAGGCTAAATTTAGGCCACTATACCTCCTCCAAGCTTAGAAAGTAAGCTAGTGACTTGAAAGCAGATGGAAGGGTCCCCTTCCATACTTGCCTATTTCTTACACGTCATTCTTACACTTCTTACCCTACATGTCGCTGCTACTGGGCAACCTTGTCTGTGACAGTATACTATGTAAGTTTAATTTTTATTTTTCATTTAACATAGTTTCCTATTTTTATTTTGTAATGACAAGTGCAAGGAGATACATAGAGCATGAAAGACCAAGCATCAAAACTAGATTTAGAGTTCTGGGTGACAGGAATAGCTTTTAAAGAGATAATGGAGGCAAACCTGGTCAAAGGTATCTCCACTGGTCAAATGACGAATTAACTGAAAACTGAACTCTTAGTAACACAAGGAAATGAAAGGTCTGTTCCTTAAAGACTCCTAAACTACCAAGAAATCACACAGGCTCACATGGCGACATGCATCTGTTCTTCCAGCCTCCTTTCAGGTTGCAGTCAAGGACAACCCTGGTCCCTCTTTGGAAGCACTAATTAGAAAACCCACACAGCAGCCAAAAAAAGGAAAGTGACTATGAAGCAACATCACAGTGGTCTGGACATTTAGAGAGCAGGGCCACGCCATATTAGAGAACAGCCAGGAAGCGACAGCTTGGTGAAGGGCCACGTGTGCGTGGGAACCATGTGATCCCCTGTACCAGTGGTTAGCACTGTTTACTGGAACACAAATTCCTGAGTGGTCTGAGACTGTTTCTATCCTGCCTGGGTAGGATGACCCAGACTAGGAAGGAACAAATTCTTGTTCAGAGGTATTTTTAAAGGTTCCACTTCATAAACAGGCTGAAAATGATAGTTTGCTCAACGTCAAAGGATTAGATCAGCAGAGCAAAAACTGCACAGCAAAAGGCATTTTCATAGCTACATGTAATCCACTGACACACAGAGACAACTTACAGTCAGTCCCTGCATCTTACAGAGCATAGTTTCACAGCTGTTGGGACAATCCTCACATGCTGTGTGGAAGGCACAGGATGGTGATGGTTCAGAAAAAACTCACAAACACACCACATTAATATCTACAAGTACACATACTGCACTGAAGCTGAAAAAGTAACTGCTTGAGCAATCTAAAAATCATACTGGCTTTTAGAAGGTCTAATAGCATAAAAACACTTGTTCAGAAACAAGTCAGTGGGCAGGTCCATTAGATATGAAACTGGATCTCAGGATACCTTAGTTAACACTGGACCTCAGTGTTAAGACTGATGGTTGGACTCAATCTTCAAGGTCTTTTCCAACCTAGATGATACACCAAGTTCTTACATGCTCATTGACTCCCACTTCTCTCCCCTGTGATGGCTGGGAACCTGCACTTGTAACTGGCTCTCCCTGGAGAATGCAACACTGAGCACCTCACAGACTCAGACCCATATTACATCACTAAACATTTCAAAGCACCAGTTTCAGAAGGAGAAGGAAGAACAGGAATACAACAATCCGTATGACCCTTAAGCATCAGAGTAGTAGGATTATGTTCAACAATAAGTTTTTGCAAACAAACCTCAAGTCTTTAATAGACAGACAGGGCTGCAAGTTCTGTGGGCTAAGGGACCTGAAGCTCACCTCCCTTTGTCCAGGTCCTATGTAGGCTAAGACTCTCAATATGGATGATGCAGCTAAAAAGGCAAGGACACAAAAAAGCAAGGCTACTACTTGTTTAAGTAAATTTTTGTTCTCATTGTGATTACTATTTGTGGACATGTAGAGCAAGTATGGACACGTTTTCCCCCTATATACTTTAACACAGACTTACAGCAGCAGAGAATGAGATCCATAAACCACCCTTTCTATCTTTCCAGAGCTGAAACAAGCAAAATGTCCCTCCTTCATCCTAAAATTGGCCACATATGTTCTTGCATCCCCGAGGAATACAAACAGTCTGAAAAGCCTTTTACAGGCAGAATCTCTATAAATGATAAACTGCTAGACAACATTAGTTATCAGTCTCCACCTACTGGTGAAAAGATATTCTGCATGAGCATTTGGAGACTGCTTTGAGGATTGCCATTGCACCCTGATGAACAACCAGGTGTGTTAAAGAAGCATAGCAAAAAAATTCTTTTGATAAGCTCAAATGATAAACATACCTAGATAAATTATATTTATCTAGAAAAAAGTAGCATTTATCTAATTTCTCCTGTATCTATTTCTCTTGTAAAGGAGATGAATCAGTGAAAGCTATATATACACACCTGTGGGGAAGCAAGACAAGGCCAAGCTAGTGGGAAAGTACAAGAACTAGCTACGTGCATAGAGATAAGAGGTAGAAACAATAACAGAACATGAACAAGAAGCGGATAAGTAGCATGTGTTCAATTAGCCTGCAAGATGACAGGAGTTTTAAAGGTAAACTGCTGAGCTATGGGTATAAATATGAACTAATCTATTAATAGCTACAGTATAAATGTGCACCGACCTATTAATAGCCACTGTAACAGTATAAATTGGAGCTGATGTACTAATAAAGGGGCTTCTGCTTGATTCACATTGAATCGTGTGGAGTCCAGTCTTTTCTCCTCACACATCAGCATATTTCCTCAAGATTTTTCTTTCGTTAGTAATGCACATACCATCCTAAAAACATACTATCTGCACTAAGGCCTACAGGATCTCACAATCAAGTTGGCCTGCCAACATTCTTTAGGAAATCCATTAACTGTGCAGCACCAGACAAGACTCACAGCCAGTTACAGCAATAGCACCACTCATTCTGTCATCTCCTGCAGCTGAAAAAGAAAAGGCATCATGCCATCTGCATGGAATGATGTAAAAAACTTATTTCTGTGCACTGAGGCTCTGATGAATTCAGATTTTAAGTCAATCAAAAATACCATTAAGTAACTAGTAGGATATTAGCTTCTTTCTAGTTTATGCACATGGAATTATTAAACATTAACTACTTAGCCAGGAAAAAAGTCTAAATATTCAGAGCTATATCAGAGTGCCACAACAGAAGTCTCACTCAATTCTCAATTAGGCTACAAACACTAAACAGAACTCTACATGAAAGTATCCTGACTGGGAGCAGAAGAGGTTATGCTGCAGCCTAAGGTGCACAACTCTTCTTTTAGCACTGCACAGCCTGTCATTATTATTTCTATTGCTTCCATGTTATTAACCTACTTGCAATTGCTTTTATTTCCAGAACATCCCTAAAGACCATTTTCCAGCCAGTGTTTCTGGGATACATTAAGAAGTGTGGCCAGCAGGTTGAGAGAGGCAATCCTCCCCCTCCACTCTGCCCTAGTGTGGCCACATCTGAAGCACTGTGTCCAGGTTCTGGGCTCCTCAGTTCAGAGACAAGGAACTTCTGGAGTCCAGTGAAGGGCTACAAAGATGATGAGGGGACTGGAGCATCTCTCTTATGAGGAAATGCTGAGAGAAGCATGGAGAAGACTGAGAGAGGATCTCATCAATGCTTATAAATATCTAAAGGGCGGGTGGGCCAGGTGTCAGGAGGATGAGGCCAGACTTCTCAGTGGTGCCCAGTGACAGGACCACACTCAAGAGTATCTTCAGATGAAAGCTATACCACAATTATATTATCCATGAGGTGGTTATACTGTAGCAAGTACATAAATATATTTTTAGAAAGAGTTGCATTTAAAACTTCATACACAAGGACAAAATCTTATTTATGACTGTATAAAATACTTCACAAAATGCCAAGCATTGTAACAAACATTCAAATGTTCAAAATCCATTTTGGAGAAGCCAAACCAGTGACTTGCATTAGGACTGGACAGCAAGCAAAAACAGAGTATTTACTCCCAAATGACTAATTTTCTCATCCCGTTGCACCCACGTCAAATTCTTATACCTTTATGGACAGTAAATTTCCACATCTTACACTCAATAATTGGAGACATTTGCTTAAAAAACATGTATCTGTGTTTATAAACTACATCTGCCTTCCCAAGAATTGCTTACAGCTAACATTTTCTGTAGTATTTCTCTTGACACAAGCACTACAAATTCAGCTGAAATAATGAAAAAAGACAAGTCAGAAAAGCCTGTATTTCACGCAAAAATCCCTAATGAGTCATTAAAAGGAGAAAACCAGCTTGCTAGTAGACTTTTAGTTAGCTGGTTTGGTTTTGTCCCCCCCCTTTTTTTTTAACCTAAAAAATACAGATTGCAATACATACACAGCAACACTTTTTTTTCATCCAGATACCATACCTGTGTGAAGTATTTTCCATCTTGTTTCAGGACTTTCATTGAGAGATCAAGAATCAATCGTAGAAATTCCCATGTGGAATCTGCATACAGAGTATGATTCAAAAACAGAACAGTACATTACTGGCTTGTTCACTATTACACATTCAAGACTTGCAATATATCTACTGCTTTAAAAGTTGCTATCCTATAGCTTTTTAAAAAAAAACAAACAAAACAACACGAAACAGAGGAGAAAAAAACCCACAGTAAAAAACCCATACAACCCATATGCAATTAGAATGATGGTGGAAGTGTCTCTGTTATTTTTCACAGTAATTTTCTACGTTTCCAAGAAATTATAGAATAGCGAAAAATTTATTGGAGTGTGAACTCCCCAGATACTTTCTCAAGAATTACATGAATCCATATTATTCTGGAATAAGAGCACAGTTTAAAAAAAGTCCTAGGTACTTGCTAGTTTTTTAACACTCAAGAACACATGTGTTACTACCATTCTTTGCCTCTCAGATCTGCTATTAAAGAGGCAAGAATCAAAGTATTTCTGTTGCAAACTGCCAACTATTACATAGCGGAGGAGCAGAAACGTGAAAAATCCTCAGAAGTTTAGGAAAATAAATTAGAAGATTAACCTTCTTCTGGAGATGTGGAGATTGGAACAGCTGTCAGATCATTAATTACATAATCAAACATCCTTCCTTCTTTGGCATACCTCTTCAGTACGGGAATACAGTCTTCAATTAGAACCTACAAGAATGAAATACTGTAGCTAGTCCTCAAAATACCCTAAAACTGACCAGGTTAAAGGAACAAATGCAGATTCACAGGAACCCAGAGAAGGGGAAAAGTACAGATTTGAATATGTTTCATTTTAGGCTCCATTTTCAACCTTTTACACCATACAAAAAGGAGGAACAGTCGTAGGAATTATGACTACGACAATGTAGGCAATACAGGACTGAATTTCCTCGCTCTGTCACCAGTTGCTGGGTGATCACTGTTCTACCTACCAAATGGTAACAACAGTTAGCAGTTTCCCATGACACGAGCAAAACAAGGCATTTGTATGAAGGGCCACTGACTCATGCAAAGGAGCATGTGACTTCTCTGTTAATTTTTTGTATGCTTCTTTAGCTCACACCTGTAAACTAGTATCTCAGAGCCTTAAGGAACAGCAGTGAAAACAAAAGATTTCCAGTGAAGATGTCAGATTACACTTGAGATAGTTTCTAAGCTCTGTCAGATGCAGCACAGAAAGACCTTAACTGCAGGGATGCATGAATTTTTTATTTTTTAATATATACTAGCAGTGTAATGGAAAGATTTTGCCGGCAAATTAAAAAATAATTTTAACATGTGTATTACAAATTCAGATATTCTCAACAGTACAGGAAAACTAACAAATACATATTTCTTCTATTTTTCAACCAATTTAAGGAATGATGTTTAACACTCCATCCTTACTGCTCTTTCCTCTTTATTTGTAAGCTGTGGCAATAAACATTCTCCTGTTTCACATTTCTTAAAAGCTATGTATTATTATTCTTGAAAGAGTTTGAAGATGAAGAGTTAAAATTTTTTGATGCTAATGTATACTTCCAACACAAATCCCACTGTGGCATAAAAAAGGAAAAAATACTTCCCAAAATTAAGAAAAATCAGAAGACTTTTCCCCAGATCTTTGCCATAGGAGTTTCCCAGGCTAGGTATAACTGTATTTGAAATATTACTTCTAATGAAAGAAAATTTAAAAATTACCTGATAGCACTCTCCTTTCAGATTGTCTAAGACATCTCCACATGTTTTACGCATGTATTTTTTACACCCGTCGATCACCATTTGGTCAATGTTTGAAGCTGGTTAAGGCATTCTACATTCCAGAAATACAGCTAACAGTTTGTTTCTTCAGAAAGAAATTCTCAAACAGGTGAGATTCACAAAGGAATAGCAAGATGTGTTTCTTGGTATATACATTGCACTAAACCTTATGTATTTGCCTCCAGCTTCAGTTAGAGGTTTAGGCAGTGCTTATTTTTATTTTTAACTAGTATTTCTGATACCTTAGGTTACCATTACTGTGAAAGCTTGAGAAGTAAACAATAGGATAGTGCATCTAAAATTCCCATAAAGCTAAACTAGGTTAAGACTTTAACCTAAATTTTTAAAACAATTATTTTTAGTTTCTAGCAAGGAGATACCAGAACCTGGAATGATCAACATTTCATATGGTTAACCATGGTTTACATTACAACCTATTTGAACTACAGAATATTGAAAAACTGATTTTTATCAGTATTAAGACAGGGCAAGAGTTGGTCATTCTGCCACAAACACAATTCACCAAGTCCTGACATTCCTACTGATGAAACTTTTTTACTTGAAAATGAATGATCAGTCATACGTCAAAGGATATCTCTACCATAGTAACCATCTTTGGCTTCAGTTTGACTATCTCATATAGTATACCTCCATCACCACCTCCAAGAATTAGCACTTCTTTCCCAGTGTAGTCTTCCTTTCCACTGCCCATTATGGCTTGAGTATATGCCAGGTCACTCTCTGCCAGATCTGAATGGAAAGAAGAGAGAGTTGGACAGAAACATTACATCTTTAATTCTTCTCATTAATTGGTATTAATTTGGTATTAATCCAAAGGTGATATACACACCAAAGCAAGAGCACCTACAGAATCAACCTAGTTCTCAAGACAGTTCAGTAATAGGAAGCTGCTGATTTACCAAAGATCTTCCTCTCAACCTCACACAGGTTTTCTCTAGTTCTTAATGCAAATCCAGCAATGGCTACCTCAGCATTAGGAAGTACTGCATGCCAAGAGAAGGAAAGCTGTAGAGTAAAACAGTCAGTACTTCGGACTTGATGTCCACATTTCATACTTCAGAGGGTTTTCACCTCAGACTAGTGCTGCAAGAGATGAATAAGGACATTTTTGAAAGCACACTCTGGATCCCAACTAAAAAGAGCAACCTAGATGCACCTCAGCAGATCCCTGCACAGAAACGTAAGTATTTACCATTAACATCTAACTGCTGAAGGGTCCTGAAGCATGCCTTCTGCTGACTTGTTCACCATTAGCTTCAAAGCAGACAATAACATTCCTAAGCTCTGATAACAGAAATGAGCCAGAATAGCAAAGCTTTGTGCAGCAGCCCATCATGGCATATCCTATCATTCTGCCTGGCAATCAGCACTTAGAAGCTAAGTGCACAACAACAAATTGACAAAACAGTATTTTAAAATCCCATGGAATGTAAATAAGTAATGGCATCCTTCCCTTTCTATGAAGCACATTGTGACAATGTTCAAACAAAAACCTCATCTCCATATGAAACTCTGATAAAAATTTCTGGCCAGAAGTATGGAATGCCTAATTTGGTGATTTCAAATACAATTCTAGCTGAATTAGAAAATATCTTGCTAATGAATTTGATAACACTTTTCAGCTGCCATCTGCACAGAAGTCCCCCTGACAGTTCCAGAAAGCTAACTGAATGGTTAGAGGTGTTTCTGGTGATTTCAAAAAGCTATAGCCATTTTTTTTTAATTACTCTGCCATTAGACTGAAATTAGGTATTCTATCCCTAGACAGCAACATCCCTCACTTACCTCAGTCAGTACTTTTCAACATAAGTACTGAGAGATTTTACAAAGCATACTACTTGCTGCCTAGATTTTCTAGCAAACAGCATTCTTATTCAGCTTAAAAGAACAGTAGCCCATCTTCTCCAAAGTTCACTTTCAAAAATACAAAGATCAGCAGGCACAGAATACCACATGTAGAGATGCTCCCATAAAGATTAAGTCGCTCTTCTGATTAACTTAAGAGTTCAGCTGAATATTTTGAAGACAGAGTCCAAAGATGTCCACCAACAAAGCAGCTAAATGGTTTAAGATACAGCTCTCCTGTATCTCACTAAGCAGTAGTTCTCTTAGAGGATAAAGGGAGCAGCAGGATTATCCACATGAACACACCATCTCCTATTTCTTCATATTTCTTTAGAATTCCACTGCATTTTGAAGAATGCCAAAGTATCTTGCTTTGCCGTGAAAGAGAAGCCCTCAGGAGCCTGGACTTGCAACAAACAGGTAAAACCTCATATGAGAGAAAGAAGCAGAGTAAGCTCTGCCAGAAAACACTGACTTCTATTCTCCTGTGCCACCTTCCACAGCAAAGATGATGACTTCAGAAAAAAAAATTTTTTTGCACTCTGGATTTTACATTGGTCAACCTTTGACTAAAATACCTTATATATAGAAACAGATACACATGTACACACATATATGTAGCTTCCTGCATCAGAACCATGACCCTTAATAATCTGTTAAAACTGGGCCATATCAAGATAGAAAACAGTGCTTCCTACATCTTCATGCAAAAAATCCTCAAATGAGATGATACTTACTAACATCACCACTGAGAATAAGAATATTCCCAAACTGTTTTGAATGCAGAATTTTAATATTCTGAAAAGGTGAATCTTCATCATAAACAACTTCATCTATGTCATACTCCACCAGGCGCCCATCAGCTGTGGGCCAATATCTATCAATGACGCCTCCTCTCAAAATGCCTGGCAATCTAGAAAGAAATAAGAAAAAATTACAAAATGTCTGAGAATGTTTTTTAAAACAAATCCCTCTTAACATCCTGTGGATTCACCATAATAAAATATTTACAGAGATATCTAAAAAAACCTTGCAAGATTCAACACTCAGAAAACAAACTCATGACTAGAAATGGATACAATACAAACAGAATGCAGACACAAGCATGACAAAACCTCTTCCCACCTTCAGCTCAGCTAAGAATGCCATTTCTTTGAGATTAGTGGATCTCACCCTTCTAAAGTCATACTGAGAGAAATTTTAAATACATACACAAACACAAAAAGTAAATTATTACAGTGTTCCAAACTGAGCCATGTAACCCTGCAGCGTATAAGCACAATCCTTGATATCAGCTGACAGTTTGCATTATTTTTTAAAAATGGTTCAAGCATCTGCATAGATTATTTTGGGTTTTTTTCATTCCATATAGAAGTAGCTTGATTCAAATCAGTATTTCACCTGTAAAGAAAAACTACATTTGAAATGGCAGTGAATGATCAAAATGATTGCGTTTCATTTTAAGCAAAATGTGCAAGCATGGAGTTGATCAGATTTCCCACACACACTTTAGAGTCAAAGGTTTTTGTTCCAGAGGAGGGTGTAGCAGAAGACCTGACACAG
Source organism: Podargus strigoides (assembly GCA_028020825.1). Lineage (NCBI taxonomy): Eukaryota > Metazoa > Chordata > Aves > Caprimulgiformes > Podargidae > Podargus > Podargus strigoides. The sequence goes on along the minus strand of CM051641.1, from coordinate 3,243,042 downwards.
ACAAGCTTCTTTTCTTCTAAATTCACTAGTGATTCCCATTTCAGGAATATTTTCTACTGTCACAAGATGGCAGCACATGAGAGCAAGAGCATCTGTTCACAACTTCCAAGTTAACAAAAAGGCAAGAACAACTTTTCCAGCAGCATTAATTCTAGTGGAGCTACGTGTGTGAGAAGCTAACACCAGAAAGATGCAAAGCAAATGTAAAAAAAAAAAAAAAAAAAGTAAAAAAAAGTTGAGGTGTGTGTGACAAGATCCATGCCAGATCCACTATTCTAGGAGATTCATCTTCCTATACTAAGGTAACCAAGTTAATCTAAATCACTTCAGGCAGACCATTTTTAATAAGTTCCTAGAAGGGATTCTACAAACTCCCAATACCATATTTCAGTATTAACATATTCTTAAAGGGAGAGCTTCTCCCCCATACACATGTACACAAGATTATCTACACCTGCATACTGTGTGCCAGGTCAGGCAAGTAAAGTAAAGCAAGATAACTACACCTCTGTGTTTTACATACACCTGTTAAACACAAAAAACAATACTTGAGGTATAACATCGCTTTTCAAATCACTGCCACTTTACTTGTGGTCTTGTATAGCCTTCAGATGACTTCCTGCTACAGTACTGCTTAGCTGTTTTCCCATTTTGTAGTTTACTCCTCGGCTTTACTGAATCTTCTTGATTTTACATTACTTTTCACTTTTCTTAAACCATTTCCACTTCTGACTATGCTCTTTAAAGCACATACTGTACCTTCTAGCACATGCACATCTGCACTAAGTGCTCCCTGGCTTCGAGGTGCCTGTCACTGTCAGACAGCTGCCAGAAGACACCAACATGAACTGTGTCTTTCCAGAACCCTGGAACTCCAGCATGAATGCTCTTTCAAGCAACAAGCAACAAACCACAATTAGCATCCCTACAGTTTAATACAAAACCTTACATTTAAGTGAATCAAAATGACAGAAGGCTTGCAAAGCCTCCCTCCTTCAGTTATCAGTTATTTTTTTTTTAAAAAAAAATCACTACAAAACATTTCTGTCTATCTTTTTGGCAGGGCCCTAAGCATACAGGTTCCCCTGGGATTTTTGCCACACATTCCCAAAGCCAGCACAGCAGGGGCAGAGCTGTGAGAGCAAGAGGTGCAAGAAGCACTGTTGAGGCAGGGCCTCCTCCAGAGGCTTGAGCTTCATTTTAGCTGCAGCCCTTGCCCCTGGTCCCTGCCCATGCTACACTGCAGTTCTGCCCACACCTGCCTAAGTCTTTCACTGATCTTTGACACCCAGCTTGGTCTCAGAGCTGCCTCAATACTACAACCCGGTCTGGCAGTCACAGGGCTGGGCTGACCCTGGTCATCATCACCAGCCCTGCTCACCTTGTCCATGAGCTGTGGGATGTGGCCAGGAGGGTAAAGTTTGTGCCCTGACCTGTCCCCCTGTCCCCCTTGTCTCCTCAGCCCTTCCAGAGTAGTCTGCTCTTGCTTCCTGGTTGCATTTTCCTGTACCATTTCAGGCAACCACTACAGCAAATTAAAAAAAAATAATCATTGCCCAAATTAACAATATTGAAGACGAAGGCTAACAAAATGAGAAACCTCACAGTATCTTCAATTCTGCAATAAAACAATTTTAAAATATTGGGGGAAAACACAGATGCATAAATTCACACTCCAGGCTATTCACAACAGTACAGCAAAGCATAATTTTCTTATTATCTTCAGCAACTATGCAGACAAGTGATACACAGAAATAAGTGTACAAACTTACCGTTTCACCCTTTTTATATTACCATGAAACAATTCTTTCATTCTTTCTTCTACTTTGTTAAGCAGCTGAAAAATCACAAAATAGAGAGGTGGAATTTATTGGTGATCACTTAATGTAAAATATCTGTCAAATTAGGCTACATGGAAGACAATAAACAGTAGCACTTGCACTGAAAGGCTTTGAGACAAAACATTAGAAGCCTACTAATAACCAGCTGGTCACCTTAGCCTCATTACTAGCAAGAATGTACATATTGTAGCAGCTGTCATCACTGCATTTAGCAGCTGTCATCCAGGATAACATAGCCTGACCTTTCAGGCACAGGCAAAGAGGGAACACAAGAACTCTTAAGATTTCATTCCTACCAAGGTAGTGGTCTATTCCTCTGCAATATCCCATTTCTGGAGCCTTCATAATAGGGAAGATGAATTTACTTTTCTCTGAGGGGAAGAAGTTTGAGTATAGAGGCTCCCCATCCCTCAGATTAGAGAAGGAAAAAGTCATACACTAATATACACCAGGTTGTGGGTTGAGCATCACTTCTTCCTCACTGCCCTGGGCACCTAAAGAGATCTGAGCCTAACCTAGGCTGCTACATCTTTGTAACTTTTACAGCAAAGAACATGAGGCCCGACATGCAAAGGAGCGAGTGTGCGTGCGCACGCGCTCATACGTGTATGTAACTACAACAGGTGTTACTACTCCTCATCTGTAAACATTCAGATTTAGAACTAACTTTGATATTTAAAAAAATCTTTTACCAAGATGTACTTTTATAGACCTGAAGAAGGGGTTCCCCATGCAGTTTAATAAGCCTAGTGAAAATACATTTCACTCCTACCTGATCAACTTCCTCTCTTCCTTTCATATGATCATTGTAGCTCTGCAGATCCACCAACACTAATCCATGAGGGTGAATTCTCAAATTGGCAAAACTACAAGATAAGAGACAGTCATGATGATTTTTCTATCAAAAATCAGAGTGAGGAAAAAGTCTGAAATGAGTTATATTAACTTGAGAATGTATATTCCTTTATCCAGTCATCTGTAACTTAACATAATCAGCTTCAGTCTTCCTCTGCAAGTCACTAAGTAGCAAAGTTGCAACAGCATGCCAGTCACTACACAACTAATAAAATCAGTAGGCAGCAAGGCAGTGAAACAAAGTGTTTAAACCAGAACAACTATGGTACAAGGAGAAAATACACTGCCTACTAGTCTCAGCTCTTTAAATAAGGCCTGCTTGAACACATGTGTTGTGTTGGTTTTGTCTTTTAGTTGAACTCAAGCCTCAAGAAATCAACTGGACACTTTCCTTCTCCTGTATCTTCCTTCTGACTTCTTGGTTGGTTTTGTTTGGTGGTTTTTTGTTTGTTTTTACTTTATAGCAACTATTCACTGAGACAGTGTTCACATTCAAAGCTGAATAACAATTTATAAGTAAGAAACAAGAAGTGTCCTGGAGCAAACCACAGCTTTGACTGAAAAAGAAATTACACCAGCAAACTCACTGATGAATACAGATGCAAGCTAGGCAGAACTCCTACTGCATATTGTAGTTATCACAGGAGCACTGAAAGACCAAAGAGCAAGCCTTCGCCATGCTACTTGCTGGGTGGACAGAGGACCTTCAAGAACTTGCAACGAACAAGAGATAAGGGCTACAGGGAAGGACACAAGAAAATAAGAGTAGCAGAGGCAATATCCTTTCTATGAGGATCAAACGATGAAACTGACTGAAGTGATTCAATAATAAAAACACTCTTGCTGGCTTTGGACAGCAGTGATCTGTAGCTGAGACGTGTTTACAGTTGACAGAGAAACCAGAGTGTTACCCACTTCTCTTCAAAAGATGAGTTGGGGAGGTCTTGGGCTTCCCTGGAGACTTTACACACAGGTCTTGCCTTCAGAAGGAATGACATTTCTATACAATACACACACAGGCACCATGTCTCCCCCCCCTCCCAAATACTCTGTCAGTCTTTCAGTGATCCACCCTACATCCCACCGGTTGTCCACTAGGTGTCCCCCCGACAAATGTTTCTGATGAGGGACCAGGAAACGCCTGTACTCCCACTGGTCATTACGAGAAACCACAGAATAGCCTTAAAATACACATTTTCTCCCCCTCCCCCCGAAAATTACTCCTGCATTAACTAAAACACACTATCTTACCGTGATGAAAGAATGAACAGAAAATAATCAAAGAGTAAACAAAGATGCTTTTTTCTTTTTAACTACTAGGTAGAATGCTACCACTTAAGAGACCAGATTTATGAGCTAATTAGGAGTATTTCCAGTACTCAAGACATTTCAAAGGCAGCTTTTTGCTTCTCTCATACAAGCTATAGAAGAAGGTGTTTAGGGAGAACCAGCAAACCTATCCTACTGTACTCCTGCCAGAACCAAAGCAAAGCAGAGGAAGCTGTTCTGAACTTGCTCCACTTGCTGGTGAGTGACATGGTTCACTACTCTTGATACATGGGCCACTTCTTAGTTTGCATAGTGACATCTTACAGCTTAAATTGATGCTTCCATCAGGACCACTAAGACACAAGCAGGACCATTAAACAATAAAAAAATGAAGGACACACGCACACTTCCCCTCCCTCTACAGGGCTTCAGAGTTTTTAAACACTTTTCTCTGCGACCGTACAACCCCTTGAACCAAAAGGACTCAAAATTAGATACATGCTTTTCCTAGAGCCTCTCAGTACTCAGCACAGGGGGAACAGCTTCTGCAAAGGACAGCACTGGAGAAAACCCTACTAAAATTCTGTTTATACAATTTCCATGTCAACAAGAGTTTATTGTGATGTGTCTCACAGGAGAGGAAAAAACAGGCATAAGTGTAAGAACAAATAGCTTTATCGCAAGACTCCAGGCGATAATACTTTTTTTTTTTTTTTTTTTAAAGCTCTCTAGGTGGAAGCACCGGTCACTCCAGCAGGTTTTGGAGGCAACCATTCACAGTGAAAAGGGACATTTCTGTCAAAGTCCACAGACCTGCTCCAGACCCTCAGAGCCACAGCACTACAGAGAGAAATGAGTATTTGCAGTTCACAGCACAGCACTGTTATTAAGGTCTTTGAAATCCAGCACAGTGTCAGAAACATTTGCACTGTTCAAAAAAACCTTTTTATCAGTTTATTCCCATACTCCAGGGGTTGCTATCAACAGACTGATTGTCCCATGACCTGAGTTCCCTTTTAAATTCCTTTCCTACAAGAATCACAGAGCTGTCATAACACTTGACAGCTGAGTCTTCACTTCCCCTGTGGCTGCATGAAGTATTTCCTCAACACGTGATGCTACAGCCTTCATTTTGGGGTCCTTTTTTCTGGGTAATAGGCACGAAGAGTCAGGAGGGTTGTTCTGAAAAGCACAACCACACAATTTCAGACTTACGATAACTGATACGATAGCATTAGAGTACAGAGACAGTAACACTGCAGAACCATCATTCATTCTGTCAAATTGTTACCTCTTCTAGAACAGCAGGGTCCTGACACCTGCACAGGGGAGAGAGATGAAAGGCAGGCACCAGGCTGTAACAATGTAGTGGGGCATAACATTCAAATTCTGTTTGGCTGATAATCTCAGGCAGTTAATTTATGATAAACGGCCTTGAATGAAATTCAAAATTCTTCAAGAAGTTGATACAGATCCAAGTGAGTTATACTGTGGTTAAAAGTCACTAGGTTAAAAGTTACTTGGCTGGAAAACACCACCCAAAATAGCTAAAAATGCCTGTAAAGATTTAAACACAGCAAACAGCACAAGTGTACATTCAGAAAAGCAACCAGACTAGCAGCATTAAGGCAACAGCAACAGGCCAAGACTGAACCCACAGAAGACATACCAGCTTCAATCAGTAGAGAGCAAAGGCTATGCTGGCCTTTGTTACTTTACGCTGGTCTACTTGGCAGAATTGAGTGGAAGTGTCGATCTGCCTGAGGGTAGGGAGGCTCTGCAGTGGGATTTGGACAGGCTGGAGTGATGGGCTGAGGCCAATTGTATGAGGTTTAACAAGGGTAAGTGCCAGGTCATGCACTTTGGCCACAACAACCCCATGCAGCCCTACAGGCTTGGGGAAGAGTGGCTGGAAAGCTGCCTGGTGGAAAAGGACCTGGGGGTGTTGGTTGACAGCCGACTGAACACGAGCCAGCAGTGTGCCCAGGTGGCCAAGAAGGCCAATGGCATCCTGGCCTGTATCAGAAACGGTGTGACCAGCAGGAGTAGGGAGGTGATCGTGCCCCTGCACTCGGCACTCGTGAGACCACACCTTGAGTACTGTGTCCAGTTCTGGGCACCACGGTATGGGAAGGACATTGAGGTGCTGGAGCGAGTCCAGAGAAGGGCAACGAGGCTGGTGAGAGGTCTGGAAAACAGGCGTTATGGAGACCGGCTGAGGGAACTGGGGTTGTTTAGTCTGGAGAAGAGGAGAGTGAGAGGAGACCTCATTGCCCTCTACAACTACCTAAAAGGAGGTTGTAGTGAGGCTGGTGTTGGTCTCTTCTCCCAAACTGCTAATGACAGGATGAGAGGAAATGGCCTCAAGTGGAAATGGCCTCAAGTTACATCAGGGGAAGTTTAGGTTGGATATTAGGAAGAAGTTCTTTACTGAGAGGGTGGTTAGGCACTGGAACAGGCTGCCCAGGGAGGTGGTGGAGTCGCCGTCCCTGGGGGTGTTCAAAAAACGGGTTGATGAGGCACATGAGGCCATGGTCTAGTGGTTAGGAATACGATGGGATAAAGGCTGGACTTGATGACCCTGGAGGTCCCTTCCAACCATAATTATTCTATGATTCTATGATTCTAACTCACTTGAAGGTTTTCAGCAGCAGCTCTTATAATATTTGGGGGAAGGCTTTAAGAACCATGACAATACAGTTTCCATTTTCTACCTACGAAAATATAGCAAAGATTACTTCACAATCCAAATAAGGGGGAAAAACTGAAAAATGAAGTTTTCTTTGAAACTCTCTCCTGCTGCATCTTGTCTTCCTCAAAATTTAATTCTTGTTTTCAAAATAAAATACCTGCCACACCTTTGGTGTGCGCTTGCATGCACTTTCATAAAAGCAGTGAGGAAAAAAGCTCAATGAGGAGAGATCCTCTCCTTTCCATTAGACAGCAAAATCTGCATATGAAAAGCTGCCCCCACTGTAAAGGCCCCACTTGTTGCTGCAGCTGCATACCTGCCATGTCTTCTTGGGCAATACTCAAGCTTTTTCTGTTTGCATGCAAACAAGTCTTAACATCTGGTGTTCCCTGTTGTTCAGGTGGCAAGTTGCAGCACTCAATAGAACTGTTTCTGTAGTTAAGAAATAAATGCCAATTGCACAAAACAAAAAGTAACTGTTTGAAATAGAGATTTTTGGATGAGCATCCTCTTTACTTAAGAACCAGAAGCCGGGAGACCAACACATTCTAAGCCAAAACGTGTATCTTACCTTAGTTACTAGTACTGAGGAGTAAGAAACATGGCAATCCCACCTATTTCAGAAAGGATTTCCCTTGCCACCATACCCAGGGAATAAAGCTAGACAGGTACTTACAAACCCCTCTTCACCCACCAAAGCTTTTATCTCCTGACAGACTAATTTTGAGTCAGTATAGAACAGATGGAATAGTTCAAGTGTTTGAAAAATAGCTTGCCAATAAAAGCATCACCTGCGAAATGACTCATTATGAGGAAGGAAATTAAAACCTGCTTATACTAGGAAATCCCAAATCAAAAATAAAAAAAAAAATCACAATGTTATTTCAATAAAGCATATTCTCTTTTTTAAAATGTTTTTAATCTTAATTAGAAAGTACTTCAGGGACCTTAAGGAATTAAGCAATCAGTTTTTCACTATATCATTATTTCTGTTCTCTTTTTATAAAATTAGGAAAGGAAAACTAGTAACCAGTTTTCATTGATTTAAACTGTTGCTGATTCCTAGCAACTGCTTCCAATTCTTCAGCCCATTTTTGCACTCTAGGTAACAATGAATAAACTACGACATTTTATCCTGAAACAAAGAGCTGAGGAATGTTCATCCTGCTCCTTTAGAACATGCTGACTGGCATACAGAATAATTAGCAAAAGACTAACATATAAAAGTAAAAAACACCATGAAGGGAGGGGTGAGATTTTTTAACATTCATCATCATCTCAGTGACATACAAACCAACTTCAACTGGCTAAATCTTACACTGTTGTAAACACTGAAGTCAAATGCCAGTAGGATTAAGTATCTCTAAACAAGAACTCAGACACAGAACAGAAGCTAACAATGGATGTGTGTATAGGGGAGGTCAGAGCTTTTCTAAAAGACAAAGTCACTGTTTCTATAGCAGAAGACTGTTTCAGGTGTTGGGAGCTTTCAAAGAACTTTCAAGTGACATGACAAAAGAGGGAACATAGCTGCATGAACATCAAGAATAACCCTGGTAGCTGTACACAGCGTGTAACAAAAGAGTACTTGCTCACAAGCAGCAATGCTATAAAATATAGTATTAGTTCTGAAGATACTCAACAATTTCCAAGGATTAGCTTTAATGATTTTCTCCTTACTCAACTTAAAAACTTTTTTTTTAATCTGTTAAAATATACTGGGCTCTATGACTGTACATTAACTGAGAAGGACTTCACATTCCTAACTTTTTTCTAACTGTCCAGTCTAAGCTACAGTAAGTGACACTTCAACAAAAACATGCTGCTTATGGTGACCCTGAAAACACTCTGGGAGGGATCTGACAATACAATGCTCAAGAAAACAAGACTGTTGAGGCCCCAAAACTCAGACACAGCTCCTCTCCTGCATGTGCTACCAGTTCTGCCATTCAGCCCTCGGGCAAGGAGGCTGGCAAAGCAGAAAAGCGTGTCCATCCTTACCACTACAGAAAGGGAATTGAGTGGCTCAAGTGAGACATTTCCTGCCCAGGTCTAGAGCCTTGTGTTGACAGCCCCATTAGTAAACGTTTTCAGCTGAACATCCCTCAATTACCTCCTTTGTCAGAGGCAATCACAAAGTAAATGGACCAGGTAGAGTTGCCACATACGACTTTTGCTTGCTTAACTTCGGACAAAGGAGAACAGGGATCTGTTGCTTTGGTAATGACAACAGGAAAGCACGGCTTAATCCCCAAATCAGCTCCAAGTCGTTTAACAACCACAGCCCTCCACAGGGCTGTTCACACGGTATCTTTGTCAGACACAATTTTGTCAACAGCAGTGCCCACAATTCAGCCATCTGCAGAATGGGATGCCCTGTAGGCTATGGCGGTTATCTCTCCAGATTCTGGAGTATAGACACCGTTTAGCAACATACTAACTTACCTCAAAACTTTTTCCCAGGATTAGTACCCGGTTCCTTACATCAGCTGCGCATCTTTGGCTGTTAAAAAATGTGCTTGTATGTGCATACTCACAAACCCTCTGTTAACATACAGCACCAACTCACACATCTTTCATCCTGGGGAACTTTTGGTACCAGTAACACCCAGTCACATGTGCTCACAACATACCTACCCCTCCATCACATTTTTCTGTTTTGTTTTTGGTTTTTTTTTTTGTTTGGTTTTTTTTTTACTACAGGCTACTTCATTTCCAGAAGTATACTGTTTTGCAGGGAAGGAAAAGTCTGCAGGACCTGGCTAATTTTTTCCTATTATTAGCCTAAAAATCTTATATTTTAGGTGTCTAAAATAAAATGCAGACATAAAATTGTAGTATTAAAACAAAGCCTATTCAGTTAGTATCAAATCCTCTATATATTCACCAGTTCATTCATACCATCCATGAAATACTTGTTTTGTGGGGTTTAACTGTTCAGTCTATTGGGTTTTAAGTGTTCACACACTAATTTGTTTCAGTTAACTGAAACTCCATCAACTGACATTAACAGAAATATGCTGTTTAAGGCTTCCTTATAAAACGTCTATGCAGTTTCTTTAGACAATCTGAAAACTCAAGAAAACAAAACTACTGAGGTCCCAAAACTCACAGCAAGTTCTGCAAATGCTACTGCTCCCCAGTTGAGAGTTTTGTTGTGTTGGTTTTGATTTTTTTCAGTGGGCTGGCAAAGCACAGAAGAGTGCTTTAACTCATACAACTACAGACAGCAAGTTGACTAGGGTTAGCAAAGTGAGTTATTTCCAGGGGAAATAAACCCAGTATGCACTAGAGTCCAGACTGCAATGAATACACCAAGAGAAAACAATAAACATGCTTTATTAATTTACATTTAACACTGCACCAGAAAAAATAGCCACTTGCAAAAGCGAACAACCTCCTTTTAATATTCAGCTCTTCCATCCACTGTTGTTCTTCATTCTTCAGTTTTGAGGCTGCATCACAGACTGCAATTCCTTATGATGTTTAGGATGCTCCCCTGGGTAGCTTCTTTTAGAAGCTCAACTATTTGCAGACCTGTATTAGCACTTTGAAAACTTGTTTCATAAGGGTTAGTCTTCATTAGCAAGCATAATTTTGAACTGACAACACTTGTACACAATATTAGGGTGACAACAGTAATTTGATATTAAAACCAAGCTCAACCAGAACTTTCAACTAGAGCCCATTCATGGTTGGATTAGTGATGCAAACAGTGAGGCACAGTACACAGCTGGGAACAAGGAAAGGCAAGGCTGTGGCACCTGCATATTTAAAGGAGAAGGGGAGACTTCCACACCTGACTGCTAAAAACCACAGAGAGTAACAGAGAAAGTTAATCTCAACCTATGCAAATCAGGAAAGGCAAAAATGGTACTGCAGCAGTAGCAAGCCCATTCATGTCTTCCATGGACACCTCAGTATTTAAAGCATCTTTAAGTCCACATTTTTTCCTGAAACTTGTTATTCTATCATATTTCTCATTGTAAGTTGGAAAGATGAACAGTACTAGTCTCATAGATGTCTAGCATATGATGCAGTTAAATAGATGAGAACTAATACTTGACTAAACTGGTTGCACTCAGCCTGGAGGGCTCACTGAACTCCAAGAGGCAGGCTGTATCCATGCTTACACTGCTTAGCCCCAGCTCTCACTGTGGCCCACATGGTATTCCTGCAGCCTCAAAACAGGGAGGTTTCTCCCTCAACCCACCAACTGCCATGTGAAGCAACATGAGGGCTCTGCTGCAGTCACCAGGGAAGTATTTTACATCAGCAAGCTGACTGTATGCATTGCTTGCCCTGTAGCATGGCATGGGGATCGTACATGAGGAAAGTAAGGCTACATGATTACTTGATACTGCGTGAGAGCAGAAGCAGCCCAAACCATGCAGCTGCACTGACACTGCCTCTTGTGAGAGGATGCCAGAACAAATCAACCCAGGGTCCTGCTAGCTGACAGACTGTTGGTGTAGCTCTAAAGAAGAAATCTAGGAAGCAAGCTGGCAGCCTGCAGCAGTGTAGATGTCAGTGATTGCCCTCACTCCCCAGCTCTTTTACTTAGCACAGTCAACACTGGCAAGAGTCATCTAGAACCAAGACCCAACATAGCATACCCTCCCTCCTTCCCTCCCTGCAGGAAGGCCATTAGGCCCACCTCCCCATCATCTTCCCACAGCTCTAAGAATACTGTGAACCCTCATACAAAAGGTTAAGTTGTATTTGGCAGCACAGTAATAAGCTAGATGAGCCAAAGTGTCATGCTGCTAGAAAGCAAAAGATCAAGAGCAGTGAAACACAGGGACGAAACCATTTAGAATCTGTATGAATGCTCAACAATTGCTGAAACTTATTACAAGAGGCTTTCAGGAAACAGCATCTTATTCTCCTCACCCACCTTCCTCCCCCCCATGCTATCTACTTGAGGACAGTTCTGAAAAGCATAAAAGTGACTGGAGACAGCTTTTATTCACTTATCGTTGTCCAATATATTGAATTCCCAAGCCTATATACTCAGAACAAGAAGAGTATTTCCACAAGGACTCTGCTTTACCATGGAAACTTGCAACTTAACCAACTTACTTCTGCTAACATGAGTGCCCTGTACACCAGTGCACAAGTTAGTCTTTCCCATCAGTTCCTCCCCACCTCTCCTACACAGCCACGTCAACTTTTACATCCTCTTTTCCCCCCTCAAGTATTCATTAATATTATACTCTAGCACATGAGGAAGACAGTGGAATTTGTAGCAATGAGTATTTCCAGTTGACAGTGTAGTAAAAGAAATCAGGTTAGATACTTTAAACTTTTGAGTTCTATAAGGACCTTATTCAGAGATGCTTCTAGATGCCAGTTTAGTCATCTCCATTTTCCAGGAAGTTCCTGGATCATGTCAAAAGACAGGTAATTTAACTCTGAAAAGTTTTCCTTTAGAAGGGGCTGTCGTCTTAAGGGGAATGATCAGATGAGATTGCAAAGTAGAAAGCCAGTTTGAGAATTCACATCTTGTCACTTTCACACTCAAGGAAACATAGATATACACCAAGAACTTCAAAAAAGCATGATTGGGAAAGATATTAACACACAACTAGACTCCCAGCAGCTTGTTACCTTAAGTCAGGCCTCAAGTTTACCAGTGTAGATGGTCTACACTGTTTTTATATGTTAAAATACAGAGCTGTAAATACAAATATGTTCACACACAAACAGACACACATTCCAGCAGGCATCACATTTGCTTAGTATCTGATTTTCCTACTAGATTTATCAGTTCTCTCTTTCTCTGTAATGAGAAACTACAAACTACAAAATCCTTAAGCAATTGTCACATATGATAGAAGTACGGTCAGCTGAACTGCTTAACAGGATACCAAGGAGATCGAACAAATTAAAGCTTATTTAGCTTAATTCCAATCCTGAAGAACACTGAAATAAGTAAATATCTTAGAACAAAAGCAGCAACTGCCACAATGAACATCAAGAACAAACAACTGAGTAACTGGAAGCAAATGAAGTGCAATAAAATTACAAGTTACTAATACATAGGCCAGATAAATGTATACAGTAATTAACTGTAAAGCAGCTTTTAGAAATAAAGTGAATGTGGTTTTGCTTACCAATGTATCCCAGTAGAGTCTGCTTATGTGAGTGTCACTAATGACACCAACCACCTTTGTCATGCTGTTAGTGACCTCAGTAGCTGCTTGAGAATTTGAAGCATATGAAATGTTTAAAAGCATGTACAGCAAGACATAGATGGAAAGTGTTCATCATTCACATGCAAAGGCTAGACTTGAACATATTTACAAATACTTTTAACTGACTTGCACTGTCCTGCATATGGAAGGACTGGCCCAGAAACCAAGACACCACACAACGTTACTGCATCAATACAGCCCAGACTGACCAACTGTTCTGATATCCAAACTAGAAGATGACAAACAAGATTATCAACAGTATCCTGCTTTATTTTAATTACTTCATACACAAGGCCAGTATAAGAACACAGATTGCCCTGCTTGCACCCCAGAAGGAGATCCAATACAGGGAGAAATAACTATTTATAAGGGGAGACAGAGGGGACAACCTATAGGAAGGAAGAGAAAATCCACTCACCTGCCATTTTTTTTGATGTAGGTTGCTAAATAACCATGGTCTTCCCAGTTGTGAACTGTTTCTGTCATTCCCTGCTCCTGAAAAATGGGCCGTAGAGCTTTAAGAACAGCATTGCAGTCAGCTGTGAGATACAAAGAAAAAATAATCAGTAAAGATTTTCACTCAAATCAGTTCTGCCTTTTTTTCATGCCTGAACAGTTTTTGCTGGCAGCCTGAAATACTTTTGAGTTCCAACTGAACAACAGTTTTAGTTTTCATGTACCTTCTTCCCTTGCCCCCTCCATCCCCAGAGATAGTCCTCCGTTTTGTTTTTTTTCTAAAATACTCTTCATTACAACCATTTTAGATGCTCCATTCAAACAAGTGTCCCAAAACCAAGTTGCAAGTTTTGTCAGTTGATTTTTGGAACTGATCAGGCAAGGTAGTGAAGGATGCTGGTAAAGCTGCACCTACCAAAACAGGAACAAAACTGGAAAAGACTGTCATACCACTAAGTGCATCAGTGACAGACCTACACAACACTAATCTACAGGCTGCCCCAGTGAGGCAAGTATCATCATTTTTGCTTCATGAACACAAAACTAAGTCACTATGATCAGAGAAATCACCTGGCAGTCACAGTATAGAGGAACAGTTTACAATCAAATGCTTGAGCACTGACACATCACTCCTCCTGCCCCAAACTATTGAAGAGTTATTCCCAAGGTAATAATTTTTACTCCCTGCCTCTAAATGCATATACCTTGGAAACTAGTGTATGAAGCCTACAGACATAATCAGCAATAATTTCCAGGATGTTTCCAGTGATTTACACAAGCTTCAGACAAACAAACGAGAAAATCTATACTATATAAACCACCAAGTTCAGCTTAATCTATCATCTCTATACAACTCCACAGTATACTAAACTGAAAATGTGATTACTTGAAACCTATGTTTACCCACCTGTAAAGTCTGGGCTCTATTATCCCTGTATGTTTTAACCAGACAGACTGAAATAACAGATAAAGCATTTAATTTTCCTCTACATAAAGTCAAGAGCAGCCAAATTCCCCAATATCTTGCCGAGCATATTTAATAAAAGTGGGAAGGCCCTGCTTCTTACTGCTCATACTGTCTGATCTTCAATGCATGTTCCGAGATAAATATTTTTCATCTTCTACGCTTCATGCATTAACTCCTCATGTTGCAAATTAAGGTGAAATAGAACCAATGAAAAAAGTGCTGTTGGACAATAGTCAAGGATTTAACTGCTAGTCCTTTCTCAGTCAATAGCATCATTGATGATTTTTTACTCTTTGAAGAAACATCCCTCCCAGAATCCACTATCACTAGCTTTTTTCTTCCTTACCTCCTATCAAAACCTGCATTATTTGTGCCAGTAAGCTTTTATACTTCCTATCCAGCATCAATCAGGTACCACCATGGTGCAGGCAATAATTAAGACTCAGAGTACACAGTTTATCTCCCCAGCAACTGTGGATACAGTAGTAATAAGTTGGACAAGAATCAAGCCAACAAGTTTTTGGGACATCAAGAGCATAAAAGTGCTGCCATAATTAGAGCCACAGTTCTTAAATCAGTTCTAGTCTCTGTAAATTTGCACTAAGAAGGGAACTTCGCACTGCTCACTTCAAACTTGCAGCTTCTGGCACACATCAGCATTCTTTTTTGGGGAGGACAGAAGCAGATGCTGCAAAGCCAGTGCGTTCACAACAATTTTTGTCACTTCAGACATATGATTCCATCATCTTGCTTGGCATTTGCTCCCTTGTCTCACTCCTTTACCTTCTGCCTCATCTTTTACAACACTTAAACAAGTAAGAGAAGGAAATGAGTGTAAGTCACTACCCCAACAACAATAAACAAGAACTCAGTTTAATAATGCATGCCACGTCCTTCCAAGCCAGCAAATTAGCATGAAACTAACCCTCAGAACACTTCAGTTCTGCAGCTCCTGTTAGAAATTGAAGTAGTAAGATGGAGAACAGATTCTGGAAGAACTGAAGTGCTCATATCACATTACGCCTGCTTTCAACAGCTTCAAGGATTCCTGCTAGGTGCATCTTGGCAGAGACTGCATGACAAATCATCATAGATATTGTTCTGCTCCATGAACATACTAATGCCTCAAGCCGCTCATCATTTGGCAGCAGGTTTCTTTACTAAGCAGCCAGACACAAGCTTGACCAAGTTCTTCCTATTATGCAATTAACTTCAGGAAATTACAAGAACAACAACATGCTCTTTCATCAGTTTTCCTTTTGGTTATACCACACAAGATTTGCCTTGGAGGGCTAATTAATTCTCCAAAGTTGGAGATGCCTTTAAAAATGTTTGAGGCAGTGGTTGCTTGAAGGCATCAGAAAGTTTCAGGATCTCTCACCCAAATCCACTTGTCACCACCTCACTCCAAGCTCAGATATGCTATATCAAGTGTTAAGTGAAAAGGACAATATGATTAGAACAGTAGGAACACCTTTGAATCTACATCAAAATGTTAATTCAAGCAGTCATTTTATTTATTGCTAAACAAGAACAAAGGAAAAAACTCTGGTTACCAAGCACAAAATACTATTGTAACTATTTGATAATTATTTGCCAGGGGGAATGAAAAAGCCCAGAGTTTCAACTCCAAAGAAGAGAAATAAAAACACTGGATACAAGATTTGAAAGATACATATTTCCCAAGAAAGGTAATGCCCAGTTAAGCCAGACTTGAAAAGATGATTTGCAGCAGTTACAGATGCTCCTTTGAAATTTTAGGAGCCAAGAAGCCATTACCTGACAGTGATATGTGAACCTGAGCACAGCTCAAAGTCCAGAGTTACTGTAAACGTCCAGTTTCACCTCACACATAACATTGGGTAGTTTCACCCAGATAGGCCAACACTGAGCTCAGTAATCTGCTACTGAGCCACACTGTCTCCAAAAATATTCTGGTTTATGACCTCATCATGCCAGAGGATTAATAAAATCTTAGTAAACTGTGGGAACATATTAGCTCTCATTTGAAAATATTCACCCCTTTCTCACTTCAGATTCTTACTCTGATTTTGAACCATTTCCTCTAGCAAGCAAAAATGTAAGACAACCAAAACAATGGGACACATCAAAGCACTTATATATGCCTCCACATCTGATTATTTCTCCCTTGGCAGCTACACTTTCAATAAAGGTGAAGAAAAAAAAACAAAGTGAACTGCTCATTAGGAATACATTTAAGAGCTAGTGTATACATATTAGGAGCCAAAATGCAGAATACACCAATAGTAAACAGCAACCTGAATATGACTGGTATATTGTTTCAGTTCAGAGCTGTGTAAACTAATCAATTTGATATATTAAGTCACTGTGTTGTGCAAGTCAAATTCTCACACTTTACCTGTCAACACCAGTTTTAAAAACCCACAGGAAATGTGCAGAGGCAAGGTGGGAGGGTGTCAGAGTGATGAAGGGAACACACCTGAGAAGAGAGATTTCTTTCTAGCCAGGTAAGGTCCTGGGGCACTTCAAGAGGAAGGCAGCATGAATCTGGGCTTTCAACCTGCTGCAGCAGCACATCTGACTGTTCTGGCACCAAGCCCATCAGAGTCAAGTCAGGCTGGCCACTCATGGTGCCTCCCTCCACCGCCACTTACTGGAAATATGGCAGCCAGGCTTACAGATAGATGTACATGGATTCCTCTCATTCACAAACTAATCTGAGGCATTTTTCTAACACCAATATTGTATCTCAATCCTAATCATGAGAAAACTCCAGAATCGGGGGTGTGCTGTAGAAATGCTCAGTGAGCAGAACGTTCACAATTTTGAAAATCTAGAGCTGAGGAGAAACTTTAGGCTCCAGTGCCTGTATTTCACATGTCCTAGATTTCCTTTAGACAGTAAAACAAATAGAGAAATAAAAAGAGATAAGAAGGCATCATAGTCTTTGGAAAGCCAGACTCATCCTGCTAGCTCCCCCCATGCCCCACACAGTACAGAGCAGTACGTAATTTGCAGATAACTGGTTATCATTTAGTCACCAACTGCTGCACAGTAATCTTTCTTAAAACTTGAAAGCTTAAGAATTGTATTCTGTCCTGGTTAAAGCATCTGCCTGCATGAAAAATGAGTGCATAGAACACCCTAGTGTTTGAAAAACTATCCAAAGAAGTTTCCACAGAAATCGTAGAATGGTTTGGGTTGGAAGGGACCTTAATGATCATCTAGTTCCAGCCCCGCTGCCATGGGCAGGGACATCTCCCACTAGACCAGGTTGCTCAAAGCCCCATCCAACTCTGCCTTGAACACTTTCAGGGAGGGGGGAGCCACAGCTTCCCTGGGCAACCTCATCCAGTGTCTCATCACCCTCACAGTACAGCATTTCTTCGTAATACCTAACCTAAATCTACCCTCTTCCAGTTTAAGACTGTTACTCCTTGTCCTATTGCTATAAGCCCTTGTAAGAAGTTCCTCTCCAGCTTTGTTGTAGCCCCCCCTTCAGGTAACTGGAACGTGCTATAAGGTCTTTGTGGAGCCTTCTCTTCTCCAGGCTGAATAGCCCCAACTCCCTCAGTCTGTCTTCAGAGGAGAGGTGCTCCAGCCCTCTGATCATCTTTGTGGCACTCTTCTGGACCCACTCCAACAGGTCATCTCCTTCTTGTGCTGGGGCCCCCAGAGCTGAACACAGTACTCCAGGTGGGGTCTCACAAAAGGAGAGCAGAGGGGGAGAATCACCTCCCTTGGCCTGCTGGCCATGATGCTTCTGATGCAGCCCAGGATACAGCTGGCCATCTGGGCTGCAAGAGCACACTGCCGGCCCATGCTGAGTTTTTCATCAGACACCCCCAAGTCCTCCTCAGAGCTGCTCTCAATCCATTCTCCACGCAGCCTGTATTTGTGCTTGCTTATCACAAACTCAGAGTTCAGAACAACAACAGTTGGCTAAACTAGCCCTTTTCCTTCAACAAGGACTAAAAAATAAACCTATGCCTCACAAAACCAAAAGGACTGTCTCCAAGCACACCCCAAAAGCACTGCTTTCATTATTCCCCAAGACAAAGAAGCTTGCTTTTGCCTGACATGTCCACAAATGCAAATAAAAAACTGGCTTTAGCGACACATACCTCCCAGGCATTAAGTTCAGAAGTCTCCCATCAGGAACCTCCTACACAGGAAGAACTTTTTGTTTAGCCCTTGCCAGGTTTGTGAAAGCAGAAAACAGTAGAAATGAGAAATCTATACTAAAATTATTCCTTTCAATCAATTTGCACCTGTGAAAATCAACCTCATCATGTTGACTTATACACAGAAGTCAGTAAATCATGCACATCAAGAGGCTTAAAAAAGGGGCAGTGGGTAGAAATAGTCATCAACTGTTCACTTATCCATAAGAAAACAGATCAAGTTTCCCTGTGCACTTACTCCATTTCATTATTCTGTATTACAGAAGGTTAAGAGTAGAAGGCTGCTTTTTTCCTAAAAAATTCCCACAGAATGCCCCCAACAATCCTACTCCAAGAACTTCCCCTTACATAGTGAACACAGGCAAATTGAGCCGTACTGTGCCACAACAGCAAGTGCATGAACTTTCCAGCTCACCCAGGTAATCACCAGAGTCAACACAAGTCACCCAGTGCATCCAAGTGTCCTTTTGGAAATTATGGGTAGAACAACCGTGAATCAGAATGAGCTCTCAAAGTATTAAAGATACCCAGCTACCGATCCAGGAGAATTCAACCCTCATTCTTCCCTTCCACTACCACCACCCTCACATCAGTTCAGATTGCCAAGAGGAACACACAGAACACCCACGAGATAACAAATCTCTCTGCCAGACACTAGAAGTCTTTAATGCAGTATTTGCAACATTTCTGAGAGCATAGTAGTTTTTCCCCTTATATCCAGCTAAACACTCTACATTCCTCTGGCAATAAATCACCTCTCCTTTCTTCCAATGCTCTGCACAGGTTAAACGCAGCCCAGCTCTTCCCTTCCAACACAGGCTCCACAGCTACCAGACACCTTTTCCCCAAAGCATCCAAACTCCAGATGTATTTTTGTTGCCTCACGACAAGCTACAACTGCACTGCTACCAAAACAGAGCACTCCCACCCACTCTCATTCCTGCCTCTTCCTTTCCATCAAAATTCAAGTTTAGGGTACACAACCAATAAGTCATTACTTAAAACACTAAGCTAGAATTTAGCCAAAAGTGACTGTATGGACAGTGAACCAAGCAGCTGTGCTTCAACTTCTGCAAGCAGTGCAAAATGCATGTCTATATAAAAACAAATCATCATTTCCAGATATGCAATCTCCTTACCTTACGTAATTTATATAACAGTAACAAAAATCACCTTTTGCTACTTCCTTTGAGTTCTGATAAAGACTTTTCTTTTTCAGTTCTTTCACAAAAGGAGGGTAAGATTCCCCAATCACCTTTAAGGGAAAACTCTACACAAAACCTTCAGTTTTCAGCATCTATAGGTATATCAGCTCCATGTACTTGCATAATGGAAAAAAATACATTAAAGAAGTTACCCCTTGTCTTAGAACATCCAAAATTTAATTTATGGTACACAAAACCAGAAGTGATCTTCTGTATTCAATACCCATTTTTTTTGCGAATCTGAAGTTTCTGAGGTTTTCTGTAACCTCATCCTCAATAAATACATTCATTCCATCATCAGTGAAGTTCAGGTCTTACTGTTTGTGCTACAGGGGGACACAAAATTCTAGTTACTGCGTAACAATTAAACACATCTATTATCAAATTGCAGAATAATGGTACTGTCACATCTCAAAGTACCACCAGTAAACACATAACAGAGTAAGACTAATCTGAAGCAGTGTTACACACAACAGCCATGATCTTAACTGTAAGGCCAGTTCTGTAAGGTATCTTATTTGAAATTCAACACATGCTAACAGTAGGTTGACTCCACATTTAAGTAGAAGCAATGTATCAGAACACTTTCACTGGCAGCATTTAAAAGCCAATATTCCATTTCCATCTAGTCTAAGAAAAAAATTTATTTTTGAAAAGGTTAAGTATCGAGCTTCCACTACAAGGACAGATAATGCAGTTACAAGAATTGATTATTTTGGTACATTCAATCACAAAACACCAAAACATGGAGTTAAATTAAATCAGTGAGAGCAGAACATAAGGTTTACTAGACTATATCACAGCATTCCGACTCTTTATCCCAGTCTCCCATGAATTTTCAGTCAAACCTATCATTTAAGTGAGGAAGAATGCTAACAAGGTTGGGCAGTTTTATTCCTCATTTTATAGGATCTCTGGTACAAATGCGTTCTTATCTTAGAGGCAAGAATTCTTGTATCAATAAGTTTCTCATACTCTAACATGACCTCTGTTGCACATCAAACCTGCAGCAGAATCTGAGCACCACTAGTGTAAAAGGGATTCAAGTATACAAGTACATTTTTGTCATGCTTTCTCTAAGTGAACACCACATTCCTGGCAGCACTGGTCATTCTACATCTACCTCATGGGTTGGTATTAATAACCATGCTGTTCAGTGCTTATGGACTACAGCAGAGGTATGCAACCTAGGTATGGGGTACAACAGAGGGAAGACCAAAGCTAAAGGGCATAATTAGAGAGTAAGAAACACAGATTGTACCAGCAGCACAAAACACTTCTGTTTTACCCTCCTCCCCTTACCAGGATAGCAACCCTACAGGTGAGCCAAATTGCAAAGTAAAGCACCAAAATACAACCATGGTCTCATGCTTTACTGTAAAGCAAGTCACTAATTCAGTGTGTTACCTTCCATTTTCTTCACTGAAAGGGTCATCAGGCACTGGAACACGCTGCCCAGGGAAGTGGCAGAGTCACCATTCCTGGAGGTATTTAAGAGACATAGATGTGGTGCTGAGGGACATGCTTTAGTGGTGGACTTGGCAGTGCCAGGTAGATGGTTGGACTTGATCTTAAAGGTCTTTTCCAACCAAACTGATTCTACAATCCTATGCATATCATTTTCTTGCTTGAATAAAGCAAGCACATTGCACATATTAAGTTAGGTAGACCAGTAAGTCTAACAGACTCATCACCACAGCATACATTTGCTACCAATTTAGAGCTCATTCACACTTCAAAACTACCTTTAAATTAATTGTGAACATGAAAGTGCTTATTAATAAGTTTTATAGCCAGAGGCCACTTTTTTCCTGTCAGCCCACATACTGACTTCCCAAATAATATATTCTTGACTTCTGGGAGAAGATCAAAGCCTTCCTGAAGACATTTTGCATTTTAAGAACAGTCAGGAAAGATGACTCTTACTGACCAGTTGAGGACATAAGTCTGTCTGGGGGGGCTGTTACACGTACAGCCACACATTTGTGTACAGATTTTATTAAGTCATGCAGACTGATTCAAAGAAAGCTTAAAACAGACCAATTAATTGAAGCAGCTCAGCTTTCTTTTTCAACTTTTTACTACATGTAGTAGTAAATATATTTACTAGTCTCCAAAATTATGCCACCCAGAATCTCTACCTACTCGTCAGACAAGGAACACTAGCCAGAGCTCAGGACAGCAGGTATATATGGCCTCTGCACCATGACATGGTCCTGCAGATATACCTGTATGAGCCAGGATGCATCATCCACAGAAGGCGCTCTGAAAAATCTGTACCAGTGCAAAGAGATAATCAAACAGACACTGGGCTACAGGTGAGCTCAAGTATGAACATCATTCATACCACCTTTACACAGAGTATTTATGCACTCAGAAAACTTACTTCATATAATGTGTAGCTTGGGCCTTAATATCAACAAATGTGGTTTCAGTGCCTCAGCTCCACTAACTTCATTTGTCTCTCCCAGTAACACATAAACCAAAGTCCATCAACTGGCATATAAAGACTGTTGACATTTTAACATCATCATCCTTCCATCCAAAAAAGCAGTAAAAAGAGAAAGTGTACTTGGTAACAGAACTTCAGCACGCCCAAATAATACCAGCTGTCCTGTTCACTTACAGCTCTCAAACCACCTTCCTCACCTGGTATCTGACCATATTCTAGAAATCACAGAATCATATGTACTTCTCTCCTTGCAAGGATCTTGCTATTACAAAGGCATTGTCAGAAAAGCATACCTGAAATGGGAAATACTGACGAGTGAAAAGTGGTCTTTATTTCCTGCAGGAATTTATTCCACAGCCTCAAACCAGATCCTCATGGAAAACATCTCCCATGCTGCTAACCTTCACCTTTACAGGTGACACTTCATGTCTGAGCAAGTAACCATTCAGTACTTCACATCATGCTGGAGATTCAGATAATTATATTTTCAGAGTTCCAGTCAAAGCATTTTAATCATCAAAACTGGAAACCAACAAAAGCAGGGAACAAGTTCACAGCAGTTCTTACTGCTAAGAATAGAAAGCTATTAATTCCTGTATTAACACCTCCTGACAAGCCCCATTTATGCTCTGACACACCACAGGCCATTTCTTGGTCCAGGCCTGTCAGAACTATGGAGACCTGCAGGGCTCAGCTCAAAACAGCCCAGCCAAGAGCACAGGCTAGGCCCATACTGCTCCAGGAGGCTGCTAAGGAAGTACAACCAAAACATACCCAATTCCTGAACTGCAGCTACAAACACACCTTTAGCCATGGTTCATAATAGTGTTGCAAGCTCCAGAGGCATTTCCTTCAGTCTTGTTTAATCTTTATTTACATGGTCTTCACATAGAAATCACAGTCAAGGAGTCAGCAAATTTTAATAACATACCATAAATCAATACAGTAAAGAGATAAGCATATCATCTGCATGCTATTACTGTAATCAAATGTTTCAACACTTCAGACAACCCAACACTTGACAGAACCAGTCAAACTGAGCTATAATGCTCAGAGATGACATTCCCCCACAATATGTTCAAATACACTTAATGTGTTTTTTACTGCTAATTGCAGCCAGATCCAGACAGAGCAGCAGAATCTGCCTCATAAGAAAAAACAAAGTCATAGAACCTCTAGCACATCAAGCAACCAACACGTCCATTACAGAGAATATTAATTAAAAAATAACTATATACAGCCAAGTGCTCAAAGGGGCTTTCTAAATGAATTTTTCATTTATAATCTTAGAAACTGCCAAGTATTTAGTATTAGTTTAAGCCCCTCTCCTTCATACACAAGATTGACTAAACTGTCAAAGAACTCCACAAGAGACACCATGTTTTCAGTGCCAGTCACTTCTTCCTGCTTTCTCTGGCATTTCCACACTTAGTTTGGGATGAACTATGACTCAAAAGCTAGAACTGCTGATTATCTGCTTGTTTAACCAAACCAGCACTAGTTCCAAGTTGTCTTTACTACAGTAGGACAGCTCAACACACATAAGCAGCTGAACTCCTGTAGTTTTCACAGGCAGAAATTCAAGTAGACATTTCAGAGATGGTAGAGGAAGAGTCAACACAGCAGCTCTCCTCATCATTTAGCTCTCTTAAGCACTTCTGTTTCTGGGAGATTGTCCCTTCAGAAAGGCATTTTTTTTTAATTAGTCCTTAAAGTAAGGAAACTCAACTACAAGGTTCCGAAGGGATGCAGAACTAAAAACCTTATTAACTCTTTCCCCTCTCCAAAAGTTTAGATCAGCACAACCAAGACGCACAAAATTGTGGTCCTGTTCCATGAAGAACATTAAGACTTCCAATCAAAACGAATGAAAATGTTAGCTTAACTGCATGCAATTCAAGTATTTAACAATTTGATAGCCTAAGTAAAAACTTCAACACTTAAAGAATATTTAGTAGTCACATAGAACATCTTATAATCAATATTCTTTCAGAACACAACATTATGACCAGTTAGTTACTACTTTTAAGGATGTTAAACACTGGAGCATATCATGCAGTATTATTAACCAGCTGTAAACAAACAAAAAAGGATGTGAGTGTTATTTAAGTCTTTATACCTGCAAAGACTGTATACTAAATCTTCACCTGACAGCATTCCTGTCTGCTTAAAAATTGGTCAAAAGTCTAAGATACAGGATTGCCAGTAGAGTTAGTGGCCCTTTCTTACAGTGTAATGGATGCTTCAGCCAAGACATTTTACATATTTTTAATTAATTTGTAAAGCAGTTAGTGCATCCCTTTGAAAAAACCTCCAAAAGGAAAAATGTAAATCAAGTCTTTGCTGCATTACTGCACTTACTGGAGATAACACTAACCAAATTATAAAATAGTTTTTGCAAGTCAAATCCAATATACATGATTCCAGTTAAATTTTTCTTTCACACAATTTATTAGTAAGGAATATATCTTAAAATATTGTCTATATCCAACAACATTTAACGTAAGTACTGTAGCCATCAACCATTTTTTATTTACATGTATTCCTACTGATGACACAGTGTCTGAATCAAGCAGTGGACCCTGTGGACAGGAACAAATCTACCAACAAAGGGGCTAAAGAGGAATCTCAGCCCACAAAAGGTCACTCTCTCCACAAAAACATTAATTTGAAGAAAAACAGACTATGTGCACATACATGTCCACTTACCATTCTTCTTAAAAACCCAAACATTGCCTTACGTGCACTACAGCCCTGGCACTCCCATTGTGAGCTAATTCATGTAAGTTTCATAAGAACTTATTTCAATAACTGTCAGCTCAGGTAACCACTGCTTTCCTCCACCATCTTATTCATCTGTACCCCAGCCCTAAATGTTGTCAGCACAATTGTTTGTGCAGCTGTACTATGAACTTGATAATCCCCCCACCCCTAGCAATAATCCTAAACAGTGAGCTTTAAGACAATTAAAACTAATTTTCCAGAAAGTTTACCCTTTCAATGCAATATTCTGAAGCAAATAAAAGCAAATCAAGAGAGTCTCAATATTATTCCCTCTCCCTTAAAGAAACCTGAAGAATATTAATCATTTCAATACTCAACTACCAAGAAAACTAAGCTTATAAGACACATTCATGCATGGATGGGAACACTCCCATGTAACGAGAAGACTTACAATGCACAGTAATCCAAAATCAATTCTGTAAAAGGCACCAAGCATCTACATACTTTCATAATCAAGTCCTTGAACTAAATACTTGAGGAATCTCAAATTCCACATTTCTGACTGTAACAAAAATGTCATCAGCCCAGAAGTGAAAGACATGACTATGCCCCAGTTAAGGAACGTAAGTGATCTGTGTCCATTTTCATAACTTGTACTTTACAATAGGGAACACTATGCTGTTTGCCTGCTCAAGTTGTCTGCTTATCTCAGAGGCCAGAGACAAGCAAGATACTTCTGCTCAAAGGACTTAGCTCTACACTTGCTACTTTAATCACTTCTTGAGGAGGCCGTCACAGAAAGTCAGATTGTGTTATCCAGCTATCAAAGATTCAGCCCTGCTTATATCTAGCTGCCTATTATTTTAGAAAAATGATCAGAGAAGGTATAGTTATGAAGACAGACAAAAGGGCCTTTTTTCTTCTAATTTGTAGATTTTTTTAGTGCAAAAAAAATATTGAAGCGTTTGAAGAAAATTGACAGCTTTCAATAGAGGCACATGGCTTCATTTATGTCATTCAGCCCTACTCCCAAGACAGTGTTGTGTGTGTACCCCCTGCCCCCCTATCTCAAACCATCACAAGAGGACTGTTTTCTCCTCTTAACTCCCTATGCCCCTGTTGTCATTGACATTGCTGGCATCTCTCAATACCTCTAAACACCATCAAACTTAGAGAAGTGATGATGGTAAACACTAAGTAACACCTACTGTTCCAGTTACCATTCAAGAACCTTGCTTAGTACAAATTTGAATCCCAAAGAACGTACGTGACCTGTACCACCGTCCAGTATCCCAAAAGAACTGGACTGCTTGAAGAAAACAGGGATGTTATTGAAGGATTCTGGCACATGCCAAGTCAGCCAGCCAGTGGGAATGACCCACCAGAATCTACGCCATTCTGCAGCACAAGCAGTCGCCAGCTAATAGCTTCACAAATGCTAACACAGAAAATCCTACCTTCCTAACAGAGTTGTGTCCTCCACATCCTTTCACCGACATCCAAAACAGTCTCCTCCTTTTACTCCTCAAGAAGCTCAAAAGACTGTGGATAAAGACAAGCCACATGCAACAGAGCACATAAAGAAACAAACAGATCCCAGAAAAATGTTAACATCTCAGAAACACCATCCCATTCTTCACAGTCATGTTCAACCTTGATGCTGGACAACAATGGTGAAACCTTTCCTCCCTTCAGGATTATGAGAACACTGGACAGCTACTGTATTAAACAAGAACACTGAAAACCATATTAAAATAATTTCATCAACCATATATCTTTCATATATAAGCAGATTCTTAAAAAAATAAGACACCTTGCAGTAACTGTACATGGCTATGATGCACTGCAATGACAGACTACTGCACAAATGTGCTTTCATAGATTAAAATCTTGCCTTCCTACAAGTTGGTAAATTTAACAGCTATATTAATACCTACCAAAAATACATATTTGTCAAAAAATGAGGACACAACTACTGTTTTTAGGAATAAGGAGTGTTATTTACCAAGAAGTTAACAGATTTTGCATTCTCCAGGATACAAACATAAAGATGCAAGAGCTTCAGCTGAGATGTAGAGATAACATGTTACCCTCACAAGATCAGAAGGTCCAAACTCACACATCCCATTTTACTAAATGCCATTTCATGGCATTCCAGACCATTCAGAATTTTTACTGTCTGTGTAATTTAAGAGTAAAAACCTCAGTTAGTTGATGATCTGTGATTCAGCATTAAACTCCTTTAATGCAAACAAAGGTACATTCACCTATTTTTCCTCTATAGATAATTCTTTATGCTTTGGGCCATAAGCACCAGGTGAGAGGAAAAAGCCCACACAAAAAGTACAGGCCAACTTCAGAGCAGACATGGGTGGAAGAAAGTTCATCTCACTAAAGATGTCAACTGTGCTGAAATGAACATAAGGGAAAAAGGCTCTTTCCTCTATTTATCTACACAGCAACACCTCTAAAGTTGGTCCATCTCCCCACTCCCATTTAGGCACATTCATCTTGGTTGGAGAAAGATGGAAACATTGTCTTCAAAAGTAAAGGGAAGTGGAATAGAAAACCTACCTGAAAGCAAGTCAATACTTAAGATTATTACTGCACTTTCTACGTAATTAATGGCATAGTTTTTATATCATCGAGCAGTTAATATAACTGCAGCTTATTTTCAATATACCTACTCCTCTCCTTTCCCTGGCAATTCTGACTCTGCTGTGGAAGACAGTTACTGATGTATTTCTCAAACCCATGATGGTTCAGGAAACTATACAGGCACACAGGTCACTGCAGGGGTTAGGTGGTAACCACAAAAATTGCTTTTAAACTGGTTTAGCTTCCCAGTTCTGCTCATGCTAGATCTGTCAAGCACAAGGTGGACTACCTCATTTGCCATTAGGTCACCACTAGAGCAGCTATGCTACAGTATAAAAATCTCACTGTAAGATGGAAACTGGAAGACTTTCACCATGAAACAACAGTAGAGTATCCTGAAGCGCACTGTTTGGGAACAACCCCACTGGTACCTTCCCCCTCCCTGCTCTTGGCTCTCCGAAGTGCAAACGCAGCAATGCCACGAAGGGCACAGCACACAGCAGAGCCACCGGGGTCAGGATCCTCTCTCTCAAATCAAGCTATCGATAAATTTTATTTGTGGGTGCAGGGAACTGCCTTCACAGCTCGCTTCCTTCAAAAAGGGAACTAAAAAGCGAGGGGACGAGGCCGACGGGCTGGTCCCGCGGGCGGGAAGGCTATCCGAGCGGGAGGCCTTGCTCGGCCTTCACAGACTCCACCGCCCGGCTCTGGCGCCCAGGGCAGCTCCCCCCGGTTAAACATTTTCGCCCATCTTGGCCGTTGAGAAACGTGGTGGTTTCTGGCTCGAACATGCCCCCTACAGCTAACGACGGAGCAAAGCTCCGAGGCACCCAGTGGCTCATCTAAAGCCGAGTTCCATCGCTCATCACTTGGCGCTTTTGCGACGAGGTCAGGGCAGCACAGAAGGGACAAGGCACTGCTGCATTGTGCCCGCACCTCGCTCCGCACGAGTTACGCGCCCGCTTCACCGCTCCCGCCTGAGGCACGGTGCCGGGGCTACAGCGAGCGGGGCGCCGAGGCGGGCTTCGCGGGGAGCCCGGCGCAGCCGCTCGCCAACAGCCGGGCCCACGGCGCGGCCACTCCCGCCCCATCGCTTTCCCCCGCCGCCTCCAGGGAAAGCCCGCCCCGGCGGACGGCCGGAGCCCGCCGCGTTGACCGGCTGGGGCGGGGGCACTCGGCACGGCCTTCCCTCCCCCCGCGGGGCGGCCGCACAGCACGGCGGGCTAAGGCCAGGAGGCCGCAGCGGGCCGCCCGCCTGCCCGGGGCGGGAGCAGCAGCATGGCGGCCCCGGGGAGCGTGGGGGCACCTGCCCACCGGCAGGGCCGCATACCGACGGGGCACACGGGCTGGTTGGGCGCGCCACAGGGAGGCCCGGGGGAGGGGGACGCCTGCGCCGGGCCTGGCGGGCAGCCGAGCGGCTGCGCCGCTGCCTCAGCAGCCGGGGCGAGGGGAGGCGGGGCGCGACACACCGCCAAGGCGGCGGGAGTGGAGGGGAACAACGGCGGGCGGGCGTGCCCCCCTCCCTCTCCCGTTCTCTCCCGCCGCCTCGGTCACCTGTGGCGCTGAGCAGGAAGTCCAGGGTGCTGTGCCGCGCTGCTGCTGCCATAGTGAGGTAGAGCCCTGTGCCATGCCTGGAGGAGGCGGCGGCGGCGCGGGGAGCACGGCGGAGCAGCCTATATGCGCGCGGGGGCTGCAGCGGCGCCGCGGGGGTGGGCGCGCGCCGCGCGAGGCGGGGCTAGGCCGCCGGGGCGGGGCAATGGCGGCGGGGTGGGAGGGCCGCGGCCCATGGCGGCGGCTTGGCCTGCGGGAGGGCAGCGGGCGGGTTTGCGGCAGGGCGGTGCGGGAGCAGTGCTGGCGGCTGCGAGAGGAACGGGCGGCCGGCCGGCTGCGGGGGCTGGTGCCGGCCTGGTTGAGTGGGTCCCCTGGCCGGCGGTGGTTGCTCCGCGGGGCGCTTGGTGCCTGCGCCTGCCGGGGCCGCTGGTCCCGCCTCAGGCCGTCAGGGCGGGCGCTGGTCTCTACTAACGTAAAATGCCCTCCTGAGCCCAGATTTTAAGATTGAATTAACGCCACCGCCCCCCCGCGAGGTCCCTCAGCGGTGTCCTGGCGCTGAGGCCGCGGCTCAGCTTCCAGCAGCAATGGTGGCCGCAGCGTGGGAGCTGCGGGACCGCCGCAGGGTCGCTTGTTACCCACTGCCCTTGCTGGGCGGGGAGGGGGCTCTTCCCGCGGCTTCAGAGGGACCCTCGCTAGAGAATCTGTAAAGCCTTTTCAATATATATAAAGGATAACCGTAAACTAGCGTGCTGAAGCCACAAATGGCATCAGGCACGTGTAGTTACAGACCCACCATCTAGAAGAGGTTAATGGTAGGACTGATGGTTAACTTTGTCGGTTACTGCATGTTTTTGAGCTCTTGGTTCCTTTAATTTCCTTGCAGGATTGAGGTCGAATTTGCACAATACCATGGAATCAGTGATTTCATGTGATTCTGCAGTTACTAGAAGAGATTTATAAGTAATCATTCACGTGTAATCTAATGTACTACCATCGTTACTGCAATAAAGTTTCTTCAGTGCAAGCTTTCAGCATCTTTGTTTTGAAGAGCACAGTTCCATACATGTGTCCTGAGCAAAGCAGAAACATTCACTGGAAATACACATGAAAAGAGGCACAGATGTCTGCAGGTCTGTAATAACTACACTTATGTCAGCTGGTGTTCATTTCACACAGCCGGTCCAGGAGGGGCGCTTTTTTTATGATTAATTAGCTAAAGTACAGGGCTTTGCAGATTTCCCATTCAACATTTTTGTTCCAATCCTGGATGTTACAGGTGGATTAGGTATCCTTGTTGCTGTTTCATCAGGAATTCTGCTTTTTCTTAGTGCCGTCCCCCCCCTTTTTTTAAAAAAAATCAAAATCAATGTTTCCTTGCTGCTGCCTCTGATCTCTCTGCTGGTTTTTTTTCAGACATGCACCTGCCACAAGACAGCCAGGACAATCCCTGTACTTTATGATCTCTTATGTCTCTCACCTTTGCTTGTGGCGGCTGCAGTTTTTTCAGTTACCTCATTACATAAAGGAGCTTACTGGATTAGTTTTTCCTGTCTTAAACTTCAATGGCAGCAAGCAAATAACCAGTGCCTTTTGTTCAGTTCAACCTATTACATTATCTTTCCATTGTGGAATAACTGGAAGAAGGTAATAGTGACGTTGTCACCTAAGTACCTTCAATTGTATTTGCTCATACATGCCAGGTGCCTAGCTAAGTTTTGCCCTTATATGCACATGAGCAACTTGGGTTTACAGGAAAAAAAAAAAAAAGAACAATTTGTCATGCAAATCTTTTCCTGGCATTAGTTTTGCTACTTAAGGCTGACCATTCCAGACTGGCACTTGAAAAGGAGTGGAGCATCATCTTTTTAATTGAATTTGCTATGGAAAAAGAAACAGAACAGTCATCTTACCATGTCCTTTTTTATATGAATGTTCTGGATTATTACTAGACTTCAACTGAAAAGCTGAAAAGGCTAATGAATTATTTCAGAGAACAGTATGAAGTCTTTCTTAAACTTTGACTTAAAGGACAGTTACTAGCCATAAATGGCTTTCACAGCTGTTCCTTAGATTAGGTGGAGCTGGGGAAGCTGGCAAAACAGCATAAACTAATTCAAAAAAGAAATATGAAGAAGAGGTTCATCTTGGAAACATTGGTTAAAGCTGTAGGAAAACATTGAGCAAGAGGAAGAAATCTGCAATACCAACATGTAGGAGTGAAAGTGGACAGAAGATTACATGTAGTCTTACAGAACAAAGCCCACAGAATTTAAGCTTTGTGTGAAGGATCCCATCGCTGAGGAAGGAACTAATAGACTTTCTCTTCCGCTTCTTTGGCATGACTATCCCATGCACACTACTTAACTAGGTCATGCCTGGGATATTTTTGGGAATCTTCCTGTTAGAAAATTACACTGAAGGGAATTTAAAGAAGAGCAATTAAAATAATTAAAGAGATGGAGGGAATTGATTTACGAGACAAGATCAAAAGACCTGGAATATTAAAACATGTTTCTCAAATGCTGTGGAGTTTGGATGACATCATATTGTTAAGATTAGCACAGGCTTATGGAAAGAGTTTATTCAGTGTAAGTTTGATTACATGCATATTTTGAAACCAGTAGCAACTGCAAAAGTGGGTGCAACAGGGGAAAAAAGGTTGAGACACCGGTGTTTGCCGAGTTATGGAAAGCTTTGTGCTGAAAAGCAAGGGCAGGGGCCCTACCCTCTCCAGGTAGATTGGACAGATTAAAGACACAGCCTGACGGGAACAATCTTGCACTGGAAAAAACTTGGGACAAAGGCCTTGCATGGTGTGCAGTAACCTGCACTAGAGGTGCTTTTTAGCCTGCATCACCTCTGTTCTCCATACAGGCTGAAATACCAAGTGTTTCAAGTCTCAAGGTTTTTCAAGCAGAGTGTAATAGTACTTTTAACCACAGGCTCCCACCTTGTCTTCCCCGGCTACATCCATTGGTCCGAAAATATTTCACCTACAAGTCCCACAATCCAAAGTTCACCTCAGGAATTAAAGTTAAAACCAACTTTTTCTCATAGACAGCTAAGAAATCCTTTAACAAAAAGATTTTTTTCCTCATGTTTATGACCTGTTCAGAAATTCATTAACTTCAGGACCTCCTGAGGCCTACCAAGGATACACTAGGACTGCTTGACATTAGTAGACTTTTTTTTTTTTTTCCTGAATGGCTAAGCAGGTTTCTAAAGCAATGACACATTTGAGACAGGAGTTCACAAAGGTTATGTTAGAACTTGTTTAGGAATGCCTGTATATCTCATGGCTTTGTCACTCATGAATAGTGTGGTCATCTCCTAATACTAATTAAAACCTTGAAATCAAACATACCTATTTAAAATATATGCACACACAGAGTTTCTCTCCCCATGCCTGATTCAGGATATTCAAAATATTGTTAAACATAATCAATTTATGCTGAGCAGAGGCATTTATACAGTACAATTAAATAAGCAGCATGACGTGCAAACATGTAGCCCGATGCTGAAGCGACTGCTCAGAGATAGTACCAAAATGGGAAAAATCGGGCTGCAAACAAAAGAGGATTAGAGTTTGATGGAAATGCCTGAAAGTAGTTTCATCACCTTCACTGTTTATGCATCATACTGGGTCATTTTTTCCCCCCCCCAGCATTTTTCTTTTGAAACACAGCTCTACTCCTTTAGTATTTGCTTATAATTGATAGAATTCATGGTAAATTTTGAGGGGTAGGAGAGGGAAGATGCTAGTTAATTTTTGAAAAGTATTATAAGGAAAAAGTATTATGAGGGTATTGTAAGTTGGTGGTTGTTCTTAGAAAATGATTTGAGGTAAGCATGTGGTACCACAATCATGACAAAGATGAAGTTCACCTCTTTGCAAAACAGCGTATCTTATTATATAAGACAAATTAATGTTTTCTAGAGGTGAATATCTGTTTAATACAACTAAGAAAACTAGAACTCAATATTCTAATGAATTTACTTCTTCCATTCTTATTTCTACTTTTGTGTCTGAGCATGTTACTGTTTACTAAAACAAATACAATTTATCTTCCCCTTTTTGGACGCTCACAATCAAATATGTAGGCTTGCTGGGGCATTGCTCTGGAGATTTTTTAAAAAAGATAGCAAACTGTCTCTTGCAAATTAAATTTAGGCACCGTGGAGCCTACATCATACTGGAACGCATGAAAAAAAAATCTAACTTTAAAAACAAGCATATTGAGTTGAACAAGGAAACACATTCAAGTAGATTACAAGATGAGTAAAGTTTTTTTTCTTTTTTTCTTTTTTTTTTAAGTTCTGCAAACAAGGACCCCAGAGAGTCAAATTATATCATAGGATGTAAGGCTTCTCACAGAACAAGAGAACAATTTCAGGAAGTTTTAGCAAACTCAGATAAGAGTTAATTGCTTAAATAAGTGCTACTGTAAATTATAGCAGCTATTATACTCTCTGCTTTTTGAGAGCCCTCTGCTGGGTTTCAGCCAGAGTGCTGTGTTTGAACCCTTATGATGGGATTTCCTTTGATCCAAATAGACTCCAATCTGTCTCGTTTGGGCAGAGGTTATTTACCATGGAGGTGAGATCTCAGGTCCAGTGATGCCACGACCCTGGTCACCTTACACACCTTCTTCAGGGACACCCTACTTGTGTTAGCACACTCACTAATCAGGTTTCAAGCTTGACAGAAACTAACAAATTATTTTGATAACACTGAGAAGTAGCTGTGGAAACCACTGACAGACCATTCCTTACCTTTGCCTCCCCACCAGTGTCCTCTAAGCTTAGCTCAGGCTCGTACCTCTAACCTGCACATAGTGGGGAGCTTGGGGGTTGTTTTTTTTTCTGAATGCCAAAATGCCACAGGCCTGACAGAGGCTTTTTCTGTGTTTCTCTATAGGTGTTTGACATAAAGACCTACAACAGAATTCCCCAGAATCCCAACTAATATTTCTTCACCCCTCCAAATCAAATATAAGGGAAGGCTAGATGAATGCTGCTTTTCCACCCTAACCACAGTTTTGCCCATGAACCCATCACATGACACAACAAATCGGGGGTCAAGCTTTTCCTTAACATCTGTGTCATCTCTCAGAACAGCTACATCCTATAAACAGTCCTTTTTGATGTTTGAATATAGCCTCTGAGAAACCTTTTTATAACTTTTATCAGATGACCTCCCTCACTCCCTCTTCATCCCCAGTCATCATCTGATGCCATGGCCAGCTCATCAGGTGATTCCCAATCCCACATAAAATGATCATTATCTTGGTTAGCAATCAAAGGGCTTGCCTGGCTTGTCCACCTTCTTATCATGCCTGTCATGTAGTTCAGATATCGATAGTGCCTGCTAGTACTAGTCTTCCTATATGCCCTAAACTACAGAAGTTACATTTGATAGCTACATCAGCTTGTTACTATCTTAACCTCTCCCAAACGGTGACTTACAGACCCAGCTATAGAACAGGACCTGTGGTTCACAGTCAAAAAGAACATGACAGAATAAATAATTGGATTCTGATGCCTTGTTTCCTTGCATGTAAAGCAGAATGATGGCAAGCTCAAGTGAGGTCAGAAAACCGGTGCTGAGGTTGGCTGTGTGTGATATGGTTAGGTTCAGGATAGCCCCCTCCTCGTTTCCATCAGCAACAGAACGTACATTTTTCTATTACCACAAGCTTTTTTTTTTTTTTTTTTTTCCCCTTTCATAATAATTAGGGTCACAAAATCAGTAATGCACAGTCCATGTTCCCAGCCCAGCCAAGTCACATCTTGTCTACTGATCAATCATTTCCAGTGTTATGGGGAGGTTAGCTCCTGGATATCAAAAGAATACACTGAACAGGTAAATACCCTGTGTTTTCATCACAGCCTTCTGTATCCAGTGGACAGCATTCTCATTTCTTTTGATCAATATGAGCAGATACAGCTGAAATAATGTAAAAATGAAATCAGACCAATGAAATCTTAAAGAAACATCTGGTCAGGAAGAGATTTCTTTTTATATCTTTCAAAATGCTGTAAATCAGGGGAAAATATACATGGGTTGTTAATTTGTAACCCTTACCTTGCATAACATTAAGAAAATACTGTTCTTTATGATCAATGTGTTTATAGGGTGGGAGGGAATTCTTGCACTGAGAAGAATGGATGGTAAATTGATTAAAATTAGAATTATTAATTCAGCCAGGCAGCAGGATCAGGCAGTAAAACAGATGACCAAAAGAGAGACAGTGTAAAAAAAAGACAGCAGAAAAGGTGATTTACCTGCAGTAGAGAAGTTATATTTACCTTACTATATATGCATGTTGTGCAATACTGTTTTTCATAAAGTTGTTCCTATTAGTTATCTTTTCTAATTCCATTTTGACTGATGATGCCTCAGTGTGCAATCTGTGAGAAACACTGGTAAATGATAATGTGAATTTTTTTCTCATATCTGTATTATGCACTGTATTCAGGGCTTCTTACGTGAAATGCTGTTGCTACCAGAATCAAAGACAGACTTACTGCTGACTTCAAGGGAGACAGAATCCCAGCCTTTGTCTGGTGCACTGCAGACAAGATTGGATTAATACTATGTTTGTTACATGGTCGTTTGACTTTCTAGGCAGAATTGTATGTAAAACCAGGGAGAATGAAAAAAATGCTTAAATACATGCTGATAAATCATACAAGCTATTATTAAGCCACACACATGCTGTCATAATTCTATAAAGGGTATTAGTTTATGTTCGCTAGGTCAGCTTTTTTATCATGAGCAGAGGTATTACCATCTTCATGTCATGAGTGGACCTTTTGGTTGCAAGTGCAATACGAATTCCAAGTAAAAAGATGGTCTCTTCCTCAAAGGGATTTCCAGGTTAAATGTAAGTGCCTGTCTAAAAGGCCAAAGTGTCAGTGCAGAACAGCTGTTCCACGTCAGGCTCTCCCGTGAGTCCTGCCTGTGAAGCTCATCTCATCTAACTTCAGATGTCTACAACTCAGAAGCCTGTATTTGATCTGGTTGTCTTGACTGCATTCACAACCAGCAGAGAGCCATTTTTAAGATGCGATTCATCTCACTCTGCAGCAGATGTCTAAAACAGATCAGATAAATTGTGCTCTGCTTCTCTCTGTTGACTATGAACAGTTTAGGTGAATTCCACTCTGGCATTCCACATCAGTAGAGTGCTTTGCACAGATTAAATTAATTTCCTTCTATCCAGAGACACTTTCAACATGGAATAAGAGTTGCCATGTGGGGAGTTAGAGCAATGATTACTCATTAAAAGTTTGCTTCTTAGCAGAAACTTTTGCACTAACTTCTTTGTATTGTAAATAAGAAACAACATGTGCTTAGGAAAGAGAGATGAGTTTTCTGAGGGAAAAAGCAATAGCGTTAGATAATACTGATCAACTCAGCAGGCCATGATCTCATTTTATTGCCTGCCAGACCATGTTTGAGTTTATTAAAGGCATCGCAGAGAAAAGTTGGAAGGACTTTGTGAAGGACTTTGTGGTTATTCGCAGGCAGTTCCTCTAAGAAGTTGTCAGGTAGCATCAAATTATAAACCTATTTTTAAATGCAAGGCAGTTAAATCAAAAGGTAGAGAATATAATCCAAAGTGATTGATCTATAGCTCACCTAAATACTTCACAATTAAAGCTGTAATGATTAGACCAAATCTGGAGAAACAAACAAAAATGTAGTTAATCCTTCAAAACGTACATAAAAATACTAAACCTGTTGATAAGGTAAAATATTAATGTATTGTAATCTGATATCAAAACTTCACCAGAACTCAATAAAGTAATAGTTGGCACTAATTACAGCAAAGTGACTTTTGGAATTAACATAAAATTTTTCAGCCTAAACCAGCCTGTTGTCTTAAATATCAGAAAACTTGCATGTCCTTGCAACCTAAAAGTTTGTCAAATAACATATACTTGATTTTGGAGTTTTATTAATTCCAAGTCTTACTTCTGTGAGTGTATGAGTCCTGAAAAGAGCAAGTAGCTATTTTATTTCCTATAAATCATCAATCCCAGCTTATTAGCATGACATGCATCCATGCATAGGTAGTCACCTTAGAATTTCTGGTGTGGAAACATTTTAATTTTTCAATTAAATCTTTAGAAGGGTTGCTTTTGTGTCTGAGAGCAAATGGCAGGTAATTTAGTTTGGTCTGGCTCCTAGGCTTTCAGTGTTTTGTTGTAATTGTTACTATGCAAGGGTTCAGTTGTAAGGAGAAAAGAATGTATTGTCATACCTGCGGGGTATTAGAAATCACGGTTAGGTTTCTTTTCTGATCTAGGCAATGATATGGTGGCATTGAGTTTGTACTCCGATGAATTTAAGCAACAAACTGCTATGTTTTGAGTGCTCACTTCTTCCTTACTTCTTTTTCTGTTTTGCCCTCTTTTCAAGGGCTACATCTATCACAGTCTACAATACTGTGTCTCGTTGTGCCAAAAGAGCTCAAGTTGGTGTCTTGCCAATGCTAAAAGACATTGACTCAGAAAAGTCATTTGAGAATGCTGAAATGAAACTTCTGGATTATATTTTCTTCTTTATTCCTGTTTTAAAGTATACGCTATTGTGTTTCTCTTCATCACATACTGAAACAAACACAGCCCCATGTAACAATAAACAATACTGAGCTGCCAGCCTTTAACTTTTACTGTTTGCTTAGGAAGTGTGCGAGACCTAATGGGAAAGCATATGAATTCATTTTTTGACCAATGTATGATGAATAACAGATTTTGCAATAAAAGTGGTTCGGGAAAAGACAAGATACATTTTCTGTGTGACAGCCACTTTTGACTATGTGAAAGCAAGCCATAAAACTTAACTTTAGCCAATATGTCATGCAGACATTCTGGAACAAAATTATGCAGTTGCCTGGCTCCATTCTTTCAGAAATCTTTTCCACAGATTTTATTACACTCTGACATGGTTACATGTCAGAGCCACTGACAGAAGGAGCCCAGGGCTTTCCTGGAAGATGAAACCAATTGTCCTTTGTGTTATGGGCAGTTAGGTGCAGCCAGACTTACCGCGGAGCCTTTGTTGGCTCCAGCACTGTGAAAGTTTAGCAGCAGTGTATGGTTCTGCTTTCCCATCCACTGTACTGCACTGAAACTATTCAGCTGGATTAAAAAACCTGGCCCTAAGAGATAAAAGCTTATCCTGTCTTAAACCAGACATGAGCAATGATGTCAGAGTGCCTTATGTCTATCTGGTCTGCAGAAATGTTATTTGCTGCAGCGCTTTCTAATGCCATTGAAATAAGCTCCATAGGGTCACACTGAGAGGAGCCACAATAGAGTTAAGGAAAAAGCCAAAATGGTTGGAGGAAATACTAGTAACCACCTTACTAGCTGAAGTATTCAGCTCTCCTGAAAATACGGTCTCGTCAGCATTCCCACTGTTGAATCCCTCCTTCCAGTTATGATTCCGGATGATTATGATTTTGCAGTGTAAACCCAAGGGACTCTTTCAGTTTCTTAATTTTCTCCACAAGAGAGCAAGTCTATTATTACTAAGCATATAGGACTGTTTAGACTACTGACCACTTGGCAACAAAGTAGCTTTGCTTTCAATGAGTTTTATTTTCCTGCTTTTTTTCTTCCTCATTCATGGATAATGTCAAGATAAAAATACATTTTAAAAAATGTTGCATGTGTTTTGTTCAAAACAAAAATGATAATTTTTGATGAGAAAGAGACTCTAGTTTTCTGCTTGTAGGCAGTATTTCCAGTCAAATTATATGTTGTCAGTAGCATTAGCTTTAGGCACACTTCTGTTAGTGAGCCACACTTCTACCTTTATAATAATCCTTGGAGCCTAATTTTAAGGGACAGCGCATCTTATGCAGACATGTTACGTTATGTGCAGACTAGTTCTATTCATATGACATACATCATGCATGGCCTATTCCATTGCCTGGCTTATATGCAGTCTGTCTGAATGGTGACCCCAAGTAACACATTTACAGTATATCCTTTTATAGTATGTAACTGTTCAGAGCTATATTTATAAGCAGTTTAGGAGTTAAATGTCTTCTAAATGTTCCTGTCCATAAAAGCAAGAGTTCTTACTTCCAATGTAATAGTGAAATGCACACATTTATTTGCAAATCAGTCTCTGGACTGGTTTTATCAATTCTAAAACCTAGCTGAATCAATGAAATTTTCTCTTTTCAACTGGCTTTCAGTCAAGTCCACAATCACTTTCCCCATGTGCCCTGAACGTTTAATCGGTAAACACTGCAGGGAAATATTTAACTGCAAACAAAAATCTATCATCACTGCTATGTCATAAACACATAGGGAAATTCCTATTTAATTTTCTGAAATTGCTTGCTTACAGCACTAAATATGTGAGATTAAAATGACTTTAAGGAAGTTCAAACTGAGAAGCAATAAGATGCTTTCGGCCATATGCTGCTTCCGAGAGATTTGCAAAAATGCTATCATGCAACATTTCAGTCCTGGCAGGAATGAACTGGAAACTGCTTGAGAAGAGGTGGTGGGTAGGTAAAAGGTTGCTATAAAACCTTAAACCTCCCCTAAGGTCGTATTACAATCTGCTTGAAATAACAAATGTTGAAAACAAGTAATGCAGCTGTGGTGTAAATACAGAAGTGCTGTCTAACTAACAAGACAGGGACACAGACAAAAAAGATGAGGTACCTCTGAATGAAGAAGAAGCAACGGCTATCTCTATGGCCTTTCTTTAATCCTTACATCCCTTCTGCAGTTTCAAGCCCCAGTCATGTCTCCCATTCCTCCTCTGAACATCCCGACTCTCAGTTCCATTCGCTCTTCTTTCTTTTGCATGCTCACCATTTAACGTCTTTGCTGACTGGAGACCTCCTCCTTTAATGCTCTACCAATTATTTCCCCTCCATCAGCTTGGTTCTTCATTTGCCATGTGCCACTCCAGTCCTGCTTCTGTCTATAGCTCTTTGATACCTAATTCACCTTATTATCTTTCATACATCCTAGCATCTTTATCTGTTATTTAGAAATCAGGGGAGCTTTCTCTGTCTTCCCATTCAAACTGCACAAGCACTTGCCTAACCTGTTC
Source organism: Podargus strigoides (assembly GCA_028020825.1). Taxonomy (NCBI): domain Eukaryota; kingdom Metazoa; phylum Chordata; class Aves; order Caprimulgiformes; family Podargidae; genus Podargus; species Podargus strigoides. Next base: position 3,202,977 of record CM051641.1, on the reverse strand, counting down.
TGAATGAAGCACTCTTTTTTTCTCAGATCTTTCTTCCTTTCCTCTTATTTTCCTAAGCCATACTTTATTCTGTTTGATACTAGTAATTTGCATCCCCTCCTGCTGCAAGTCCTTTGTTTCTGATCGGTTTCTGATTTCTCTGCTGTTTAAAACCTATTTTTCTTGCTCTGCCTGCACTGTTGCTGAATTCTTGACTGAATGAATTTTTAAAATGCATACTGCTGTTTGGGTTTGGACTGTGTGACAGAGATCATGATGAAGAGCTAGTATCTCTTTTCTGATCAATACCTGGAGGCCCCTGTCTCCAAACTGAATTAATCACATCACTGCACTCAGAAAAGGCAAACTCTACTCAGAGAATTTATGATCTAAATACTGACAATAAAAGGAATCAGCAAAAGATCAAAACATTATTGTTCTGGGTTTACAGTGGCTGAGCTGAGAGTAGAATTCAGACCTTGTAAAACTTTTTCTGATTTCTTAATGGTGGAAATATTCTGTGGCTTGAACTGTCATCTCCCTGGTACTCCTAGAAGCCAAACCAAGCCTGGGCAGCTGCGGAGATTTTCTCAGCATCTGCCGTAGTTACTCGGTGTCAGAATTAAGGTGCTGCTGATTTTGATGACAGATGTATGGCAGACTATACTGTGAAGTGCAATCAACCAGTAGAAACTGGTTCAAGGGCAGTAAAAAAGGCTGGTATTATTTCAGCTGTTCACGAAGCTAGTGTGATTGTATGTAACAATATGGTCAGTGCCCTTATTGGCAACTGTTTCCAGTTTTTCCAACCTTTTTCTTCTTCCTTTCAGAGAGAAGTAAATCTTAAACTTTCAGATATAAACACGAATATTAATGTGTAGTAAGTAATGTTTCTGGTGTGCAAGCTGGCTATTTTTAAAGGACTTGATTTTCTGCTCTGTTGCATTGGAAAAGTAAATCTAAATTTAGTATGGGAATCTTAAAAACATAGCCAGATTCAGTAGTCACTTTCCAGAATCTTGGCCACATCTTTATATCTTGCACTTAATGCTTATTCGCTGTAAAAACCCCTCTTTCTTCCGAAAGTAAATTACCCTCCAATGTGAATCCAGGTTTTACCCTGACATCTCCATTGCCCTCAAGGGAGATAAAGCATTAAGCAATGGATTGTATGAAAGTATATAACCTGATACATGTAAGCTGCTAATAATCCCTGCCCAGAAATGCAGCCTTTCAAATAGATGCCATAGCTGGCAAACTGAACATAATTAGGTAGGGAGTCATAATTCTATAAACAGCCCTTCTCAATCATATCACAGCAATTTCTTTTAAAGAGATGTAAAGAACAGAAAAGTTGACAAATGTATTTGCTAATTTAGTCCTCAGCTAAATCAACAGTAAAACACACAGATGCCTTCCTCCTCCTTTTCTTCGTCCTGACTGCATAGGAATAGCTTGCTGAGAAAGTCTCACTTTTTCATTTAAAAAACATGTTTTTATTGACAAAACAAAGGCAGGCAGATACTAATAACTCTGCAAAGTGGCTCTGGATTTCTTAGTGAGGAGGTGAAATCAAGATGGGGAGGTGAGAGAGGTGTTGGGAATCACTGCCTTTGAGCATACATTTGGCTTATTTTTAAGGCTATCCTAGCTAAGTTGATTTCTAAAACACTGTCTTCATCAATATTTTTAAGCATTATTGTCTAATTTGCTGACTCATTTTATTGTAATTTTTCTTTTAAAAATATGAAGAGATTGATGCCAGATACCTAGCAATTACAAGTTGTCCATCATCATGTTTCAGTGATCTTAATGACACATACATATATATAAAGTGATATTCTGTTGTTACGAGACTATTTTAAAATCAGAAATGATTCAACCGATACTTAAAATTTTTAGAACCTGTTATAAAACATTCTTTAGAGGAATGTGGTGAGCATGAATAAAGACCTTTTGAGTAAGGTAATCAGACACAAACCAGTATTTATTCATGCAAGTCTTTTTATTTATTAATGTGTATGGACCAAAGAAAGAAAGAAGTAACAAGGCAGTGTAATACTCATTGGTTTCAAGTTACTTACGTGGGTTTTGTGGGGTACTGTTTTAACCCGTTACAGTATATACTGCCTGTTTAGGTGTTCTGAGCTATCATATTTATGAACGTATTCCTTCTTCAACACGGCTGTAGAGCAGGCTGCACCTAGGCTGCATACCTAGGCTGTGTTTATAGTATGTTGGGTGAGAAGTAGCCCCACAGCGTGACTGCTCCTCAGATGGCTATCCGTGGTGGTATCTCTTTCTTTACTGACTATAGAGAGAGGAAAAGATGATTATCCAAATACCTAAAGCAAGTGACTCAAGCTAGGGTGGGGATGAATCCCTGAATTCTTGCCCTCATAGCAGCACCCTGTTCAATCGACCAGCAGCCTTGAAAGCTTGTTACAGTCCAAAGCAGAAAAAAAACTGGATTCCATTTGGTTGCCACATCATTTTACGATAACTTTTGCTACATAACTTCTACAAAATCTACTTAGAAGGCAGCTTATGTCTTACACTGTGCAAGTAAGGGGCTTTACAAAACCTGTTAACTATAACAAGGGAAACCCCTTGCTTCATTCTGTAGACTGACTGGCTAATAATTTAAACTGTTCTTAAGACAGATGACTTTCCTAACAGCTGGAGAACAGCAAGCTTTCAGCAGCAGAAAGCTTGCCACAGTTTATTCTCAGTGATACATCAAGGTCAAACACTTGGAGCAGTGGAAGAGGCAACAACCTGTTTCAAAGCTCCTTTGTTCGTAAGCTTCCATGGCCAAAGCTGTATGCTTCCTAGGCTGTGAAGAAAGTTAGATTTATGGATTTTTAAACTTAGAAAAGGTATTTCAGCAAATACTGTATAAAATCAGAACAGCTATTCAAATAATAAAGCACTTTTATTCTTTAAAATAATAGTATTTTTTTTCCCCCAAAGCTGAAAATTTACAGTATCTCTTTAATATTTCTTTCCAACAGGAAACCTCATTCTTACATGGTTTTAAAGTATCTGTAAAGGAAGCATCCCCACACAAACTGCTGCATGATAATAGAATTAATGGCCCTGGATACCAAACTCCTTATGCTCCAAAACAAATACAGCAAAGATTACAAAAACCCAACAACAAAAAATCACAATTTAAAACATTCCTGGAAACATCATGGCTCTGTCCTGGAGATTATAAGTAGGTCCTGGCCAAGACCTCAAATTCACCTATAGTATTATATAAACAGTCTGGACAGTGGTTCAGAAAATAGACGCTGGATTGCATCTAGAAAGTTTCCAATCTGCTGTATCTTGCTCCTGCCTGTGCACACAGCATTTTCAAAGACAGAAGCAACCCCGGCTGCGTTTTGTGGGATGCTTGGTTTAAAACTTCCACGCTGAGACCAAGTGCTCGACTGAACCTCTTGGGTGAGTGGAGCGGCATGCACCATTGCCAGACCCCAGCCTGAACATCGTGTGTGAGCTCTTCTGCTGTGGCAGGGCTGGGGACATGCAGAAGAAGACTTCAGGGCTCTTTCAAATGAAAATCTGAGCTAGTTCTGCAGACCTATTGACCTCAGGGTAAGCAAGATCCTCTTGTAGGGCTTAGTGAGTTCCACTGGCCTAAGTCCCTCCTTAGGACTGTAGGTCCTGTTCAGAGTCTGGCCCTGGCAGAGTGCTGCAGGTCACATGGGGCAGGTGGAGCAGAGCTGGAGATCTGTCCCGCTGGGTGGTCTCACATCCAAGGCCCATGTGGAGCTGCTGAACCACCTTGCTGCAAGCTCTTATTTAAAGATCTGACAAAGCTGTTTCAGTTTCCTTCACTGCAGATACAGCCTGTGTGTTTCACAGCTTTCTAAGGCCACTAACAATCATTATTTTTATCTAAGCTGATGATAGTTCAGGTCAGCGGAAGTTAACCAAACACTTACCAAATTAGCATCTGTGTGTATCCACAAACCCATGGCAGAAGAGATTTATTTTGCATTGCAAAGTATCTTTTTTTTATCTAGAAGGGAACCTTCATTTAAGGGGCATTTCTTCAAGGTTTTTACTTATTTATAATTAATAATAAACATTTTTTTAAAAAACCCATATGACCATTCATTTTCTGGATTCTTCTTGCTATTTCACATCAGAGTATGACAAGTTTGGTTTCATGACTCCTTAATCAGCTACATTCACTATCTAGATTTTTTTTTCTTTGTTACTGTGATGAACTAAGTTCACTGAACCTGGACTCCTGGTTTGGCTGCCACCTTAATGTCCTCAGGTACACTGCACAGCTATAAAAGCTCATGCAAGTAATTGGCATTGTGCTTGCAGAGCACAGGAAATGAACTGGAGAATCACACATGTGAGAACAGAGATTTATCACTTTTAGTATCACATTTAATATCACACTATTAAATGATAGTTTAATTTTTACACTGTCATTTGCATATGCTAAAAGTGAGCCCTGCTAAGTTAACCTGTAAATGAAGCTGAGATGTTTTCTTATTTCTGACAGGACAAAGGGCAATGGGCACAAACTGGAACACAGGAGGTTCAATCTTAACGTAAGAAAACACTTCTTTACTGTGAGGGTGACTGAGCACTGGCACAGGCTGCCCAGAGAGGTTGTGGAGTCTCTGTCTCTGGAGACATTTAAAACCCGTCTGGACGAGTTCCTGTGTGATCTACTCTAGGATCCTGCTCTAGCAGGGGGGTTGGACTAGATGATCTTTGGAGGTCCCTTCCAACCTCTACCACTCTGTGATTCTGTGATTCTTCAGAATTGCTTTTGGTATTTTCACATCAAGACAAAAAATAAGGGTTAAAAAAAGTGCAGTTTCCAGTTAGGTAAAGTCTCAATTGAACAATAGGTTTCTGCACATTTATGAAAAAATACTGCTTGATAATATGCTAAAGATTTCAGAACTATTTCAGTAACATTTTAATTTCTACGTCAGTTATATTTAATTGCAGTTAAAGTAGTATGCAGAGGCCAGTTAGGTTAACTACTGGAGGATTAACTTTGAAGATAAATGCTGGAAAAATAACCAGGATCTTCATATATGACTAATAACTTATCCACATTGGTTTGACAAATGAAACAGTGAATTTTATCTAGTTGTAAAAAGCCTACAAGTTCTGGTTTGCCCATTTTTTCCTTCAGCACGTTGAGCATTGCAAGCACCTCACAGAACATTTCCAGGGAATAAGTTCAATCATCTAATAATGAGCGGTAAACGGTTGCAGTGAAAAAACCCCAACAAAACAACTTGTTGGTCTACCCAGTGCTAAGTACCCAGGAATTTGTGGTTTATAATGCACATTCATAATCTGGCTTTGTTGATTTTGCAGCGATGATAGAGATACTGGTGGTTTGGCCTAGTTTCTGCTAGTTATTCAAATAGCTGCAGGAATGAAAACAAAGCCAAGGGGCAAAACACTATAAAAATGGATTGATTAATTTTTCTTAATAATTGCATTTGTGAGGTCAACTCATGCTGAAGAAGGAATGTGTAAACAGCAGGAAAGTTCTGACTTCGCATGCAGACTAACTGAAAGTAAGATCAGGCCTGATCCTTAAACAGGGAGAGGGATACAACTCCGAGATCTAAATGCCCTTAACTGTTCTCTAAGGTAGGCTTTTATTGCCTCTCTGATCTTACTGCATGGGATCTTTCTACCAATGATGTAAGTTCATTAGTTTTATTTGAAAGTCAGCTCTAGAAATGCTTCAAGAGAAAAAAAAAAAAGTAGTAAAAACGCTTATTGTGGAGTTACTAAGCAGCAATTCTATCTCCACTCCTAAAGTATACATGCTCTTTCTGATTTAAAGATTCAGTAAATGAACAAACCACCTCTCTCTGTCATGCCCCTTCCCTGATTTTATGCCATTCCCAACTGTAAGTCCCAAAACTTCTTTTGTCCTGCAATATAAAAAAAGAGTCAAGTACACAATTGTGGCAGTTGGCCAAGAGGATCACAGTCCCCTCACGCAGCCTTGTCTCCACCTGGTGCCTCCTCATCGCTTCCTGTCAATCTGTACACGGCTGCTACCACCACTCCACATCTGGAGGCAGATGGTATTTTCCTTATAAAATAACCCTTCTTTTTTCATGCTGTAGATAAGGCAGCAATACTCATTTCTGCTGCTTCCAGACCTAAGGTCCAGAGCAGGAGGAGAATGCACATCTGCTAGCATAACTTTTATAAAACAGCCCGTATAGAACTATTATGCACAAACATGAAAGGTTAGATGTGTTTTTATGTCAAATAAAACTCACTCACAAAGCCTCATATTCCACTTTAATTCATGAGTCAAAAAGAAGAGAAATTCAAGGACAGAAAAGGGATCAGTCTGGCTTAATTTGTTTCCCACATACAAGCATCTGGCGTGATACAAAATGCCCTCAGGTACCCCTCCTAGTATTCAGCTGCTGGTCCAGAATGTCTTTGATCTCCTATAGGGCTTCACCCACATCTGCCAGCCCCATGCATAGATCTTAGAAACCCTAAGACTTAAACCAACAGGAGACAAATGGAGACAAGTGGGGGATGAGTTTCAAAATGTTGTTTCAAGCCAGGTTATTAACCTAAGAACACCTTAGGATATCTCAGACCACACCAGATGCCCATGTGGGTAACAATCAAATTCAATAGGCTTAGAGGAAATTACAGTTTAAATAATATCTTGTCATTTTAATAGCCTCATAGATCTGTGAAAGAGAAGAAGATACAGCAGCTTTCACAATACAATAGCAAGTAAAAAGGATAAATTTAACAAAAAAAAATTCTTTCTGGTTTGAAAAATTCCTTTCAGGGGAAATGAAAAAGGATGTGCAACCATGTGTTTTCAAGACTGTCAGAAGAGGTGGTTACACAGTATTCAGCCAGTACTATATTTGCAAAGAACTAAAAAGAGGTAGAATTAATCAGAAATGTAGAGAGTAAGATACATAATTGGTAAGAACATCCAATTTCTATTTCAACAACACTGAGCCCTTAAAAGCATCAAAGTAAACAACAGATCCACATCTGTCTGAGGTAAAAAAGGGGAAAAAAGTTAGAAGTCTGTGTGATTGCAGCACAGACCTCATGAATGTGGATTTTCCCAGCTTACCACCATAAGATTAGAATCAAACCTTAAATTGTATTTCATTGGGTAGTTCACATCAAAAGCTTAGAAAAACCTTTAAAAATATTTAAGTGAGCTCAATGCATACAGATCTACCAATCTGCTTGGTGATTCGAACTGGTATGATCAAGGGAAGAATTATATTAAGCCTTCTTTATAAAGTTACCAGCAGTAAGACTCCTATTTCTATTTAAATCTTATCCTGAAATTATATTAGTGATTAAGGCAACATTCCTCAAGATGGCATTAAGACATCACTGATTTTATTCTAGCCTATACAACATACATAATCAGAATAAGGGATAACTTTTTCAAAATCAACTGAAAAACCTCAGGACACTCCTAGAAGCTTAAATGCTTCAGAAAAAATAAACTATTGTCTCTACCTTTAATATGAGTAAGAAAAAGAGGAAAAAAAAACCTCCTCATGCAAGTATTCAGAAAATTGCATAGTGACCTGTCTGGGAAATCCTACCAATGTGTCCAATCTGTGCTTTGTGCCTGTTTCTCATGGTAATATTTTATCTGGGAACAAAGCCGTGCTTGCTGCTTGTGTAAAGTAACAACTTGTCCAATAAGCAACAAAGGACAATTTAGTTCTCAGTACAAATAACCTGTCTAACCCTAGATGAGCTTGCTCAAGAAAGAGAGCCATAAAGCTCCATTCTCAAATAAAGCTAAACAGCCTGGATACACCATGCTAACACAGCCCCAGATAGCATCTGGATACCTAAGTAAACTTGTTCAGAACCAGCCAGGCTACGTGCCCAGCTCTGGGCTGGCCTGTAGATACAAATCAAAGGTCATGATACATAACATCACCTTCATGTCATTTGAAGATCTGGATTTTTAAGTTCTTCACATAGGACTGGCCTTAACACCCAGAGAGGTGGTTTCACTTCCCTAGACTGTGGCATTCTGTGTCAAATACTTCACTACAAACCAGGCTAACAGAGTCCGTAACTTCATAAGAGAATTACACAGGAGCTAAGTCAAGAAAAAGAGATTTGCTCCTATAAGAGAGTCACTATGCACCTTGATCACATTAAAATGAAGCTAGCTTTGCTCCAGGACAATGTGGAGGCGTCTGTCTGGATGTACTTCTGTTGTAACTCAAACTATTCCTGTGATAAGCTGATAAATGAGGGAAAGTAAAGTGATAGTTATTAATAATTTTAGGAGGTGGTCAGATACTGAAAAGGATAATGGTACTTCATGGTACCTTGTCAGTACCCAGAGAGGGAATATGAATTACATATGAGGAGTATGGGAATATATGAGAGAATATGGTAATTGCCACAAATAAGGAATTATGTCACTCTTACCTTTTTAAAAACAGATATAAGCACATTAACAATTAGACAATCAATTTATTTCCAGGATACATTTAACATACAAAGAAAACAATACTTATTGTTTGGTTGATTAAATAGACAAAAAAAGCAAAACAAAAACACAATATGTTATTCAAAGTGTTCTATATATTTGTTAGCTGACATGTCCAAAATGGAGCTTTCTTTTTTTTTTTCCTTTTTTCCTTTTTTTCTTTTTTTCTTTTTTTTTTAAAAAAAACCCCCATGATCATGAACAATGCATAGTGGGAACAAAGGGTCCAGAAATCTAACATTCCACAGCTGTGAGTCAGTGTGGAAAATAAGGCTATGTAGAGGAAAAAAAACCCCACAGTGAATTTCAAAACAATACATATTCCATTGACAGGCTTCAGATAAGATCATTTGAGCATATGAAATCTAAAAGCAAAGTTACATAAGGAAAAGAGGAATTTAAAATATTAACAAACAAGGTGGGAGAGAAGAAACTAGATCTCTCTAGTGATGGCTTGGAAATAGCCTCCAAACTTTCAAACTAATATTAAGGGAAGGTCAGTGACACTATGATGCTGCAAAAAACAACCCCCAAGATGAACATTTAGAGGTGAGAAATATCTAAGTCCATTTTGCTAAATAAGCTACAACTACCCATACCACTTACTCAGCACATGGAATGACAAAGTGTAAAAAGAAAAAAAAAAAAAAGAGTTTGATCACCAGTCACTGAATGATTCAGAATGATTCAGTGAAGGGCTGGAAAACATATCTGCATGCTCTGAAATGTTAATTACAAGTTCTTTTTCACGTTTCATGCCAATGTAAATGGGATGAATGGAACTGCAGTGTCATATCCTGCTCTTTGTTCTTGTCCTTTCACACTGGGTCAGCAGTGTGAAGGTTTCATAAAGCTGCTGTAAACTGAAGTTCTTCACTGCCCTTAGTGGCTGCCATCTGCTCTTCACATGATTGTAGTAGATGAGTCCAAGAAACAAGAGAGTCACAGAGCTGCCTTTTTCTAGAGGTCCCTAGTACAATGCTTCCCAAATGCTGCATAAATACAGGATATGTACCCCAGATAACCCAGCCACATTAAATAACTAATCTATATATAGTGTTACACGAAGTTCAGGATAAAAAGGGTATAAAAAAACTGCTAATATTGGATCTTACCTGAGTTAGATTCAGCTTCCTTACTCACAAGGTCACAAGAACAAACCTGAGGCAAGACTGGTTGTGGAAATTGGTCTGAATGCAGGTGTAAAAAATGCATATTTTACAAATAACTATTTATTTCTAGAGTTTAACTCACATATCTTTAAAATAATTAAATACAGATTAGGCTACATAAATCTTCATCTGTCACACGTGATATCCAGATACAAATTCAGATCTTTCAGATACAAGACATACACAATTTATTTTAAAACTTATTTCCAACAGGTCACCCCTTGCCATTGTGTAAAATGTATAGGAAACTATGAGAAAACTTGGACTTAGGATGTTCTAAACTGAGCAAAAATATATTCTTAATTCAAGAAAGCTGAAACATCCTGAATGCAATGGGAAGGTCTGTCTTGAAAACATTATTTCTTCAGTATACTCTACATCTACACAGTCTCACTCATCACAGTTATCGTTCGGAACAGCACAAGTAGCAGCACTTAGTGAGTGATGGATTCTACAGTTGACCTGTTTTATTTACCCTGAAAGTCTATGTTTAGCATGCTTATAGCTGCCTTCTCACAGAAAGCAAGAAACATTTTAAACATCAGCTGGACAAAAGTCACACAGCCATGGTTACATTATGTCCATCACTTGTCTTCTGTTAATAAAGAAGTTAGATCAGTTATGGGAGAAAAACATAGCTGCAATTTTTAAATCCAGAGAAAGCCCTGGAATTCACAGGGAGAAAGAAAAAAAAAAAAAAAAAAAGCCTACACTGCAGTGTATGGAGGACTGTTGCAATTTATCCCTAAAACAGCAGCAATACAGACTGTGGCTGTGTGTATATCTACTATATGCACATATATATGTATACACACACATATACACAAACACAGAATCATCTTCAATGAAAAACATAACTGTCAAAACAGTTGCTTGTTTCATTTTAAGTAAGAAAGATGAGTTAACAGATTTTCCACTGTGGCTCATAAATTTGGGCTGGCTAATCTGCAAGTTTGTCTATACTTCTTCTAGTGAAGTCTCCTTCATTTAACTGGTATGGAAGCAAGCTGGTTTTAATTTCCTAAGTTAGCAAAGCGCGTGTAGCTTCCCACATGCTAAGAAGTTAGCCATTTTCATCTCCTATCATGCATTATCAGAACATGCTATGGAAGTCTTTCCTCATACATTAAAAAACCCCAATAAAAACCGAATCCGAACAATAATGGATTATAATTCTGAAATTCTTCTGGCAATTTTCAAGTAAAACCTACATATAACACTTCCCAAAGTTAGACATTACTTTTTCCATCTGATACAGATTTAAAATGTAGAGTATATACAAAAATAGTAGTATCCATCCAACCTTTAAGAGTGTTCTGTTTTATACTCTGGTCAATATGCTCTATAACTATTACGAAGGATTCTGTATTAAAGCATATGTTACATTCTGAGGGGCTAATTAGAATGAGAAGTGGAAAGATTTCATTTTAAGGAAAGGCTTCCTTTCATTTTTTACAAAAACAGGAATAGCATCGCAAATACTCCAAAGTAAAAATCCAACACACAAAAAACATTCTGTCCCCTTCTGTGTTCTCCCTTACTAAACAAACAGACAAAACGCCAGCAAACCCCCTTCTAATAACTGTATGTATGGCAATGTAATCCACAGGTCAGGGTTACAGGAGAATGAAATGGATCCACTGAACAATTTTTTCTTCAGAGAGTGTTCCAACTTAACTATTCCCTTTGTCCACAGGTAATGTAAAATATGCTGGGTCACCATTCATACCCAATTTGCTTAAAGTCTCGATCCAAAGCACTCGTGCATACCTAAATTGACCCTTATTCCGTAGAATTTCAGCACATGGAGAAGTAGAGCCATGAATTATTTTTAAACACTTCTAGTACTGTCTCTCCCATAGAAGTTAATCAGGGTCTTTGCAGCGTACTAGTGTGCCCGTTTTGCTAAAACCATGACCAGTGTCTTCTCCATCCTCTTTTTGATTACGAGGTCAAACACAGACTGAAGTTCTCCTTAGAATACACCTGTGGCTTTCAGTGATTGTGTAAAGTAAAACTGGATTTAGTTTCCTTTGATAAAATAACATGTTTTGGTAGCACATTAAATAACCAGGAACAACCTGCCAGCCTCGTTATATCAGGTTTTACTTGTGTAACATCTTAATTCAGAAACTTTGATTTTTTAAATGTCTTGCCAACATCTCCAGGAGGGGTACTATGCTAAAAGATTGTCCCAAGAAGTTGTAGTCAACATGAATATATAAAGTACCAAACTTGAATTTTTTTTCACAGAATATTTTTGAAATCATCATAGATGCATTTGTTGCTTTAGATAGTAAGACAGCACTGCAACTCTGATACATAAATAGCAGCCATTTTTAAAAGTAAATAACCTGTCTTACTAAATTGCATTAAAACTCCTAAGTGCACATTAATTTTGTGCACTGTAGATTGGACAAGACACAGACAAGGCACTGAGCCACTGGAAGGAAGAGCTCAGATTAGTAAGCAGCCACTTAGGTGAGCGAGCAGGCTTCTGGAGCACAGCTTCAGAGCTAGGCTTTGTGCAAGAACTGGGCTGCTCCCACCCATCTTGTCCATGGAGATGGCAGAACAGCCCATCAGAACAGCCATCCTGAAACCTCTGTACGTTTCCAGGAATGATGAAGAGTTAGGCTTTCAGGGTGTCTCCAGAAGAAAGAGAAGCCCACCGGCACTTTCTAATAGTTTGTTTTTTCTTTCTTGCACTTTGTGTGAATTTTAACTGTCCCAAATGGGGCCGACTCACACTGGATTTAGTGGAGGATTTACTCTCTCTTACCAGGATCTGTGCCAACATGCCTGGGTTGTAATGATTGCAAATGAGATGCACGGGCCTGCCACCCCACAGAGGTGAACTTCAGGCATCCAGTCTGTGACAGCACTGGAGAGGTAAGTCACTTAACACAACAACAAATAAACAAACATGCTCTCTCATTACTGCTTGTATCATCATATGAAAAGAATACATCTTCAGTAAGTGTGAAGGTTACTGTGCAAAAATGCAGTAACACATCAGTGGGCAAATGCAAACAGCATAGTTATGAATCCATGCAGTAGCACCAGGACTTGGACTCAACCTCGCTTTTAAAATTACCCAGGCTTTTACCTCTCGTTCCAAGAGAGTCTATGTTAGCTGGCCCTGAGTGCTTCAGCACTCCCTGCAGGCCAGCATCCATGGGCTTAGCTTCCAATTCAGTTCCTGATGGAAAGGCCATTTCTGTAAAGGAACTCTGAGCTGCTGTAGCTCCTGTGGGGAACACTGTACGAGACGGAAGTTGCAAGGTATTTCTCAAAATTTTCATATTTCAAATATTTAGGCTCCCAAAGTAGATCTTTCTTTTTCTTTTTTTTTTTTTTTTTTTTTTTTAAATATCCGTTTATATTGAGGCAAGCAGCTGAATGAATCTGATTTATATAAACTGGGCAATATATCACAGGAGGATATGACAATATATAATCCTATTGGGTACAAAAAATTACAGACTTAAAGAGCTTCCATGTATGTCAGACATACTTCAGTCAGCAAAACACTGACTGTTCTTCCACTGTTCATTTAAGAACAAGGATGTGGTTCATACTGATTTCAGAAAGTAAAGCCAAATGTTTTAAATAGTTCAACTCACAATCATATTCTTCCTCTAAACAATTCTGTTCCAAGACCAGCTTCAGCTAAACATCTTTGTTAGCTATCTTTGAACAGAATGCATGCTAGTGAAGGAAAACAACCCTTTGAAAGACAGAAAACCTTCAGTGAGTTACTGTACATACTACATGCATAGCATCCGAAGATAGACACCATAAACCCAACAAGTTTCACTTTTAACTGTAAACAGATATAACACAGTATTATTTTCTGAGTAAAACAACACAAACACTACTTATCACTTGGGAATAATTGTGCACAGTATACTTCAGCATTCAGAAACTAAATTTCAGTTAACTTGTAGCTATTGCTGACAAATATTGCCTTTAAAATTTTTCAGCTGTGTATGATAATATACAATTGAATGTGTAAGCAACACAGACATGTGGGCTTTGTTATCCTGCTGCATGCCTCATTCTTAACAGACATTGGCATGTCTCACCTACATCCTGAGGACAACATGCTTCCAGTCATTTTGGCCAGCTGAAAAATGAAAGATACTAACCCATATGGCCTCTCTCTCTTCATTAACACATGGTAATACTTTACTTATCTTTTCACTATTTTGAGATCAGACTTTAGGGCTTCTTAGAGTCCAGTTTGGCAGAACATGAGATTAAAAAAATAAAACAAGACGCTCAAAACTATGCTGACAGAGAAATGATCAGAGTCCACACAGATTTTCTGACAATTATTCAAATTAGAAAATAAAACCGATTTTTTTTTTTCTCCTGCTTTACAAGTGCTTGAGGCCAAATAATCCCCTTATTTTGAGATCTAAATTACCGAAGTTTTAGGATTTTTCATGTGAAATGTTACAATGCAATTTCTTCAAAATTAGTACAGTGCTTAAAGAGTATATAAAAAAGTTCCTACTTTTCTCTATTAGTTTTCCCATGACATCAGTCACAACGTTGTACAGACTAAATTAAAACAGCAGCCACCAACGATTGTTCTTTCAGTGTCATTTTAGGGGAATTATTTCAATCTCGTTACTGACCAAGTTTTAAAAGGCAATGGTTTCACTGTTTCTGTGTACTTTGAGAACTGATCGAAGACTATCCAATGTTCTATCGTGCTGTCACCATCCAAAGTCCTAGTGCAACATTGGCAGCCAAAAGTGCACTACCAGCAAGCAAAATTAAAAAGCCAACCAGCTCTCTGTTTTGTTTTTCTACAATCAGGGAGCTCAGAGTGGCTTCCAGGAATGAATTTAATATCCACTGACCATCCAAAGCAAAGCAGGGTACAGCATTGATAACTGCCAGTGCTCCTGACAGTGAAATTAGGTACCTGGTTGACATTAGTTAAGGTTCACGAATAATATCCTAGAAAATGTAAAAAAAAAAATAAATAATACAAAACATTTTTTATTTCTAGTATGCAGAAACATGAGGGTTGGTTTTTTTTAGCTGCCCTTTCATTTCATGGAAATTATGAGTACAATAATCTTTACACCATAACATACCAGCTCAGAGAATTGCCTTTGTAGATTCATTTGGTTTTAAGCACTAGGTTTGGGTACTTAACCTGCACTCTTCACAACTCAGATGAAAGCAGGAAACGGCAAAACCACACTTAATACAGCCCATCTTCCTCCCTTGCTTTATGAGGTTTTGGAGCAATGCCTCAAGAAAGAAGGTATTCTAGACCTATGACCTAAGTATGAAATAATGATTAGGAATATTTTCCAAAATACTCTCTTGCTGGTGTAAGTGAATGGCTTCAATATAATTGGAAATCTGGCCTCTCTCTCCTACTTAACTGTTAGCCAGGAAAGTTGAGTGGATTTCTATACATGCACGTGCATGTGGGAATGAGGCAAAGGTAGATAAATTTTATTGTTGGTAAAGCCTTGCTAACTTTAATACCTCCATCCTATAATGGCCAGAGAAGAAGACATGTAACTCAGAAAGCAACTGGGTCAGTGTGAACCTTGGTGTGTTCGCAGAAAAGGGGAGCTTATGTAGCATCTTTACTCTAGTTTTATGGACAAATCTGAACTACACTGTTTAATAATTGATCTATAGCTGTGCATAAGCATTTCAGTTTCTAAGGATAAGGGTTCTTAGATTTGCCATATTCAAGCCTGCTAACCTTTATGGATGTCCATATATACCACCTTGCTCATTAATAAGCATGTTTGAACTGAACTATAATTCTGCTTTTTGAATAGGCTAAGTTTTCTTCTCTGTTGAAGCACGAAAAAAAAAAAGAACAACCATACCCTGTTAGTTCAGTATAATGACTCAAAAATTATAAAACTCTGACATACCAAAGATAGCAATAACACCTCATTTGTCCTGCTGTAAATTACTTTGATTTTCTTATCAGAGCTGTTGAGATTCACACTCAGGAAAGAGTTAAAAAAAGCACTTACCAAAAATATTCCAATAAGCACAAGAAAGTGAGACGTTTCATTTTGAGCTTGGCACATGGACAATACTCAATGCAGAGATGGGATTAAGATCTTAAAACCCTACAGAAATGTTTCAGAGCATCCTGTCTAAAACGCTATCCAACTGAAATTTTGCTGGGTCATCAAATTCTAAACAGTTCCCTTCTTGCCTTAAAAGAACAAGCATACTTCAAAGGATACTTGCAAAATGTCTCTATCACCACAGGCAGATCGATGCTTAGAAAGTTTTGTCGTGGAACAAAACTGCTGAGACTTACTGAAATGAAAATACAAAGATACACAAAACATGAACAGTCATTCCAGGATTACAACATTATGAGTTTTAGAATATAATTTTGCAGAAAAATCAGGTCTGAAATGACATTTCTTCAAGGATGAATAACTGAAAATACAGTTTCGCTTGGTCTTTGTTTTTATAAGAGTGCATCCATTATATCTTTCTTAAACATAGTCACTATCATAGTAAAGTAACTCCACAAAATACCATTAGCATGATTTCAGTAAAAGTAGATCTAAGATATATATTTTCAGAGGCAACTGGACATCTGTAGTCATAAAGACCACATTGTGTAATTTAAGTCCTTTTCAAAGAAAAACATATAAAAAGAGATTATAGTTACCAGACGTTTTCAACATAAGCAGTCCACATGTATACATTCATAGTGTGGATGCACAAGTGTACTTTCTCTCAAGGCCAGAAAATTATTCTCTTTCAGTACCTGCAGAAGATCCCCCATCCTGAGGCTGAGCTCATGGTCTATAGGAGTGGGGCAGAGAGGGAGCAGAGTTCTAGAGTCACTCTGAGAAAGCAAAGGCTGAGATGATGCACGGGTGCATTACACATCTTAACTCCAGTTAGCCAGTATATAAGTAGTTTATTTTTCTGTTTTCAGATGATATTGTAAGGGAGTCCAAGATGTCACTTAGTGCAACTTAAAAACCTGGGAGGTGTGACTCAGCATCCTTCATATAAATAGTGACTAGAAAATTGCAGTGTCAAGCACCACATGACCCTGAAACACTTCTTTAGTACTGTAACTTCTTTGAAGGCGTGCCTGAAGCTTCAGCTGACTTCATGTCAAATGTTTATGTGAGACTCCTCAGAGAAAACTGAAGTAGCTTGAGGCCTCCCAGAGTGCACTCTGCTAGTACAGGGATGCTCCAACACTCATAAAAAGTCTTGACGCGGTCTTTAAAAGTGAACAGCAGTCTCAGTCTGCCATCCTCAGTGACCGTTTGAAAGACTTAGTTCTGTGACACCTGGAAGAGACACACCTCTCCTATTAGAAGACTCCACCCATAGCATAGCAGAGTCTTATCCCTGGAAGGAAGAGGCTTAGGTAAATTAAGGCAGAATTAGAAAATCACTTTAAGGATGAGCTATCAACAATAGTCACTCTGTCCCTGAAGAACAACTGTGGATGCAAGTTGAGGCCAGCCACAACGGCCTGAATTTTCCCTGCCAACCTGGGAAAAAGTTATAGCCATAAGAAATACCTTCTCCACAGATACGTGAAAGCAAGAGTTCAAATCCCACTCAGTACAAACATTCCTTGTGACAGGAACAATTTAACCCACCCATTGAGAAATTTTAAAACCATAGGCTAAGAGAACACTGGAAACCTTAGCACTAGTACATAACATACCAGAAGTGCTGCTAAGCATACCTTAGTTAAGAGTGAGATGAGATTTCTTCAGGTTCAATAAGCAATTCAAGGACAATGGAACAAAGACGAGGGGAAAGTAGTTCCAAAGGCACATGAGAACTGGTCCACTCAGTCACATAAACACATTTTTTTCTTTTAACAGAGGCCCTCCTGATGAGTCAGAAGGGGTAATTAGTACAACCAGCAAGCATACCATGGATGGAGAGATTTGGATAGCAAGGAGTCCCAAAGAAAGAACGGGTTTTGGTGTTGCAACAAGCAGAGAACTTTCTAGTACTAAAACTGCCGCAGCTTTGCCAAGACAGCTTGAAAATCATGTTCTCTTTTACCTTAGCCTAAGAAAGACCTTTGATTTTGGGGAACTGAGAGAAAATAGAGAGATCTGTTGGACGACTGAGTGAAGAACATAACAGACAGAAATCCTGGACACTACTCAGTTCAGAAAGTCAGAGGCATCCAAGTCAAGTGATATCCAAAGCAAACAACTCATCAGGCTGAAGGCTGGAATCAGAACATCTGACCAGATCTCTTGTTCATGAGCCAAAATAGCAAAACAGCTGAGGCAGGCAGTGTATTCAAAGGTTTCAAAAGACACACACTTCAATATAGTGTAATTTCAAAGCTTGACTGCCTCTTGACAAACACCTAATGGTCACTAACAAGTCACCATTCTGAACCTGAAGTCGTGCCTACATTCAAAATGGATCACTAATCTCCTTCCCTCTTTGTTACAACAAACTGTCTGGTGTCCCTGACAGCCACTAGACATAGATCTAAACTCCAAACCTTGCTGCTGAAGCAGTCTCCAAAATACAAAGGAAACTCTTCAAGAAGTTGCTGGACTGAGCTCTAGACACTGTAATATGAGGCAATGAATTTAGTGGCTGTAATGGATCAAACCTAATGGCAGCAGGCAAATCTGTTCTTCAAGGAATAAGAAAAGAATTACAGAAATTATGTTCTCCAGGCTGGTCTTCAAAAGACGCTGCTGGGAAGAGGTGAACAGCAATGAGGCTGGGTGAGACAAAACAGTCATTGTTTTCCCACTCTAATTAAACAATTCTTTGACCTGGAATTAACATTTCTTTTGTTAGCTAATGCTAGATCATGTCAGCAAACATTGAGAAGAATGCCCAACAGACACAATTTTAATTAGAAGTGATTTGCTGATGAGGTTGACCAAAGAGCTTTTCAAAACCTTTTCATGGGGGATAGGGCATGTATGCTATGGAGGAGAAAGAGAGTATGGCCTGTGTGGTCTCCAGAAGAACTATATGTGTAACCCTTTAAATATGGGTTGAAAGCAAAGAAGGATCATCCTCAGCAATATGGGGAAACAAGCATGAAAATACTGAGAAACCAGACTCTAACAGATAGACCTTAATCAGGGATTATGGCTGTTGTTGCCCAAAACATGCCCCAAAGCTAGGAAGTGACTTTATTTTAGAAGACTTGGAGAAAACTGAAGTAGGAGACTGGTCTAGTTTGGGGAAATTAACTTCTAAGTAAGATACATCTTCTTTTCATGATGGAAACCTTGCAGTTTTTGATCCCTGATGGGTGATGCAGAGACAGCAACATTTAGGGATATGATCTTCTCTCAAGCAGCGTGAATTCCAAATGTGAATGTTAGTCACCAGATTCTTTCCAACCAACAAGGGCCAGAGAAGGAAGCAAAGATGTTGCAATACCAGAAATGACATGAAGGAATGAAAAAACCCATACGAAATAAAGAAGAAACACTGCAAAGATACATGGCAATAATGATAGGGACCTCCACTTCGACCTTACTTATCAACTGTCCAACATAGGGACAGCCCCTAGATCATAACTGGCCTACAGTAAGAAAAGCCTTAAAGTCTTGAATTAAACCCACAGTATGAATTCATATTGGATTACATTAGATACCTTTTTACAGAGAGAATGCTAATTAAAAGGATTAATCAGTTTATCTGTCCTAAATGACAGACATTCCTAACAATTCCCTCTGGTTTAGTTTTGGCCAAATCTCCAGCACTGTAAATTCATTTAGGAGTATGATTTTTTACAGTTTTTTTAATACTGGAAACAAGAGCGATATATAGCATCCATATCAACAAAAAATATTTTTGCTAGAATATTTTACTTTGAGGAAACAGAAACATTTTATAGAAGTAAGCTGTACAGCCTATTTCTTGTAAATAGCTAATATGGATATAAATTTTTAAAAATATTGTATCTGGAAGCTAGCTTCAAATGAAAAGATTAAATAATTTCTACCTCTCCATAAATCAGAACTATCACGACAACAACACAGGCCTAAGTAGAAAATAATACATGCATAATCTCAGAATTTCAAACATTACTTTAGTGACATTACGATAGAAAGTAAAGTCATAGTACACACTAGTGCAACTCCTGTATCAGGTTGTGTGTTAAATGTGGCACTATTCTAAAAAGTAATGTTTCCTGCAGGCAGAAAGATCACAGTAAAGAATAAGGCATTTCACTAAAAGCTATTCCTATTTCAAAAGTCACACAGTAGAGGAAGAAATTAATTTCCTCTCTTCACTGTAAAACAATGGTTACCACATTCTGATCAGTCACATTTGCAGAAAGAAAAAAAAAAAGTCAAACCTGTTCTCCCCAAGGCAGTATTCTACAGTGCAAAGTTAAGTCGGAAATATTTAGAAGTTGTTCCACTGGAATGCAGGGAACTCTATGATGGTACAGCTCTACCTGCTCCCCAAGCTACGATCCTATAATTTCAGCTCTGGTGATTTTCCAAGGGGAGCATAGGTTACATTTGCAGCAAAGGTTGTAATAAAGTCAAGCTTTTAGCTTTCAAATTAGCACATTCAATGTTCAGTTCCTGGGGTACAGTATATCACTTTAGAATTATATTCTTGTAAATTTCACACAGTAACTTCTTAAAGTAGAACTACCTCTGTATACGCAATAACATTCTCTTCCGACTTCTGAAGGTCTGATGGGTTTGATGGTTTTGCAGAATTACTGTTCAGTAGGAAACACTGACTAAAACTCCATTGGAGTTTTAAAACATGTTGGAAAAAAGAACAATATCAATTGTTCTAGAGTACCTACAGTTTGTATTGTTAGAGACTAAGAAAGGGAACTTAAAATAATTATCAAATTCTATTCTTAAAATTTGTTCCTGCATTTGGAATAGATGTCACCCAATATAGAACTGTGTATTGACATCACACAGGTGAACAATGTTTTTCCTCCTAAATGGCAAGAGGGCAGAAATAATAAGTGAAGAGATCATATTCTGTGCTTAAATGAGGGTATAGTGCAAACAAGTAGAAATAAATAATTTGTCATGAAGTGTCAAAATATGACCAGCACAGAAAGATAAAGACTGACAGTTTAACTAAAAATATGTTTATGCAAGAATGCTAATAGATTTACACTACCAGATTTCATCACTGATTCTAAAGCTCTTTTGTACTTAACTCCACTGCTTATTCAGAAAAGTACAATGCCTTACTAAGGAGGAACTTTAAAATATATGAAGTAGAATCTCTCCCTGCAAGGTACAGCTATCTGTGAGAAACAGACAAGTTCCTCACAGGAAGGGAGAGTAGTTTAACACTTCATAATTTTTCAAGTCCATCTGAAGCTAATTTTCACCATACCACTGAAGCTACTAAGAAAGAATGTAGTTTGTTCGTTCTTTCCATACTTGCTCCAAGAGCAGAATTATTTTTTCTTTCTATACCTAGCTCAAGGATATAAGCTTGCCTAAAGGAGAGCCATAGTCCATTTTAAAGCAGGGAACTAAATTGTTATATGTGATTTAATTTAGGGGACTCAAATAAAAAAAAAATAATCAGGAAAAAACTATGTTGCGATTGTACTTGTGGCTCAGTAGTCATGTGGATCTGTCACAGATACTTGGATACTAGGAGTGACTGAAGCAGTCATGCTACTATTCCAGGCAAGATGCTAGACCAAGATGCTCTAGAGATTCTACAATAGCATTTGAGAAGTCTTATGTGTTAGGAAAATGCAGGTGCCTGGTTCCCATGACTAACCTGAGTGAGATCTGTTATAGAAATAGCCTTTTTATAATCTTCTGAGAAAACAACTATCTCATATCCCATATGGTTTCTATTACCTTTGTAACTCATTGCACTGTGCACATTTAATTTTAGGCCTAAAGTGGTCCATGTCTCTCCACTGGCTGTAACAAGAAATGAATTCTGCATTAAACAAGTTAACTGACCAGTGCTCCAAGACCTTGTTCATATTAGAAATCTTTTTTGTTAAACTTTTTAAATAAATAATACCAACCTGTGTACTGAAGATGCATGGGGAGTCCTACATACAGCATGTCAATATGGGGTGGATGTTTTACCCTGATTAGCCTTGTTTGGTTTTCTAAAGAAGGAGTCACACAGAAACTCGGAACAAAGTCCTTCTGGCAATCTGTGTTCGTTCGACAAACTTTGCTGGCCTCAATAACTTTTCGTGCTGGCAGGCAGGCATACTGCAAAAGGCATTTAAAATTATTATCAAATTTAAAGGCACTTTCCAACAGATCAGAAAAAAAGTTACTATATATTCCTTTTTAAAGCAAAGGAAGTGATTCACTGATATACCACCAGCCCATGAAGAGCTGAAATCTGATATTTTGTTGGGTTTTTTTTGTCATATCCTGCAGAACCTCTACCTGATATATATTCAATCTGTCATTTAATTTTTGGTGGAATGTGAAAGAGAGGGTGTGCACATGTGCCAAAATAAAGGCTAACTACTTTTAAAAAGGTACACACATGCACAACAAAAATAAAGGCATCTAAACATAAGTCAGTGACTTCTAATGAACAGAGCCTGCATCAACATACTAGGGACTTACCCGTTTAAGAAGTTTTAGTCTTCATTCATCCAAAACCTCATTTGGCTGAACAAAACCTTATGTTCAGCAAACAAACCAAAAAAACCCTACTGGCTGTGTGATAGCTAAGAAACCATTCTCAACTAAGATGAACATAGGACTTAATGCAGTGCTGTGTCCCAAGTCCTACCTATAACACTCTTTCACTCAGCATTTTGAAAGACCAGGTCTTTCTTGCTCCCCACAGGCCAAAGAGAGTACCGCAGAAAGGAACAGGAAATTGTTTTTCCCCCTCATGTCTCTCATAAAAACTCAGTGATAATTTTCCTTTTGTCCTTAAACAGATGCAAGGAAAGTTCTTCATCTACTGTTTGCTTTCAGGAAAAAGAAAAAAAAGATATACTTGCTTCTTAGCCTCATAGTTACACTCCCCATAGATACGAGTGTCAAACACTCTCTATTAAAATCAATACAAACTCCTTCTATTTTAATGAGGGGGAGAAGGCACACTTTCAAGTACTGCTGCATAACACTGCAAAGACTATTTAAAATAATTGTTCAAAAACTCACAGCCAATCTAAGGACACTTGAAGGTCACAGGCTTCTGGATGCTTTTATTTATTGTCTGTTCCTAAGTTGCAGCTATAAGCTTAAGAATGTCAAAGCTCAGTGGGACAGTGATTTATCAAAATTTTCTGAACTCCAGGATGTCACCAGCCACTATCATATTTCAAATGAACTACTGGTCTGTGATCAGTTCTTAGTGGCTAAATACCACAAAAACACCCTGGAATGGGAAGTTTACCATTGCGGAAACTGTAAACACAGCAGATGTAGGAACGGACTTATTTCCATTTCTTTAGGTATTCATCACTAGAAGTCAGCCTGATTTTGAGAAATTGGGCATTTTCTAGGACCTTCTCTTGCATGTTTTTAATTTAACCTAGTGAGCAGCACTGCTGGCTTCAGACAAATTAATTGAAAAGTGATTTGCTTTGCCTGTAGTGCTTAGTACCTTTCAATACTGAAGCACCAAAATAAGCAGTTTCACATTGTTCTCCAAAGTTGTTTTTTCTCACCAATATTCTGCATCCAGTGGTGAAAATGGGGGAAGTGTCATTCCACCTAAAGGACTGAGGGGTATAAGATATTTTCTGGGTCTTCCAGAGATTTTCTGATTGATAGCAGGAAAAATCATAACTAATATTTTGGGGATTTAAGCTATAAATGAGGAGAATAACACAGACATATAACTTTATTACAAACTGTAGGTATTCTTAAGCACTTGGGTATGCTGCATAAATGTTGGTAAATATTACCAATTTAATTTAAACAATTTCAGATGTACCAAATAGAATTAGCAGTTTAAGTAACTTACCAGGTGGCTGTCCAAGTTATTGCTGTATGAAAAGCAAATGTCTGTGAGGCTGTTGTTACTACAACATTCAACTGTGCCATCAAGTCTTCTGTAGACTAAAGAACACAGGCATAGAGCAAATAATCAATATTATAGTAACTTCCTGAAAAGAAATTAGTCTCTGAATGAAGAAAAACAATCATTCTGTAGTTTTAAGAATTATAGTAATTCATACAGCCTAGCTGTGATTCAGTCACAACTGAAAATAAGCTTCATCACTTATGTGTGTGAATGTCACCTGATTTCAGTCATATCACATACTGATTTTTTTAACCTTAATAAATCTCCTTGAGATACTGGGAATCTACCTCTGCAATGTTCTGAGCATTATGAGTTACAAAATACTTTTATCCATTGCTGCCAACTTGCATTAAGGTTTGGCAAAGAAATTTGTTAGCTGCCACTGTACTGCTATGGAAATGACCGAGACTCAAAACATCCTCTTTAAAATGTGAAAGCCTTTACAAGATTCGGGTGTGGAAAGCTTTCCAAGCCTTGAAGGCTGCAGCAGTGAATAAATGATGTTTTAAACCGTGATTTAACTAGTCAGGTACAGAACCTTTGTACGAATGGTCTTTAAATGAAGTAAACCTAACTTCCCTTACAACATCAGCTTTTAAAAAAAAACACACAAAAGAATGGTCACTGTAAGAATCTGTGTCACAGCAACACTGCAGTACTTTCCTTAGGTAGAGGTTGCAATAGAGGTTGCTGATTTATCACTGCATAACCTGCAGTCCATGAACATGGAGCTTTATGCCTAGGGCTTAGAGGTGCAAGCACTGTACCGTACAATCCTTTTTTCAAGTACCCTGAAGCTAAGCAACCACATATATTTTTGAGTAGTGAATGACTGTGAAATTAGTTTCCCTATAAACAACATTGAAAACACTTTTTTTTTTTTTTTTAAATTTCAAGAAGGTCCTTGGGGCACTCTTTTCTCTCTAGCTTCATACTCAAATAGTTTACTCTCCATTTGTTTTATGGTCAAGTAGATAGGGTCCATTTGCTAGATACATTTTTATTGATATTACGTATTTATGTCAAGTTGTGAGCTGTCACGATTTTGACAAATGACAGCTGCTAGAGACTGAACAGAGTTCATTTAATTTCAGAGGAATATTTCTCACTGCTGGAGGGTTGTGACTCTGAAAATGCAGACAGACTGGTCTGATTAGAATGCAGCAGTGGGACAATGGGCTGCTAACACAATACAGCAACCAAGCTTGGAAGCAATATTGAGTCTCCAGTACTAAGTCTCTAGTATTTCAATGAAAATAGGTCTGGTTCAGTTGCAGAATATGCACTTCAGAGAACAGCAGAATCTGAACATATATTCTTACAGCATCTAAGGATTGGTTCTTGCCATCCCTGCCCAGCTGAAAGCATGTGCCAAAGTTGCCCTCCTTTTCAGAGGGAAAATCCAAATTGTTAGGTCTCTAAAAGCAGGATCTAGCCATACTCTGCTAGTTTCCAGTTTAAATATTTATCTTAGTTCCAGCTGTAAGATTACTTTCCTAACATATTAAAAAAAAAATAAAATTACCTTTTCAGTCTCACAAGAGAACTATAATGCATCAAAAAACATGAGTAGTTAAGCTGCCTGACTTCCTGTTTACTTCCAGTATGATGGAAAAATGCAGTGACAATTTTAAAGGTCTGAATAGCATCATATAGGTTTTGCTCAGCAGCAGCCCCTTACCTTTGGAATTCAGTCTCCATGGATGGTTGCATGAAACAAACTCTAGAGAGCTTTAGGGCATGTCACAAGACATTCAGCCCATTCAACTTTCCTGTTCTTTTTTGTTCTGCTTAATTTTTGTTTATTGTTCTAGTTTAGTTCAGTTCACATTTTTTTGTTTCTCAAGGGTAAGCCGTTACAGCAACAAGCACTCTAATGTATAAATGAAAACAGAAGGAAACAGACTGACTTCCAGAAGCAATATGCGCAATCCAGACAAAACTAAGTTTATGGGCAATGACATTGTGAGACTGGAGAAACAAATGAAACATAAAACTCGTATAGTGAGACACATCAAAAGAAGTGGCCATAACAAAGCACATCATTGGGTTAAGCCATGCAATTTGTAATGTCATGCTGATGAAAGTGGTAAGGTAATGTGTGGAATTTACGTCTGCAAAAGATCACTCAGTTGACCCATATAACTGAACTAAAAATAGAGGAGATAATTGTATTACTGCTAATAACCAAGTTATACAATATCCTGAAGAGGCAAATTTCATTATTCAGATCATACAACATATTTGTATAGGATGACTGGAAGACCAGAGAAATCCTTCAGTCTTTTTTCTACCTCTTCCTCACTTGCAGATTTCACAAAATGGAATGGCACATTGGTCACTGCTTAAGACAGGATAGCTTAAGACAGGACTTGACTTATGAGAAATCTATCCCCAGCAACAAATCCTAAATATAAATCGTCTTTAAGACGTGATAAAATTACAATAAAAAATAATGAAGAGAGCACCTGAAGTCATACCTCTAGCTGGAAAGCTTAAGTGCTGTAGGGTGGCTGCACTTACACAGTAGCCAACCTGTGATTTCTCTGAAATGTCTCCCAGACAGGAATTCCAGTCTTCCACACTATAAACTGGGCAGTCTTGTAGGTTAGTGACAAGGTCTCCCACAAAAAGACCTCTTGGTCCATTGGCAGGAGAATCCTGAGAAGAAATAGTAAAGTATAGTTATATTAGTAAAGTTAAAATTACAAGGATTTGTTTACAGTTCTGCAAAACAGCCATGAAATCTTTAGACACTATTTCCAGAGAAACAGAAAATCTCAGGCTCCACTAGAACTGACAATTTCAATTTATGATAGAGCATTACATAAACAACATTCTCTACAAATAATGACTTATTTAGTGCAAAGAAAAAGGGCAAGTCTCCAAGTGTTCTGGGGACCTCTTCAAATTTGAGTAATTATTTTCATACAGGTTAATATGTTGTGGTTTTTCCTACCATTTTAAGTTCAAGTAGCTTAAATTAATACCCTGAATCTTTCAACAAAGCAGGGTGTGCCTATGCTTTTGAAGGTATAAAGCACAATAAATGTCACTCTCTCCTGAGTTATATCAGTTCACTTACAGATTCAAGAAAGACTGAATCCTTTCAGCTCTGCTGTTCAACTCTGCTGTATTTGATTAAGTCAGGAAAAAAAACAGTCCTTTCCAGAATCTCAGCAGTCTATCTCTACTTTGCTTCCAGCTGACCAAACAAGCATGGAAATCAGCTCAAAATAATCTTTAACATTAAAACCAGATAGCAATAACTAGAGTGATAATGCAGTCTCCAGTAGATTTACTTGGCACCACTACTGAAAAGAAGTTTAACAAAAAAAAAAAGAAAAAAGCAAGCCTGCAAACTCATCTCAAATGTATAAACAATTTTATAGTATGCTGAATAGTCTATAATTATTCACACCATGTTCCTTCATTTACTAATACTGAAAAACATGAGACTGAGAAGGAAACTTTAAGCAGACAAAAAGTGCAATATATTAGATTCTGTAGAGTGCTGCACTGACCAAATTTGATTGTGATAATAACAGACACAGGTACATTTCAGGTCACAAAGCATGTCATACGAAAACAGTAAAGATCTTTTCTTACCTCTGCGACCTCAGTGACAAGTGCCCCAACACCCGTGTAATAGAAAGGGAAAAGAATGGCTGGCAGCAGAAACAACACCATGAAACTTGCAACACCAAGAACAAAATTATGCCACACTCCTATAAAGAAGGAAAAAAAATTAATCATGTTTCTAAATAAACACTAATAACAAAAAGGTGGGTTTGAAATGCAAAATTCTACAGTTACCTTCTAATTAACTTTCCTGAAATGATCACTGTAAGAATGGATGAAAAGTTAATTTGTAAACAGAGGTGTGAAATAAGAATACACATATTACTTTACAAACTTAAGTTTCTATGATGTCACTTTGTAGGGGAGTTTTAGAGAAGCCTCTGAGAATTATACTATCAGAAAAAAAAGCGAAGCAGTAAGCCCATTTTAAACATGTCATTGATATTTCATCACGTACCACTACTTTTCTAAGTATGTAATAGGCAGAGCATCCAGAAGAAAAAATGGGCTTCTGAATCAATAATTAAACAGTTTCTATCTACAGAGTTGTCATCAATCATAAATATTAAAAAAAATAGTGGAATGAAATGTATTACCTGTCACCTTCTACCATAATGAACTGTTGAATTTAAGAATCTTAATAAATTGGCTTATATGTGAATAAATACTGTTGTCCCGGTCAGCAAGATGTCTGAAATTCAGTATTTTTGATAGTTATCTCCATTGTATCAATGAAAATAAACATGGGTACATGTGCCTAACAAGTTTAGAAAATTATTTGAAGAAAGGCTTCTTTTACAAGAAAATCTGGACCTAAAACCACATCAAGAAACTAAGTCGTGCAATCACCATTTTCTGTTTTAGGCAACATATTTGTGACTGCAATCTTTACAGTATGCTGTTCTCCTTAGGAAGAAATAAACCACTGTCCTAGGGCCCTCTTTGCTTCCCTCAATATCCAGTACTATACAAATTTTCTCATTTAGTTTGGGTTCTTGGCCAAACATTTTGTATGACCAATGCAGGAAAACTTTTCAATGCTGAAGACTCCTTATTTCCTTCTCAGAGTACTTCATCTTGTTAAGAGGGGTTTGATTCAATTCTATATTTACACTGGAGTTACAGGAACTGAAGTAAATATATTTGAAAACATACTAAACCTATCTTTCTTGCACAGTATATAAAACATATGGCAGACTTATTTTCCCTGGCTACCTCTTTTACGTTTCTAATGCTGCAGAAGTGAGGCATTTTTGGAGTACTTTAACTAAGCATTTGTTGCCATTTCCACTAGTAGATGCTTCTTAAAGTGATTTCACTTTCTATACTTTTTAATCATATCTCATTCAAAGGTAATCAGATAGATGAAATATTTCAGCATTCAGTTCTCTTTATCTCACACACAAATATATATGTATACACACACACACAAGTGCAACAAAATCAGAAGTATTAAGTAAATATTTTATTAATCTTTAAAAAGTTTGGTTTTTAACCTCTTTATCTTAAAAATATTTTATTTTCTTGTAACACCTTAACAAAGGATAAAAATCTAAGACAGAAACAAAATTCCTTTGTAACAGTGTGACCGCTAGAGAGAGCAAACTGGGAAAAAAACCCTCAAAATAATTTTAAAAAAAAGGGTGACGAAACTGCTAGAGGGTGACAAGGAATACATTCAAACAGCTAGGAAAATATGGGCCTTAATACCATAATCTATACAGATTGCTGTGTGGAATATGGCAGAAAAGTCTAAAGTAGAAATGCTTCAAGTTCATCCCAGGGGATCCACAGAAAAATAAACAGGTTGAAAATGAGAATACCTGTAGAGGCACACTGTTGAGTATAACATCAACTTCATTTTGCTAAAACAGCCTCACCCTTGGATACCTAATTCCTTATATTTTAAAAGAGGCACTTTACACGACCCTTAAGACATCTTAAAATAATCATTTAAAAATCTTTAAGTCCTTTTTCTGTTAAGACAAAACATATTAAAACGGATCTCAAAAAATAATACAAATATTTGAACTAATTATAAGGAAGTGCTGCACAGAAGCATTTTTCATCTACAAGGTATGGAATTAATGCTAAAAATACCGCGTCTTACAAGAACACCCATTCACTATTCTTGAACTCATGATGCCATCTGCTGTACAACAAATATACTCTTTAATCTCCAGAGTATAGGTGGACTACAAAAGGAGTATTTGGTGTGGTTGTCTACTGTACCTCTTTTACTTATCTGCCATACAAAAAAATCTGAAAGTGTATCTCTGCAAACTCAGAGCTTCAGAACACTGAGCATAGGTTCATTCAACTGCTCTGACAATTAAGAAAAACTGAGTCAAGTTTACTGAATATCACATTCTGTCATTATCAAACATCCTATTTCTCAAGCATACCTATCATTAGCTGTAAAAAAATGCATATATTTGTTATACCTAACTGATTACAAGCCATTGATGCTAACCAGTCTAGCAACATGCTTGTTCCTACCTTTTATTCTCCTGTTTCAGGTTTCCCAAGAAACCTGAAAAATTATTATAGGTGTTTTCTTGTCATCAAAAACCTGCAAGCAATTATTTTCTATTACAGCTTATAATATTATTTTTCTAGATGATTTCTCAGGAATGTATGTAAGCAACCCATTATGAAAATTGGTATGTCTTTTATTTCAGTTCTGTTTACAGTAGCTGGAAATGGAAATCAATTAATTTGAGAAACAGGGCTTCATGAAAGTTAGCTATTGCAGTGAATGATGCTGGTTCAGTAGGGTATTTGGAACATAAATATATTTACTTACCTACCATATATCAGCATTTATTTGATTTATGAAAGCTTGAAAATATGCTTTGCTAAAAGTTTCTGTATGCCCAGCCTAAAACCCTCTATATAATGTTTTAGTTACAATATTCAAGAAAGAATGTTAGTATATAAACATTACAACAGACTGGCTACTATCCTACTGTCCCCTGCAACAGAAAATCATCAGTATCAAGAACTAAATCAAGATGCTAACTTTTCTATCTTTATTTTAGCACTTTGGGAACCACCTTTGTCTCTAGAAATCAATAATACAACTGGTTCAGGTGGCGTAACACAGTCTCAGTCTAACTCTCCACAGCAACAGGGCTCTACTTCCCAGTAGCCAGCGACCTCGAAAAACAATAAACTAAAAACATTTGGAGGTTATTTGGAGTCATAAGCTGTGATTCTCTTCGGATGTTTGTGTTTTAGCCTTTATTTCCTCCTGATGGCAACATCAAAACACAGTGACCTGTATAATAACAAAACTCACATGCCACTGAAAATCACTCACAATACTATTGAAAAAAATCACATAATAGATTGCTCCTATTGCAGAAAATGGTAGTGAATTGCTCAAGGGTGTTCACCTGTGACAGCAAGTCATGTTCTCATACCACCAGTCATCTGACTGAGTATTTTCCAGCTTGTGTGCTCCAAGGTTTTGCTACTTAGCCCATACAATATGCTAAAAAAAAAAAAAAAAAAAGAAAAAAAAAGGACAAAGGAACTTCTGCACCTGAGCTAGTGTAAGAGTTTTTTCTAATGAGAGAGGAAGGTCAAAACCCACTTTTTTTCTCCAACCACACAACTGGAATTTCTTATGCACAACTATTCTGAATCAGATCTAGGATATAATAACACTTTTTACGACAGGAAATTGGTACTCATTTAAGCTCCTAGAAACTGACGTCTCTCCTTCAGGAAACAGCACAATATGGACAGTAATGATCAAATGATTTTCTGAAATCACAATGTAGCTTCAGAACAGAAGGATCACCTTTAGCTAAAGAGAAGCTTTTGTATTTCATCATTTTAAACCTTCAATCCTCCATCAAGAATTCACAAATGATGCCTGTAGAATAATTAACTGTGCTAAGCAAATATTTAATAAAAAAGCACAAACTATTACCTGCACAAAATATCCTTAATTGCTGGACAGGAGATATCAGTTGCAAGTGGGTTGTGAAGAGGTCAACAAATGCTCCAGGATAGACAATGAAGATAAAAATCCCAAATCCATTAAATCGTACTTGTTCTCTTAAAAAGAAGAGAAAAAAGAAGTGGTGTTACTGCAAACAAACAAATGAAAAACTGAGAGATTCTACATAGCACACATATTTCTAACAATGAGAATAACTAGAATTACAATGATAAAACTTATTTTTCATAATACAAATAACTGAAAGATAATTAAACTAAATAATGTTTTCTGCAGCAGTTGCCACTTTTAAGCAGCAGACATTTGTGAGACTGGTAAAAAATAAAGGATAAGTTCAACTTTGTTTCTGTTTCCTGGTAACAGTAACACACAAAATACTTTCTAAAAAAACCCTGCTTTCAAGTTAACATATATTTTAACATTTGGGGGATTTTTTCTTCTATGTAAAAAAATGGCAGCCTGTAGGATGCAGTTTCAAACTGATCTATGAAAAATTATCTGGAAGAAGCAATTGCTTTCCTTTTAAAGAAACACAGATTTTTGGAATTTATCAATTCTCCGTTTCTCCTAAATGAAATTTAGAGTAAATAGAAAACTCACAAAAATTAGATATATGTCATCTGCAATACTGAAAACAAGTCAAAAAGTTACCAGGACAAATGCTATTTAAATATATTAGTAGCTGACACTATCATTCAGATAATATATATAATATATTTTCAGAGGTTTTACAATTGCTTTTAAACGGCAATTTTTAGAATAACTACATAAAGGTTTTATGAAACTAGAAATTTCATAAGGGACTTACAGAAGCATGACAATCATGTTTCAAGACAATTACATTCCAATTATTATTCCAAGACAATCGTGTTCCAAGACAAACCAGGCACGGATCAGCTAAGACCCATATCTTTACTGATACAGTACGCTGGGCATAGCATTTATTCACATTTATTTATTTATTGTGCATAGACAATAAAAGAAGACACAGAATTATACAAAATTAATCAGAATGAAATAATACATTAATTCCCTGGAGTTAAGTCACCAGACCTACCCACGCTACCGATTAGTACTAGGCAGTCTAATGCTTATACATGATTTCATGACTTAGGTAGGAGGTACAGAGGGAAGAAGAAAAAGGCATTTTTGGCACAAGTCTTAACTAAGATAAGGCTCAAATCTTTTAAGGTGTTGTAGTTTGTAGCCAATACTATCTTGAAGTGAATTTGGTGAAAGTGTATTAGATTTCAGGGAGTCAAAGTGATTTGCCAAAATAATAAAATCTGCCCACAGCACAGCTATTTAGTAAAGCCTAAACCCTGAGGACTGAACGTAACAGCACTATAGACCCAACCTGTGCTAGGAGGAATAAAATTAAAAAAAAAAAGTCAAGCAGAAAACAGCAGCAGCAACAGCAATGTACATTGGACAAACTCATTTTTATACTGGAAATAACTGGTAATCATTTTTTTGACAAAACATAACCCAAGCTTGAATATTCAAAGCCTTTGCTCTAGATCTTGAATGAAGATTTCACACCAGTAAGGTATAAGAATTATTCATCCTGCTTAAAAAGAGCTCTATAATTACTCCTGGCGGCTTCTGCAGTTAGCCAGCAGCATGTAAAGGCAGTGTAAGAGAAAGGAATTTTGTTCCTCTTCCTGTGGTGGGATGAGCAAGAGCAAAAGCTTCATCCTCCATAGAAAAACCCGTGTGAATATTAGGGGGAAAACACTGAGAGACAAACAGAGCATATGGAGCACAGAGGGTCCCAAACCACACCTTTAACTGAGAACTTTTGGGGTTATAAAAAAGGTAGTAATGGGTTAAGATGCAGTCATGATTCCCTACACTCAAGAAAAACAGAGAAACAACTTAGGGCTTCATGCTTACGGGACAGATAATAATGATGTCTAGGAGAAATCCAGAGGACACCTGAGTATCAGTCCCAGTAACCACCACTTAACCCTCTTGTGCTAGAGTGTCATTTTAACAGTAATGACTAACCATGTCAAATAACTTCTTTATGAAGTAATCATCATGGTGAAGTGACACTAAAAATACCATCTTTGATCAAAATTAGCACATTACTGAGACTGATAGGGGCAAACCACATTTGACTGAGTTACTGCTTCAACCTGTTTGTATGCTAAATAAGCTATGTTTAAACAAATCAATTTATAACCTGTTTTAAAGTACCATTTTGCAATAGCGCATGGGTCCTTTTCAAGTGCTACAGCTGCAGAAAGGTAATTGTGGAGTGAAAACCAGGACCACTTAAAAGAAGTATTATTTTAAACCTGACGCAGTGTGGTGTATTTGCACAGCAGCAGCCCTTTCTCATGATCTGTAGAACAGACGCTGTATTAAAACTCTATCCTTAATTGTACACCTTTCCAAACTTAAAATCTAAGGAAGTTATGACATACAGAATAAACAGACTCCCTAGATAAACCGAAGCAGTGTTAACAACATTGACCTGTAAATAAATGCTCTGAATATTAGGCTTTGTTGGCACATAGTGAGAGAAAAGTCATTTGTATTACCGAATAGCTGCCACCCCATGGCCGACTTCATGTATCACACCACTGATGAGGATTGCAGAGAAGAAATAGGTCAGCTGGCTGACAGGCAAATTTACACCAGGCACCTGTTGATGTGGGCATGACAACAAAACAAAACACAGGAGGAAACCAAGAGGTACAAAGACAAATCATTCTGCCCCTAAACTTGCTGCTCTCACTCAGCCTCTTCAGACCCGCAACAGAACAGGGGCCGTTCTCATGCAGCACTATCAGTTTGTACCTTTTATTCTAACTTATTCAATGTATTTTAAAATATATTAAATATATATGATTTTCTTAAAGGTCAAAAAGCTCTCCAGGCACAAAAGACTTCCCCCTGCCCTAACTATTCCCCACAGCCCTGACTGAATGTGTCCTACTCTATATTAAGCTTGAGAAGTTTATATAAATGTTACACAGACTCCCACTCAAATGAGACAAGCTTGGCAACTGTGAGCATTAGTTTACAATTTCCTGCAGCCAGTCATGTAGCTATAGATAAGACCCACCCTTCAAAAAAAAAATTAAAATGTATGACACTTAAAACACTATGAGCCCTAAAGTTCAAAAAATGAGCCTATAACTGGAATTGTCAGTCTCCTCTCTCCCTGTCTAAATTACAAGACTATCCCAAATTTACAAAGTCGAAAATGGATAACTTGTTTATTGTTCAAGTTTTAGCAGTCTACATATGGCAATTTAACCTTTTTAAAAAAAAACACTTGAAATGAGTAAACTGTTTTAATCTACATAATACATAATATGCAGGCCCCTCACATTCCTCCTGTTGCTGTGGATTCCTATGACTCCCCAAGTCCTTCATTGCAGCAGTCACAGGACACCAACTCCTTCCAGATGGGCTTCAAAGCAGTCACGAGTCAGACAATGAGGAACCACCCCTGCTTTCCTCCTGATGTTCTTTCCTCCTGCTCAGTTCCCATTCCATCAGTGGCCATGCCACAGTGGGATGATAAGGCCACTTCTGCTGCTTGCTCTGGGACAGTTCCCCTGTCTGCTCCACAGCTCTGCCCACTTGAGGCAGGGTGCACTCCAGTACAGTCACTAACAGTTGATGTGAACACAACTTGAATTGCAATCCAGTGGCAGAAAACAGATGCTATGGGCAAAAATTCCTGGCCTTTCTATAGGACTCTCTAAAAACTACCCTTGTGGGACACAAAAGGCTGCAGATACAACTGAACAGATCCTGTTTGATCCTGCCTTCATTCAGTCCTGCACATTCCTGTTACATGCATTCACCTATCTATGCAGCAGAATTCTACAATAGGTTGGTGAGACAATCTAGCTGAAAGAAATCCTTCAAAAGACTGTTTTCATTAACATTAAATCGAATCATTTCACAAATTTTGTCCAGAGCATGATCATGACCAAGATATTTATCTTAACTGGCACAACTATCGTACCTCACGGTATGAAGACAGCTGCTCTTCATTCGTTAAGCATCCATCGTGGCACTAACGTATCAGTTAACTGGCACTGCCAGTGGCTCACTGCTCCAGGCACGTGGGAGGACACAAACAGATAGCAAGAGCTGCCAACTTAATACAATCATGACTATAGCGTGTTATAACACAGCACTGGATGCTTTCAAACTTCATGTCAAAGAAGCTAGCTTAAGATTCACCTAAAAGGAAGCTAACTCTTATGAAGGGTTCTGAAATCAATAGCGGTATTTTGTTAATAAGCATCGTCATCTTCTATTTCATGGTCTTCTGGAAATGCCTTTAGTAAAAGAAGATCCTTTGCTAGTAACTGATCTGTCTCTTTCCCACTTTTGCCAACAGGCAACCAACACACAAGGGGCCAGCTGAAGTAAAACAGCCCAGTTACCTACAGATATGTATTTTAGATAAAGCACATGACTGAACAAAAGAGGAAGGGTACAAAAATCTTAATCAATAAAACATAAGCAGAACTGTATCATCCCCCTCTCCATAGCCAAAGGCTGAAGTCTAAACAGATTTATGTTACAGGCCAAAGTTGAGTTAAAAAAAAAGTTGTCTTTTTTTTTTTTTAAAAACCTAATTCACTCTCCTCCAAGCAGTCAAATACAAATAACTAATTTAAATGAGAAGGTCATCCTAACTGTTCTTCACCTCTTTGCAACCACGCATGGGTCACATTTTTCTGTCAACTTTTGCTAGCACATTCCTCTCAAAAAGAATACTGAAACTCTTTAAAGGCACAGTTATACAGCTGTGATCATTCAGAAATGAAAGAATGAGGTAGGAAAGAAAGAGGACCACAAGTCAACTTAGGAGAAGCAAACTTGTTCCCATACAGGACATTACATTACCCCTGTACATTACATCTTTTTCCAGTGACAGTTCGTCCTCAGTTTGAGTGCAGTGACACTGCCAGTAGGCAGTCACTGAAGCATCCATTCCACATTGAAATTGTGAACATTATTCTAGATTTCAGCTTTCATAGTTCCGATTCACACCAGATAAACTCCAAATGCTCATCTTTACTTTAGTTGCCTGTACGGTCATTTGCAAATGATCACTTTACTCTGGTGTCACAAAAGTGCGTAGATCATACCACGATCTCAGAAAATGAAGATGTAAGGGAGGCTTTTCTTACTCCAGAATATAACAGACATACATGCTTAGGATAGAACCTGTTGGCATGTAAATTAAAAATTTTCTGTCTCATGTTCAACTTGTGCTCTACCGGATGCACAGACTGCCCACTTGTGTCTGATTCTGGAGATAATTCAGGAGCAGGCTGTCGATCAGGTGACTGCAGTGACAGTACCAGCAGTCCTCTGCCAGGTCTCATTGCCTGTTTTTGCCAATATATACTGCAGTGGCTATATTCACCCTGAATGCATCAAACAGACCCAAACTCTCCCCAAGGCACTGAGTTTATGGCACAGGCTAATGATAAGGCTTACTCTACTCATGCAACTTTTTAAGTCTAGATGCATGCAGTCAGCTTAGCACTTATGGGAAGGCCTATCGTGGCAGCACACAATTCCCAACTTCTGTTCACTAGACTAGCTGAGTACTTAAATAGAGTAAAATGGTTGGGCACCTCTGCTCTAAGCCAAGCAGCAGAAGGCAAAGCAATCTGACAGGACTCGCTGCATTTCTGGAAAATGACCATACATTCTGGCCAGGAAGTACTCTTTGGAAAATAAGGGTGGCTAGGAATCTTTCCAGGTTAAAACTGTTGTAAGGGTAATGTCAAGTCTTCCAGTACTGCCTTGCGTAAAGATAAAAAAGACAGTATTTGCAATTTTTCCCATTCTGTGAGATACATTCCTTTCTAAAACCATATAATATATTGCCCAGCATCAGAAATCCATAAAACAATTAAATACATTGTTATTAGGCCTTTGACTAGGTACTGCCAGAAACTGAACTTTCAGTTTCATGCTGTAAATTAGGGCATAAGTCCTTATACAATCAAAAAATATGCCACCTCCTTGCTAATGAATCTTTGCATCCACTATCACACAAAGCTCTTTACACTTCTTTCTTTTGCCACTGATGTTTTGTATTGTAATAAATGAAATAGAACTCATCTCTTCTTGTGGATTATCGATTTGCTCTGCAAACATTAAAGCCACCAGTGGCTCTTCACTGCACAGCTCAGAGGAGGCAAATTCTTAGCTCTGTTTTGTATTTTTAGTGCTACGATAATTTAGAGCTTTTCAAAATTACTAGCCAATTCTAATTCCTGAGAATTTTAAATACAAACTCTTCCACATGTTTGCCTTCATTTGTCTTCCCATCTTTTTCTACCTTCACTCCCTATTTTTAAGGCTTATAACAAACCAGCAAATTTTTATGTAGACGAGTATCAGGAGTTAGGTTATTCTTTCATGGGAGGATTTACGCATCACATACCCCATTAAGAAGCTGGTTAAGATCAGTTCACAGCTCTGAAATAAAGTCCTGAGAAGATAACACTTACCACAACTTGCAGCACACGATCATTCTGGGCTTTCGGTGCCTCAGTGAGCATCTGTGTCAGTGTTTGCATCAGCGTCTTTCCGAGAAGAATAACGGAGCCAAACATGGCAACTATACCAAACACCATTCCTATGCTGAACCTACAAAGAGAAGCAAATAGTTTAGCAGTGCATAACTGCAAGAAGACAGGGTATATTCTTTGTATGTGTAACTGCTTTAGCACAATTTAGCATGCCAAACTCATAAGGCAAAACTTACCGGATGCTACTACTATTCATGTATCAACAATCCAATACAAAAATATTAGCTAAAGGAAACTAACAACTATAATAACATATACTAATAACATTGACTAATAATATACAATATTTTCCTTTTTTAAATAAATGTTTTACATCCTGATTAATTTTCAAATATTTTTATGTTATTATGCATTCTAAATTTTATTCAGTTACCCAATACATGTACCTTCCCATTAGCTATGAATAAAAAACCTAACTAATGATATATAATTAACCATGTTTCACCACACCATAACATATTTAGAGATCTGAATCAAATGATAGGGTAGCACATGTCTTTATTTATATAAGCTTTTTCAGTAAATTTCACATCCTCCTCTCAAACAATAATAAGCACTAAAGAATAATAAATGAGACTCAATCTCTTTTTCAAAGAACTAAAAGGTACAACTGCAAGACCAGATTAAAATCAATTACTTAAAACACATTGTTCTTCTTATCAATTTATTTTTCATTAAAATTAGTGTTGAAAATAATTTCAATTTATGTCAGTCCACCTAGTGGTAATTTTTTATTCAACATTACTATTATTATTATTATTTTACACTATCTAATAGTTGAATGATGTGATACAGTTTATTTTCTAGCTAGAACACTTCAATTCACTACCAGTCCTTCTTCCTCTCACAATAGCATACTTTGCCTCTCACCATCCTTAATGAAGCTCACTGGGAATTAGCAAACTTATTTTAAGCAACATGTAATTGTAATGTTAATTAGAGAGACTGGTGGAAACATTATACAGTAATAAATTATACACATTAAAAATTAGTGAGTCATATAGAACTACTTCAAACTGAAATAGTAAAATCATTACATATGAGAGAAACCAATATGAAGCAGACCTCTCTGTCATTACTATTTCACTGAGTGTAGCAATACAGGAAATAAAAAGGAATTCAAACCTTACTGACTTTATATTTTCAGAGCAGATATAAAGTAATGCTGGGAAGGCAACTGAGCAATAATTTGCTAAACAAATCCAGGAGCACCCATACTAAGCACCCTGCTTTTTCACCCATTCCCAGCAGTGTGTGCAATCTTAGCAGGGCAAGGTGCCACAAGATAAAACACAGAAGGTAAGCAATGTGTTTCTGAGCAGGCATAGTTGCTTAATGTCTGGGCAATGATTGACAACAGTGACACAACTGCCTTTGAATACTTTTTAAACTCTAGTGATCAGGGGATAGTTCAGTGTACAGTGATGGACAGATCTAGGATATGAGAAGCTGCTTCCAGACCTGATCTGGTATGCAGGATTACATGTAATAGCTGTACTCTTAAGAACTATGTAGAGTTCAAACCATAGGTAAAAATAGTTTCCAGATTTCCAGTTTTATAGCATCTCCATATTCAACCTATCAATATAGGCAGCTATGTATTTTTTAGCAGGGGAGAAAGACTTATACTGGCACAGTGCAATTATGGCAACTAGGCTAGTTTGGTTTTATCATCAGCCTAGTGAAATAACCATGTCTATTTTAAGGCTGAGAGGCACAGATGTGCTTAAGTTATTGACTCTGTATTTGACAGAAGAATAAAAATCCTGAATTTATACCATAAATAGAGAAATTTGGGTCTCCATCTCCCCCAGTTGTAGAACTGGCGGTTGAAGAGAGCTGTTTGCCATCGCATGTGAAAAGGAGAGACGCTCAAGCCATATGTCAGCAGCCAGTCTTCATAAGATGCCTTCAGAGAGTTGGATGACTGTAAAACAATGAAAAATTAGTTTAACCAAAAACTTAGAGGAAGATTTTGCATTATGTGACTAAGCAGTAAATGTGGTCTGTTTATAAGAATGTATAACTTCAGGTAAATGTCCTGCACATTATTTATATTTTGACACGTAGGTGTGACATGTAATATGAAAAAGTTATAAATCACAACAGTTTTAGGATGGTGAGAGGGACTGAGTATCCAGTGTTACTTGACAAACTTATCTGCAGTATTATCTGACGTTATAGACCAATAGACATAATTTTGCAATATATTATCTGACACTTGTGTCCTCAATAGGCTTTACTTGGCCTGCTTCATGGAAGCTAGCACCAGAAACCCAGCTGAAGGAATGCTTTCCTTGGAGGTGAAAAAGGAACTCATAGCTCAGGAAAACTGCACCAGAGCCTTAAGCCTTCTGACATTGAGCAGTTCCCAAGGCAGGAGTGTCTCTGACATAACCCAGACAAATCTTCAGAGCTGTCTGACCTGAGCACTGTTCCCAAGTTTCCTTATGAGCAGCAGCACCTACGGAAGACATCAGGAACACGTAGTTCACCACAGGCTCCCCTCTCCCCCCTGCAAGAGGAACTTCCCAAGTTTCTGGCTGTCATCCATGGTTCTTTAAACAAATTTAGAACTTGCCAAGTTCCTTGCATGCCTCCTGTCATGTTGCGGTGGTGGTGGTGAGTGAAGATCTCATCTTGCACAACTATATTCATAGCTGTTCTAATTTTGTTGAATTAATTAAAATTTGAACACTAAAAATTTATTTCAAGTAACAATTTTCTTAGGACACAAGACCCATTTACTCAAGTCATTGTTTATTTATCACCTATTATACCATTTATCCTTTTAACCTATATATTCCTGTGTCATTTCCTTCTTCTTCATCCTACTGATTTCTGTCACATTTTTGTTCAGTCAGTTGAGGACACCAACAGAAATTTTCATCGTAATGTATTCCCTAATCAACACTAGTCACTTCCTATGACACCACTAAATTTAGTGTCCACAACCAGATCAGCATTTACTAACCCAGCATTTGCTAAATTTAACAGAAGAAATCACAAAGATGATTACACTTTTACAAATGATAATACATAAGCCAAAGAAACAAAGTAAAAGGTCTCATATAATCTACCAGATAATTAAGAACAACAATACATATGACATTAAGTACCTCTGACATGAGAAAGTGTCTTTTGGGAATTAAGTAAACACATCCTTTTCATTCACACAGAGTCCAAAAAAACCCCCCAACCAACCGCATATTATTATAATAAAGCTAATTTGATATATTGATTTGGCACTTTAAAAATGTGTTCCTTTTATGACATGCAAAAAACACTTTCCCCCTAGAAATGCCACAAATTCATCCCTTCATATTCATTCCAACTACATCAATTCCACTGTACTAGGAAGGCATAAATAACTACAAAGTTTTCCATTAGAAATATGGGATTACTGACCATACATTTGCCAAAGCAGGGGGGGGATGGCGGGGACAAGGTACCAAAAATCATTTTCCTTTTGCATTTTCTCACAAGTTGTGTAAATGGTTTTCGTGACCACTACATGACTGCATCCCTTTGCAAAATATATTAAAAAGCTCTATGCAAACGTTGCTCCCGTCCTGAGCCCAGCAGGATCACCACATTACCACGTGCACCCTCACACCCTGGTATGAGGTATGTGTTTCATTTTAAGCTTCCTTCACACAAGGCCTTAGCTCTGCTTCTTTAGGTTGAGTTCTAATGATCTTTGTTATACTAATTTTATTATAAAGGCAGTACCTTTTTTATTTATGCAAGCCTTAAAAACAGTGAACGTTTGCTAAATACTCCAGAAGCTCCATAAATAACTGCCAGCAAGCAGGAGTCCTTAACCTTCTTTGCTGACAAAATCTGTTCAAGAGCTCTGAACCATTTCAGCTTCCTGACCTTAAAAGCTGAAGGCTCACCTTGACTGAATGCATCTAATGCATCCTTTATTTCTCATAGCAGAAGGAGGGACAACCTTCCACCCTTCGCTCACTCCTGATCCTTCAGGCAGAATGAAATGGGATGATTTAGGATGCTGGGGAGCAGAAATTTAGGGGTCTGCCTGAGTAATTCCCTTTTGTAGGATTCAAGCTTCAAGGGAAACTTTAGTGCCAGTGGTTCAACGAAGAGCCACAAGAGGGACTTAAAATTCGAAGTCCCAGCTTGATTCAGCACATTTTTCGTTTGCTAACACAAATGTATCTTCTAAGGTAACTAGCAATATTATCATATGTGAATTTATTTGTGCAAAAATGCATTTATACACACAATTTCACCCTCCATATAGGAGACTTCCTAAGAGTTGGACTGCCTAACAAAATATTTGAAATCTGAACAAAACCAGTAAGAGAACTGAGCAAAAGACATTGCACATTAAACAAGATTACAGAAAAAATATCAACTGCAAGTTGCAGCACACATCATTCTCTTGCCAAAAATATCAACAGGATCACGCATGGAAAAGTACTCCTGTATTATTTTTCACTCATGCTCTGTATGTCCTTTTGTTCTAATTAAATTGTGATTTGAGGTCTAAGCAGGGACTGCTTTTTGCTACAGTTTCTAGGAGCCTTGGGTTATGAATGTGGTGGGAGATTTACAGTACTAGCAATAAAACAAGTAACCCTGAGCTTCCTTATTATATAAATATGGTTATTTAATCCAAATTCTACTTTAACAATGAAATTTATCATTGAGATGCACAAACATGAGATCTACCAGTAAGTTCACTGAAACCCAACAGCTCCCACATACTTCCTGACGATTAATAACCTTTGCCAACTTTTAGTTAAAAGATCAGTTAAATTTTAACTCCTGGACTCTCCTGCTTCCT
This sequence comes from Podargus strigoides, assembly GCA_028020825.1. Lineage (NCBI taxonomy): Eukaryota > Metazoa > Chordata > Aves > Caprimulgiformes > Podargidae > Podargus > Podargus strigoides. The sequence continues at coordinate 3,160,328 of CM051641.1, read as the reverse complement.
GTAGCATTCCAGGCATTCCCCTTTCTTGTTCAACACAAATCAGGTACTAAATTGGCTCCAAACACCATGGGGTTTATTTTTTTCCTCCTGTGCTGCTGCTAAGCTCCAGCAGAGGTGGTAACAAGGAGTGGCTGTTCTTACTTACAAAAGTGAATGATTTTAGAGTCTACTGCTGAAAGAGATCTTTAGAATGTCAGAGATACAAATGGGTCTCAGCATTGTGGCACAACAGGTTCACCACCTGAATTCACCTCTTGCTTCACACCCTAAGATTCTTCATCAGACACAAAGTTACTGTCAAAGGAAAACCAGCCTGCTGGCTGACCTTTCTGGCATGTCTCGCTGCAGTCAAGAGCTCATTTTTCTGGTACCTAGCCAATTTTCTAATCTGTTTCAGAACAATGCCATGTTTTTTTTCCAAATACCTAATACCTATATGTAATACAATTTGAAAAATAGTCATGTAAGTTACTGTATTTTTATTGTCATAATGTACAGGCTAATATTTGGCAATTAATAGCATTCATCGTTTACTAAGCTACATTTGCTTTTCAGTGATTAGCAGCAGGGGGAGCCACTTATTTTTCCAAATTTTCTCATCACCTAAAATTTCCTGTATTTCTTCTCATATTTTACAGGAGTGACAAAATGAATGATTTTTACTTTGAAATCGCTAAGCCCTATCTGCACTTGGCAGAAACAGATGCAGCTCCTGGACTGTAACATTAACATCCAAAAGCAAGGGAACTGCAGACCAAACCTTTCATTTCATTTTTCCTCATATTTAACTAGCGTACATCCAATTTTGCATATATACTTTGCAATTTCAATCATCTCTCCAAAATCAGACCTCGAGCTTTAAAAAAATCCACTTGAAACTTGCGCAATGCACAAATGCATCCCTAGACACAGTGAATAAGGTCTTGTTGGTGTATTTTCCTTTCAAACCTTCCCCTCTCCATCAGGAGGAAAAAGATGAGTCTCACATACTCTCTAGATTAAAGTTTATTTCTTTAAAACGTAATCGTATTGAGCTCTGTCTCAACTTACTTTTTCAGGAAAACTGAGGATATTCAAAAGAAAAAAAAATGTGCATTAGTTATGTTTTTACATACAGTAATTTTAGAAAAATAATCATTCTTAAACACATTACACAGCAAAGTTATAAATTGAGGCTTTTTTTTTTTTTTAAGATAATAATACTTTAAACTCCAGAAAGCACGTTAAAGCGCCACAGAACTATTTAAACAGTAGGCTAGAAGCCGGCTTCGCTCACGTTTCCCAGCTTTGGTCCTTTAAACCAGCCCCAAATCTCTGCAGCCGGCTGGGGGGCGTTCTCAACCCCAGCGGCAGGCGGAAGCAAAACACCACTTCCCTGCGGCTTCTCGCAGGGCTGAAGGGCCCTGTTTTTAGGACGGGGCGGCTTGCCCTGGGCGACAGGATGGCCTCAGCAGCCTGAGGGACGGCAGCGAGGCCTGGGGTGCTGGCACAACCTCTGCCAGCCGCACCCTGCCCGAGCTCCGGAGCGAGGCACAGCCCATCGCCCGCCCAAGCTCAGTGGGGCGGGCAGGGAGAGCCGCGACTGCCTTCCCCGCTCCCGGCCGGCCCGGCCCCCGCCGCCGGCAAAGCCCGCAGCCTGGGGCCTTGCGATCAACGGGAGAAGGGCCCGAGCCTCGCGCCGGCCGTTACGTTTGACTGCAGAGAGGCCGGGCGGCGCCAGCGCGGCCTGTCAGCCCAGGCAGGGGGGCGGCACCACCGTCACCGTGTCAGGGGAGAGAAGGGGAGGTCGCGGCCAGCCCTGGTGTTTCGGAGGGTGGGCGAGGCGGGAAGGCCTCTTCCCGGTGGCGACTCCAGACCCCGCCCGGAGGGACGGGGCTGCCGGTGCCCTCCCCCCGGCCTCAGCGGGATGCGAGGGGGAAGCGGCGCTCCTGTTCCAGCGTGCGCGGGACCCAAGGCTCCCGCTCGGCTCTGCGTCCAGCCCTCACCTTGAGCAGCGTATCCACTAGGTAGATGGCGCACCAGCCCCCCAGCACGCACACCACCACCGGGATCGGGATCATTGTTGCAGCCGAGACGGTGACGGCGGCCGCAGTTCACACGGAGGAGCACCGGAACTAAACCTGCCCCGGAACCTTTCTCCATCAGCTATACTGCCCGGTCGGACGCTTCCGGGCGCCGTGTCGAGCGACGGCAGGTGCTGGAGTGACGTCACGCGCAGTGCGCAGGGGAACGGGGTCGGTTCCGCAGAGCGCATGCGCAGTAAGGCGGCTGCCCCTGCACCTACGCGACGGAGAGGGGCTGCGCGTTGGGGTCCGCCCGGGTCGGCGGGAGTCGTTCCGGGGCTGGGTCGGTGCAGCCTCCTTTTGCTAAATTTACCTCAGCTATTTGTGTATCCGCACGGCGCGAAGAGGTGTAGCGATGTACGCACGTGGGCTTTTTATGTTACTCGTGGAATGACCGAGGCAGTTGCAGGCCTCCCTCTGTGAGGGCCCGGTCGTGGCCCTGCAGGAGGACGAGCTGGAGACCTCTGGAGAGGATGTACCTCAGGTGGTCAGAACATGCGGGAGAACAGAACACGATTAAAGCAGACTCTGGAAGTGCTTCAGTGATGAGGGAGGGATAGAATTCCCTTTAACTACTAGCATCCTTCCAGAGATTTAACACTGACTTCATGGCACAGCAGAATCATTTCATGCAGCTTGTTGGAAGAGTGACTTTCAGGCAAGCGCTCTCCAGGCCTATGTGTTTCCTTCCCATTTGATTCTCCCATTAATTCTCTGCTTTTATGCCTCTCTCGATCTCTCCCACTCCTTTTGGGCATGTTTTTCACTGTTACTAGAAATGAGATGTGCCACAAGGTCGCTAATCTTAAGAACTCATTTCTCAGGGACTTTCCTAGTTTAAAAACTCTCACTCAGAGCTTGAACACTGAAAGCAAACAAGTATGCAGATTTAGCACAGGTTAAAGGAAAGTCCCTCCCCCCTGTGAAAAAGATGCACTATCATGTCCTCAGTTTTCTCATGATTTCTAAGGAATTTTCAGGAATCAAGACAGAAGCAGTGGGAGAGCCCTCTGCAGTCCACTTTTTCCTGGGTGCTCCAGACGAACTTAGCTTGGCCTTGGCTTGTGAGAAATTACTCAGAAGGACATATTTTTCCTTCAGATGCTTATTGCATCTGTCCTTCAGCTCTGATGCGTTAGTCTATGGGTTCACAGACCATTCTGTGGGGTTGCTATTAGGCGAGGAGTTCATGAAACCAACCACAGCCTGTCTTTTCCACACAGAAAGCTTTGTAGAAGTTGTGTTTTTAAAGAGATGTACCAGTGGCTGTCCTTTGAATCCAAAACCGCAGCAAGTCCCCCTTTGCTAGAAATAAAGTGGGTTTAATGCCTTTTTTTCAGTCACATTTTCAGATTTCTCAGTTCCTTGTTCCATACATACGCTTCTTCATCCTGTCCTTCCCAAAAAAGATGTTGTTGAGCTTTCCTTATGCTACCAGCAGAAACAACATCTCAGGTCTGAACTCCCTGGCTCTTCTCAGCTCCTTTTTTTTCCACTGGTAACATGGCATTGCCAAGGGGAAGTGAGAATAAGGGGTTGTACCCAAGGAGATGGTTAGATCAGCAAGCTAGGGGAGATAGCCCTGGCCAATCTCTCATCGTTGACCATTGTAGGGGGCAGAAGAGGAAGTGAGAACTGGTAATGCATACCTGCTTTCACTTGTTCTCTGTTTGGTGAATTTGTCTTTCACGTCAGGGATGGTTTTCCCCCACATTTAGATTTTCCATTGTTCTTAAACCCCCACCCTTTGGTGTGAGCTGTTGATGTTGACCAAAGCCTTATGAGAGCTTTGGAAAGAATTTTATTCCAATGTAAAAGCAGAAGAATTATAAGAAATTTATCAAGCCCTGCATGCAATCAAATTTGAGTTTGTGCACAGACATAGACAACTTTGAGATGTCCCCAGCATCTAAAATAAATCATAAACAGAGTCACAGAATAACCACACCAGACCATGGCTTTTCTGCAGTGGTTCCCAATCTAGCAAGTTCAATTGCAAATCATTGAGAAGTTATGCAAATATGGTTAATTCTACACCTTACTGATTGAAAACTCAAGTTATTCCATAGATTAACATGCATTTAACATAAAAATACAAAATTTATATTAGTGGTGATCTTTGGAAGCAATGGAGGGGAATTTATTCAAATAATTAAGAAGATGAGTACTTTTACTAGTGGCACTGTCTTACTGAAATCAAGCGTCATGAAATGGGTGTGTTTAAATTATCCAGTCAATAAACAGCTTTTGCAACATTATTGTGTTTTCCTTCTATGTTCACTTAGTATACTGTATGAAATACAGACCTGAATTTTATTGAGTTGGCATAGAAAATGGCAGTGCAAATAAAAAGGTATGCAACTAAAATACACAGTCTGTATTTTATTGCTAGGAAGTTTATCACAAGAAAACAGACAAAAATGACCATTTTCTAGAATGCAGAAGATGATAGATATTGTGAGTGAACTGCCAGCCTCACTACTTTTACTTGTGTAACTTGAATGGGTATTTTGCCCCTGGCAGAAAGGCAAAGTTAATCCTTGTTCTCATGGAATAAAACTGTTGCATACTGTGAAGTGTTACAGGGAGAGATTGTATTTTGCATTTTGAAAGCTAAGGTATTCAGAATTAAAGATTTCCCCTATAAAATAGTTCAGGAGGTAATGCAGATATTGATACACTCTACCACTACTTGTTTTTCCTTACAGCCAAGGATTAAGCTAAAGTAGTGACTAAAGCAAAATGTCATACAGTAACCAGGCTAGTGCACAGTATCCATATGTTGTTACAAAGCGGTGTAACTATTAAGAGTTTTAGTAGTCACATTTGAGTTTTGCATTAATGGGAAGGCATAGGTGGACCTCAAAAGGGCAAATACCTAAGAATGTTAGGATATATCGTCATCATGCAAGAGCATCTAAGTCATGCAAAAACTTGGGGGAGAAAAAGAGTCATCTCTTAAGCATAAAAATGTCACTTTGCAAGTAAATACCAAACAGAATGTGTTAATAATACATTAATTAAGAAAATATCAAGTTCAGTTAGCGGCTTAGCATCATAGGCATATTTTTCTAGACATAGTAAATATACTTATCTTAAAATTATCAACTTGTCTAATAATTAAACTGTTCAGTTGTGATCTATTATTGAAGTAGATGTATGATTATTCAGATATTGCCATAGAAGACACATTACAAAATCAAAGTAAAACCAGTCTTATCCACACTTTAAAAAGCTCTGATGTTAGAGGGGTTTGCAGGCCTTCAGGGAAATTGTACCTGCTTGCAGTTCATTGCGGGCTCAGGCATAAAACTAGTGAAGATGTGGATTTTGGCATGGAGAGCTTGTAAATTTTGCCAGTTTGAAGACCTTGCAGTCAGAACATGACTTGGTTGGATAAGTGTTTGGGCCTTAAGGACAGCAAACAGGGGTTTACATATGTTCTGAGCAGTATTCGTTACTGGATTCTTGGGCATTGAGATGACCTGAACAGGGGAAAGGAAGGCTGGAACAAAAAGTGGCATGATTCTGCAAATGTTTGTGTGCCAGCGTAACTTGAAATGAAGGGGTGTTTTCATGGAGTGCATGAATGAGCACCCAGGTCTAGCTGAGAATTTAAAGTACAGACAAGGATGCATAAGAAAAGAAATAGATGGGTAAAGATGAAATAGATGGTCCATTAAGCCCTTATGCAGGTTAGGAGATTGCATCTGGAGGGAATAAAAAGACCAGAGCAAAGAAGAAATCTGAGACACAAGAAGAGAGATATGGAGACTGGCACACTACAAAGATGTATATAGCATTGGTTGCACATGTCTGAAGGACAAATATGTTTTCATTCAGCTTACTAATATTATTATGTGAAAATCACAGTACATGGGAAAAAATTCAGGTAATGTGAATTATAAAGATGTGCAATATATGTGGTCCTTTTAACTGAAACTCAAACAAAAAAAACCCACCTTTGAATCTTGCTGTGCTTAGAAAAGAGTGGAATGTTACAGTTTTCTTTATAGTTTTTTATATTCCAATTACAGTACAAATCACTTATGCTTTATTTGAATAGAAATGAGGTCAAAGTCTTCTATTAAGGTTTAGGATTTGTTTGCAGTATTTAATGTGGTTACCAAAAATACATGCTGGAAAGGTGGGATTTTTTTCACCATTTGTTAATTACTAATGTCTAGAAGAAAACAAATTATAGGTCTTTCTTAATTACTATCAATTTCCAGCATTTACCCATCTGTCATAATTCTGTTAGGCACATCATGACTGAACTTGCATCTAAAAGAAGGTCCTCCAAAGCTGTTGCACTCCAAGGAGAAATGGGCATTGGATTCTAAAAAAAAAAAAAACAAAGGAAAAGAAGAAACTTGAGAGATGTGGCTCAAATGTCATTCTAGAGTCCAGTTCTGTAAGAATATTAGTTTGAGGCTTCAGGTACTCATTTTAGCTGATAATCTTGCTTGCTCAGCTGTTGGGCTTTGTAACCTCCACAATCATTTAGAAGATGTACGTGAGAAAAAGCATGGAATATTTACTGCAGAGTAGCTATTCAGCATTAGCTCCTGTGTTGGGATCCTTTTACAACTTCAAAAGTCTGTCCTTGAAAATGAGTTTACTTAAACTGCAGGAAAAAAAAAAAGAGTGCAGTCCATGAAAGAAAAGAGCAACCAAGGAAGCTGATGCCATACAGCTATTGTGGGGTTGTGTTTTTTTTTTTCTTTAAATTGCCTCTGAAGTCCCTAAGTACACAAATCCATATCCTACTGCAGAATGTAAAATAAATATAGAATAGTTTCAGTCTAGCAGGTATTGTTTCATGCTGACTGTAATCTGAAGTAAATGCACATGATAGTATTATACCTATGAAGTTTGAACCCCAAAACCTCTATGGCAGCCTTGAACCCTAGGGAAAGAAGTGCATTTAGCTTGGTTAAGTCAAAGCAACATAACACTTTGAAGAAAGCAAAGTAACTTGTAGTTCGTTATTTAGCAGACTGTTAAAGCCTGTAGCACTTCTATTCACGTATGCGTGCAGGGCATTTAGCTGTTCTGAATAACAGGAACATCTTGCACAGGATGAGCTGATGAGGGTATCACCGTAACTGTCTGCCTGGACTGTACAGATGGCCAAAGTAGCTCCCAAATTTCTTCATTGTACAGCATAGCACTCTGTTAAACCAGCACCGAAGATTTAAAACTACTTTGTATAATTTCCTAAGAGAAACTGTTTATAGTATTTTTAACACTTGAGATTTAATATTGTATTGGGAAAAATCATTTAGAAATTAGCAGCTGGATGAGTTTACTGGTCTTTCTGTCCCAACACTGATTTCTTTTGGCAATTTCTCTCTGAACAAGCACAATATTTGTATGGCAGGAAAACACAAATGATTGAAAAATGTTCCTGTAGCAGATCCAATTCAATAAAAGTAAGATTTGTATACGTATCATGTTTGACTACTTGATAGATAGGTATGACTAGTAGATTTATTCATATCTTCACTGTGGAAAGCATTCAGTCTTAATTGTCTTATTTTTCAGAATGTTGGAGGTATGAGAAGCTAAGGATTTTTTTTCCTTATGACTCATGGGAACTAAGATAAGTCCTGATATTGATTCAAACTTTAAAAGTCTTCACACCCACCATTTATGAGTCTTCTTTTTTTTTGTTGTTGTTGTTCAGGAGACACGAACCAAAGATAGCAACTGATCAATCACATATGATTCAGCAGGCTGGTGCAGTTGGCCTTGAATTTGGTCATTTTTTATCTGAAGACATTGATTTCTTTATAATGTCCTTGATATTCTGCTTCCTCCAGTCCATTGCCTGATCGCCCTTGTTCTGGGTCCATCTTTCTACCAGGCAGATTTTTCATGTCTCAGCCATGTCTTTATTCCTGTTAATATGCCATTTGGATGAAGAATCATCAGAAATTAATCTTTGTTCTCTTTGCTAGAGTGCAGATGATTGCTCTACTCGAGTCTACTACATTTGCTTTCACAGCAGGAGCATAGCTGTGTATGAGCTGATTACCTGCACAGCTACAATTTTATTTTGTGCTTTATTACAAGAGATAAATACATAGCTTTGCATGATACTGAGTCCTCAAGTTCTCTGTACATCAGTACCTAGTTCTTGTACATGCTTGGGTCAGATGGGTACAGAGGCAAAATTCCTTACTGCACATCAGGTGAGGTCTTAATCTGGCTGTTGAAGTCAAGAGCTAATAGTTCAGCAGATGTAATCAACTGATGAGGATGGCCTTCATCAAAATAAATCTATTATGTGATTGAAAAAGATAATAGATGCCTATTTGAATTATCCTGATTTGTGAAAATGATGAATAGTCTTTCAGTTCAAAATTTCACCAATGATTCAGTCAGTTCCTATTTTGTCAAACTTGTTTGCCCAGAAGATTGTCATGTTTTTTGTTTCTTTTCCAAATTATACTGAATCATTATAGCAGACAGGATGTTTACAAAATCTACATCATTTAAAATTCATATTCCCTTTGAAATCTGCCAGTATCCTTGCTCTTTCTTAAGATATCAGCTTTGCCAAGTATAGAGGATAAAATTTCCCAGGAGAAAAGTGGGAACAAATTTGTTTCTTTTATATCCTCATCACATTTCAGTTACTCAAAACATTTTGGTATGTAAGAATTTTACAGAATATAAAGCAACAGAGAATATGGCTTTCGGGTAACTCAGTGGTCAAAGCTATGATCTAGCATTTGCATGAGTTATATTCATAACGCAGTTCTTAGAACTTAATACAAATTCTTAGATGATGCTAACAATGCTATTAAAAGATGCTGGAACTCTGAAATTTAGAACAAGGTCACTGGCAGCCTCTAGTGAGACCATCTTCTTAATACAAGGCTAATTATTTCTTGATGGAACAGTCTGTGATAATAATCACTATGCTTTTATACGGAAAAGAAAGAGCATGCAAGAGCTGAATTAATATTTAGCAGTTCAGAAATGTCACAGGAACAAATCAGCTAATTTAGATAAATTTGTTGATTTCCTGTCCACTAGATAATAGCAAACATTTATGCGTGCTATTTTATGTCATTCATTATTTAAATAGCCTGATGTTATTGTTGTTGCCATAGTGGTACAAGTAGAAACTCAAGAGAAAGCGCTTGGTTTTTTTCTTGATAATAAGATACATACAGAGTGCGGGAAACTGGGAGAAAGAATCAAACAGCGGATATTTCCTTAAACAACATTTCCTTCCACAAAGCAGCTGAAGTCTGATATTCTTTCCATAATCGAGGATTCAAAATTATTTTCAGTTTAAAGAAAGAATAAGAATGGGCTCTGATGCCTGGTAATTGCTGCCTCCACTGTATTTTAAATTTTTGTAGTTCTGTCTAACCTCATATGAATGGGTACCATTGCTAAAAGTCTGTCTTTCATCAAGCATATGTGCCAAATCATTGTTAGATGGACTAGATACATCTTTGCTAAGGGAAAGAGCCCAAAAGTATAAATAACATCTGTGTGAGTTAGAAAATGGATGGTGGTTGTGTTTTTTTTTTCTGGGATCCTTTACATTAGTCCTCTGATAAATCTGTCAGGTAGCAGGTTTCTTATTTTTAAATCTTATTCAATATCTTAGTTGTGTTGAATGAAAAGAATGGTTTACCTTCCATGGCAACCTTAGTTTTCATGTTCTTCACCAAACAATTCAAATGAAGGTAATTATAGGAATTAACCAAATACTTAGTATCTTAGGCTTGCTATTCTTACCTGGTAATAAACTGTAATTTATAGAGATAAAATTAAGATACAGAAGCAAGGTTTTGCATTGCCAAAGATCTATAATATGTTGCTACTATTTGGTAGTTTAAAACAAAACTCCAGCAATGTATTTTTAAACTTTTTACTTTAAAGAAGTCTTATCTCAAGTGAGCTGAGGTTGGGACTGCTCCTTTGTTGATTTGCATTTTCATTTGCATTACGTTGCTTACATTACACTAAAACATTTTGGACTATAATAGAAAAAATATATTTCCTTTGGGAGCCTCAGGAAAGTTCTATCTGTGCTCATGAGGTTTCCCCAAAAGCAAAACATTTAAGTAAGCATATTAAGTAGTGACAGCTTAAAGAAACAATTCTGACATTATACAGTGAAATACCTCAGTCAAGAAGTAAGATACGTACATGTTTCTGTTAACTGTCAGCTTCACTTTCAAAACTAATAAGTTGTTCTAGGGAGCATGTTAATTAGGCTTTTAGGAATGCAAAAACAAAAGGAGATTAACTATATTGGGATTTTCATACTTCAAATAAATACATTGTTACTGTGTCTTTTGGATCTCTGCACACCAGACAGTAGTTTTATGTAGTGTGTGTCAGTGTACCTGGCCCTAACTTGTCAGGCATTGAATCCGTCATCTGAAATGCACAGATGCGTCATTATTTACTTACTAAATCATTTGCTGTGCATATTTAGCAGATGAATCTCCCAAGTCATGGGGCTGTACATCCCACTGGTTATTAAAAGGCAATGTTACTCTGCAAAATAATGGTAAAAGTGTCTGGTTTTCCTCTTTAAAATCTACTCAGATGTAGATTTTCTGATATTAGTGATAAAGTTTGGTTTACTTCTTTTATCCCAACATTTGATAGTTTATGAATGTTAGGTATGTGACAGAGGTGGATTCTTTTCCTATTTACACATCACTAAGACTATCTATTAAATTCTTTATCACTGCTATGAAAATTTCCTGAAGGAAACAGTTGAGCTGGTATTTCTTCAGCATATTCGCAAGATGATGGGAATATAAAATGTAAGCAATGACCTACCTTTGCTAAATTAATGACATGTAGAAGGAAGAACTGTGTGTCCCAGAGCTGGTTTGTAATGTAACTACTGTAATATAAATTGAAATAAATTCATGTACAAGACCATGTTACAAGAATACATCACCTCTTCCGTTGCCTTCCTATGCTTTTATTGTAAATATGAACCTTCACAAGGGGTGTCTATGTTTAGCCTGTACCTGGCACTAAACTGTAGCAGTTGTTCTACCACCCTATGACCCCTCTCCAGCTGAGGAGGGGAATCTGAGAAAAAAGGGGGAAGCCCCATGAGTTGAAGTTGAAACAGATTTAATGAAATAACGAAACTAATACAATCACCAACATAAAGTATACAAGGTTCTACTCAGCCTCATCCTTAGGATCAGTGGGAGCAGGCAGCCAAGACAGAGAAGCCCTAGGCAGAAGAAGAACTCCACCTTCACTAAACTCCTTCATTTTATAATGAGCTTGATGTCAGTGGTGTGGGACACACCTGTGAGTCAGATTGGGTCGGCTGTCCTGACTGAAACTCCCAGCTGACTCCGGGCTACTTATGACCTGCCTGCATGGCTGGCCCATGGGTCTGTTCCTGGGAAACCAGGACAAGGGGTTATATAAAGTCACTTATCTGACTCCAGCTTTACTTTAACGTGGTCTTAACTGCCTGGGAGGCAGGACTTCAGACTGTAACAGCAAACTCGTCCATTCGAGGCAAAAGACAGGTCTGTGAGCCCTGTTGTGAACTCTGCCGTGTTTCAAGTGCAATAGTATTCTCATGCTTCAAAATATTTGACAACAGCCTTTCTCAGCCTTTCTAAGAAAACAGGCCAAGAGGTCTCCTTGGAAGGACCTGATTGCTCTGCGTACCTCCGTCAGTCTCGACCTAACACAAATGCACCTGCCTCTTGCATGTTGAGTTTTGTGTCCAGCTTGTCGTGGCTCCTTGGGAAGTGGGTAGCTATGAGTAGTCTGCAAGCTGCTAGAACAAGTCCTCAGCTTTATCAGCTGCTTCCAGATGACAGCACTTTTAGGAAAGAGGACAGCAGAGTAGTCACGGGCTTTATGAAGTGGTCTTGGAGGTCATCTTCCTCTTTGAAATACATGAATTTAAAAGAATGATTGGTCAAATAAATTAAAGTCAAGGGAAATCCTCTCTGAAATCACTATCCCAACCACTAGTTGTTCATAACAACTTTGGCACTAATTTTGAAAACTGATGGTGTTCTCCTAAAGGTTGCAAGTAGGGGCAGCAAGCAGCTAGTATAGTATTGCCCAGAGTGACACTGCTGTTGTCACCGTTAGTGTTGTGGGTCAGGTGGAGGACAGGTACAGCAGAGGAGTGATGTAGAAGAAAGTTCACTCCTCTGAAGAAGCAGTGGACAGGAGGCTGTGCCCCACACATGACTTGCTGTGGTAGATCACCTTCAGTAGCCTTCACCGAAGACAGCACTCACAGGTCGCATAAACACGGCTGTATAACATCTTACTTCCCTCGCTAGCTATTGCAGTTCCTCCCCACACTCTTTCCAAGGTTCGGCAGCTGGCTGCTATGGCCTTGTGCTGTCAGAAGTCCTCCTCCCTGTGAGCATGGCTGTCCTGCATGCAGGAACACTGCATTGAGACCCTGAGGCAGCTGCTGTGTGAGTTCACTCCCAACCCAGAAGTGATACAGTCATGTTGGTGTTGCATCCACTTCCCCTAGTTAGTCCCTCTGAGGTGAGTTCTTCATAATTATGTCTCCATAATTATTTCCTTCTCCGTTGTGGCGGTAGGGAGGCACACGCTGCCCCAAACTCTACGGGAGGAGTTGTGCCTTACTGTCTGCCAGTGTGTGCCTGGTGCTTGTGAAAAGCCCAGAATGACAGGGAGAGGGAGGGCAGGAAAAGGACCCAAAGGTGTGTTCCTTCAGCACCTCCTGCTTGACACTTGAGCCCTGGTTTTACGATGGTCAAGTGTCACAGGGGACCAAGTTACAGGGTGAATCAAACTCTATATTTAGGAAGAACAACTGGAAGCTATGACAGGAATTCCCTTTTACACTTCACTTCTCAGCTGAGTCCCACTCCAGCCTGGAGCAGCTCTCAGTGCCATCCGGGCTGAAAGCATTGGAGCTATTTCAGACACATTAAAAGGATCACAGTCAATACCTCAGCTGGTAGAAGAAGGTACCTCTTTCAGCATCGAAAGGAGGTGCACATACTCACTTGACGGTTTGGAGTTTTTCTTATATAAGTAAATAAGTAAGCTAATCTTGAAGGGGTCAATTAACAACTTGAAAGACCCTAATGAAAACTCTTTAATAACTGCTGTAAAGTGATTATAATAGTTGTGGGTTTCTGCTTATTTTAATGTCTTGTGCAGCTTATCAGTGTATTTAGAGCAGATTGTTATAGTTATTGCTTCATAGTCTGTGGGGATCTTTAAAGATTTAAAACAAAAAGTCACTTAAATACCTAGTGACTCATAAGAAGTCTAACTGTGTATTAACTCAAATTCTGTAATACATAGGTACATGCTTATTGTTTTCTGTATGTTTGTTATAGCTAGTGAATTATTATGTGGGGGTTTTGATGGTAAGAGAGGTGTTGTTTCACTGTAAGCTTAACAGGTAACTAGCAGAGACATCTGCATTACAGAAAATGTGATTGCATTTGCCTAGAGCATGTAGTAAGTTTTTATGTAACAGACCAGAAGCTGCAAAGTGGAGGTTTCTCTTCTTTCTTTGTGCTGGCTGAGTCTCACAGTAGTGTAGTTCCTGTCAAAGCCTTTTAATAAGGTAACAGACTGCAGTTCTGTGTCCAAAATACCCGTTGTGCTTGATGCCGTGAGTGCAGCGGGGGGAAAGGACAGCTTCCAGCTGGGGCAGGGGGAGGGCTCTTTCTGTTGTCTGTGCGCTACTGTACATCTCTTGTGTAGATTACAAAAGATGGTATTACGATATCTCATCATGTTTAAAGCAAATTGAATAACTCAGCTTATTATCTTGCTGCAGCACTGCCAGAAATTATTTTTAGCAGAGGGACAGGAGACAGGTCTTTTGTTTTACAAAGGTTCTTTTCAAAACACTGATTTATTTCACTGTAGTAGTTCTGTGTTTCACAAGTAGCACTGTTCACGGGTACTTTCACTGTGAAGCAGGGGAATTTGCAGGGGAAGGTTGGCATAAAAGACCTCCAAATCGAACTAACATTGCCATTGCTTTCTAAGTTTGTCTCAGCATGCAGCCCATAAAAGGTAAAAGATAAGGTGTGGGGAGGCCAAAAAGACTCTGGGGAATACAGGCTACGTGCATCTGTGTTTTGCTGGGCATGTACATGTGAAATCCTACTGTGGAAAGAAGGGTGAAGAGGGATTTTTTTCAAGTTTGCAGAGCTGATTTGAATGCCAGAAATAACTTAATACAATCAGTGCAGCACTCTTGACTCTATCTCTGAGACACATGGCAAAAGAATAAAGGAATTTAAGAAAATGAACTAATCACTTCAGTAATAGATGCATCTGTAGTCTAAGGTTTATTTTCCCGCAGTTGATGGTCAGTATTGCTCTGGAGGGAAACTCAGGGAAGGGAGGGGAGAGAGCTGGAGAAGATTGTCTATTTTTACTCAGTAGCATGCTGTTGTCCTGATTTCTCTGGCGGTAATGAGGACAGCATGAACTGGTAGGAAAATCACCTCCTCCAGAAGCAGTCCTACACAATTGTATCATGCATCCGTCTTTAGGAACTGGTGTCTGATTGCAATAATTTCAAAAGCAGACTTCTTGTCAACCCACAGCACCTCACTAGGAGCAGTATTGCTGTGCTTGTTTTAAAGTTGAGGTTCAGTGTAATTCCTTTCCCGTTCAGCTCTAGATGCCCTAAGAAGTGTGTATCAGTGTTTTTGAAAGGCACAGGCATGAAAGATGAAGCAGTACATCTTAGCTTGAATTTCTTTGTGACAGCATTTACAAAGTAGATCCACAGTGTTCTGAAATGTTTTATGTTAATTTTCTGGCTTTTGTTTCCATTTTCCATTTTGATTAGAAGGAGGAGAAGATGATAAGAGAAATTAATTAAACTTTTCTTTATTAGAAGTCTTATCTTTCCAATAAACTGGGGGGTTGTTTTGTATTTATCTTTGGAATACAACAACAGTTATTTCTAGGCATAGTAAAGATTTTCAAAAAGGAAAGAGAGAGTGCAGTAAATCCTTCTGACTTTTTGAAATCTGTGCAAATTTTGTCGTGAACTTCAGTGCCTGAGATTTCCTCTCACAGTGTAAATTCTGAAGTTTTTAAAGCTACCTACAATTTTAAGATTGTATATGTAAATGTAAAACCACAACATAAAACTCACTGGAAGAATGCTGGTTTTATTTTTCACAGTGGGATTTTTTTCTGAGTTATTAGTTTAGTGGAAGCAGTTTAAACTCAAAGCAACCTATGAAGGTGACATCCTCTGACTTAACACTGTGTGTTGGTTTGGACAGCACTCTGCAGCTGAGAGTGTGATCAGAGGGAGACCTCTAATGGCAGGTCATTTTTACTTTAAGTCCTGCTCAACATTGTACACAGATTTGAAGCCAATGTGAGAATATGCAAGAACAAGTCTTCCATGCAGCTCTGGTGATACACTTCCAGGCTGCCATTCCAGGCTGAAGCCAACCTACATCTTATCTATACTTTTCTTTGGTACAGTCTCCATGTGACAGTTACACTCTTTGGAGTACTGAAGTCTTTGACCCACTTTTGATTTCTCAGTATATTTCTATTAATCTCTCATACGTCATTTATTACTTTTTTCAATATTTTCTTTCTCATCTCAGGTTAAATATTGTGCCCAAAATGTGCTGTACTTTGTGATCAATGAGTTCTCTGGTGAACTCTTTTCTCACCTTTTAGTATTACTATTTTATTTTGCATTATAATGAGATAGGTTAAATAACCAGACTTTGATGAAGGTCTAGTCCAGTTAAAATGTTAATTTTCAGTGAAAGAATAAAATGCTGAGACAATGTTTAATTTAAACTTATAGTAGCATTTCTTTCTTGCCTTTTTTTATTCACCTTTACAGAATCTTTTGACTTCAGTGTGTTTCCCTTTGTTATTGTGTATTAATACTGTATCAGTCCATATTTCTATGCCTGCATAAAATTATATGGAAACTTCTGTTCTTTTTTCTCTTATTGCTAAAGAAACTAATCTGTATGATCCAAAACTTTGAAGAGAGGCTACTTTGAGCCCTAGCAATTGTCAAACAAAACTTTACAGTTTGACCATCTTGATCATTTTCAGTCTATAGGCATTAAAGATTTACAAGGATTTGTAAGTCAGATATGCTCATGTCTGCATTTATCAATGGTTTGTAGCAAGTTATGATTTATTTGAAAGAAAGTTTAAACTGAGAGTTCTAATAATTCCCTCGTACATACTGTGACAGAAATAATCATACATTGTTTATCCTCAAATGCTTCCCTTAATTCTTACTCATTTTACAATGCCATGAAGGTTTAAGAGATTCCTTATCTCTACTCATTATAGTTTTTAATGTGAAAGAGATAGCTCCATTTGTGGCTGTGAAAGATTAATTGGAGAAGCTCAGGTGTTCTGTCTCCTTCTGATATTCAGAGGGAATAGCTAAGCAACTCTGAAATTGAGATGGAAACAAGAGCTGGCCAGATGAAATGGATGCCTGTCAAGAGGCAGCACGGGTTAAGTTCTAGCTTATCTCCCCAAGCTATCAGAATGTCAGAGCCTGTAACACTTTCCCATTTTGCTTGCAGGGATAAGCCTCTGTCTTAAAAATGTCAAAACAGCCAGCGTCACATGTCAAAGCCATTCAGGTAAGAGACAGTATTTATGTTTCTAATATAATAAAATAATAAATCTCAACCTCCATTGCTTTGCAAACTGCATTTTGCTCCTACAGCACACTGCAGAAGTGCTAAGTGGGGATTATTCTTTCAAAGTGAAAAGCTTGGTAGATATGAAAGCACTGAAAAAGTTTGACCCGAAGAGTATCTTATGATCTGAACTGATAAAAAACTGGATCAGATAGGTTTGTTGATCTCTTGCTTGTATGGTCTTTCCAAGTGTTAGGTTCTGTCTGTTGGTGGATCAGCTAAGCAAAACATGGTGATACATCTACATAACTGATCAGCATTATGAGTAAAAGTAGTTCTTGCAACTATCAGATTTTCCACAGAGTTAATATAATGCTGGAAGAATTACAGGCTAAAAAGATGGCAGAGGTATTGAAGTTTTTCAGGTCTGCATTCCTTCAGGAAAAAACCTCACAACTTCCAATATTTGTTTAAGAAGCATTTTATTTAAAAGCCGAAGTAAAATGAGAGAAATGTTGATGTTTTCATTTAAAAAATGGTTTGTCACATACCTCCTCAAATGGCATATGCTCACAAGGATGAAGTTGGTTGTTACATACTTGTAGAAGAAACAGCTGAAGAATTATCCCAACATCATCATGAAGTGGCATCATGAAGATAGTATTTAGCTCATGCTATCATTGATTCTTGTCAAAAGGCCAAAATACCTCCTGAGCTCCATAATTTCACAGAATTTTCATTTATTTCATAAAATGCACTTGCTATCAAATTTTCCCACAAATTCAGATTCTCTTAAAATTATGTAAGAAACAAAAATGCAATTTGTAAAGGCTGATCTGTTCTCTGTTTCCCCAAGATAATACTAACTCAATGGACTGGAGTATCAAGAAGATTAATTACCCAGTGGCTAGACAGCACCCTGAAGTTGCAAGACACTGTAAAAATGCTGATTCTCTTTATCATCATCAACTCCACTTGAATAGATATGCAAACTACTGTACTCTAGTTGAAAGTAGCAGAAGCTTGCCATTGATTTCACTCTCTTCAAATTTTCATCCCTCTTTTACAGTGACTATGGAACTATTTGTATGATTAATGAAAAAACTGTAGATAGTCTATAGCTCAAAAGTATTTACATTTTACATTTAAACTCCATAGGCACATAAAAACATTTTTAAGGGATTAATTTGACTTACTGTTTTCCTTAAAGTAAAGAAGCAGTTTCAGACTCCTTTTTAGTTTTATGAGGACTTTCCATCTTCTAAATGTAAAGAAATTCTAATTTGTCCATTAAAAAAGCACATTAAATTTAAGCACTAAGTTTAATATCTTAAGAAACTTGAATTTTTGCAAAGGGAATTTGAATCATGAGAAAAATTACAGTACAAACTTTAAAATAAATCTATTAAACATTTTTCCAAAGGTTGCACTTGAATTGATGCCTATTATACTTTGAGCACTCTTAAGAACCATGACTCAAAATGTCACATTACTTGTATACACTGTGATTCGTATATTATGATCCTTTGCTATTATGTGCTATTACAGTAGGATCGGCATCTCCTGATGAATATACATTGTGCTGCAGCAATGGAAATGTAATGGTACTTTACTAACTGAAGTATTTCTTGGTACTCTTGTGTCAGAAGTGGCTTCTTTCTGACCATAGGAGATGTAACCTGAAATCTTCACTTGCCAACAACCACTAAATACAAACGTGGGAGAGTTAAAGGTAGCAACTGGTTCCCAAGAGTAGTTTGGGGCAATAAAGGACCAAAGTACTGTCAATTCCTGGTGGCACTCGTTGCTGACCTTCCCCCTACAGTGTGTAAAAGGCTTTGTAAAACTGACTGACAGTTATTCTACCTACTAGTACTACTCTTGACTTTCCCTAGAGGTAAGGGTGAGGTGTTTTCTATTTTTTTTTCTGAATTACATTCTGTTTTCTCTGTAGTTCCTTTATTTTTTAACTTGAATATGTTTATACTGAAGTGACTTTCCAGCTTATTCAGTCATCCTTCTGGACAGCTAGAAATGGCTATAATCCTGGAGAACTTAACCATAACAGCCCTCAACTCGTGCATGACTCCCGGTAATTCAAGACCAAACAGTTCCTGATCCAGATGCACTGCTTCTAGTAAAAAGAAAATAGAACACAAACACATCTCTAAGTACCAGTTTAATCAAGTCAAACCAGCAATATATGTTGTACATTGTGCTTACAGATCTTTTTCCTTTGGTCTGTTCAGGAAGACCTTAGGCCAGTACATCAGTACACATGCCTACTCATTATGAAGACTGCAGTGACATCCAAAATATGGTAGGCACTTTCAAAAACAAAGGAAGATGCAAACCCAATAGTTTTATTAATTAGTATGATTAAAAATAATAATCACACTTAAAAAGCCTGTCTAAAGGAATTACAATTTACAGCTTCAGAAATCTGGAGCAAAAAATTTCCTTTTTAGCATTTCAGTGGATGGGGAGCAGGCAAGAAAGAAATTGCTGGGGCTCATGACTCCATCCTAGCAGGCAGGTGACAAGAGCCCTGAAATGCATTTTAAAAACAAAACTGCAAACTTGTGCTGATAGCAGCACAACACAGTCCTTGCAGAGGTGCACTGGTGTATGGAATTTAGTCTGCTGTTCACCCACTGCACAGCTGCTTATAGAATCACAGAATCACAGAATCGCCTTGGTTGGAAAAGACCTCTAAGATTATCAAATCCAACCATTAACCCAGCACTACCAAGTCACCACTAAACCACGTCCCTCAGCACCTCATCTACACATCTCTTAAACACCTCCAGGGATGGGGACCCCACCACTGCCCTGGGCAGCCTGTTCCAATGTCTGACAACCCTTTCAGTGAAGAAATTTTTCCTAATATCCAATCTAAACCTCCCCTGGCACAACTTGAGGCCATTACCCCTTGTCCTATCACTAGTTACCCCGGAGAAGAGACCGAATCCCACCTCATTACAACCTCCTTTCAGGTATTTGTAGAGAGCAATGAGTTCTCCCCTCAGTCTCCTCTTCTCCAGACTGAACAACCCCAGTTCCCTCAGCTGCTCCTCATCAGACTTGTGCTCCAGACCCTTCACCAGCTTCGTTTCCCTTCTTTGGACATGCTCCAGCAGCTCAGTGTCCTTCTTGTAGTGAGGGGCTCAAAACTGAACACAGTATTTGAGGTGTAGCCTCACAAGTCATCTGCAGGAAGGGACCGGTGATGGATTAAGAGGGAGACTTACAGCTCACAACTCCAGTACCTCTGGTCAGGAGCTGTTTGCAAATCAGTCACACTTTCATTTCATACCAGAAATATTTTAATTTACAGTATTTGTTATCAGATCCAGACAGTGTTAAACTATGTCTTAAAGGCTGCTTGTTTTACCAAGTTAGTATCTCATATCTGCATATATCTTGTCCAAACGCTGACATGAATGCACTTACTGCAGATAAAATAGTTCAAACCACTTCAGTGTGACACAGATTACTGTGAAAATGCTGAAGCAGACCAAAGAGTGGTTTATTTAATTTAATTAGCGGTCTGGCACTCAGTAGTTCATTTTTGTTTCCCAAGCCATTTTCAGTCACAGTTAGTCTGTCCATCCCAGTAGGAAAAGCGAGGGCTGGGTACTAGAATTCCTGTGCTGTGGTGTGCCCTGGGTGGCCGCGGGAGGCTGACTTCTGCTTCTGCTGACCCCAGGGGAAGGAATGCCCGAGTACAAAATGAAGACCAAGAGAAGAGCTAACTCTTAATGTTTCAACTCTGCAAACTTGTATGACCACGCTAGCTGTAAAGTGCAGAGAAGTTTCATATTCCAAAAAAAGAAGCTGCTTGGAGGTACTGGAGCCTGGCGGGGGAGATGCTTAAAATTAAAAATAGCAAGGCTCTTTTTTTCCACTCCCAAATGAAATAATGGGTTAAGTACTGCGAAGCTGAAAATGCCCTGTCTCCTGGGAACTTAGGAAGTGCAGATGAAAGGTTTCATATTATCTAAACTAATGCGTAGTGCAAAAAGCATTATGAAAGAAATACCCAGTTGTCTATAAAGTACATGGCCCTACAGATATTTTCCAGCCCCACTGAAATGACAGCATCACCTTGCCTAAATAACGTAAAGGGAAATAGACAAATAGAATACAGGGAAAGGTACGTGTTTCTTGGCAAATGGATTCCTAATTTGCTCGACGTTTGATTGCAGCTGTCAGAACAGTTGTTGTTACTGAAAACAGTGGGCTGTTTTTCTGTGGTTACCCAACCTAGGGCATGATCCATAACACCACGATTTGAGCAGAAGGATGGGATTATTCATCTTCATTTAACGCAAATCAGTCAGATGGTAAACTACAATAACACAACTCGCTCTTGGAAGGTTCTCTGTTTCCGCTCCGTAACATTACTACTTCACCCCCTGCTTTTACCAGTGGGAGTCATGATATTTTGATGACATTTCCTAGGAGCAGCTTCTCTTCTGAGATCACGAGATAAGAATAGGTATAAATTGTGCCTTTAGTTGATCACACCATTTGACTTTTAAAATAATTCAGGCTAGGTACATCAGGAAGTAGATACATTTTGGCTGCTCTTTCCTAAGCAATGTTTTCTGCCATTCTTTTATCAAAAACCTTTACTTTTAAGGTATCTTTTATATGTTATGGCTATTGGCTTTCTGCCACAGATAAAAAAGTCAGACTGATGCAGTCATATGGGTATAATAAGTATATAATGAAGGGAGAACTGGTGTCACTGGAGGAGGGAGAGTGGTCCAGTGGTTTGGGTATTACGGTAGGATTTGGCTGATTTACCCTTAACTGCTGATTCTGGCACTCACTTTCTGTTTGACCTTGACCAAATTGAAGCAGACCCAGATGCCTGAAGACACTTTGGTGTCTAGTACTCATTTGTTTAAAGTCCAATTAAATCAGGGAGCATTAGACTAAAATGCAGAACTTCAAAACCTTTCTAATTAGCTTTGTTTTTCACTTTCCATCTTTAAAATGGAGATGAAAGCACTTCCCTTTCCCATGGGAGTGGTGTGATGATACATTGAAGGCATAAGTGCTCAGAAATGACTATAATGTCTATACTCCTGTCCTACCCCTTTTGCCATTTACCAGCTGTATGTCTATTTATCAGTCACTATTATATGCATCATAATTTCCTTCTCACAGGCTAATATTAACATCCCAATGGGAGCATTTCGACCTGGTGCAGGCCACCCTCATAAAAGAAAAGAACTTACACCTGAAGAAGTGGACGAGGTAAGAAAAAAAAAGGGAGTTTGAATTTTTTTTCCAGGAGAATCCCTGCCGTTGATGAAAGAAAGCCTTTTAATCAATCTTGTAGCACTACATACCAGTCTTAGGTATCACAGCTGAACATGCACTGATCATTCATGGAAATAACTGGCCACCTACTGAACACTTCATATATACATTGTTCTGGTTTTGATGCCAAGGCGCCTGTAGGAGTTAAAACTGTTTCAAAGGTGCGTAGCTCTGCTTCAACAGCAGGCTGATATCTGCTGTCAGGAAAGAGAGCCAGGATTTCACCAACAGTATTTATCTAGATGGGAATTGGTGGAATATATCACAAAACATTATAGCAAGGCTTTGGAAGAATATACTGCTACCTGCTGCCCTGCAGTGGGATTTATTGTTACAGCTTAACAATATCAGAACCTGACTTTTTTGGAATATTTATCAACGAGGAGAAATTGAATGTGTAAACTATGCACTTGCAAATTAAAAAGAGAAATTGTGAACCCATTTCCCTGCATAGGTCTGAAAATACTCCATTTTAGATTGGATCCTGTGTTTGCATGCCTGTAGTTTACAGAGAGTATTTAACACTGAGTTTTGAATATGAAATCAATTTTATACCTTAACCAACACTGATCGCAAAGGTTGTGATTAAACACAGGTTTCTGGATGATATTATAGCATCTTATTTACCATGAACTTTTATAATAAGAATTTTATTTATAAGAACTAAAAACAATGGTGGAGGAAGAGGTAGTGGGATACTCCAAACAAGAAAAAACCTCAAGTAAAGATGAGTGCTTATAGCTTCTTGGACATCTGGCTAGGTTTGGTGTTACAGTCCTCACCCAAGAACTGGTCCTGCTGGACCACAGCTGTGGATGCTCCCTAGAGCTAAGGACAGGAGAGGCTCAAATTGACCTCATAGAATAGAATAGAATCATAGAATCATAGAATCATAGAATAATTATGCTTGGAAGGGACCTCCAGGGTCATCAAGTCCAACCTTTTTCCCATCATATTCCTAACCATTAAACCACTAGACCATGGCCTCAAGTGCCTCATCAACCTGTTTTTTGAACACCCCCAGGGATGGCGACTCCACCACCTCCCTGGGCAGCCTGTTCCAGTGCCCAACCACCCTCTCAGTAAAGAACTTCTTCCTAATATTCAATCTAAACTTCCCCTGACGCAACTTGAGGCCATTTCCTCTCATCCTAGCATTAGTAATTTGGGAGAAGAGACCAACACCAGCCTCACTACAACCTCCTTTTAGGTAGTTGTAGAGGACAATGAGGTCTCCTCTCAGTCTCCTCCTCTCAGTTATCTTCCACGTGCTCTAGGAACCTCGTACAGCCAGGCTGCCTCTGACACAACTTGGCCAGGTGGACTTGCTGCCACACGGGTGAAGCAAAGCTGTCATGGCTGGAGAGAGTCTTGCCCTCAGAGCAGAGCTGTGAGAACCAGGAGGGAAGTGGACAGCCACTTAACCAGGCAAGCAGTGGCACTGCTGGTGATTCAGCCCCAAACAAGAAGCAGCCAGATTAGTTTTGGACAAATCATCAGCTCCTTCTGACCTGGTGCAGACACTTAAAATGGTCAGGCTCAGTTATATAAGAGCTATTTCTTCCTGTTCTGTCTAAATGAGATGGATTTTTTTTTTTTTTCCTGAATTTTGACAGATTTGATATAAATAGTGCTGTGTTTACAGAGAACTTTCCTGAAGAAATCAAATCCAGGCTGACTTAACTCTTCTTAAGATTTTAAAAAAACAAAACCAAACATACAAAGTGACCTTGAACACATATTGTGGCTTTCTCCCCTGGAAAGAAATCAAAGCATATTGTCTTCGAAGTAATTAAACTGGTGAAGGAATGCATGTTACTAAGCAGAAACTAATATACCATGTGTGAATTCTGGTAGTATTTGAGAAATAAAATAAATGTCTAGTGCTGATAACTAGATTTGGTTGAGTAATTGAATATTTTGTTTCTCAGTTACATGAATACTGTATGTGAGACAGACATTATGGAATGAAAGTCCTTGGGCCTGGTTTTATAGCCAATATGCAAACAAAGCAATGGGAATAAAGACAACAGAAATGGATCTTGTAATAGGAATAGAATAAAGCCAATACCATTGGACTTATCTTTTCAGCTTCCTCATCTCATTAAGTTTTCAATAGAGCTTGTGATTCCTTAGATCAGCTTTAGACAAATACAAGTTTTGCTAACAGTGCTTGGCATTTTTCGCTGTGGTTTAAAACCTTGGCAGAAGAGATGAGGGAAATACAGGTCTTACTTAAAGGGATGGTAGAGTCAGAATGGAATGTGTATTTTTGAAGGTCAGTGGAGCAGACATGTTAACATGAAAAAGAAATGGGGGGTAGGAATTTCAGAGAATAACTTCTTCAGTCAGAGTGTTTCCGTACATGTTTTATCTTTTTTTTATCTTTTTTTAAATTTTATCTTGTTGTGTATCTAAGTCACTCTTCAGACTTCCTTCAATAAAACTTAAGGCCAAGGTCTGATCTCAGCTCTGCATTGCACATGGAGTGGGTCATATAGGGAGGGGTGCAGTCATAAATAGCACACACCTGAGAGTAGAAGGGAAAGGTAACATAAATGTATGGAGCACAGTCTCCAAAACATGGTCAAAATTTGCACTGTTTGTACTATGAGAAGGAATGGTATTGTAGATGACTTGAAACAGTATTTTTGTATTTTTAACACAGTATCTGCCATAGGGGTTTGGGGGATGGTAGTTTTTCCCGATTATTCAGATTAGCTAGCTGTGCAAGAAAACTGTCAAAGGAAACAATACAAGCTCATGTCTTAAAGATCAGATAGGAAGAAAGTGTCAGTTTTCTAAAATTCCTTGTTTATTTGTTACTTGACATGGTCAAAAGTCCTTAGCATGTGGTCCATTAGTCAAAAGAAAAAAGAGGTATTTACTGACCAATAATATTTGACAGATTATAACTTTGTAATTTTAAAAATAAAGTCAAATATTAAGAATTGACTGTTCAAGGTCAATACACCTTTCCAAAAAGGGAGACTAATGAATCTAAATACTGATTTAACTCCAAAAAGGCCATCCCAAGAGGACATTCACAGAGTAACCAAAAAAGAAAAAATAATTTTATTGTGAAATTATTTGCAGTAAAATATTAATTCAGCTCTAAACCTACATGATTCCCACTGTATGCCAGCTTTATAAAATATAGAACAGGCTATATGAACCTTAAACTCCTTAGTGAAAAAGTAGTCCTTCAAAATGTTGCTCAGTCTACACTAGAAATTGTCTAAAATACATGCTCTACCTCACCTAGGAACTATAGTATAGCTGAGGAAGTACCATGGACTGAAATACTTTGGTCCATCGGGAAATTAGCTGAGATGCTTGCTGTTGTGTTGGTGCTGTTATTTAACCTGAATATTTACAGTGTCAGCAAAATAGCTGTCAGGCACTACCTTAATTCAAACATAAAATGACAAAAACCCTTCTGGTCTTACAGCTGAGGTTAAGAGAAATTAAACTTCAACTCAAACTGAGCTTGGATGGAGCTTTTGGGGTCCATAACCTACTATCACAGCTCTTCTCCAGGGCTGCAGAAGTGCATGATGGTTTTCTTCCCTGATTGGCCAGCAACTATGAGACCCTGAAAGAAATTAGATGATAAAGATGGTTCTACCACTTTTTTTTCCCTAAAATATGAAGGGCCTCGGAGTTGCCTTTAATGCTCCACTCAGTTTTCCACTAATGGTCTGACATTGTAAATTCTTACTCATTTACCAAAAGATCCACATTCCTCTGCACTGAGCACCTTCTAATTTTTTTTTTCCCCAGAAAGTTTTTAAACATTTTTGACAACAACCAATAAAA
This sequence comes from Podargus strigoides, assembly GCA_028020825.1. Classification (NCBI taxonomy): domain Eukaryota; kingdom Metazoa; phylum Chordata; class Aves; order Caprimulgiformes; family Podargidae; genus Podargus; species Podargus strigoides. The sequence goes on along the minus strand of CM051641.1, from coordinate 3,134,473 downwards.
TAACCTGTCTCTTCCTCCCTGCCCTGCCTCTCTCCCTCGCCTCCCCCCAATTTCCTTTGGGATTATATTTAGTATGAAAACATCCTTTCCTGTTTCTCAAATAACTGACCTACACTTATGCTTGCGAGATTGCTATAGCATCAGTAAGGTCACTGATATCCTTTTGTTCAGAGTGTTCCTGCTTCGACAGAGGAGGAGAAAGACAAGAAACATCTTCCAGGAGCTAAGAAACTTCCAGGTCCTGCTGTCAACTTGTCAGAGATTCAGAACATAAAGAGTGAACTGAAATTTGTTCCCAAAGCTGAACAGTAGCTGGAACAAGCAGGTGAGTAAAAGAGAGGTTCTTTGCATGGCTCTAGGAGAAGTAGGCTGATCCAGAAGCATCTTTGTGTCAAAAGATGGCTTTCTAATTGCTTCAGAGGGTTAAGGTATTTTTACAAAGCCCCTTTGGAACATTAGATGTTTGATAGTATTTTACTTCTGTATTTCAAAACTGATATAGAATCATAGAATCACAGAATGGTTTGGGTTGGAAGGGACCTTAAATATTATCTAGTTCCATCCCCCCTGCCATGGGCAGGGACACCTCCCACAGGCCAGTTTGCGCAAAGCCCCATCCAACCTGGACTGGAACACTTCCAGGGAGGGGGCAGCCACAACTTCCCTGGGCAACCTGTTGCAGTGCCTTGCCAACCTCACAGTAAAGAATTTCTTCCTAATATCTAATCTAACCCTCTTCCAGTTAGTAAAATTACATCAGGCAGTTACAATGAAAATACAGCTGTACAGAGAAGTTTCAATACAAAAAAAAAATGGTTACAGTAAGAAAAAGTTGTGTCACATAGTAGTTATCTGAATTGCCATTTGTGCCTCTTGACACAAATCCTTTTTATCATGAAGAGAGGCAGAGGAGCTAAGCTGAGTAGAAGAACATAATCTGGAATTTACTGCACTGAAACAAATGAAGAACAGAAGAAAACAGAAAGCAGTACAAAAGGGTTCTGGGAACAGAGAAGCGCTATGGACAAGGAATCTTGAAGGAAATGGCTTATAATCTGAGTGAATTGCCCCAGTATACACTGCAACATTAACTTATTTTTTATGTGCAGCATAAACGTGCCATTTAGAAAAAAAAAAAAGTGTTTGCTTTTTTCTTGCTGTGTCATAATGTTTCTGTAATTTTAAAGAAACAACAGAGGCTTTACCTTCAGAAAACTTGGGAAAATGAAAATTAACATTTTTTAAAATTTAACATTGCAGTCATCGCACTAAAGCAGTGCCCAAAAAAGATGAATTTTTAATGTTGAGGCTTTAAAGAGTTTTGTCTCTGTAAGAGATACACAGATGTAAATTTATCCCCATATTTATTCTCAAATGATTGCTATTTTCAAAGTTTAGAACAGTTTTTTAATAATTAAGAGTCTGACAGGAACATTTAGGGTATGCACAGAGATTCACTCTAACGAAAGATTTCTTTGGAAACATCAGCAACGTAAAGGGCATCTTGAAAGTTGTGAGGTCATTATGAAGTAGTTTCTGTCTCTGTCCTTCTTTCAATATTGTATTGGTTATCAGATTCTGACAGTGACACAGATTTCTGGATTTTGGATAGGACAGTCACAGATCGTATCTGAGAACTTCATTTCTAGAAGTGTTGAAGGCACAGTACTCACTGGTGAGTTTGGGTTTGGTTGCAGTGCAGAACTAAGCAAGTGCATAAATTCTGCATAAAAATGAGACATAAATCAATCACTTGCCACATCCAGCAGCCTTGAATGGTACTAAATCTAAGGACTGTCCACCATAGTGGACATGATCTGCAGCCTTGTATAAAATGGGATATAATCAGTGAACTGTTTTATGACTGGCCATGATAAGCCAGTGAAGATTATCTTTATTTGCAAGAAATCCACACTAGCATAAGCCTGATACTTTGCTTCATCTCCAAAAAGGGCTTACAGATCATCCTTTGGATGTGATGCTCTCTAAAGAATGGTAAACTAACTGATAAATAGAATATGCCTGTGCAGAATGCGTACTGATAAATGAGGGTGTTCTTTGGTTTTCACAGTTTGGAAATGAATTCTCTCTAACATCAGTACAATAAACTCTTCAAATATTCACTGACAAGGGATTTCCCTTTGTTAGTATTTTTATATTTCTTGTGGTGCTCTGTAGGAAATACCCACTGAAACAGATGGAATAACTGCAAATTCTCTGGATAATTTCCATCATGCTCTGATCCTATAACATGATCTCATAAAAGTATTGAAAGTACAGATAAATATGTCAAAAACACCAAAGGTTTTACAACTGCAACAATTATTTCTAGCACTTCCTCCTAGTGTAGTCATTATTCATCAGATAGTTTCAGTAAATTGCAAGTCAGCACAATCAATTTTGATCCATGTTTTCTTGCGCGATTTTACAGTGTGCGAACCCATCAGGAAAAATAAGGAACCTGCAAAGTAGTAGTTTGGTTCATTCTTTGCAAACCCATTCCTACGTAATTTGCACTTTAGAGTAACTTCTGTTAAATATCTTTGATTTTGCTCTTTCACCAAATTAAGAAACACGAATAGACTTGCTAAGATCATAGTTGTTAGTCTAACAGTTTGTGGGAAGGATATAATTGTTGAGATGTCATGGAGCTGGGTGCACTGAAGGTTGTAAAGTGCTTGTCAGTGAAGATATTCCTGTAGTCATCCCCTGCTGCTGGTCTATCACCTTTAATTACCTAATTAGCATACTCTTCTTTGTCATAAAGATTTTCTTTCCTCCACAGGCCTGTAGATATGTTTAATGCAGCTAGTTTTAATATACAACGAGTTGCGATTCATTTTCCTTTTCTCCATCCACATATTTTTTCTTCTCCCTTTGCATGTGCACATTTCTACCTACACAAGAGCAAAACATATGCAAAATAAAATAGTAACAAAATAGCACACACTAATCAGCTAAAGATATATCCTATTGAATAAATAATGGTAGGAAGCATTCAATTTGTGACAAACGGAGCTTGCTATGGCTGAGATTTATCTCTGATTGTTGTGATACCTCATATGAAAACTAGTATGGCGATTGCACCTGAAAATGGACTTAAGCACAAACTGGCATTTCACCTGAGAATATATATAATTACAAACACTTACTGCTGCAGCTCATGTTTGGGTTCTTTCTTCATTCTGTATCTCTTCATGTTTTGTGTCCTGAACTCTGGTGGTTTTTACAATGCTGTGGGGAGGGACATGGAGTCTGAATGATGGACTTCAGTTTTAAAGGACCTAAACCTTCAGCTAGAGTGGTCTATTCTTTTCCTCTTGAAGGAGACTTTCACACTTACTGAAGGAACTTCTAAAAAAGGCAAAAAAGGGAAATTTACTGCCTTGAAGTCACAAAAAAACTCTGTCGTGAACATATAGGCAGCACTCCTGGCACTATGTTCTGGTCCTGTTAGGAGAAAGTGTTTATCAGGATTCCCACCACAGCTCTACTCAAAATCTGGTCAGACAAGGTTGCTGAGCCATGGCTGGGTTGTTACTGACAGGATACCTATCTTGTTCGAGGTGTGAGAAACCATGCAACTGGTACTTGTAGATAATCTTTTGTCTTCACTTGGAGCTCTATGAGAGAGGGTGGTTTAATTACAGAAGCTGAGCAGCAGTTCTGTTAGGTTACAGGAGCAAGGGAGTTGCATTTTGAGCATAGAAGATTAAACAGGTAACAGAAGCTTCCCAGGTCATCTTAGACTTTGTATTACTTGAAGCATGACCTCTTCTATAACATGTTGGGAATCCTGCCTTGCGAAAAATGAGGAATCTTCTCAGTAGAGTCTGAGATTGGCTTCACTTGGGGAAGAAAGAGTGAGAAGGGGGACAAAAAAAATTAAAGAAGTCCCTTAGGTAATAGAGCGCTTATATCCATACTTAGAAGATGTTCCTTGCTGTTAATATTATTTACAAAAATTGTCAATTACTCTGGGCTAAAAATACACATTATAACTTTGTCCACTGAGTACTGCAGATTCTAATTACAGTTTCATGCTATATAGTGCTCTTAATACCTCTCTTGATGACACGCCTATGACACAATGTTCAATGATTGTGTCTTACTCCCATGCTCACATGAATCAGAGGGATACAGTTAAACTGCTGTGCAGTAACAAGCAAAGTTATTGCTGTTTTGTCCAGCAAACACATCCAGTGCCTTGCTAGCAGAGGAACTCTGACATGCTGTGAGCTCTTGAAATAGCCCCCCTCCCAGTTTTAAGAAAATGTGTTTGATCGATTGAGCTCAGGTAGCCAGCCCTCATGTGAGAGAAAGGAATTTTATGTCTAGAGAATGCCAAGGTAGGCCAGGAGCTCAGATCTCCTTAGCTGGAGTGGGAACAATGGGGTGAAGAAGGAGGATGTGCTGCAAGAATTTCTTCAGGACCTTTCTGCTAAAGTCAGAGGAGGCTTGTGGGGATCCCATGTGCAAGTACCTGAGAACAGAGAATGCAAGGAGGATGGAGCCGGGATTTTTCAGTGATACCCAGTGACAGGCCATCCCCGGACACACTCACTGTTTGGCCTGTGTTAATTGCAAAGTACTTCTTGTTTTTTCCAGTCCTTGGTTTCCTGCCATCCTGCTGTCTTTAGTTCAGAGTTCCCAGATTAGTAGCACATGGGGATTTCATGGCCAGCCATCAATTTTGCCAGGTCACTTGTGTTTGTAAAACTGTCCTAAGAAACTGGGTAGTTGAGGGGGTTTAGGAATTTATTAACACCGTATTTAAGGTTCTTTTGGTTTTCCTTCTAGTCTAGTTATGTCATGCTTTCAGACTTTAAAGAGCTAGAAATTTCTTTTCTAAAACTGGAATCCCCAGGACATAATTTAATATCAGAGGAACCTTTGAATCATGTTATCTCCTCGAGCAAAAAATGTTATTCATGTTCTGTATCACAGAGTTTCTGTGTTCAAAAGTAAAAAATTAGTTCATTGTCCCTAACATGGCCTGCAGCTGTCCATCATGAACTGAGAGTCTCTTCTCTACCACCAACGAAATGCTGTGGTAAGCCCCTAGTCTGTCATTCCTCAGGCCTTTGCAAGTCAAGGAGAGGTTTCCTTCACATTCTCTTGTTGAATGGTGGAAGTGAGAAGGAAAGCAGACTGGAGAGACTTTGCTTTCCTGATGCCTAAGAAAGCTTGAAGGTATAAATTAGGAGATTGATTTTACCGAGTAAAGTACAAGGCTTATTCTTATGAACAACGAATGCTTCTACATAAACTAGATAGGAAAAGATTGTGTTTCATGGTTTTGAAAACTGACTAATAACTTCAAAACAAACACTGAAAAACCAGAAAACATTTTGCTCTGAAGCAAACTACAGAATGGATACTTGTATTTTTTCAAAACAAAAATATACAAAAAAAGTCTTTTATTTCCAAACTGTGTTTTCAAGCAGAGCGTTTATATTACTGAAAGGGACAAACACAAAGTCATAACTCGAAGAGCTGTCTACTAATTTTTAGAACATGAGGATGTTATTTACTCCTCTGCCTTTGCCGTACTCAAGAGAGTTTGCAGACATGTAGAGATGAGCAGGCCTCTACACACAGACAGAAGAATTGTCTTCATTGAGCTTCTTGCTTTGAAACATTAATGCCCTTAAAGTAACAAAATACTTCCCACACTAGTGATGTGGTTCCACAAATCTCTGCTCCATTCCTAAGTGAAAACTGTCAATTTCTGGGAAAAAAATCCAAGTATTTTATTTGACAGCTGAAAATTCTTTTTTTTTAAAAAAAGAAAAACATCACTGCTATTTAATGACTCCTTTCCTGTGATCATTCTGTTGATTACTTGGTCCTGAAACTTTATTGTCAAACTCTTTTGTATAGAAACCCCTATGTTCCCATCAATTCATAGCAGCTTCTTGTAAGAACTAAACTTTTTAGTCGATTGCCTGAGTTGGATGCAATTTCTGGGGTGACAGCTCTCAAATGAAGCTCAGAAAGGCAGGAAACCTCCTGAAGATACAAGGTGTGGAGGGACTGGCGAAGTGGGAAGATGGGATACAGTCAGTAGACTTTTTCTTGCTTATTTCTGCTAAATGTATTAAGAAGTAACATGAATGAAGCACAGCACTAAACAGCAAGTACCACTGGAATGTATTCCTCTTGGAAATCTCAGAAGAGGGTATCAGGAATCCCTAAAACTTCAGCTATTTGCTGTGTGAACAGGTCCTGGTATTTAGAGAAGGTCCTGTGACTTAAATGGTGCTTACCCCGAGGCACACATATAAAACCATGCAGAAATAATTGGAACCAGAGAACCCTGGGCATTAGAAACTGTTTGGAGTGCAGGAAAGAGACAGTTCTAACCACTGTTAAAGAGGTATGAGTGAGATGAGAGCAATGCCGTTTCTCTGGACCTGGGAACTGTCCCACCAGCATTAGCTATGCCTGAAGCACTCAGACACTGTAATGACAGGCATCATCAGAGCCCCAAAATAATAAGTAATTCCAGTCTCTGTGACCTTACACAGTTCAAAATGTGTTCAGCACAAAGGTTTTCAAGTGCCTACATGAGAGTAAAAAAGCTAACTGCTTTTGAATACATGAAGTGCAACTTCCTACATTATTAACAGCTCTGGTAGTTTTATTAAATCTACATAAATTGTAACCAATTAAGCTGACAGTATGATCTGAAATATCACGTCTCTGATGTGATAATCAAATGAATTTTATTCTAAATTCAGTGCCTCATCATTTTGTTTTATAGTTTTTATTCATTTGATAAAAGACCATCTAATTATGTTTTCACAGCCTTGTGCTCAAGAACCACATAAATTAATGCATCACTGCTTTGTTGTCTCCTGCAGAGATGGCTTGTTATTGCATGAGCCTTGTGATTCCTCTCTGGGAGCAGGCCATCTGCAAGTGACATGAGCTGTACTTTGTAGTTAGGATCAGAGCTGCTTCAGCCACTGAATTACTCCTCGTGTGTCTTGTTTAGAAGAGCGTAGCCCTTTACAGTGCCAAAGGTACCTCTTTTCCACACTTGGTTGCAAATTTCTTCTGAGAATAAATAACATCTTATAATGGTAGAACTCACTGTATATAGGTAGAGCTCACCATTACTGCGATTCCAACATCTGTTGCCCAGTCAGCAATACTACTGAGGAAATATTATGCTGCAGATGTTATTGGGTTTTGCTGTCTCTATCTGCTGCTGTTTTGACCTCCTAATTTGCCTTTGACTTGCAGCAGCACTCTCAAATACACTGTAGTTCCATGCATTAAGAGAACAAAGTACATAGCATAAATAAGCATTTCCTACAGAAATATGTATTGGTTTTACTCTCAGAATTGGTCATGCTTTATTTTTCACATTTAATTTGCTGCAGGTTGTAGCTAGTTGAAAAGAAACTCGGCTGAACTAACCTTTTCTTGAACTTGGGAACAAGTATAAAATCTGGTTTTCTCTTCCTCCATTTAGTGGTTATATTAGTTTCTGATCGCAAATGGCTGAGCTCCATGTACAGATATGGATCCAATAAAGGCAGAATAAAACCCTCAGACTTGGTACTCAGAACTTACTCCCCCACTCTTATAAAGTTGCCATAACATTGCTTTTAATTTAATAATTCAGTTATTCAATTGATAAAAAAAATAAATTGAGTCCTTCAGCTTTTAGCTCTCCTGGGTCTTTGTTCCTGTTTGTTGCCTTGGAGCAAGCCTCCTCTTAAAATTGCTGTTACTCCTGCACGACCTTACAGAGCCTTTCACGGTACAGAAAAGTAATCTTGGAACAAACAATAGCTGCGGCTGTGAACGCACTTAGGGAACAAGGGGGTGATGGCTGTACTTGCCCTGTTTCCCAGCAAATCGACCATGGGAGAAGCAGGCTAACCGGCCTGCGTCCACTGCCGTGTTAGTGCATTTTAACAGCGGTGGCAGCAGCAACACTAGTGCTCACAAGGACTGAAAAAATTGCTTTTATTGAGGAAACATCAAAGAACAAAAAAAACCTTCCCCCAAAGCCAAACTGCTGCTGCTCTGGGGCGAGGACATGATGACAATAACGAGATGGTGTTATTTGAAGGCTTTGAAAGGTACAGCTTTTATATGTAAGATGAAACCAACACAAAGTGTGTTCTGAAATGGAAGAAAATGGAAGAAAATACAAATCTGAAGACTTAAAGGCAAATATTTGAGCTGAAATAGGCAGAATACAAGGAAAAGCAAACCTTGAGTTGTTTCTGTATTTGTAAATCATGCTGTTCTTGAGTGCAGTATTCTTCCCACAGATTGTCAAAGACCAGGACAGAGTGAGTCCTTTGCTCTACACAGCATTTAATTAAAGGTCTTTTACTTTTGAATTTCTCAATTTTCTTTGGTTTTGTATAAAAACAGTTGAATTGATCTGTCTCTTCAAGGTCTGAATGGAAGCTTTTATTTTGGGAATTAAAAAAAGGTAATCATTCTCCCTTTTTGTTCTCAAGACAAGAAGAGCTCTCTCTGTGAAGTCAAGAGGCATATTTTCAGTTTTCAGTTTTTTCAGTCCATTTTGCTCAAAGTAAAGTGAATTCAGATGGGCATATCTTACATGTACTTTTTTTATTTTTTAAGACCTTCATTCAAAAAGTACCAAATTAGGCAATGATTGCAGTCCTTTCCACTCTTTATATGCTTTTGGCCAAAGATCATAACTCAGCTGATATGCAGTAGCTTGCTGAGTCACAGGGCAACTTGGCCACATGTCCAACTGTGAAGTTATTTGCAGTTTGGTTAAAGGTAAGGAAATGTGTTTCCCTAAGGCAGGATGAGAAGTAGAGCAGTTGGCTCCAACTCCTTAAATGCCTTACTGTAATAGACACAATGGAGGTGACTGGAGACTGGCTTCCAGAGAAGATTGTGCTGACCTGTGGCTAAAGGCCTCATTTTTGAGCTGAAAATTGGCCATCCTTCAGCAAAGGAAAGTCCTTGGGACCTCAGCTGCCAGGAGAGTTTTGGCATCTGACCGTTTCCATCAAGGCAAGCCTCTGGTATGAAAATCATGTGCAATGGCAGCAGGGTGCCCTGAGCCAATAGAGCATTCCTTCATGTCCCTCTCCAGTGGCTGGGATTTTATTAACAGCACAGGGATCAGATACATTTGGGTAGAAAGATACAAGCAGCTGTTTATGGTAACCATGGAGGATGGCAGAATAACACATCTCACCCCTGTGTACTCATTTGCCTCAGAGAGGCACTGCAAATTCTGTGTCTCGCAAAGTCTCTCTTTACCATGGAGGTGATCCTCCTGCATGATCTACCAGTGGTTACAACTGCCTGGACTCTACCCACTGGCTGTCTGGCTTCACCGTTAAAGAGGAGAGATGAAGTGCCCCAGACCCTGGAGGTAGACAGACAGGAGCAGAGAATAGATGGCCTAGAGCTTATGGTACCACTTTCTGCCTGGATTGCTGTGTCATAGAGTCAGAAAATAGCCTTGGTTGGAAGAGACCTCTAAGATCATCAAGTCCAACCATTAACCTAACACTGCCAATTCCCCACTAAACCATGTCCCTCAGCACCACATCTGCATGTTTCTGAAATACCTCCAGGGATGGCGACTCCACCACTGCCCTGGGCAGCCTGTTCCAATGCCCAATAATCCTTTCAGAGAAAAAAAAATACCTAATATTCAATCTAAATCTCCCCTGACACAACTTGAGGACATTACCCCTCAGGCTGGATGAAGGCCAGCATTGTCTTCCCCTGCCAGGGCGCACTATCATTGCTCAGGGACAAGTCCTGGTCCCTCCCAGAAGGAAACTGGCTGTAAGGAGACATACAAGGTTATAGAGAGAAGAAAGGGAGGTGAAGATCCCTGTCTCACCCATACTCCCCCGTATCCCTGATCACACAGGTCCATTCAGAAACCTTCTGCCCTGCAGAAACTTGCTTTTCTGGCATCTCAAGAAGATGACACTGTTAAGAAACCTTGAGCCACTTCTTCAAGCAGCATCATGAAGCTTGTGTGGAGAACTGTTTAGATACAGTTCATAGAAAAGAATTGAAAACAATCAGAACATTCAGACATTCTCTGGGGCTTCAGCTGTGTCCTGAGTAGAGCCAGGAGCCATTTCCTCTCACACAGGATTTTTACAGTGTGAACTGTCTCCTCTCAATTCACACCTGAGTACTTTAAGAACAACAATTTGAAAGCATGTAAGAGAAGGAATGTGCTGATGGCCCCTCCCTTCTGCCTTGGCTCAGCGATTATCACACATACCCAGCCAGGATGCCTAAGTAAAGCATGCCAATTCCTCCTTCTCCTCAAAAGGATTAAACCCCACATTTCTTGCCTCCCTGGAGAATGCAGACTACCTTGGCAGGGGGTGACCCTTTCTAGACTTTGAGCTAAAGCTAGGCTGCTGTGCAGAAATGAATTAAAATTAATCTGTAGACAAGTGAGCCTGACAGCAGCTTAGCAATGTGGAGCTCAGCTGGCAGCAGGGAAACCTGCTTCCATATGCCTTAGCCTGTGGATTGCTGTGTACTTTGTTTAAAGGCTAATTTGTATAGCAACAGTTTCCTCAGGCTGTGCATTAAAAGAAACCAGGGTAGCTGCTGCTATGTATTTGTGCGAAGCCTGATGTAATGAGTTAGGTGCTGAGGAGGAAGGTCTCTGTGGAAACCCACCAAGTTTCTGGGCACTGCTCAGGGTTATGTGTCTCTCAGTGTCTACATTTAGCCAGTACTTGAGGCTAAACTGTAGCAGTTGTTCTACCACCTGATGACCCCTCCCCAGCTGAGAAGGGGAATCAGGGATAAAAAAGGGAGAAGCCCCATGGGTTGAAGTAGAAACAGATTTAATGAAATAACAAAACTAATACAATCACCAACATAAACTAAGCTCATACTCAGCTTAGTTCTTGGGGTCAGCAGCAGAAGACTAAGTCAGAGTAGCCCCAGGAAAAACTCTGTCCTCAGTGGGCTCCCTCCTTTTGTAATGAGCTTGATGTCAGTGGTCAGCTTGGGTCGGCTGCCCTGACTGAATCTCCCAGCTGACTCAGGGCTACTCATGGCCTGCCTACATGGCTGGCCCATGGGTCTGTTCCTGGGAAACCAGGACACTGAGGTACACAGCTGAGCAGGTTTATCAAATCTCAGGTGCTTGTAGATGGGCATGAGCACAGTTTGAAGTTATGGTGTAGTTGGACCATGGTTCTGAGGATCACAGTTTTGGACTGTCCCATTCGCACCTTAGGCACCTAAATTGCTGGGACTCTCTTCCCTCAGCACTAAGGAGCATAATTCCATTGCCACACAGTGGGAAGTATGCTCCCAAATCACTTAAGTGCTTCTTGAAATACCATTCCAAATTTGAATATGCAAATCGCATATTATTCATTGTTAAGAGTGAACGGGCCGCTGTGTCCAGGACTCTGATACAGCTGTGCCAGTGCTCCAACAGGAACACGTACATTCTGAGAAGAGCCTTGCTGCAGAGCTGAGCAAAAGAAATCTTTTCCACAAAAACTGTAGACCATGTTGGTGCAAATTCAAAACCAAAAAATAATTGGTCTTGGATGCATGTTTTTAACAGCAGGTGATTTCTTTCACATTTTCCTTCTATTTCTCTGGGGAAAACGAACTTTTTTTTTTTCCCCAGTTTGTTTAGTCAAAAAACAACTTTATGCTGTGAAACAGAGTGACATGGGAAAGTTTATTTCTCCCATATATCTTCCACTCAATCCTAATGCCTTATTTCTAAGTGCTCACCTGTCACAGATTGCAAATACAACTATTAACAGTACAGTCTTGTACAGACAACATGCTGTAATTCCTTCATTTATGTTTTGAAGAAATCTATTCCATGGAAAAAAATGGGCTTGCATTTGAAGCTGTGATAAATGACAAAACCCTATAAACACAGCATATATATACTGGTTACTGATGGGAAAGAACTTCATGTGGACTGTAGCTGTATGTATCACGTATGAAACAATTCAACAATACGCTTTCCAAAGAAGAGACAATTACCGTGTTACCTGCAGTAGCTTTGAAGAAGCAAGATAATGCGAGGAATTAAGCATATTCTACATGGACCAGATGTCAGAATACACGGTTTTCTGATACAGTCAGTTACATGTAAGGTTAAATTAGCAGCCTGAATATGATGTCTTGCCTTCATGCTTATCCATCTCTGAAGAGATCCTGTGGGTTATGTACAAGATGGCTGTCAAATTTCCCAAGCTGATTAAGATCTCTCACTTTTCCATGGCAAGGAGGCCATGAAATCCAGGACAAGAGTGTTAAATATTCAGAAGAGGCTGCAGAGAATGTGAGTTAGGCAAGGACTGTGTGCTGGGTTTTGACAGTTAGCAATTACTTTCTTACCACCCTTCCTTTTCCTCCCATTTGCTGTGTTTTTTTTCATTGTATTTTGCTTCATATGAAGTGCTAAGCATTTCAGAAAAAGTATTTGCAAAGTGTACAGAAACCTCCCAGTCCTGATTTGATTTTGAAAATAAAACCATAGCCAAATTGTATCTCTTCTGTAACTATATTTGCAGGGATGTGACCGTTGCCTCAGGCCCTCTCTTTTTATTGAACGTGCCAGACTGATATTGAAAGAAAACAGGTGGATGAATATTACCACAATTAATCATGGTTCAATCATGCTATGATGTTATCTGTAGGCATGTCAGATGCAGACTATATATGGAACAACACTCACTCATACATTATGAGTTCTGTTGAGAAGCTGCCATATGACCAGGAGAAAGTAGCATTTTTAGAAACTGTAAGTAGCACAGAGAGTCAAACATGGGCTATTTGCAGTACAGCCTGGGTAAGGTGGCAGTAGAGGTAGAATTAATGATGAATAAATTGGATATTGCTGCCCAAATAGATATAGCGGAGATTTTTATTTTTGTGCTTGGAGAGGAGCCCCTTCTTAGTGTCTCCAAAATCAAAGAGCTTGCTGCTAATGCATTAATAGCGAAGAAATCAATCTGACAGCGCTTAGGGATGGGTATTGCTTCAGGAGCAGCAGCACTTGGCTTGTCCCAGCCTCATCACTCCCCCAGTCCCCATCCTTGTTCCTGCACACAGCCGTACTGAAGTGGTGAGCCACAGGGCTCCACACCAGCCTCCCAGCTGAGGAGAAGTAACCTGCCCTGCCTTCGCACCTCAGTGAGGGCACTTCAGCTGGCTGCCATCACTAGGCACATCTCACTGAAGAGCAGCATGGAGCAGTGCAGTTCACCTTGCAGAATTTCAAACTGGTCTAGTGCCAGTGAAATCTCTGAAAAATCCTGAAACAGAAATTACAGAAGAGTTGAGGCTTTCAAACAAACCCAAGACCCTGGCAAAGCCCTGGCTGGGCTTCAGCTCTCAGCAGCTTCTGAAGTGAAGTGGGACAGTTCTCTGTCACTTTCATCGCAGTTGAGTTTTGAAGAACTTGAGCACAGCATGCGGTGGCTGAAGAGCATTTGCAGGACGGTCCCCTTCTGCTGGCTGCCGGGGGCAGATGTGGGCTCCGGCGGGGAGCAGGGAACCTCCACCACTGCTGCTGCTGCCCTGGGCACGGCGGTGTGGGACGAGGGAGTGGGCACTGCACCGGGCAAGGATTCCTTAGGTTTTAAGTGCCAAGTAGCCTTTTGTCTTTACCGGCAAAGACATGAGGGCATCATCTCTCCCTGTACAAAAAGAGTTTATACAAGTTAACCCACTGTATTTTCTCCCTTTCACTGTAACAGCAGAAGCAGGTACTCCATTCTGCTGCCCTTCTGGGTTTCCCTGGCTACCAGAGAAATGTGCCTTTTTACTCCCCCCACCCTCTTCTCAATAGCAGCATAAAGGAACAGCGTGTCCTGCAGCTCCTGCAGCCGTGTGAAGTGCTAAAATGCAAAAGGCTTTCCTGAGAGTCATTTCTCTTGTGCTCACTGGGTTGGTCAGTAATAAAGGTTTGCTTTCCCCCACCCCCCACGCCCCAAAACATTAGTTTTCAAATGAAATTGTGGCTTTACCAACTCTGTGTCATGATTCTACTACAGAACATTGCCCAAAGGGCTAACGCTGGAACCAGTTTCTTTACAGTGTGGGTTGTCGGTAGGGTTTTAGGGGGGTTGCGTTTGGTTGTTCTTGTTTTGTGGGGTTTTTTTTTTGGTGGAAAAGAAAGGGAAATAGTTGTTACAGTAAGATAAATCACAGTCAAAACAGATAGGTAAATACTGCATCGTGACAGTAACTCTTAAGGGAAACTAGAGGGCAGACTTCTAAAATACTTCACACACTGTAAAGCTTATAGGTACTCATTGACTTCCCAAAAACACTGTTAAGTGCTTAACTCCTAGGAGTTTTGCATGTTTAACCAGATAAATGCTTTCAAAATACTGTCCCAAGATAGCTTACGAAGCCTGTTGCAAAGAAATAGTAGTCACTGATGTGTGTCAGCAGGCAAGCAGCTCCTATTTTAAGTCTGCTAATTATTATACTCAATAGAACTGAGTTGCCATTTCCTTATCCCTCCCTTTGTCTTAAAGCTGTTGTGTCACAAATTGTGTCTCATTGCGTACTAGAAATCATTTTGGACTGGACAGGGTTTTATTATTATTATTACCCCTGTGTGGGTATTGCTTAGCATCTGCTTGGGGCTTGGCTTCTGACCCGTTCATTGTGGGATGTTTACAAAGATCCTTACAGTGGCAGAGAAAAATGGAGGGCAGTGAACCCTTAGGGTCAAATAGCCAAGAAGGAAAGGAAATTAACAGAGAATTTATTTGGATTTTTTTGTTGTTTTTAACTGATGGTCCAGTCTTTGAGTCTGGGGAAGATGGGTCATACAGTATAATTTTTAGTGCTTGGAGCTGTCAAAATGAATCTTGAAGGGCAACATTAAAGTGTTTGGCATCACACACCTGAATGAACTTGGAGATGCAGGAGACTGAGATGAGGTGGAAGCTGTGAAACCAGTTTGGACATGCCAATTTTATGTTATACTGCAGAGCTGGGCCCTGCCCTCAGCTAGAACAGAGTGCTGCAGGAATAGCTGGAGTTAAACCATACTATTTAGGGTTTAAAAATACAGAATATTTCCCCCCTGAGTAGAGAAACTGGCTGTCTTCAGCAGCTTCTGGATGGCAGGAGTGTTGAGCAGGAATTAGGGTTTCCAGGACTGACAGACCTGAAGTTGTTGGAAGCCCCTGTCGAAGAGCTGCACCAGCCTCTTGGCAGACTGCCGGGGAGCCAGCATGGGGGCTGATAAGAAACTGCCCAGGTCAGTCATGCTCAGTGTTCCATGTTGCATCAGGAGAATTGCTGAAAGCAAGATGTTTCCATAAGAAGTTACACTTTCAAAACATAAACCTTTCCCAGTGGAGAAATGTTCCATGAGAAAAAGTTGGATCAGTTCGACTCTTGGCATACTCTGAGGTACAAAAGCTCATTGCATTTTAAATAAACTTCAGCAGCCTCAGCCCATGCCAGCTCTCAAACAACAAATCAAGCTAACTTGGCTTTTTGTCTCGTAATTATCCAACCTAATAATTCTCTTGTCATTTCCCTCTTTTGCTTCACTGGAGGAAGAAAGGTTGTGTTTGCAGTACACCAAGATGCTGTTTGCTTCTAGTTTCATTGCCCTGCAATTTAAATTCATAAACAGTCATGATATAAATATATATAGCTTTAATCCCCAATTATGTATGTTCAAATGGCACCAAAATTCAATTACCTTCAGGACACATATGATCAGACTTTGTTTTATAACTGACTCAGCTACTGACTGAGGATTTACAAGGCTCTGAGGTGCCACACCAAACTTGATGATCTTAAAGGTCTTTTCCAACCAAAATGATTCTATGATTCTAAATATCCTCCTCTGTTGCTGCTGGGCACAGTTCCTGGTGATGGCTGGCCCATCCAGGAATTCTGGGTGTTAGCTTTATAATAATTTGACCGTGTTTACTCCACGTTGCGCAGTGCAATACCAGTCATTGTGTTCTTGCCTATTGTACTTCAGCTGCAGACACCTGTGGGGCATTTCCCCCTCAGTTATCTCTGTGGTGGGATACCAAGCGCTGACTGTGGGGAGTCTCTGTGACAAGAGCATTCACCACCATATACATTTTCTCCTAGCTGGAAACTTTGCTTTCAGAGGCACATCCTGGTTGAGAAACCCCAGTCATGCAATTAACTCTCAGCAGGTGCATTTCATATTGCATCAATGAGTGCTTCCTTACAGAGCCTTCATCACTCTCCGTACAACAAAGATGTCCCGTTGTTTTAAATGTCACAGCTTTTTTCGACTTTTTCATTTAGTAGTTGATTTTTATTGCTACTTTTTTTTTCTGTACTGAATATTTTATCAGTTGTTGTTTTATTTATAATAGTGCCTAGCCTGGCCCCTTCTGTACTTATCTTTGTCCTGTAGACACCACAATTACCAGTCCATAAGGGGACCTAACAATATCTTGTCATTTTCACAGTGCACCACCACTAAGGTGCATTTCTACTGGCTAGTTTTCACCCTGTGCCTGCAAGCTGCTAAGTGGTTTTCATTATCCATGGAGAAATCAATACGATCTGTAGCACCTTGAAGGAGGTAATAAGCACTTTGCAGGATCAGCTTTTAGGCCTTGGATTCCTTACTGATAAATTTGCTATGACAATAATTCTTGAAGTTTCACCATCTCTCTTGGCTTTTGTCTTGAGAAGCTGACTTACTATTATGGGGAATGAAAATTAAATTAAACTAAACTGTCCCAGAAATCCCTTTCTCAGTGCCACATTTTTTTTACTACTTAAGCTCTTTAAGTCATGTGGCTTCTTTAACAGACTATTTGGGCAGACTTGTTAATATGATCAGGATAATACCTTAAAAGGAGGACCAAGCCCTTGAGTGATGCCTATGCTTGGAATCAAATGCTTTTTAAAGCAGAGGTGGTATGGGTGAATGAGAACAGCTTAACATAAACTCAGAGAACACTTTTTCCCCTAAATTGATTAATAATGACAAATAACAATTATAAGACACCTGCATGAACCTAGCAGGGCTTATTAAAGTGCCATGGAGGAAAAACTTTTTTTTTTTCTCTTCAGAAGGCAGCAATTTCAAAGGTAGTAGGCACTGCAACATGGTTCTCATTCACAGAGGTAGAAGGAGCCACTGCAGCTTCTCATTAACAACTTTAATCACAGCATTTGGTATATATTGCTTGATCTTTGCTTGCCATTATGAATCACAAATGACCTCATACACTCCAAAGCAATTGAAGATAAGTCTGTGAAACCTTTTTATAGGGACGAGACTTCAGGTTATGAGAAGTTGAAGGGAAAATGTTAATGAAAAGCAGAAAGTTGAAATGAGAACTTGAATTTAATGTGAGGTAAACAGGTAAATGTTGCAGCCACTGTGCTTTAAGATAAGTAAACTGTGGGGAGAAAATGTTAAGGGTAGCTCCAGAAAAAGTCACAGCAGCAGTAGCAATACCAGTAACAGAAAGTATATCAGAGCTAGAATAGGGGTTTTTGTAATACCATTTTGAAGTGTCATGCATAATCAGTCCTTAAAAAATTCAGTCTCTTTATGAACTGCTCAGATATGATAAACTTCAAGACATGCTTTCCCAACTTTAAGAAACTGTTGGATTTTATTCCTGTAAACAACATATTTATATCAGCATCTGTAGTGAATGAATAAGCTAAAAATATATGCTCATTAAGGTGCTACTTCATCTAACTGATAGCAAGCAGCCCATCACATATTGTTTTAGGCAGCTTTTCAATCTCAGTCAAAAGCCCAAACAAAAGAAAAAAAATTACTGAGGAGACAGAAAAGTTCAGAACACATTACCGTGCTTTAGAGAGTGTAATGTTTGTAACACGTTACAAACTTTAAACCTTTTGAACTAGTACTAGTCAGAATGTAGAGACATTTGTTATGGGAAGAAGTTCTCTCTTTTTCACTGGAAATGCTGAAATCTGAGGGGTTTTTTTTTTGCACTTTATTGTTATTAGTTGCAACATCCTGGACTGTTAGGAACCACATACAATAGCATTTGGGTCATCTACATCTGGGTTCCACTTACCAAGAAAAAAACAAAGGCAGTATAACTCATGTCAAGTATCATGGCTTTATGGACATTAGGTCTTTTCAGAGAACAAACATTTGGAATTCACGTTCTTTGTGAAATTCTGGAAAAAGAGCGATTGTGATTCAGAAAGAAAATGAGAGGCTTTGCTTCTCAATAGAAAGAAAATCTAAGGAGAAATCATTTAGAAAAAAATAGAAATATTTCAGTATGATTTTCCCCAAGAATTTCAGCAGCCTTTACTCTTGGGAACTCTCCTGGGAGTATCCTGGGAGGTGGGGCAAACTGGGGACTTGCCAGGTGTGTGGTGGCTGTCCAGAAGCTCCTCACTCTGGACATGGAACCCAGGAGCTCTGAGGGCTCCATATCCACCAAAGGTTTGCAGGGCTGCCTGACCCTGTACTGCAAATCCTCAGGTGGAAGCTTGGAGATACCAGAACCTGGGGTCAGCCCAGAATTTTTAAGGGTTTCAGAGCCTCTCCGTAGGAGTCGGAGCCCTGAAGTCCCTGTACAGAAGAAAGACTCTCACAGGTTTCCAAATGTTGGACTCTGCCCTGCAGAACATAGCTTGGGCCCTCTGAGAGCTGCTACCTCTGCTTGACTCTCTGGTCCATGGCAGGGAAGGAGGTTTGAGGGAAGAAAAAATTCTAACTTGAGAAAAACTTCTAGATATTATACCCTGAGTGAGCCAGCTGCACTGTTGTCTTCTCCAGATTAGAAGATACCTGCAGCTGGATAAGTGAAGAACAAATCTCTTCCCTGAAAAATTTATAATGGAATTTTTCCTTTTGGATAACAGTTGTCCTAGGACCAGCTGAAGCACCCAAATCATTGGATTTTACTATTGTTATGTGGTTAATCCATTGAAGACTAATGGGATATATTGGTCCTTCAGGGAACTGATAGCCTTCTGTGCTTATGTAATACTTAGTCATTTGCTTTAGAAAGTTAAAAAATATCTGATGTATAGAATGTACAGAAACCAAGCTGCTGCTTCAGACGGCTTCAAGCAGGAGTCCGTGCACAAACCTCGCCATGAATAATACTCACATGTATGACTAGTTCTCTTGTTCATGCTTATTAACTCTCTGAGAACTACTTGCATAAATCAGCTGCTGTGCCCAAGTAGGTGCAAACTCCAAATAACTAAAAGAGCAACCTAGCAACCATGCACAGTTTAATACTACTGCACAGAGCCAAAAATCCTCTGAAGAGCTTCAGACACATACTGAAAACTAATCTTTTTTTTAATTGCTTCAACTGTTATGGTAGCCATTAGGTCAGTGTAATGCCATTCTTCTTAATTGTGTTATATTGGTTAAGTACCCAATTTTTACCTTCCAAAAATGCCACAGTTTTGTTCCTTACTTGGCAGGAAATAAATCTGCTGCCATAACTTATTGATTTGAAAGACCTTCATTTGATAACTGTTACTTCAGAGCCACTGTGGACTAAATTGTCTCTCTTTTGCAAGTTCCTTTGCTGACAATCCTTTGTGTCAGTGTAGGTAACAAGAAATTTGACAACAGTATAACATCAGGAACGTTTTCACTTGGCTGACTTTTTATCTCAAATAGAAAAGTCTGTTGCAGTTGACTAGACCTGCTGTGATGCAGTAGCCTGTTGTAACTCCCTTGTGCGAGCACTGCTGAGCCACAGACAGTGGAAAGGGTCAAAACCATCCTTAGTTCTCCATGCCATACTGTCTGAAGACAGATGTAAATTTATTTGAGGAAAAGCATAAGTATGAGAAAGCAAGCATATGGCTTTCAATAATATCTTCATGGTGAAGATAAGTGAAGTTCATTATAGAAAAGATTATTTTTGTATTTCAGTGGAAAAGACATGCTTTTTGCCTAAAATTCTTTGTCAGATGAATCTAAAGTCCTGACCTTTTTTGTTTTGAAACTCTGTATGTTGTATGTATGTGAATGCACAACCTGAATCTCCATTTTTAGCTGTTTCCCCACATATTTCAATTGACTGTAGGTAAAGCTAAAAAAAAAAAAAAAAAAAAAAAAGAGAGAGAGAAATTTTTTGATTCTGGAGATCATCTGGTCCAACCCCCACTGCTCAAGTAGGCCCATCTAGAGCAGGTTGCCAAGGACCATGCCCAGAAAATATAAGTGAGGGCAAATACATTTTAAAATATATATGAGATGCTCAGATATACGAGAGTTACTCTTATCCTGACAGAAATGTAACAAATGTATTGAAATAATTTGTAAAAAGCACTCAAGAAAGCATAGTTTAATTCAAAGTAGGCTTTTTCATTTAGTCAACCAGCTACTACTGGGAGGGAGTCAAATGATGAACTCCCCTTTGCAACCTAAACCCTCTTATGTTAACCTGGAGCACATTTGACTTCCTACTGCTTCTTCTGCCATCTGTATGGACAGTGATTCCAGATATGATATAAATATTAAAGCAGTTGTAAGAAGATAATCTCAGCAAGTGGTGCCCACTGGAGGGAAGTGAGCGATAAAGAATTCAAACAGGTCCCTTGGCACTTCAGACTACCATCTCAGGAAGGACAAGGCTTTTACCAGACATGTAGGAGAATTGGGGAGTCAAAGGAGGTAGTCCAGCTTTATTTCACATTCCTAAGTCATTAAAGCAATCAAAGAATACATGTCCCTGGATTTACCTTTTTGCCAAGTTTTTCCTCCCGAAAATCAGTATGTTTGTAATTCTACGCTAATTTTGCTCCAGACTATCAAAGTTCATGAACTCTGTCCCCTTCTTACCTTACTGAAACTGATCCCCTTTTCATTTCCAGGGTGCCGTTTGCTAGGAATGGCCAGATGTCATTTAAAAGTTGTGGGAACAAAACTCTTCCCTGGGCCTCCTAACTCCATAGGAAGTCATCACCTTCAATTCTCACTTGTGCTTTTGAAGAGTCATTTTTTGATCTTTTTAATCAAAATTTTCCAATTGGTGTAAAATTTTGTCAAAGTAGCTGTGCCTGTTGTCCCTGTGCAATGCCCACGGTACATAATGAATGCGTTCAGCTGATTATAATCTTTAGAGTTTGCATGACTTAAAACATGCTTCACAGCTTAGTTAAACCGTATTGTAAAGAAGAGACCCAGTTCTCCAACTGTAACCCTCCTCGTCCACGCCCAAATAGAGGACTTCTTGCTGTCTTTTCTTAAATGTTGCGTGTATGACTGTGATAGTGGTGACTAAGAGATCTATAAATGGGTTCTGATGAGGAGTAAACATCATGTGGTCGTTCACTTTGGAAGCTTGTTGAGTGGGAGGCATTTACTGAACCTTGGTGCACTTGCTATAATCACCGATTTTCTATGAAGTGCTAATGCGATACGTCTGTTTTCTCCTTTGTAAAGTTGCTTCTTATAAAACAGGCTGCCTTAACGGAATCTTAAGGTTAAATATGTAAGGATGGAAATTGTTCAAATGAAGACAAATTGTATTTAGCCCTCAGGTGATTCGTGCATGGTCTTTAATTATTTAATACTAGCACTGAATATGGTCATTTTATTGCATACACGGAGATACAGCCAAAATCTGGATTAATTTCATGTTTCATCTTCTTTCAGCTAGCATGTTGTTTAAGAACAGAAAATACTGACAGTTGGAATTACTGGTGATTTTTTTAGAGTAAAAATTTCATCTGCTTGCTGTGAACCAGTTTGGGCTTATTTTTGGGTTACAAAATGGAGATGCAACAGTGAAAACTAATTTTGAAGGAAAAAAAAAAAGTAAGAATTTGAAATTAATTAGATATATTTTTGAAGTTGCATCTATGTTGAATAGCACAAAAATTAAATTATTTTTAACATGGAAATAGCCATGGCTTTTTCCCATGGTCAGAAAACTTGGATACCCAGACTTTTTTGTCCCAGAAGCTGACACTGGCATCTCATTGGCTGCAATCACAGCCCTGCAGTTTCCCAGACACAGAATGAAGAAAGTCTTGAGGGCTGAAAAAACCCCTAATTCCATGATTCTAAAAAGCTCCTAAGCATGTGCTTATGTCCATCCTGAATCAGGACAACATTTAAGCATTTGCTGTCAAGTACACCCTTTTCTATTTTCTTTAAAATAGCAAAGTGTTGTTCAGTAGAATGAGGTCGATTAGAGTGGCAAGAGAGGCACTGGTAGATAAGCTGCAGCAGCTGAAAGAATAACCAGGGAACATAACTGTGAGGATTATTAATGTACCATAAGCAACCCTATTTTTGAGTTTACAGACTCCCATTGATCTCTGGAGGAGTCTGAGCTCTAAAAATAATGTGCCTGTGGAAGCTGGGAGAGAGAGAAATGGAACTGGCCGGAGGGAGGTCTGAGTGGATTGGAACATCACAGGGAGATAAGAGAGGGTCTGCTGACTGCTAAGGGAGTTCAGGTAGCAATTTTAAGCAACTAGAGAGCAGAGAGTACACCTGAAAGATAGTATTATAAGCAGGTGTTAAAATAGTGCTGCTTGCAAGCAGTATGCTTTAGACAGAATTTGAGAACAGTAAGCTTGATTTTCCTCAGCACCTGAGTGTAGAGGCAAGGCTCATTATCACAGTATCTTGGTTGCTTCTGCATTTGCATGGCAAGTGTTAGGGTCCTTGGGGGCTATAGTATTTTTTTTTTTTTATTCCTCCTGTTAATTAATTACTCTAGTAGGTGCATGGCCTCCTAGAAGACTGGATTTCCATTGGCCAGGGTTGCTATGGCTCAGTTGTGACTGGAAGAACTGCAGACAGCAGAGCTTTTGGATGGTCCACTGCCTAGTGAGAGTCCTGTGCCATGGGAGGGGGAAGAAGAGAGGTGCTTGCTTGGCTAGCTGTGATATGATGCCAGCTAGGACCTTTTAGCCTTGAGGTCATAAAGGTATTAAGTGAAATTAATATTGATTTCAGCAGGAGTTGGGTTTCAAAGGTCTGGGATCTATGATGAAACAAAGTGAGAACAGTGGAGTATCTGAAGAAATGGAGCGTGTCACTAAAAGTAATCCCAGCAGCCAGATTACTTGGATTATTAGCAACACAGTAATACAGGATATAACACTTTGTTGTTTAAGTTTGTAAATTTACTGACAGTTCCATAGCAAAGCAGGGGAAAACAAGGGCCTTACACCTGGCCCATAAATCCACCCTGGCCCTCATGAGTGGAGGACAGCTTTCCATGAGACCAAAAAAAGCTCTCTACAACTACCTGAAATGAGGACATAGCAAGGTGGGGCTGAGTCCCTTCTCCCAAGTAAGAAGTGATAGGACAAGAGGAAACTTCCTGAAGTTGCACTAGGAGAGGTTTAGATTGGATATTAGGAAAAATTTCTTCACTGTTATCAGGCATTGGAACAGGCTGCCCAGGTGGCTATGCTTAGCTTGTACCCAGGGCTAAACTGTAGGAGTTGTTCTACCACTTGATGACCCCTCCCCAACTGAGAAGGGGAATCAGGGAAAAAAAAGGGAGAAGCCCTGTGGGTTGAAGTAGAAACAGATTTAATGAAATGATAAAACTAATACAGTCACCAACATAAAGTGTACAAGCTCATACTCAGCCTCATCGTTGGGGTCACCAGCAGCAGGAGGCCAAGAGGGAGAAGCCCCAGAAAGAGGAACTCTCCTCCTCCATGAACTCCCTCTTATAATGAGCTTGATGTCAGTGGTGTGGGACACACCCGTGAGTCATCTTGAGGCAGCTGCCCTTACTGAAACTCCCAGCTGACTTGGGGCTGCTCATGGCCTGCCTGCATGGCTGGCCCATGGGTCTGTGCCTGGGGAACTGGGACACCACGGAAGTGGTGGAGCCACCATTCCTGGGGGTATTTAAAAGATGTGTAGATGTGGAGTTTAGGGACATAGTTTAGTGGTGAACTTGACAGTACTGGGTTAGCGGTTGGACTTGATGATCTTGAAGGTATTTTCCAACCAAAATGACTCTATAATTCTTCCCAGACTCAAAGACTGACAGGCTTGAGAGCACCTCTGGAGACCATCCAGTCCAACCCCCCTGCTCAGGACAGGCCCCTGCTCAGGGCCATGTCCAGTCAGGTTTTGAATATCTCCAAGGATGGAAACTCCACAACCTCTCTGGTCAGCCTGCTCTGGTGTTTGACTGCCCTGACAGTAAAGGAATTTTTATTTCCTGCTTACATGAAATTCCCTTTATTTCAACTTGTGCCTCTTGCCTCCTGTCCTGTCACTGGGCACTACTGAGGAAAGTCTGGCTCCATCTTCATTGTACCCTTACCAGCAGGATCCCTGGGACTTGGTCTGCAAGGCACAGGATGGCTGGTATTAGGAACTTGGGAAATAAGGAGAGGCTAAAGTAGTTGGAGAAGATAAGCATGGAGCTCCCATGCAGAGCAGGTGCCTGCTCCAGGATTAAAACAGCAGAAAACACAGCCTTGCAATCCAAGATGTTGAATCTGCTAGAAAGATATAAAAAATGTCATGTAATCCTAAAAAGCAGAATACTAAATTACAGCTGTCTTTCACGCCCCAAACCTGCCCATGATGCATTTGAAGGCAGAACCTTGGTGTCTTTCAGCAGAAGCATCAGAAAACACTTGTGACACTGAGGATCACATTATGCTCAGATGTGCCTGCTGTCCTCCACACATCCTCTCTCCTGATCCCGGGCTTGTGTGCTCGAGTTTAATCACAGTCAGCAATGTTTTATCCACCCACCACTGGAAAATAGTCACCCTGTGATATTCAGGAACAGGGACAGAACAGTTTCAAAGAGAAAGGAGAATACTCAATTGAAACACATGGAGAACATGTGTAGGCAGGCAGTAATTATATAGGACAGGATTACACGTGCCTGTGTATCCTGGGGAGCTGTCAAATACAGCCTTAAAGTTGGAATTTGTTTTTAAGATCAGAAAGATAAGTACCTAAAATTACCTGATTGAAAGGAAATTTCAGCTGAAACAAAACAGTACATTGCCTTTACTGAATCAGGCTATGAGACAGTTATGTTGTTTGATCACTAATGGCCACAGAGTGCGTTAGTAGCACTACATGTGGTTTTATGACCTCTTTCGCATGGAAAATAACACCCCCTCACTTTTTTTCAAGTCAAGTTAATTAACTTTTGACTTCTTTGTTCAAAAGTCACCAACACTTCCAAGCAGTTAGTGTAAACCATGCAGGGTTCTTCTGAATAGCACCTCTTTTCTCCAGGGAAGTGTTTCTTCTCAAAGCTCAGCAATTCCAGCCTTTTGAATGTCCCTCTAGTATTAGTTCAAATGTGCACAACCTACACATGTTCAGGAGCATAGCAAAAACTCACTTTATGTAGCACATCGTGAAATATAGAAGGCTGTCATTTCTTCTCTGTCCTGTGGCTTTTCCTCTGCTTTCTGAGCATTTGTTAGAGGTTCATGATTTCAATAAAACTTACCAAAATAGAGCTGTTTCTCTACCCCAAATACTTACATCTCAGCTGATTAAACATATATGCTGAGAAAGTTAGTATCATGAACTTTTGAAAGTTAATTGCAAAACCTGTTTTCCTCAGTATTGAGCTGTCTGAAACCACCAATATCACAGAATCACAGAATGTTAGGGATTGGAAGGGGCCTCAAAAGATCATCTAGTCCTATCCCCCTGCTGGAGCAGGAATACCTAGATCAGGTCACACGCATCCAGGTGGGCTTTGAGTGTCTCCAGAGAAGGAAACTCCATGACCTCTCTGGGCAGCCTGTGCCAGTGTTCTGTCACCCTCACTGTGAAGTTTTTCCTCACATTTATGCAGAACCTCCTATGTTCCAGCTTGCACCCATTGCCCCTTGTCCTATCATTGGATGTCACTGAGAAGAGCCTGGCTCCATCCTCATGACACTCACCCTTTACATATTTATAAACATTAATGAGGTCACCCCTCAGTCTCCTCCAAGCTAAAGAGACCCAGCTCCCTCAGCCTTTCCTCATAAGGGAGATGTTCCACTCCCTTCATCATCTTTGTGGCTCTGCACTGGACTCTCTCAAGCAGTTCCCTGTCCTTCTTGAACTGGGGGGCCCAGAACTGGACACAATATTCCAGATGTGGCCTCGCCAATATCAACAGCAACCACCAGTATCTCTTAACTTCAAAGAGAACAGGAATAGACCCTACACTGGGCTTCAAATTAGCTGTGAATATGCAGAAAAGTCGCTGTAGACAGGTCAGTGGAAATTGCTCATCATTCCTCAGACAGCAGCTGAACACTCTCCTACCTTGCTTTACAAAAGTAAATAAAAGCTCCAATCAGATTTATAAAAACAGCACAGAAAAAAACTATACTACCATGCGTGTCTAGAATGCTGTCTTCAATGCTGGTCAGTCATGAAAGTTAAAGCAGAAATAAGGGAGGAGTGGAGCTGTGACAAAAATAGTTACAGGGCAGATACATTTCCAAAAGAAGAGGTTGAAAATCTCTGGGACTGTTCAGTTTGGACAGGAAAAAAAGAAGGAGACTCACTGCCAGTAAGGACTCCAATGGGAAGAACAGAGAAAGAACAGAGAAGATGATAATCAAAGCAGCTGAATTTATTTTTTTAAAAATTAAAAAAATATATATATACACACATATATTTATATACCAGTAAATAGCATTTACTGGTAAAAGTGAACACTATTTTGATTTTTATCCAGCTGATGAATCCCTACTACCTGTGGTGTGGCTGCACTGCCGTACCATATATCAGGGTTTGCCACCTGTGCCTGCCAAAGCAGTTCTGGGGCTTCCCCAGGGATGAGTCCCAGGGTCCATGTAGGGCTGGAGCCTGCTCACCCAAGGGCAGGGGCAGGAGCCCTCCACACCCTGCCAGACAGCCAGGGGCAATGGGATGAGTTGGGGGTGGCAGCTACCCTGTACTGAGAGCAAAACTCAAGGCTTTAATGGCCTGAGCTCTTAAGAGAGTCATGAAGTTTCATCAGAGAGAGATTTGGAGAGTGGGCGGAAAAAGCCAGTGGATCAAAAAGATTTGTTACACGCCCACTCTGTATTCCTGGAGCTTGGGTGTAAACAAGTACACTCAGATAAAGCAAAATTGCAGGTGCAGGGAGTATACTCCCCCTCACAACGTACAGGTACTTTACTGCATGCTCTCAAAATACCAGTGAGTGCATTGATAAATTGTTAATTTCTGGTCTTGTATTTGTCACACAGGTCTGAAAAGAGAAACAGAATGGATTCCAATGAATGGAGATAATTTGAAATATCTTATATATTTGTATGAAGACTATGAACTTCCTAACTCTGCAGTAACCCATAGGAAGCATCTTCTTTGTACACTTATATCAACACTTTCTTGTTGTCCATTTTGTTCAACATAGGAAAGTACTGCTGAAATAAAGCAGAACACAGCAACTAGAACAATGTGTAAATATTCAGGAATGTTTTTGACCTGAGAATGGGGAATAGTGTAATTTGAAGTTTGAGCAAAAGTAGAATTGATAATTTATTTTTTTTTTAAAAAAAATAATTATTTACAATTAGTTTGGTTTATTTCCTTTTAAAAAATAAAGTCAATCTGAGTAAAAGAGTTTTAAAATGATTTGACAAAATTCAGGATAAATGAGGAATGTAACATCTAATTTCCTGTTGTGTACTTCTGCTTATAGAAAAGGAATCATGTATCATGTGTAATAAAGGAAATGAAAATACTAAAAGAAATGGTCTTTCTGGTGAGTTTAGCTGAATTCTTCTTTTGTTGTAGAGCCAAAGTATTTATTTTTCTTGAGAACCTAAAATGCATTGGTGTTCTGATATTTGTGCAGCAGTTTTACTTTATACAATGAAAATACAAGATGTGAGCTAGCTGACAGAAAACCTGCAACCTTTATTCAAATAAACAGGTCATCCAGCTTTGATGGAACATGCTCCCGAATATAGGTTGAAGGATCACTAGCTTCAAAAGCCCAAATAAAAAAGGGACATTGAAATACTGATGCTGAGCAAAAATCATCTAAGATCACATCAGCTCTTAAATACAGTAATTAATCCCTGACACTTGTTTTATATGGACTGTACATAAATAGACTGTTTGATGCATATTCTATTTTTGGAAATGAGATCTTATTGTTAGAGAAATTTAATACACTGTGTCTCCTTGGTCTCTCATGTTATTTACTGTGAAAGGATAAGAGGAGCTGTTTTGTAATAATATTCTTCTACCATTGATTGAAGCTATTCTACAAGCTCTGAAACTCTCTGCCTGCACTTGTTTATTCAATTAAAATAAAGATAATTATTCTGGTTAGAAAACAGATTTCCAATTGAGTATTACTAACAATGGCATCCATTTAATTCTTGTTTGCTCCATCAGACAACACAAAAGCTAACTAGCAATATTTTTGTATTTTATTACATATATTTGCATGGCTTTGTACAGGAAATCAGAAAGGAGCTCTACTCACTGAAGCTTGATTAAAAGGACATTCTTGTATTTTTTTTTTACTTTCAATATGCAATACAGACATTGCTTACTATCCTGCTTCATCCTTGTAGGCTTATGGCTGATTTCCCTTAATGCGTTCCTTGGAGATGAACATCTCCAAAAGGCAGGTTGAAATAGAAGTGTCAAGAGACAGAATGCATCAGGAGCACCTTTCATTTACATACCGATAAGATTAACATGTCTATTCAATCGAAAATGAACAATTTTCCCACACACTGCTTATCAGTCACTGATATTGGACTGCATTGTTCCTGCCAGTATGGAAGTGATAAAAAGAGGAGAAAACACACAATCCCTTGAGCCAAAAGCATGTTGAAGGCGAGATGAGTCAGAGCCTCAGCTTTTATTATTCTTTACTCACTTCAAAACTACTCATTTCAGAGAAGAGTGAAAAGTTCAAGCCACATTTTTTTTTTCCCTTCCTTTCACAGTGAGGAAACTTCACAGTGGAAATTTCAGGGGATGGGGAGAGCTGGGACCGCATCCCAGTCATCATATCTGAATATGTAAGTGAAAGAAAAAAACCCCATCCCTGACACAGAAGCATGCTTCTCTTGCCAAAATGCAACTCCTTGCTCCCAGATGGAGGGCTACCACCAGTGGCCACCAAAACATCTTAATGGTGGGGAGGGGCTAGGCAGAAGCAAAGAATATTCTTCCTCGGCTTCATTAATAAAAATGAAATTTTGAAATATATATAATTTTAAACCATCTCCAGGCTGATAGCTATGGGGCGTGGGGATCAGTGAGGACCTCGAGTTAGGTCTTAGCACTTCAAGGAGTCTTTATTAAAGCATAAAATTAGCAACTAAATGCTAGGAAAAAAAAAATGCTATAAAGGCTCTCTGTGCCTCCACTAGCAAACTGTTAAGAACTGCCCTGGTCCAATATGTGTGAGTGATGTTACTTTTCATGTCTTATGAAAGGGTCTGACTGTTCAGCATACACAGACCAGTGAAAGATACCCCAAGCAATTCTGCAGTCTGTTACTTCTGGCATAGAACATTTTGCCCCACAAATGTTACATTTTGGCACAAATTTAGGGAAAGGTTGAGGTCTTACAATGAAAGATGAGCACAGAAATACATAATAACATACATAAAACCATGCATATTTCATGTGGTTACATGCCAGCCTTTGTCAGTATGAGGCAAACTCACTAACAGCTATATATTGACACCTCACTAATGAGATAATGCATGACCACCCCTTGGCAGTGAAGCCAGAGGAACAGTTGCAGCAAAATAAATAGCTATCACAGCTGAACCACAGAGAGATAAACTCCCCTGCACCTCACAACCCCTAACCTGCTTAATGAGGAATGCATTGAATACAGCAAAAGAGCTGGGTTTCACTGTCATCCCCATGCTCTGATCTCCACATGGTGCTGGTGTGACAGTAAATCCATGGGACAGTATTGCCCTGGTGTCACTAAGCTCTGTGCATGTAAAGCGGAGGAAGAGTTTCCTTTGTTAAGTCCCTACCCAGTTCTCTGCACTGTTATTTTTTTTTTGGCCCAGTGCCGAAAGAGAGACTTCTTTAATCTAACTGAACATATTTTTCTGAGAAACTGCTCAACAATGTGGTTGAGATATGATCTGTTAGAAAAACAGAAATAGTTACTGCGCTCTGCCCATGGCAAAGGGTTTAGTCTAATGAGACAGTGAAACCCCAGCACATTTGGGGAGAGACTTTTAATCATCAGCCACTGAACAAATGATTTTTTCTGATCATCCGCACAGAAAAACCCAAACACATTTAACTTAGAGATAAAGATAAAGGTAGAGATAAAATAATGATTACTGTTACCAGAAAACTTTTGATAAGTTTGAATGTATTTCAATTGATGTCTCTGGTTTAATCACTTTCAATTAAAACATTGCAATGCTTCTGCATTTCTAAGACAAACAGTGTTACTTGCCATAAAAACCTGGAGGCTTGGGTCGATGCATAACTTGAATTATGGAACTAAACAGGCAGTTTTTCATTTTCTCTGATGGTGTAAGCTGTTATTTCTAGTAGTAAAAGAAAGACTCCACTGTACTACTTTACTTACTGTACCAGCAAAACATCTGTAGTTACATGCAGCTGTGTTTATGGATGTGAATTCCAAAATTCAAAGTCCTGAGATGCAGTTCATTGAGTTCAGGGACATCTTACCAGGACTGTGCTCAGTACAATCACAAGAGTGATAAAGATAGCCCCTTTATTTATCTCTTGTTCCATGCAGTCTGTAAATTATTTATGGGAAGATGTAATAAAAATCTGCCACTTTGGCCATTTTGTACTATAAAAAATTGATGTTGAGAGAAAAGAATCAGAGAAGGCTGTCCAAGGAAAGTAGTTGTATTTTTCTTGGTAATAGCTTTAGGGCCAAAATGTTGAAACAATTTTCTTTTGTCCCTGTGACTAACTCCTAGTTTCCCTAATGTGCGCACATTTAATTTGAATGAGTTTTTGCTTTATAAATGAAGCAGATTAAGTAATGTGCTTGGCAAAAAAAATCCTAATTTTGGCATACAAGATGCTTAGGACTACTGGTGCATGAATAATTAGAAAGGAAACTCCCTCTAATGCCAGTTTTTCAGCCCTTAAAAAGCACTGCAGTGTTGCTATTTACTTTATGCCCCTAGATAAAACAGCTCTCTAGAGATAAGAAACTAAGAGTTGGATATAAGATCAGTCCAACTTGGTAAAATCTAGTTTTCCTGAGTCTTTGGAAGCAGTCTAAAGTCATTTAAAAAAAAATACGTCTGTTCATATGTTATACTTGGTTCCCACTGCATTACTTTGCAGTAACTATGAAGTGGATGTTTTGAAAGACATCCTACAGAAGACTGGTGACTAACTGCAAGTGCAATAGCAAAGTGACAATGTTCTGGCCTTGACACCAACTGTGGATTTCATATGCACCAGTGGTTTTTAACTAATTAAATATGGCTTTGTCTGGATGTCATACTGTGAAAAGTGACCTAATCCTTTGCTGTATTTTCAGTGAAACTGGAATTCAATTTGTCTTTCTTACAGATGCTTCATTCTTAGTAAATGTTTTTTACAGGTACTGCAATAGTTTCTATGGAGAGTATTCTTCATTTCATACAGTGGTTCTTTGTCCTGATCTAATACTTATGACTTTCCTAGCTGATCATTTGCAGGGTCAGAACGGGTCTTAATAGATCTCCCTTCTATCAGGAGACTCATAATGCAAGCCCTGACCTGAGCAGAACTGTGGAAGTCAGCATGTAGCTGTACTGGACTTTGTAATGACATAGCACACAGTATTTTCTGTCCTTCTTAGCACACAGGATTTGAACATGTAATCTCCCTGTACTCGGCACTCGTGAGGACACACCTCGAATACTGTGTTCAGTTTTGGGCCCCTCACTACAAGAAGGACACTGAGGTACTGCAGTGTGTTCAAAGAAGGGCAACAAAGCTGGTGAAGGGTCTGGAGCACAAGTCTGATGAGGAACGGCTGAAGGAACTGGGGTTGTTTATTCTGGAGAAGAGGAGGCTGAGGGGAGACGTCACTCTCTACAACTACCTGAAAAGAGGTTGTAGCAAGGCAGGGGTCGGTCTCTTCTCCCAGGTACCTAGAGATAGGACAAGAGGTAATGGCCTCAAGTTGTGCCAGGGGAGGCTTAGACTGGATATAAGGAAAAATTTCTTCACTGAAAGGGTTGTCAAGCATTGGCACAGGCTGCCCAGGGCAGTGGTGTAGTCCCTATCCCCAGAGGTGTTTAAGAGACGTGTAGATGTGGCGCTGAGGGACATGGTTTAATGGTGGACTTGGCAGTGTTAGGTTAATGGTTGGACTTGATGGTCTTAAAGGTCTTTTTCAGCCTAAATGATTCTATGAATCTGAGTTTGGACATAAGGGGCAGGATTCACATACCTGCTTGAACAAGAGGAGGATCCATGTGATTAGATGGATTAATCGAGTGAAGTGGGAGAACACAAGAGGGGTCAACTCCTAGAGACTGAGAAAGGGAAGGCGGGAATGAGAGGCAGAAGGGGGCATAGGTGTAGGTTTCTACTTTGAGAAACAAGCCAGGGAGCAAGAGCGATCTTAAGACTACCAAGATCCCTGCTGCCATACCTCTTCTTTCTTCCTGCCCAAATTTTCTCAACAGGCAGCTCAGCAGGGACACTGGAGCAGGTCCAGCAGGCTGGAGAAAGGCATGTGCTGGGCTGACACACAACAGATGAATGTTTAGAGAAAAGTAAAAGACTTGGAGACATGTCAGAGCCCTTTGGATCCTTACTGTTACTGAACTCAGGTAAACTAACTACCTTGCTCCCTGCTTCCCACCAGCAGTCCCGGTGCGTGCTGAGGTGCTGGCTTGCAGGTGCAGGGTGAGTTATGGAAGAAGCTCGTGGGGTTGAAGAATAATTAGGGCTTTACTTCCTGGTGTTGCTGGTTGCCCTCACAGTTGCTGCCAAGGCTGGCCCTGGCCTGGTGGCCATATCTAGAATAAGGAAGGTCAGGAGAATACCCAAATTCATGCTTTCCTACAGAAACCAGGAACGGAGCACAAATTCTTAACTTTTACTGCACAGTCAAGTAGCAAATGCACACACACACAAAAAACCCAAATAAAGCACTCTGCCCTGTCAAACACATAGTGTCCTCCTCCTCCTTCTTTCCATGACAGCCATGTATCACTGGAGCCAGGGTATGGTTTACCAGACCTCTGGCTTTCAGAATGTTCTCAGCGCTTCTCACATACTTCCTGCATGCATATCCATGCGCTCATCCTCCGTTTTTATTGCTGAAGGTTAGTGAGGATAAACGAAAGCCTCCAAAGTCACTTTCTATGGCCAATTTATTTCTCTGAGATAATCTCCCGTGAGGTCACCCACCTCTTCTAAATGTCATGCACGCATGTAATCTGAAAGCCTTTACAGGCTGTCCTCATGCCTGAATGACATCCCAGTGACTCAGGCACTAATGCCTCCAAATGAGGCCACCTCTTAATTCCCTGCTTTGCCTGTTTCTCCACTAAAATGTTGTTGACCATCCTCAAGCTGAGAGCTATCAAGGAGGGCAGTGCGAGGGGGGAGAGCTTTGTGGAGATGGGGAAAATGACACTGGGCAGCACCACATGATTGAGAAAATTCAGTCAGCATCAAATTCATACAGTCGTTGTGACACAAATGGGACAGATGGGCTCTTCCCTGGCCCCTGAGAAGAGAGGAGCATGCTCTGCCTACACTGTATGTCCAGCAAGGCAATCAAAAGTGCCGTGTGCTAGTCACAATGCTGCCTGAAAACCAAGGGCCAAGTCATCTGCTGGTGCAGCGTGGAACCCCACCATCCACGTGGCTGGAGCTATGCTGGTCTGCACCAGCAATTGCTTCTGCCTGCAGCCTGGGAGAATCAGGAAGGGAGAGAGATGCTCAGAAGAGCATAGGCTGCAAGGGAGGAAAAGAGATGAACAACATCCTTCAACCTGTGGGAGTGTGAGCTTTGTTTCCTGGATTGGTATTTCATGCATAAATCCCAAAGCTCACCAGTGCTCACCTGGGGAAAGGCCTGAGCAGATCATGGGCTTCTGGAAGAGCTTGGGCAAGAGCATGATTTGGAAAGGCATCAGATGGAACTGCAGCCTCCCAAACACCACCCCAGTAGGGTGGCAGCAGACCAAGGACAGGAGACCTCCCCTTCCCTCCCTTTTCCTTCAGCAGGAGCCAGGCTCTGTCATTGTGGTCTCTCCCATGGCCACCCCCATCCAGCCTACTCAGTTGGGTTTTCCTGCCCTACTGCCCTGCAGGGAGCTCCTCACTTCTGTGGGGAAGCAGCCTGGTTGCCCAGGATTTCTAGTCCTTCCCCACAAAGCAGGGACTATCTCAGCCCTTGAAGAGATTCTTTAGTTTGGCTGTTTTCCACTGCAAAGTCATTATGGCTTTCTTGAGCAACAAGTAAACTAGCACATGGGGTGGGGAAGCCATTTTGCAGGATGGCATGGTTATTTCAGGAAACATGTGTATGTTGATGTGGAGGCATTATTCCTCCAGAATTTGGCTCTTTGTGTCTCAGCATTCACACTGATGTTGCATTGCACAACAAATCTTTACCAAGAGCAGCTTCCAACTCTGCAAGGGAGTCTCCCTCCTGCACCTGTATCAATTTGGTGTGGGACAGGATGAATCTGACAGGCAAACATGGCTGTTGTTAGATTCTTGCTTATTGATTTTTCTGAGTTACCGATATTTTACATACCATGCTCCTCCTCTTCAAGGAAAAACCAAAGGAAAGGTGCATCCAGAAATGCAAATTCCTAATATCCAGAACAAGAACTACTACTACTCTTCAAATTTCAAATAAGATAAAAAACTACCCACATTGTTTATCTTTATGTGAGGCAGGGGAGAAAAAGAAAAAAGAACTCTGACGTCAGTGGTGGTGGAGTTCATTTCCGTACAACTCCAGTCAGTTGTCAAAAATGCATACTTTACGGATTGATCTCAGCAGAAATGCTCAAGCCGTGACATCCCGGGGGAGCAGCTTTTTAAACAGCAGTGATCTTCCAATGGTTCTTCCTGTGAAGAGAGGCAGTGCTTTCAGGCAGACATTTTTCATGCTCTTTGTCCTGTATACTTTCAGCTTACTGACATGCCCAGTAAATTTTCCAAGCAGAGCAATTATGGGGTCTCCAAAGCATCCCACACTAGCCTGCATCTCAGCCTTTTTCCTATTTAAGGCTTTTGTTTTTCAGCAAAGCACATCTATTTAGAAAATCACTTGTGTGAATCACCAAGGTCTGATAAGACACATGCCTTATAGTTCAGGGGACTTTGTGACTGAAGGCTTAAAATGAGCAGGAGATCCTAAAGTACAGCCCTCAGAGGGAATCAAAGACCATCTAATCCATCTCCTTGCCTCCAAGCCCAAAAAGGTATAGTTGCCTAATACCAGGCAGATTTGTAGGGAATATATTCTTTACAGCATACTTTAAAGATCCATCCATGATGGCATCCCTACGACCTCCCTAGGCAACCTATCCTAGCATTTTGTTATCTTTACTGTTAGAAGGTGTTTCCTAATTTAAAGCTGATATGATTGTCCTGTACAAATGTAACATATATGGGTGATATTACACTTGTGCAGGAAATGTACAACACTTAGTAGAGCAATCAAATTAAAAAACTGCGTCAATCCTGTCAGTTTCCATCCTACGTGTGAGAAAGTAAACCATCTATTTCACAAGGCATGTTTAACCTTGATTAGCCCATTGACTTGGGTGTCTCCCATCTCATCTATGGGAGACTTTGTTTCTTTGTTTATTCCACCTATTATTGGTCGTGCTGTGTCACTCCTGGGGTCGCTGGGGTTGATGTCTGTTATGTGTGATCTGATTGACTTGTTTGTACCCCTAGCGATCACCTATATACTGACTTTCTTATGTGCAATAGAATCTGGTTACTGGTTTGTTTTTCTGCTGGCTGCATCCTTTGTGCTAGGCCTAGTAATTGGCAAAACATACCTGCATGCAAGGGGCTCTTGAGTGGGGGCCTTGGTCTCTTGTGATTCTTCTAGGTCAGAGGACAGAAATAAGGAATCTAAAAGAAAGCGAGCTGATTCTTGCTGAACCCAGGCAAGAGCTAAAGAATCCCAGTCAAGAGCACAACTGGTAACTCCCAGTCATGTAAAGCTTCACCTCCTCTAATGCCTACACAGACCAAAACTGAAAGACAGAAAAGGAATAGGAGAAGCAAATAAAGTTTAAAAGTCAAACCCCAAACCACTGTACTAGGCAGAGAGTGTAGCTCAGATCAGGAAAGTAGCTCAAATGAGTATGCAGGCAGTTGGTATTATTAGAATTTAGGTAATAAAAATGAAAAGAGTCAGCACACAAAATTTGATAAAAGCTTGCCCAGCAATTCTCCTGGTTGGGATTTTTGATCACAATGAAATGAAAGGTAGGTATAAGAAATAGCTACCATAGAGCATTTCTTGTCTGAATAGGCTCAGGAAATTGAGATGAGGACAGTAAGCTAAGATGACTTGAATCTTTTCTAGAGCTACAGGTTACTACATATAGTTGTGTAGTGGATGTAGAAAGGCTATAACAGTTTTGAAAAACCTGGACCACTAATAACAGTCCCAAGAAAATCCCTCTCTTTCCCCTCTGACCAAATTTATTATATGAAGAAGTAATTATAACTTCCCAGCAGACCATTAGCATCCAATGTAACCCCATCCAAAAAGATAAGCAGAATGAAAGAGTCCATTTCCATCACTGAATGCATAAGCTTTTAAACATAATGTGCTGAAAGAAGAAGAACTTTACTCCTCCAGCCTTAGATATAAGTTCCATAGTGATGCCTGCTTTTATGGCAGCACAGGCCTGCACAGGAAGCCAACGTTAAATAGCTTAAGGCTGAATAGCTTGGCTCCCCTTGGAGCTAGCATCTGTGACCTTTAGAAGATTGTGCAAACCAGAAGCTGGTAAATATTTGTTTCTCAGAGAAACCTAAGCATTTAAGAGCAACAAGATTTATTGACAGCAGTGACTTACAGCAGTGGCCTCATGAAAGGGCAGCTGACAGCACTTCGAGTGTTTCTAAAGTGCCCATTGCACACAATGCTGTCCTAAACCAAACCAGACAGTTTGGTGTCACCTTGATAACAGAATCACTGTGTTTTAGTAAGTAGGAAGGACATCGTCATGAGTAGCAATGGCCATTAGAGTTGTTTAGCTGCCTGAAGGGACCCTGGCCTCTAACTCCTCTTTCTGCCTTTGAAAATGCCCTGAACAACTTTGTTGCTGATGTCTTAGTGATGTCTATTTATTCTCTCTGTTCATCTCTGTAGTTGAGAATTTCAATGTTTGGGAAAGCGCAAACAGCCTATAGGAACTTAAGCTCTCTGCCGTACCTCTTTTCTGGAGGCTTTGGTAATATGTTGTAATTTGGAAGGCTGTAGAAATACGGTATTTTCTCCAGTAACTCTTTTTTGAAAATATGAAGATCAGGAGAAGGCCCTACCTGCCTAGCCACAAAAAAAAAATTACAAAATCAACCTTCTTCTAATTTAATGGAAACATTTCCAGAGGATGAAACAGTGGGAAACAGTCCTGCAAACCTATCTGCTTCTGAAATAACCCAAGTGAAATAAGTGGTAGCAACAGCAAGGACAGTCATGCAATGTTGTTTGCTGAAGGTTCTGCTCCCTAAAGCATCAGTGAAGGCTGCAACATGGGAGCCTCTGAGCAGAGATTATTGCTGCCCTTCTTCAGCCTTGCTCACTAGGACCGGCTCACCCCGTACAGACTGCTGATGTATGTACATTTATTTTTAATCTCCTTTCCCTTTCAATGATAGGACATAAATGGAGCTACCATACAATGTTGTAAATTTCAACCACATTTCTCATTTAACTCCAACTCTAGTTCGCATCGTTCCTTTTGACATGACCACAAATAGGGGAGAAGAATG
Organism: Podargus strigoides; assembly: GCA_028020825.1. Lineage (NCBI taxonomy): Eukaryota > Metazoa > Chordata > Aves > Caprimulgiformes > Podargidae > Podargus > Podargus strigoides. The sequence continues at coordinate 3,096,549 of CM051641.1, read as the reverse complement.
CAACTGGACTAGTTTTGTGTGGGGGAGGACTCTGGATTTTCTGGAAGGAGCACGGCATCCTGCTGAAGCATATTCCCTACCCTCACTCCAAAAGATCACAGTCGCTTTACTGCAGGAGTTTTGCTAGTCCATCTGAGAGGGCATCTCTGGCTGACCCATGTCCCTCAGAAGGGAATATGCTGTTTTGCCAATTACTAGGCCTAGCCCAAAGGATGCAGCCAGCAGTAGAACAAACCAGTAACCCAATTCTATTGTACACAAAAGGGTCATGGATATCACTGGGTGTATAAACAAGTCAATCAGGTTACACATAGTAGACATCAACCCCAGGAACAACACAGCACAACCAACAACTGGAGGAATAAACGAAGAAACAAAATCTCTCATAGAAGAGATGGGAGACAGCCAAGCCAAAAGACTGATCATATAGGACAGAGGCAGCCACATACTGTTCCCATGAAGCCCACGCTTGTAAGTGCAAACCTGACCAGGGCCCAGTTGCAGGGAGAGTCAGGAGGTCCTTCCTCAATAGGGAAACTCTGCAAAGTGCATCCACCTCACAGACAGACACTCCACCCTTCCTGCAAGTGGGCCCAGCTTTTATCCCCAAAGCAGGACACCTGGCACTCATTTACCCAATGCAGGGCACCTGGGGCTTGTTTACCCAAGGGCTTTCCCTGCAAGGTCAGCTGCACCTTGGAGGAAAGCCAAAAGGCAAACTCATCCCCTCCTTTTGAAGGACTGTGGGAACCACCCATATGTCAACCTTAATTCAGGGCTCAGGGTTCAGACCCCAGCACTTCAGCCATCCATCCTCCATCCATCAGCATGTGCAATGCATTCCAGCTGCACTTCACCCCATGTGAGGTCTTGGGTGCTCTCCCTTAGCTGTCTGTCCCACTCTCAAACCTGAGTGGTTGTGAGCAAATGAAATGGGATTAGCAGGTGCAACCCTTTCAGTCCCAAGGGTAAGCCTGAGGGCTGCAGATCATGGAGGGACCAAGTCACTAGGTAACATGCTGCTGCTGCTAACAATGATGATGACGTAGTGTACAGATTCTAGAAACAGTTGAGTGTGGACATCAGCCTCTCACTGTCTCATAGAGTAACAGCGCTAGTAGCAACTGATTACACTGTAATTTTTACTTTGCTAAGCAACACTCTGTATCTTAGAGAGCATTTGCTTGAATGTGAATTAGGGAATGGAATAGGATGGAAGAGATGACTCCTAACCAGCTTATGTGAAAAGCACCTTGATTTCAGAGAGACGTTTGCAGTCTGCAGCTTCACTTCATCTATATTGTGTCCTAATAGAGGAAAATGTCACTTGTGTTTTCTCCTCTGTGGTCCCAGAGCACTGGTTGTTCCTTACATTTCTATTCCTACGAAAACAACTCCTAGTTCTAATTACATGAATGCATTAAGAGACCATTGTAACATGGGGAGTCAGTTCCCATTTACTTATCATTTCCTTAGGTCTGAGGTGTGGATCACAGTTATACTGGTTTTGTACTGGGTACATGTATCATTAGGACCATGGAAACCATGTCAGGGTGGACTGGGCTATCTACAGTGGGAGCTGCTGGGTGTATCCAACCACAGACAGAAGGGATAGACCCAGCTGTCCTGCCATTAGTGGTCATAGAGCCCAAAGCTGCAGCTTTTGCCACAAGGGGTACCTGAGCAAATAAAGTTTGGGAACCCAGTTCAACCAGCCACAAGGTCTTGGGGAGGCAAGAGGGCTTTACAGGGGTCAGAAATGCTCCTTTTATAGCAAGGGGGCCTCCACACATATAGAAGTGACCCATGAGCACAGCAGCTTCAGCTAGGGCTGTATGTGTCCTCACTGTGCAAAGTCAGCATCCACCGTGGTCCCTGAGTAGCCCTGAGCTGGATGCAGAGCGAGGGCCCGCCTGAGCAGAGGCTGCAGGTCCCTCTCTGCCCCAGCTGCAGTACGGGCAGCGCTTGGCTGCCTGGCAGGGAAAAGCAAAGGCTCTGTGCAGAGGATCTCCAATGCCACCAGATCATCACAGGAGAAAGACAGACCCCAAGCAGCAGGTGAACATTGCCCTTCCCTGTGAAGCACCGTGAAGGCCATTAGTACCTTGCTCTGAAATGGGCTTGTTAAAATACACATTTGCCTTTGTTATCCTACAGCTGCATTGCCTGACTCATCCCACTGCAGTCTCTCTGAAAGGGGAGCCCAAGTTAAAAACTTTCCCAAGTGGTTTTTTATTCACCAGGGAAGTTCACATCTGACACAACTGAGAGAGTAATGGAAGCCGTAACTACATCTGTCTTCATGGGAGGTGAACAAAAGGGAACCTGCAAAAACCAGAGAGGAAACAAATGAAGCACTGACTGATGGACAGGCTGTTATATCATATTGCCTTTCACAGTTTGACACAGGATGCTTTCTTGCACCAGTGTAGTTAGTGCTCACAGAATCTAGTTGGGGCATGGCACCCTTAACCCAGGTGTGCCAATGGTACTTCCCCCTTTCCTCCTCTTTTTCCACAAACCCACAGAAAACTGCCACACAGCCATGGCTTAGCAGGCATGGCCTTGTGGCTGGCCTTGGATGGGACCCCTGCTCTGACTCCTGATCACACAAAACCTCTTCTTCTCCCCAGTGGCAGACAGAGGCTTGCACTCAGCTAATGTTTTTCTTGCCAGCATTGTCCCCAGCAGCAGACATCTCCTAGGTGGAGCATGGATAGACACAGTGTGCTGAGGGTTTGCAGGCTCCTCTGAGGGGACTGGGGCTGCACTGCCCTGTGCTGATTTCCTGCTCCCCCAGCTCAGGAGGGCAGAGTGTCCTGTGGGCACCTCCATCTCCACACATGGACAGTGCTTAAAGCCACCTGCATCCCCAGCCTCCCCCTGCCAAAACAGAAACCTCATGACCTAAGCCCACCTCATCCAAGATGATAACTTTCTCCTTTGCTTTTATACACAGACATGATCTTGCCAGACATTGCTTTTAGCTGCAAGAAAATTTCTCACTCTTACCATTTTGTTCTTAAAGATTGCTTTCCTGGGTAAACATCCTTTGCTTTAAATAGATAGCGAGATCCAAATACTACTGTGAGTGATTATTCAAGGACGAAGTACAGACTCTAGTCCAATGATTTTTACAAGATAACTTAAATCAATATGATCTTTTGGATTAGTAGTTTCTAGAAAACCTGTGTGCTACACCATGCCTATCACATTCATCATTTGGCTCACTTTTGCTGTGTGTGGTGCATTATCAAGCATCTGAAACGTTTGCTCTGTTGTCCTCTGGACTGCACTGATTTCTTCTGGAACAGAATGCAGCTTAGAAATCCTCCGATATGGATTTTTGTAATGAGTATTTTTCAGTAAGCCACTTGTTACTAATGAGACTAATTTTACTTGTACAACTCTTTTTTATAACCTTTACTCTTAAAAAAACCCTGGGAAAACTTGCAATGGTAATTGAAGTGTTTATTAACTGATAGCCTACTTGCAAGATTAAACCAAACATGACATTGCAATTTGAGCCATTTTTCAGCTTTGTATAGGAAAAAAACCCAACCCTGCAAGTGTGGAAGCCAACATTTTTTCTCAGCATACCTCTGAATGTTCCTTTTTTTTTTTTATTTCAGACTGCCTACTGTAGCATAGCAATGATTTCAACAGAAAATACACTAAAAGCCCCAAATCCAAATCTAAAGTCTAAATGATGCACATGATTAAAAATGTACTCTCTAGTCCCAGCAAATCATATATCATTGAAACACTAATGTTTCCCTAATTTTAAGCACCATCTAGTGAGTCAAACATTAGATCTGATCTTCCAAATTACAGCTGAGAAAAATAAGATCATGGCTTGACTGCATCCCACCTAGTGCTAGGTCTGTTCCTGAGATTCGTAAGTTAGCTGTTCAGTCACTGCCTGCTCTCTTGCTAATGAACATTAAATATTCCTCCAAAGGTGCCAAAGACCCGAGCTGCCGCCTGGAGATAATTTGTCTGTTGACAAAGGAGGGTACTGGCTGAGCAGACTCCGTAGTTAGACAAAGCAGAGCAGGAAGAAACCTCATTTTGATAATGATAATATTTTTTTTTGTCACTCCAGAGCAAGGGACTGGAAAGGATTTGGCTTTATTTCAATTATAAGTGAAAGAAAAAAAAAATCTCTTGGCAAATAAACAGCTTTATAAGGATCATGATTCTTACTATTTCTATTAGCTGGCTTGCCACGAAGATGAAGTAGGTCTGAGAGGGAATTGCACAGCAAATCTGCATACAATTATAGGACCTGCTTATCTGACACTGGTATTCAATCAGTTCAGTTAAATCCACACCAGCTCCTGTGGCAACACACTGTAATCAGCCAGCAACTGACCTGTATAAACTGCAGCCCATTCGCAGAATTCGTTGGGAGAGAAAAGTGATGCACAAGCAGTTTGGTTAACTCTGGGCACAGGCACAGACGTTCAGCCTGAGCCTGAGCCTCATTTGGCCCCTCTGAAGTGATGGTGCTCATGGTCAGTGCTGTGCTGGTACTTGACACATGCCGGAAAAAACAGTGCAAGTCTGAGCAGTGTCTGGCCTGGCCTTGCTGAGGGAGAGGAAAAGGCACTTTGCCTGTGACTACATCATTTGATGGGGAGGGAGCAAGTGTACTTTGTCTGCTGCTGGTGACAACCACAGCTCCCAAGCCACATCTCTGACCCCTTTCTCGTACATCTGGATCCAGGGGAAGTAAGATTTAATTGATTATGTGTCCTCAGTCACAGATTCTATGGCTTACCATCATGCATGAAGCACTTTACCAGCACTAGGAGGCTGTTGGCCATGGCTCAGAAACAAGACCAGTTCAGCCTCTGTGCATCAGATGGATGTCATGTGCCAAGGGTCTCTCTGGATGGTGGGTCCCCAGCCTGGGCTCTGGGATGGGACAGTACATCTGCTTGAGAGGCCACACAGGCTGAAGACCTGATTCAGGCTGCAGAGACCTCTCTGCTGTTGTATTTCTGAGTTTACTCTCACTCCTCTCTAAGCATCAGTTCCTGGCTGTGTGACCTCCCAGTCCCCAGACTCGGAGCAGTCATGGCAGCACAGGCAAAGGGCTGATGGAAGACAAGGACTGTTGGAGAAGGGGAGGTGGTGCCAGGACTTGCTTATGCCAGGACTGCTGCAGAAACTTTCTTCAAACTCAGTCCTGTGCTGAAGGTGCAGCACCCCTGCTTTCACTGCTCAGTCTCCTGGGGGAAGTGAGATGGCACAGCACTGGCTTGCTGGTTTGAATCGGTGGAGGTTTATCTACACCTGGTGTTATTGAAATCTAGTACCTTACGGGATTAAACTGGGGAAAGCAGCATCTGTAGGAGTAGGAGCATTTAAGGCCTTGTCCCTCATCACCAGCATGCGTGACTGCCAAGAGGTGACAGAAGTACCTGGTCTCTGGTATGTCCAAAACAGGAAAAGCATCAAACCAGAAGCTTGGACTCAACTGCACAGCTTTGCTAACAGTATCTGAAACACTTCAGAGTTGCCCCAACATGGACACAGGCAAAGGCACTGGGAAAGAGAAACAAGGCATCCCTTTCCTCCTTCATCCCTACTGCTCATACATATCATTTTGCTAGCAAGGGGGAAGATTTTTTAGCAAGATTCTGATTTATGTCTATAATGCCATGAAGGAAAGTAGATTTAAGCAGTAAATCCATTTTCAGAGCTATACAGCAACGAAGAAAGAAACTTTTGGAGTCCTTCTCCACAAACAGAGCAGAGAATATGTAGGTATCAGCCTGCTTAGCAAGGCAGTTTAGGGTCCCTTGAAAAGTCGCACGGCATGCATGAGCCACGTTAGGATCCAGTCAGCTCCTGAATACCCCTCAATTACAGGGGTGAGCCAGAATTTCATGCCATCACGTAAATAAATAAAAGAAAATACAGTAAAATGGCTTTACCTTTGACTTGAGCAAAAGGTGAATTTTTTCAGTCCTGAAGGATCCTCCTCTGCCCTCAAGTCTTCTGGTTCATGATATTGCAAAATGGTCTGGCATTTATGAACCCTGTCAAGGTTTGCAAGTCCTGATTATGTTTGACCTGGGAAAAAAGGTGTCAGGAGTAGATTCCTGAACACCTCCACCCAGAGTTACGAAGGGAAAAAAATAGTAAAATAAAAGCAAGCTTCAAGAGGTCAGAATGTGCAGCCTGCCCAGAGCTACTATTCCTGGTAGAAATTAGACCCTGAAGGGCCCAGGTGAAAATCAGGAATAATCCCTACATATGTGCTTCTAATTGGGACAAACTGAAAGTGAGAAAGCTGATCAAGTCAGCTCCAGCCCATCCCCAGGGACTCCGGGTTTGCTCCCAGATGGTAACTGAGAGCACAATTATGCAAAGCCTCCTCTATAAACAGATTTCAGTTTATTACGGCCGAACTAGGGGAATCTATTTTTGTCACTGCTTTGTGCGAATGTGTTACCCTTGTGATTTCCAGCCAGGTCATTCCAAGTCAGCTGCTTTGGCTGTGGCTGTCAGTGGAAGCTCCTCTGTCTGCCTAGTCCCTGGTCCCGCGTCTCGCTCGCCTGGGGTTGGCACCCGGGCAGGGTGGACAAGGGGATGTGCCTGCAGCTATTCTGGTAGCTGTGAGCTACGGCGGTGTCATGTGAAGTAAAGATCCCAGAAATGCATGTCAAACCAAACCAGTGACTAATCATGATATTTTGGTTGTCTTAGTGCCTGCCAGGCAAAGATTTATGGGCTTAGAAAACCTTCACGTAATAATCCCTGGGCGCTGATTTGATCTCCATTGGAGGCTTCCTAAGAGAGTGCGAAAAGAGGACGAAAAGGGGACTGCTGTCCCAGAGGTGGCTAGGTCTAACATTATCAAGTTTGAAATACAAACAAGAGAGGAGAAAAGCCAGTGCTCCCTTCTCATCTGTGTCCACTCAGAGCCATGTGCTGGCAGCCAGAGAGGATCTATTTGATCTGCCTGCAAAGCAAGAAGGGTCGAGGGCGACGGCTGAGCAGACACAAAGTGTCATTTGTTGGGATTGTCATCTAGCTCCCTCATCTGTCACCTGATGGCCAGTCAAGCAAATGCTCAGTACAACCGTGGACCATTCATCCTTGCACAAGCGACGGAGGAGAGAAAAGTAAGCATCTTACAGCTGTTAGGACATTCAGCTGTTTCTTCTATCAAGGAATGCATTGAATTCACTACAAATCTACTAACTGTCCTCCCATGCCAGGCAAGAGACTGATCTTTTTTTTTCACGGTTGGGCTTTTCTCTAACAGCTGGAGGTCTGCTGGGCATTCAAGCAATGACTGTTGAGTAGGGCAGCTGTTTAAGTATCTAATTGCATTTTAGCTTTAATAACTCAAGGGGAAAGCGTTGCATTGCCTACCATGAGCTATTTCCTCTCCTACTGCAAAGCACACTGCACTGCTGTGCTCGCCCAGTACCAGACCCTGAGATCACAGGGCTTTCTCTGTGATATTTTGCTGAAAGTGAAGGAGAATGAGTTTCCTGCACACAAGTCCTTGTTGGCATGCTCCAGCGACTATTTCCGAGCCATGTTCAAAAGCTATACCCAAGAGTCTAAAGCCAGTGTTATTCACTTGCAAGTTGTCTCACCCACCGGTCTCCAGCACATCCTGGATTTCATTTACACTTCCTTGTTGCCCCTTTCCTTTGAAAGCCTGGAAGATACCTTGGAAGCTGCAAGCTACTTGCAAGTGACTGATGCTATTGGCTTGTGCAGTCAGTATTTAGTTAATAATCTTGCCTTGGAAAACTGCTGCTTCTCCGCCAATGTGGCCAGGAAGTTCTACCTGCCAGATGCCTTAGCGGCAACAGAAAAGTACATTGTCAATAATCTCTGGAAGCTGCTGGACTTGGATTTGTCAGGACTGCTTGAGCTGAATTTCAGGTCTTTGCTAGCAGTGGTTGAATCACCAGATCTCCCCATGGTGAAAGAAACCAGCCTGCTGAACCTTGTGCTGCTGTGGCTGAGGCAGGATAAATCCAGGCTGGCTCAAACAAGCAGCCTTTTAGAGCATGTAAGATATGGCCTCATCCCAGTGGAAGAGCTGAGAAAAACCTACAGACAGTCAGAAGTGCCTCTCTCTGCAGGTATTAAGTGCTTGATCATTAAAGCAATTAATTACCATACATCTGTTTTCAAGCAGCCTGTCCTGCAGGATAAGTCCACCACTCTGAGGAACCAGAAAACTCGGATTATTCTGCTGGGGGGAGGGACAGCAAGTGAGGGGCTTGTCACTGATGTGGTGGCCTTCGACGTTTACAATCACAAATGGCGAGCTCTCACACAGGTGCAGGACAGGATGCAGAACCACAGTGTGTGCGTGGTGGGGAACTTCCTCTATGTCTTGGGTGGGGAAATAGAAAGTGGTGCCCCAGGTGACGCTAAAACTGAGAAGATCTTATTGGTCACAAACAAGGTCCATCGTTATGATCCGAGATTTAACTCGTGGACCCAGATCACGGGCATGCTGGAAAAGAGATGCCAGTTTTCTTGTTGTGTCCTAGGCAAGGATATCTTTGCCATTGGTGGAAGGGGTGAGGATGGGTCGCTGCATTCGTCTGTGGAAGTCTACAACATCAGCAGGGACAGATGGACGAAAGCCAGGGAATTGCCATGCAAGATACATGGCCATGCCAGTGCCATTTGCAAGAATACTATATACATCTCAGGTGGCAAGTACTCAGACCCAGCCAACACAAGCAAGGACGTATATTCTCTGAGCTCGCTTGAAGGGCAGTGGATGAAACAAGCCCCCATGAGCATTGCTCGGTTTGGACATCAGATGGCAACAATCAGAGAAGCCATATTCACCTTTTTAGGATTATATGAACCATTCTCAGAAATAGAAAGATATGACCCTGATCAAAACCAATGGACACGGTTAAGGCCACTGATCTATGATCGATTTTGCTATGGCCTGGCAGTGGTAGAGGAAACAGCTCTTCTTATCGGGGGAAAGAAATGGCAAAACTCAAGGGAAGTCCCCACTCAAGATGTGGTTGGCTACGACATTGACAACGATGGCTGGGAAGAGATCTGCAAAGCCCCCTTGCCTTGGTGTGGGCTGCAGTGTGCAGTGCTGCAACTTTCTGAGGTGGCCGATGAGCAGGACAGTGACAGCCAGCAGAAGAGGCGACCAAACTGCTGAGCTCCCATGCTGCAGAATCATCATCCCAGGAGATAAGCCAGCAGGGCAGTCCTAGAGAAGAAGAAGAAAATTGCAATGGCACTGAACCTGACAGAGCAGAGGTTTTGCTTTGACAAGCCATACGCTTGGTGGAAAGAGGCAAGGAAGTCTGACTCCAGCATGGGAAAAGGTGCTGGGATTTAGAGCTGGAAACCAATCTCACTGAGGAAGGATGCAGCAAGTAGCATGTTTAGAGGTGATGAGTGAGAATCATAATCCTCGACTTTTGAAGAATAATATCTAGATAGCAATAGGTGTTGCAAGTCAGGTTTTTCAAAGGTTAAAAAAAAACAATCCATCTTTTCTGTTTTCTTAATCAGAGGTAATTTTCCCAGCTGGTAAGTGCTATTGAATTTTTGTGCTATGGATAAGCAAAACTAAAGTAAGCTGTATAAAGACTAGAAAATTGATGCCTATGAGAACTAATAATAAGTACTGCCAAGGAAAAGGTATTATTTGATATACTACATACTAGGCAAGAATGTCATAGCTAACCAGCATGAAGTTACTGGACAGAAAGCATGGATTTTTTGATATGTAGACTCAGTTATGGCCATAAGTTAAATCAGTGACTGTTTGATAGAAGCCATTTCTCTCTGAGTGGCCTTTGTTGTAGCATGCCTTCAGATGCATATTTTTTGCTAGGTTTTTGCTAGGTTGGACTTGATGATCTTAGCGGTCTTTTCCAGCCAAGGCTATTCTGTGATTCTATGCACACTACCAGTTCAGTACATTTCTTTTGTATCCAAACCTTGTGTTTGTTTAGATGGTCAGAGCTGAACAAGTATACTTATTATTAGACTCTAAGAAACATGTTACAGGAGTTGCTGTAACTAATGCCTCGATACTTACCTCGGTAGCACATGCTGCTTTATCGTACCTGCTCATAATGGTAAAATTGTTCATAGCTGTTGAACTAGTACTTGGGAGAACCCTGCAGTCAAAAAAGGCTTACTTTCATCAAAGAGTACGAAGGGGAAGGAGGTAACCGAAGGTTTTCACAAATCTTTATTCAGTGTATGCCTATCTCCATCTTCTTTTTGGCCATGTTGGCAGAGTTTGAAGGCACAGATTATGGAGGTACTTTAAGGTATATGGATCTGTGAAATACAGGCAAAGTGATCAGATTGCTGCAGAATCACTTTGGTATGGAGAAAATTGAATCTCAAGTCAAAAATGTTCATTTAAAAGCTAAATTTATTGTATTTCATTTTACAGTGTTCCCTTTCTAGGCTGAGAGTTAATACAATAAAAATATATCTAGAAGAACATTTAATAGTCTTAAAAGAAGGCAGCACAATGGAGAGGACACATGTTCTTTGTCACTAGACCAGCTTAAAAAACTGTAATGTTTAATTTTCACCTTTAAAGCAACCAAGCTGACTTTACTAATGTAAAGTGCAGGCAGAATAGCTGTTGCATAGCAACAGATCTAAGTCTTCTGAACTGCCTTGGTTTTGACAAGGAATCAACTACACAATGTGCATATACATCCATCAGATATAAAGATTTTTTTATATGAATATATTTACTTTCGGTCCAGTAAAACAATAGCAAGAGAATCTAAATGCCTGGAACAATAGCACAATCCATTTCAAGTCAAGCATTTTTTAAGAGAAATTTACAAAAACCTCACAAATGTAATATACAAGTCAGTACCCATGCAGTAAATAAATGTCCAGTTTATACAAACAATATTCTTCTAATGGTACAAATATTACACTGGATCCAGAATTCTATACAAACGTTAATACATGATTTGTCATCCATATTGACTGGAATATAGGATTACTGAAAATGGGCTACAGAAAGGCCACTCTTCTGTACAATTGTGCAAAATCTGCAAAACATTTGCAATCCAAATGCAATAAAATAAGAAGAGGGAGAGAAAAAGAAAGAGAAAGAAGAGAAAGAGAAAAAGAAAAAGAAAAAGAAAGAGAAAGGGAAGAAAGAGAAAAAAGAGAGAGAGAAAGAGAGAGGAACAAAAAGAAAGAAGGAAAGAGAAAATAAATCTGTCCATTCTTTCCTTCATCACTTCATGGATATAATTGCTAGGAAATATCAGAGCTCACAAAGTTTAAAGTACATTCACTGAGCTGTACAGGCAATAGTCTAAAGTTAGTTAAGAGTACAACTCGCTGTAAAAAGTATTAAGGAGGCTTTTCCTTTTCACATGAGCCTTATTAAATCATGTCATGAGTCCTAACTTATGCAGCAAAATACTGAAAAGCAGCAGAAATGTTTTGTCATGCTCTGATCACTTTTTGAAAACAAGCCCATAAAAAGTAAATATGTGATTTCAGATTTTCCTCCCACTTTCCTATTCCAGGCATGTACCTAACTCTAAGGAGCGATTTCTACTCATATGCACTGTAGTCCCCAGCACATCTCAAATCTCATGGAAGTTTAAAACATTTTAATCGGCTTGTGAACTCAGCAGAACCCAGAGACATCACATCCCTTCCCCTTTAAAAGGAAACCAGAGGCTTTTTTACTCCTCAGTTGTTTTTCAGGTTCTGTGCTCAGCTCTGCTCCCACCACACCTTTTCCCTGCACACAATAGGGTCAAATTTCACAGCTTAGAAAACACATAGGAGACTACTTGAAAAATCCTATTAATTCCTTTTCTATTGCGGAAAGTTTCAAGCCCTCTCGGATTCAGAGCATGTCACTGGGAGCCTTTTCTACTGCTGCTTTTCTGGGCAAGAGAAATGCCACTATCAAGGATGTTCAAAGCCTACATTTTCTCTTTTGCAAAATCTGCACATTATACTGATACTTTCAGTAGAAAAACAGTACAAATGACAATACCGTGACTATTTTTTTTTTTAAATAAATCAACCAAATGTGATTAAGAGACAAATAACACATAATTTGGTCTTAATTAGAATACAAACCAGCATCCCTTTGCACTGATGGTAAACCTTAGCAACAGACTTTAAAAAAGCACACGGAAATAAACCTAAACTTCTGATACTTAAATTCACATTAGTCATTTCTGTCTGCTGATTTTCACCCTTTTGTGTGTTTGACAAAACTGAAACACAACCACTGCATTATGCTTTTTCCCTGCTATTTAAGAAAACTCCTAGAGTTTCTCATTAAATATAAAAATTGGTTTACTTCCACCACCAAAATAGTACCTGCACTTCAAAAATGCAATGCAATACTGGAATTATATAATATAAAATATCATTGTAAAAGTGACCTTCAATAACAAAACCTTTAGCTTGTGGAACTTCCTGTATGAAGGCCACAGTCTTCCAAAAATGCTTTTAAATACTCTTCTTTAATAGCTAAAGTTCATGTTCATTATTTCACAGAAGGTAAACACAAGCAGAGCATTGGTAGCATATAAAATATACAAATTCTTATTAAAGATGTGGTACTGTTGACCACTGAAGGTTTACTTCACGCAGCTGAGTAACATTAAAATATAATTTACAAGAGCTCCCACATATTGATATAAAAACTACTTTATGCACTTAAGTAAAGGGCTAGAGTATAGCAAACGGACAAAAAGAGAGAACTTTATACGTGCGTTTCAATGTAAGAGTGAGTGTGCGCTAAGGAGGCTATAAGTGCATCAACCTCAGATGAGCCATTAACAGAGTCCCTCGGGGTGCTGCTTTGATAGATGTCCATGAAGAGATCAAGGTACATTTGCTTCCATTCTTGAAAGTCTCTAGACGTCAAAGCTGGATTATTCAGAACTTTATCTATAATGGCTACTTCTCCTTCTCTGGCCTGTGAGAGAAAAGGGAAAGCAAAGAGTCAATGTGAGTGACGAGTCACTGGCAAAATCAATCACGTGGGTGGAAGGAGAGAACAGGGGGAGCAAATGCAAGCCACTGAGCCTCTAAAAGCAGAGGGAATACCTGATTGCAATACGATCACTCACAATCAGGAGCCCTTCCTACAGCGTGTCATACACCACCCTGTGGGGCTATGGCTTCCTTCCTTGCCCTTGTCTAGCAGCCTCGGAAACAGTCCCTGTTCCACCTCCTTGCCCCTTGTTCAGCTCAAGAAAAAGCAAGCCTTCTACTGTTTACTATTAGCTACTTGCATTTCTCAAGATGGGTTTCACATGATGAAGTACCATCTGTTTGCTCTTCTTGATCAGTGTAAGAAATACTGCGTGGGTGCGTGGGATGCAGACAGATGGCCTCTCGCCCACCAGCAGAGCTAAACCTTTCCTACCAGCCTTGTCATGGGGACATCTGAGCACTGCATACCAAAGGCTTTTGCAAGGACCCCCATGTTAATGTTAATTTATCTTTGTTAAAGATCCAGCGTATGCGATGGTCTGGCTGGCTGCAACCTCCACCTACCACTGCAGTGGCAAAGAGAAGGCAGAAATGGGTAAAATCTAATATAGCTGCTGGTACCTCCTTACCCATCATCAAGGCAGGGGATATGGCTGTATCATAATCACTGGTCAGTGATTAGTTTATCATGAGCTGACAGGCAGCCAGTATGGGTCAGAGTAAGCCTCAGATACACCTGCAGCCGCTCATGGTTGTTGCAAGCAGTGGAAGATGGATGCAACAGACTTAAGCCTTGGAAACACAGCTAACATGACAGTTTTCAGCATTACTCCTCCGTGTTGTTATCATACGGTCACCAGCAACATCCCCTCTATCTGCCCTGCCAGACAGGTTTCACGCTCCTCATTGCTAACTCACATTTTGCATGTCCATACTATAAGCATGTTAAATCTTTCTGGGAAATCACAGAATCATTAAGGCTGGAAAGGACCTCCAAGATCATCAGGTCCAGCCATCAATCCAGCACCACCATGCCCACTAAACCATGTCCTGAAGTACCATGTCTACATGTTTTTTTAACACCTCCAGGGATGGTGACTCCACTGCTTCCCTGGGCAGCCTGTTGTAATGCTTGACCACTCTTTGAGTAATGAAATTTTTCCTAATATCCAATCTAAACCTCCTCTGGTGTAACTTGAGGCCATTTCCTCTCATCTTAGACATTAATATTAAAAATATTAAGATATTACAATATTATATATTAAATGAAATAGCAATATTATGAAATAGTAAGGTATTAAATTATTTATTATATTAAGCTGTGTATTCCCGTGTTGGTGGGAGAGGATCAGAAGGGTCAGAGATGTCACCAATAAGCATGAGGCTGTAAGGTATTTTTCATGCTTTGGAAACTGCAGCTAATTAATGCTATCTGCTAAAATGCTCATTTTCAGAAACATAGGTGCAAGCCGATAATGACCAGTGGAAATGAAACCATGGGAACTCCTGATTACCATACCTCTACTTAAACTACCATAACCTGCTTCTCGCAGATCATGGCTGGTACCCACATCTCTGCACTACCTGCCAGGGCACTTATACTCGCGGGCAGGAGAATGGCTTTGTGGTTGTATCACAGCAAAGAGAGCAGAGGGGTCTTTCGTTAAGGACTTAGATGATGGGACAGAGAGTTTATGGACCACAAGAGCTAGAAGAAATTTGGAGGGCTGTCTCAGGTTACTAATAATTTGCATAGGTTCAAGGAGAGTTCAGAACACCAACTCCAACAGGCCAGCACAAATGGCTGCATTCAGGAAGGAGAAATCAGAGGCACTGATAAAAGCAAAAATAACAGATTAAGTAATGGCAACAGCCACTGGTAGATATGACAACCAGTAGCATGGCAGATGTGGAGCTCTGGGCTAGAATGGCACTAGAAACTCGTCATGAGTTACCATGATGCCATTGCAAAACAGGCACATGTCACTCTACACTGGTGCTGCATACAAGAAACAGCAATTACCTGTCTTTGGTACTTGCTGTCATTGCATTTTCAATTATTGGTGTCATGTACTTTAAGAATGATTTATACTAATCAAGGTTCAAACAAGAACGGCAACAGGTTTGGAAAATATGTCTCATGGGCAGAGAATAAATAGTGTTTGCTTGGTCTAAAAAAACCAGAAGTCCCAGAGAAGCATGAAAATGGGCATCCACCAGGCCAAGGGGATGCGCTGTTTTTGGAATTCCCTAGAGGAAAGCAATTCCATTTGTAGGAAGCCATTGGTGTAACGTAGCTCAGGTATCAATAAATGCTAACAAGAAATACAATTAAGCATGGCAGCAAGCTGCTGATACTGAACCACAGTTTTGGTATGAGTGATCCTGCCATGGTGCAAAAGCATAGACACAGTGTGAACCTCCTGTCACCCTGACATGTCTGAGAGTACTGTGATTTTGTTTCTGTTTCTCATGCTTGTAGAAGTCATGTGCAAAGCCCGTGTATCTTGACTTTTTCTTACAGCCTTCAATCCTGTGAAGACTCACATATGCAGATAATACTACAAGTAGTAGTTGCTTTCAGTGAGATTACTCAGTGCAGAAAGTTAAGCAAGAATAAGACTTTTTCAGGATGGGAGCCCCAGAGCATGAAAATAATATAGTTTAAATGCTTTTCTAGGTGATGGAAAACTAAATTAATTAATGTTGATAAAGCCCTCTGATGAAAGCTGTTACAAAATCCACTGTACAATTATCTAGTGACTTAAAATGTGGTAATTTAATATAGTTAACAGGGTCCCTGGGGAAATCCAGCATATTGTTTGCTGAAATCTCTATCAGGACAGAATTGAAACTGCTGTAACAAACAAAGAAGCTGACAGGGAGGCTAAATGAGCTGTGGTTCACTTAGAATAACCATAAAAATCTTCAAATCTATCATTACCACTATATTTATCTAATCAGTCCTACTGATTAAATAGCACGATCCTATCAGCTTATGCAGAAAACAAGCACATAGTTTCCTCCTGGACAAGCTCAGCAATGAAAAAATAATCAAGTGTTGTAAAGGGTATCAGTCCCTTCTGAAAGGCTGGCTTTGCTTGGCTTTAGACTTTGGCAATTACAGAGCGAATGTGTTTTGGTAAATGAAAATGTTCAGGGCAAAAAAGGGATTAAGGACTCCTCTGATAATTTGGTGTCAAATTCTGTTAAACTAGCTGGAGGAGGAGCAGCTGACAGATTTTGTCTGGGAAGAAATAAAAACTGATCCCCTCACTTCAACTGCTCTCTCACGGCACATTTTTTTCTGCTTTGTGAACAGCCTTTTCCCATACCTCCCTTGCTTGTTCCGCGCACACTAGGTCAGCCTGGACTCCAGCTGTACACAATTAATCTCTGCATACAATCCAGTTCGATCCAGACCTGGGGCAGGATTTTTCCTCCCTCTTTTATCTCACCTTTAAAGTGCTTTTCAGAATTCGCAGCTGGTGCAGTTTTTCATTGACTACTGGATTGCTACATCTCTTTATAAAAGATTTCTTATACTCCAGCTTAGTGGAAATCCGGTGTTCTCCTAAAGGAGACAGGCTGGCCTGCTCCAAGGCTCTGTACAAATCTTGCAAGGAGTCTCCTGTTTTTTCCTCTATAGTTTCAACTGTAATGAGAAAAAGGAAAAAAAAATAAAGGAAAAAGTAGAGAACGGAACAATGTATCATTAACAGGATTAATGTATCATTAATGTGATTATACGAAGATCTATCAAAAACCTTTGCAAAACTTTTAACAGGGTTAACTAGACCATAAGGAGAACATTTCACACCTGCTAAGTTCCAGAAAAAAAAATGCTGCCATTGTAAATGCTCCTTCTCACTATTGCCTTCAAGAGAAAGGGAGAAAAACTTTCAAGAATGTAGTCTTGACCCACAAAGAAAGAAGAAAAGAAAGACAAATAGTGAAAGGTGTAGTAATATTATGGTGACATGCTGTCAGAAATCACATCTCTAGTATTGCAGTTAAATATGCTGCTGACTTCGTTATTATAAGGAAAGGAAGCCCTGGACGCGTCCTGCTGAGGAAGGCAAGCAGGGATCAGATCTTGGCCCGAGAGTGCTGACACAGCATTCAAGATTATGTTTGTAATGGTGGCCTTGGAATGACATGTTGCTTCCTTTCCTAGAAAAGTCCACTTCTTTTTGTCTCTTATTTCTCAAGAGAGTTGTTCAATAGTCAGTAATACTGTCACTTGTGGTGTTTTTTTACTCTATTAATTGAAGGCTGAACAGCAGACTATGGACTGGACATAAAAGCATATTCATGACACCCTACCCAGCAGTGTGGCAAACCAAACCAGAGCTGTTTGCATTCCAGGTTTATTTATTTATTTATTTATTTATTTATTATAGGCTTAAAAATATTTGTTCTAACTAGTACTGGGAGCATTTTCAAGGAAAAATAATAAAAAAGAAAGATTTTGCTTCTCTAAAACCAAAATCAAGCAAAAGCTGAGGAAGAAATGTTTCTCTGAGTTTGAAATGCTTCCTTTTCAAAGCATCAAAACGTTTAAACTTCTCACATACCGTTTCCCCCAGAAGAAACTTCGATGACTCCATACACACTTGGGAAGCTGGGATTAGCTGAGTGGTGACCAGGATAAGCCAGGGCATCCCTGAGGGAGCAGCCAGCCTGTGGGGTGGCAGCTCCGTCCCTGCTGCCTCGCACACACCAACATGCTTGTACATGCAACAGCTGGCCACCACCTGCCCACAGCCTCCCAGTTGACTCCAGAGCTCTTGAGATCCTCCTACTCAGTCTTGACTTTCATAGTGGTGTATGTTTTCCTGGCCCAATGTGCCTGTGTCCTCAGCATGCTTTCATGAAAGCTCTTGTAGGAAGGCTACAGCTGTTTAGTTTCAAGTATTGCTTTTATCCT
Organism: Podargus strigoides; assembly: GCA_028020825.1. Taxonomy (NCBI): domain Eukaryota; kingdom Metazoa; phylum Chordata; class Aves; order Caprimulgiformes; family Podargidae; genus Podargus; species Podargus strigoides. The sequence continues at coordinate 3,078,632 of CM051641.1, read as the reverse complement.
GTGACTGACCTTGCACCAAGACATCGCCATCTCCACTGGCTGAAAGTTCAGCACATGCTAGACTATCCATAAGGAGTGAACCTCAGTCTCCGCAGTTGTTTAGAGGGTTTTTTATCGAGCACCAGTGGGGAGGACAGTTAGTGCTGAGAAGTGACATTTCTAGCCCACCAGGACCCACCTGAGGCGACCTCCCATTCAAGCCCAAACCATGCAGCACAGCAACCACTCACTTCAGGCTCAAGCAAGAACTTAAGACCCAAATCTCCACATCCCATCACAAAAAATGCCTACATTTGTGTAGCTCTTTTACACAATCAAAGAATTTTGCAGTCAGTAAGTAATCTAGCTATAGCTCTCATCAGTTTATTCCCTTGCCCTTTTTAGGGAGCGGCTGTTTTTAAAGCACTCATTTTTTTTTTAAAGAGATATGGAAGTGAAGAAGGGTTACAGACTTTTTGTTGATGGAGGTGCTGTGGGTCAGTACAGAGTTCCCTGAATCCTTCCATTGTGTGCTACCATGCTTGGAGAGCTGGGTTCATCACTGTATGGGCCACATGTAAGTCCTTACACAGTATGTAAGGACTTAAAGAAAAACAGAAATGAGATGCATTTCTCTTTCTTGTTGATTTGTCTTATTAAAACATCTAATGTGCTAAAGGGCAAAACATTCAGTAGCTGAATACTTAAAGACTGGTTAAAATCCCCTGTGGTCTTGATTTTTATGCTTTCTTGAAAAGTCCCTGAGCAATGAGATCAGATGTTTGGGATCTCTCTTTCTCAGTTCATATCTCTAAACACTGAAGTCCACCAGTCTGACAGATGGTGAATGGGAGTGACTTGCTAAAGGGCAAGGGTAAAAAAACCACCTCAATCTGACAGGGGAGTATTTTACATCTCTTTCTCACTTTCTCTTATTCCTTGTTATCTGAGGCAAAAAAGATCTTTCCTCAGGCCTCTTTTCCTCAGCAGCATTGCCACGTACCCTTGGGGGATTAGTACAGGGACAGTCTGGTGAAGCAGCAAGCCAGGGCTTCAACTCCATGTCATCTGAATTTACTTTGCTAGGGTGAGCTAGAGCCTGGACCAGCAACTGGCCACCAGGTCCAGGCTTGCCATTGCAAACACATGGCTTCCTCAAAGGTTCCCACCACGGAGAACAATAATGTTTGGGTTCGCTGAGGTTCAATTTGGGTTCCTGAGGTTCAATTCCGAATGACAAGTGCCTTTAATGAGCCTGGAAGGCAGCATGGCCCATGTGGGTTGAAATGTGGGGCTGGGGGGGGCTTGTGCTGGCCTCCCTGCCCATGCCTGGCAGTCTGCATGGCTCGTGCTCCTCAGGGCTCACTCCTTAGGCAGGCAGCATCTGCTCAGCGTGGGCCTCGGGGGACTGCGGACAGTGGTCTTCTACCCTTGCCCCAAACAGGAACAGCTCTGAGGCTGCATGGGAAGAGGTGCAGGACTACAGGGCCATGACGCAGGCAGGGTTTGCAGCACAGCACTGACAGCAGGTCTTTGAAACACATCAGTACATCACCTACACTTCGCTGGGGCTGCCTCCCATGGGCTCTATCACTGCCTCGGTGCTGTAGCTATGAGCAGCGTGTAGAAAAGGGGATGGGGTTTGCTATAAAGGAATGAGCAGGGAAGAAAAACAGCAGGTACCTTCCCTTAAATGTCTCACTGAGGCTGAGGCTGGGGAAGCTCAAACAGGTCAAGACGCCCTGTGCCTTGTTCCATCCATGGCGGGGGAACGAGAGGCAGGCATCACACTAACACATCACAAGCCCTTAATATTTTCCAGAGAAACATTGAAGGTGCTGCTGCTCTCAATGGCTCTCTTAGGTGGGAATGAGATTACACACGAATCTCCCCTCCCTCACCCTTCTGCTAAAGGCTTTGATTGATCTCCTGTAGGTGTTGGTGAAACCCTTGGCACCATAAAGCATCTGAGGTACTTGATTAGCTATACAGCTGAGCTTAAAACATATTTTCTTTTTATAAATTGGTGGATTTGTATGTGAGTCATGCTATTACAGCTGGGCTGTCTCCTTAAGGACAAATAAGGCCTCAGGTAATGCCTTATTTAAGGCCGCAGAAAACGCAGCCTAGTGGGATTTGCAGATGAACTCAGAACAGCAGCCAATGCAGCAGGTTGTTTTTCAGCCTCACTTGGCTGCTGAGTCACAGGTTGCACCTCCCCTGCTTCTCTGAACATGCTGTCCGGTAGCTGTTTCCACATACTGCTAAAAAGGTGGGTCTCTTCTCTGAAGCAGTAATTTCATCCCCTGCCCCACCTGTGCTGATCAACTTTGGAGCAGAGGTAAAGCTGCATAAATTCTGCAGCACACAGGATCTAAATTCAGAACCTTATCTTCCAAATACAAGAACACACAGATACTAGATTTTGTAACAGTGAAGCTTCTGCTGTGTCTCCAAGTGAATGCAAAGCTATATGCATTAAATTCAGGAGATAAAGAATACATCAGTCTAGTAAATGGCATGTTATTAGTTTTCCTTATACTTTTTTCCACAAGGAAGAGTTTCTGAACTTTTTTCACTTTGCCCTCACTTCTTAAAATGCAGTAAATATTTGTAACTACTTTTACATTTTCTCAGGAGAGAGAGCTGGAGATTGTGGTTGGATGGGTGAAACTCTAAGAGGCCAGGAACTGTTTGGGTTGTTGGCATTCAGGAAAAACTGGTGGGATTTCTTACACTGCTGTCATTTGTTGTTGAAAAGAACATGGCCTTAGCTCCAAGATGTACTAAATGTAACTACCTCCTGGCTATGTTGGGCTATTCATCTTTCCATTATTTCCCTCTTATAAAGCAAGATCCTAAGAGCAATATAAACAAGGACATCAGGCACTCTGAACAGTGACCAGAGAGAAACAGTTAATGTTGGTATTTACATAGATCAAGAGATGATCGGTCCTTGTAAACTGATGATTCAGGAAAATGGTACTGAATTAGGGCCATGTAGAAGGTCACTGTTGCAACCCAGCTGGCTATCACATGGCTCTCTGGACACAGAGAATCTCTAGGCACTCATTCTCACAAACCTGCTCTAAATAGATGGAACAGCCCCTAGAAATTTTCCATGGAGGTTCCTGTGCTTCTGTGACTCACTTTCCCCGTAAAAGTTCAAGCCATCATGGTTTGCTTGCATGGCTTTCCCGTTTCAGTGAGGTACCAGAGGAGGCAGTGGTTGCACCTGGGGCTACAAGTGCATATAACTGCCCATGCAAGCATAGTACAACACAGTTAATAAAAAAATTTGTCACCCACTGTGCTGACAACCTTTTCAAGAGTTGAAGCTCTCCTTTGAGGTCACCTTTGTGTTTTGCAGTGCCTCCTAACACCACCCAGTCTTGTCCAATTGTCTTCAGACTCCTCATCCTGATTGCTGGACACTGCTGCTGCCCTGACAGCATTCTCTGTTTTTCCACTATCCTCTTTGCTGTTTGCTGCTTTTACAGCTTGGTGACACACTTTCCTTTGCCATGCAACTCCTCTTATGCACGCCCACTCCCCTACTTGGAATTAGCCCTGCATTTGAACAAACTTACCACCTTCTGCAAATGCTAAGAAAGCTGAGCCACTGCAAAGCCTGTGACAGAGAGCGAACAAGGCACAAACAGTCAGACTGAAATCCCCTGGCTCCACTGAAATTTAAGCTCCCATTTTCATTTCTTTTGGTGAACTCGCTTTCTCTGGCATAGGAACCCATTCAACTCAGCTTTCTCAGGATCTTAAGGAGGTGATTTTGTTAGAATACATCACTAATTAATTATTGAACAACTGCCATATGTTATTTGCCCCCTGCAAATCCCAAAGATATGCTTCCAATTTGAAAGTTACACCTTTCTGCTTCACCTTTCTCACAGGGGAGGCATCTACTTGAAGCCTCCCAGAGGCTTTCTGTGAGTGTCAGTAAATGCTCCACGAAAACGGAGAGCATCCCTGACCTCTGGGAAATGGTCTCAAGCTAGACAAAACAGGCCCCCATGCACAAATTCTGGACTGTTGGTTTTTTTTTTCTTAACTTTGTCTTCTTGATCCTGTTGCATCTATGTTGGGAATAGAGAAGCTTGTCTGCCACAAGCTAACTAGTAAGTGACATAATACCAGGACCAACAAAGCGTTTTGTAATCTTCCCATACCACAGTGTGTTGGCTATGCCATATCTAACCAACAGGTCTATCAAAACCTTCCTGGTCTTGCAGTGGTTTCACTGGTAGGCAGTGGAGCAGACAGAGGCCTCCTGCAGTAAGCTCTTGAGCCCCAGCTCAGGATATCCGCCAGCCCAAGTGTGCTAATGGGCAGGCAGGGGCAAGGGACATAAGGTGGCCGGCCACAGGGCTCAACAACCTGGCTGGACTGGTAAACCCCCAGCAAACAGTTAGGAGAAAGACAGAAGGGATCTCTCGATATTTAAGGTGGGAAAGCAGAAGGACAGGAGGAGAGTGTATGTTGGTTTCAGCTGTGTTGGAGGGGAGAGAAGAAATACTCCAAAGAAGCAGTTGTTGGTTTCTCAGTGCAAGGCTTAAATCCTCCTTTGTTGCTGTTCAGGCTAATCATTAGAGTCCAAACTGTGCAAGAGGAAGGCACATCCAAATGTTTATGATGCAAAGAAACAGGAAATACAGCCATTTTTTACACTATTTGGGTAGGCAGACTAAGCTAGACTAAGCTAAAAGGAACAAAATGGTGAAACCGAAGAAAGTTAAAGTTGTACAAGGAGATGGTGTCTGCACAGCTGTGTGCTGTGTACGAGGTCACCCCTGTACAGGCACCAAGGGGAGCCACGGTGACATGGAAAATCAGCTCCCAACAGGAGAATACTACCAGTCACATCTCTGATTGCTGAGAAAAGGAAGAAGGAACACAATGTTTAAGCCTGGCATGGTACAGCAGGCAGGAGGTGCAATAAGATGCAGTTATGGTCTACACAGAAGCTCTGGGTAATAAAGAGCAGATTTTCCCGTTAAAGCACAAATAGAAACCTGTGTTATCTCCCACTACACACTATGGCAAAATCAAGGTCTGACTGGGCATGCGAGTATGCCTGTGTATCTACATATCTATATACAGGTGAGCTTTCTATGAGTGAAAAAAATTTAAGCTTAAGAAAAGCTTGAGAAAAGCTGGGGGATTCCTGTGCCTTTGCAAGCCTTCTCTCTGTTATTCCTTCCCTTTGCCTGCCCTTTTCCGATTTGTGTAATCCTCCGTCCTTTCTGGCCCCACATACCTGAAAGTGCAGAATTTTCCCCAAAGTCTTGAGTCAAAGAATGAAGGAGCAGTGTTTAAAAACAAGCTTTGATCCATGTGCTTACCGAGACATTAGTGGCTGGGGGATCAGACAATGAGTATTAAATTTGCATTTTATACCATTCTGTCTAACCCAGATATTTTGGGTTACCAGAACAGTTGTACACGGTTTCTATTCTCTCCTATTATGTAAACCTGCAGGCAATAGAGGTATTCCCCAGCGGGCGTATTCACTGAAAGCACCAACGCAACAGAGCTCTGCAATATGCTGGAGTTTTCCACCCGAAGGTACGAGGCTGCCTCTCCTCTCACATGCATGAGCATAAATTGATTTCTTGAAATAAAGTCAACTGTGCAGGCAGGTGGAAAACTCATCTCCCATAGGACAGATTTCTGAAGGTATTTCAGGCATTTTCTGCTACAACCAAGTTCAATCAGAAGCAGTTAGGTACCATAACTGCTTTTAAAAGATCTCACCCTAGCCTTTGTAAGGCCTGTGAGATGCTAAACCTTAGCTGTGGCACAGAAGGTCTAATTCCTTTTGTGAACTATTTATGGCACTAGTGGTTTTCTTTTTGGATCAGTAGGTCCCTGCGAATCCCTTTCCCTCTGAGGTCACCTTCCTGGTGATATTTGAATGACATGCTGCCTACACCTTGTCATGACTGTGTAAGCCATTGCAGCCCTGCAGACTGCAGTTTGTGAGCTGGCAGGCTCAAGCATGTTCAACCTCCATGGGACACTTGAACTGGTCTTACTAGAAGCCTCACGCCCACGTTGGTCATCTCTCTTCAGCTTTCCACGCAACTGGAATTGCTTATTAAAACCAGCTGACGCTAAACTCAGCATTAGAAAACTATCAGTCCTCAAGGTTTCTCCCTGCAGACCTGCGCTGTTGTGCTGACAGCAACACTTAGGCATTTTCAACATCCACTTATCAATGAAGTACAGATGCCAGCAAATGGGTTAATATGCTAGTGAGAAGGGAAAACACAGACAGAGGGAATAATTAGCTCACTCTGTTTGTGCTGCCTCTTGACAGCTCTTACACACTTCGAATGAGCACCAGGAAAAGCTCCTCATTTGCTCCCAGCCCTGCTGTTTCATGAGGTTATATTGGTGGGCTGTGATTTCAGAGAAGGCATAAGAATGAAGATGAAATAACTCCAAAGCTTTGCAGCACAACAGGGAACTCTGATCAGTGGCAGAACTTTTTGGCAGCGGTGTTATAATTGCATCCTTTGGTATTTGGACACAGTACTCTGCTCATTAAGTTGCATGTGAAGAGATCAGTTTAACCTTCATCTGCTGAACAGATTTTAGTTACTCTTTGGGAGAACTTTAACACAATGAAATAGGATATCCTGACATTTTTCTGTGCCACACATTGATACAAGTGCTGTTTAATTTTACCACAAGCTACAAATGTTGAAGTGAAATAAACAGAGCAATTACATTTTGATGCTACACTTCCCCTCAGTCCCTGCAGTTCAGAAACAATGAAAAACTTGTATTTATGAGGTAAGCCAGGAGCTGAAGCAAACTGGGTAAACTGCTGTACTTCTGGGGATGCTGTGACTTTTAAATAGGATGAGGCGGTCCCTACGGATACATCTCACAAGCAATATATGGAAGCAATTATTCCTTGAGGAAAATATTTTTTTCACAAACCTAAGCTGTTAGAGCACATGACGTTGTGAAAGGTTAAGTGACAAATGATATGGACCCAGCAACATTACTCACCAGTCAGAATCAAGCCACAGTCATGCTTGAACAACAGCAATGCCTGTCAAGTTTTAAGGGCTTGATAGTTGAAACTGAGCCTGAACAGAAGGGGTACGTATTCCTGGTGAGCAACACCCACCAAAAAAATGAACTCTACTTCAGGCTACATCCCAAGTCTGCTTATTGATATGAAAATGTAACACAGAGAGTGAAATTTTTGAAAGCACTTGCATCACTTAGGAATTGCAATCCTACTTTCAACGTGAAAGAAACATGGCAAATGAGCGTAGGCGGGGGCTGGATTAATTTAACAGCCAACACAGTTACCTCTCTAGTGCACTGAGGAAGCACCTCCTGAGGCATTTATGAAAGGGGCCTGAAATACTTTTGAAAACATTATCCCAGAAGATGTGATATTTATTCAGATATTCAGATATTGGCTTTATAATTGCACATGTTATGATAGCCGCACTGATTAGATTCCAGACTAATTAATCTGCACCCTGATTTACATGTTCTTTATGTAGGTCATGACACTGTCAAATATTAAGCATCCCCTGTCAGCTGCTGAATGCACCACACCACCACAGTCTGTAAGCACCGCACAGAGTTCAAAGTACCTTTGAGAACAAAAGCTATTACCATGATGAGAGAAATGCAATACCATGTGGCTTTTCTAGACATCACTTATGTCATCAGATGTCATAATGAATTCGTGAACATGTATGCACCTTAACAAAACAGGCTCTCTCAAAACCAGCGTGAGAGTTGTCACAGAAGAAAGGTCCGTTCCCCATCCATTGGGCAGAATGTGTTTGCACACAAAAGAAACAAGAGAAAGGAAATGAACATCAGCCCTGACAGGAATGGTTACGCAAAGGCAAAACTGAAAATTTGCTGGCTTATTTCCTTTATTAAGCCCAAAATAACACCTTCAAAAATTCCTGACTTCATGAATAAATCAAATGCCTTCATTAAAGAAACATTTACTGCCATTTTCTATACTTTATTTTAAGGCATACAGAAAAATATTTAACAAATGTGTATGCAATTAAATGCTGGGGACTGCTAATTACAGCCCTTCTGAATGCCTCTGCAAAACAAAGATACTCAATACAATATGTTAGAAAGAGTGGGGAAAAGAAAGAGAGGAAGCCGAAGACGATCTAATTCATATTAGTGCAGATATATGCTGGCCTTTGGTGACAAGCAGCAAATAAGCCATCAGTGTTACCCCAAATGGCACCTAAAGGACATTTTAGAGTCACATCTTTCCTCCTGCTTCTCTAATTCATTTCCAAAACATTTCACCTCTAACTAATTATGGAATTTAATGACAGAATGTAAAGGACTGGCTGGGGTTGCAGGCCATTCCAACAAGGCTTTAATGACATATCCTTCAGGTTACAGAATCTTTACGCACTTAGCAGTGATTTATCAGCCCTGGCAGAGGCAGGTACTTCAAAGGCAACCTTATATAAAAAATAAATTCTGCCTTTGCCAAGCGTTGGAAAGAGCACTAAATTAAATTTAAAAATCAATTCCTACAGACAAGAGAGTCATAAAAACTCAGTGGGTTTGTCTATTTGGCCAACAGGCAAAAATTTATGGCAGTACAGTTTTGTAATCAATAATAGCAATACAGTGTATGTTTTTGATTGGAAAAAATTAAAGATGCCAAAACAACATTGCTAAATATTTAGGCTGATTTGTGACAGTCCCATTGAGCAGAAACACAAAACATGCATTTTGATGAATTTCCAACTAGTTTGTCATACTACACTTTTTATTTTTCAAAAAAGAATATTAAAACTATTATAAGCTTTGTCACCTGCAGTAAGGCAGAATGATGTAATTTTATTCACTGCACATTTCCTGTTTGTGAGGCAAAAAAGCATAATTTACTTCTTTATAAAAGGGAAATATATATAACTATATATATATATAATTTTATTGGTATTAACATAATGCAATACCATACATTGAGCAAACAGAAAGAAAACATTTCAAAATACATTTTTTAAAAGTATCTCCCCATAAGATAGTATGAAATATCAAGTAATTAGCATTAACATTATTACAATACACCCTTAGCCAAATATATTAAGGAAAATCCACATTCTAACCACAGAGATAGAGGCAAACATCAACCCATAGGGGACCCAGAACATAATGATAAATACAATATCTGAATCTACTTTGAGTGACAAATACTGGCCTCATAACAGCCCTCTGGAGTCTGGGTGTTACACAGAGAATACTTGATGCCTGCTTGGCCAGGCAGCATCACTCGCATGTTTAAGTCCTAGAAGATAAAGAGGAACTGAAGAGTTTATCTGCAGAATATAATAAATCTCAGCATGAGGTATCTTCTCCGTCATCATCCAAACCAGTGTCAGTGTACCCTCTGGTAATTCATTACAAATCATTAGATAAACAGAAGTCTCTGAAAGGTCTGTACATACCTCCACTTGACAGAATACACTTAGTTTAGCATGACACAGTAAGGTGACTTCCTTCACTAATGTGAAGTACACTTAAATGACATGACTCTGTCTGGTTGGCCTGAACAGGTTCACTGGAGTTCAGTACAAGTAACAGGATTTTAGAGTTACCATGGCTGAATCCCTCTTTAATTCCTCGAGGTCTGCAGAACAAAACTGAGTGACATCAAAGCCCTTCCCCTGTCAAGACCCTCTTCCCCTTCCGTTCTCCCGTGCAGGGGGCAGTATTTTCTGCAAATGTGCTCCATGTAGACTGGAACTGACTTTGTGCCTAGTCCCATTGTGGAAAGGGTGCATTCTTCAAAAGATTGGCCATGCCCTTTGACACCTTCCTGGAGGCCTCATATCCAGGCATGTGGTTGTCTATGCTTTAACAGGTCTGTTCTCTGTTATAAACATCAAAGTTATTCAAGAAGAACTGACTTTCTGAACGGAGGCCTTAGGTTGCTTGCAAGAGGCTGAAGTTGAGTCTCCGTCGTGCCAATTCTCTAATAAGTTTATCAACCTTTGAGTCCAATCGGTTCAGTGCCAAGAGAAGTGGATCCCATTTGACATGGAGAGGTGCTATCAACTCTCGCAGTATATTAGCCTAATACGATAAAGCAGTGATACAATATGTTGAAAGAACTGTGATGTGCCATTATTTCCATATCATATTAGTATATTAGAAATATTGTCATGCAAACAAGAGCAAATAGCAAATGTGGCATACAGTAGCAGCACTACAGAGCTTTTCTAATCTGCATGCAGCTGTGCTCATGAGGACAGAGACATGGCACTGTTCTGCTATTACACCTTGCTCCATTAAAATATCCATCCCTGATGCAAAGAGGTATTTAGGGCAGGAAGTTATATATTCTCTCTTTGTGGATATGCTTTAAAAAAGAAAAAAAGAAAAGAACAAAGAGCAATTAAATAACCCACAATAAAACAAGAGAACAATACACATCCTAACCAGCTTGGGTTGGTCTCCTCCATGTTTAAAAGACATTAGCTCATTTGGAAGCACTGGTGAAGGGTCACGTGAATGAGGAGAAAAGAAGCAAAGAATGTGCCCCAAATCCACCAAACGTGCTACAAACACAGAAAAATATCCTGTTGGCAATTTATGCATGAACTAGAAAAAGAGGTGGCACAACACAATCTGGCTCCTTTCATTATCCTAGCTGACAATCCAGCATTGTGCAACGTTGGGCGAAGGATAAGATATGGAGCTAGGAAACCATGTGATTTTGAAACCACACTGACATTACATACATCCAAAAGCTAGGGCTTGAGAACTTGAGAATCTTTGTGGACCTGTATTAGTAAAGAAAAGAGAAAGAGAGAGGTGGAATAAACAGCACACAGCTAAGGTCTTTACTCAGAGTTTCTGGGTAGATATGCTGTCTCTGCGCACAGGGCAGTTTCAAAAGCCCAGCTGCTCTCAGTGCATACCCTATTCTATTGTCTACTACACTCATTTGTAATAAAAAATGAAACTTTCCATGGATCTTGAAATCCATTGTGGTTTAGATCCCAGATATGAAAAGCTGGGGGATGTTATTATAAAAAAAACCACTTTGGGAAAGAGTTCAACTGTGCAGGATATAAAGATGTACAAATTCAATCCAATTTAACTTGTTAGACTTGTTTATCCCTTGTTAAAGAGAACTTTTTTCCCCAAAAGACAGGATGAAAAGGAAGGAAAATATCAAGCATTGCCATTTTCACTCTTGAGCATATCACAAAAGGTCTGGAAAGCAGAAAAGAAATGTCTCAGTCACAGAAGGCACAAGGTGGAAAGAATCCCAAAGGGAAACATCGGTGCCATTTACTCCACCCATGGCAGTAATTGGAAAATGAGTTTCCGGAGAGGCAGAGGATGAGCAATGCTATATGGAACTCAAACTGAGTCCAGCCTCTCCTCCATGGCTGAGATTTCCTGGGGACCCTGTATATCAACAGGGAGAGGAGGAAGAAGAAGGGAGAGGAAAACAGTTTATATAACTATGTCCTAAGCATAGCAGCTGAGAGAAATCTTTACATAACTCATTGTTTAAAATGAGGAACATTTGATTCTACAACCAAAATGAATAACAAAAACAACTCCCAAACCCCTGACAAACAAAAGGCCAAACCAACACATTTCAGGACTTATGGGGCTGAGGGAAGGGAGACTTAGTAGACTACAAAAGGAAATGTTTTTCACATTTCATCCTGTTTTATACTGCAAACAGTCACAGCATTTAAAATAAGAGTCTTGGATTTGTTTGGAAAAAGGCACTATGCGAAAGAAGATACTGCTGCACATGTATGACTTCTGCAGCTTCAGGAGAACCTGTTGCCTCATGGATGTTGTTCATATAACTTTACCTCTAAAAATTCAGCAGTTTGATTTCACAGGTCAGGCTTTGGGGAAACTCCTTTTCATGAATCAAAGTGGCTATGAAATAAAAGAGGGTTATTGAAGTTAAGGCAAGGGTATTAGCAGATATCTATACCCCGCTCTTCCACACACCCTGCTGAGGCTGGCTGGGACTCGTCTTCTGTGTCTATGGAAGAACTGTGCTACCTTCAACTGATGGTGGGACAGGACCTTTTTTATGTACCTAAAATCCAACTACATTTTGCATTAGAAGGTGACTATTTCTGAAAAAACCCTGCTAATAAGACACACTTTTGAAAAGGCAATTCAGTAATATTGCCAAGGCTGTTACAGCCCTATCATCAAACACTGGTAATTCTTCACTGTCCCAGTTTGGATTAGTCACAATGTGCATGAACAGCCTTTCATTAGAACCTCTTAAGATAAGCGGTAGCACACACTGTCCTATTTATCTGAAGGTGCATATCATTAACAGGCACACTTGAGGGGCTTTTCTAAATAGATTTTCTTATTATTTTACTATATCACTCTTACTGATAGCAACCAACTGCACAGTATTTCCTATTAGTGTGGATGCACATTACAAGTTTAGAAATTCTGCTTTTTTGGTAGTAAAATTATTTCTCCTTATTATAAACCCTACATTTTTCTTTCTGTACCATTAGCATTAGCAAAATGATTGATGTAAAAAATCTCCAGCATATGGTTCCCTTTCTAGATAAGGAGTCTTTAAATTTGTTTTAAAGGAAAACAAATACAAATAACAAAGAACAAGTAACGTGCTTTTGGATGGATACTTATTGACACTACAACTTACAAAACTCATGAGACTTGCAAACATTTTGGAAAATAAACCAACTGCCATTCACATACAAAAATGAACGTGACCCTATGAAAATAATGAACTGAACTTACTGCACTTATCAACCAAATTACGTTTATATTATGAGCTTTACAGCAAATGACTTCCCCAGAGAGGTTACAAAACCAAAACTGCCTGCTACAATTCTCCACGTATTTCTTCAGCTAAAGCAGTCACGTAAGATGCGAAGATCTTATGTCCAAGCAAACCTGTAGCAGTGGGAGGTACTTTACCCATTGAAAGTGGCAGTGACACAATGCATCAGGGCTGGGACCAACCCGCCAAACATGAGCAAAGGGGTGGCTCTGCAGGCCTTCCTGGGTATGCCAACATGTCTCAAAACCCAATAAAAATGTAAGCAAAGGAGAGGAGAAAGTTCTCACCTGGGAGAAATGTTTGAGACTCACAATCAATAAGGTGTCAAAATGGTTCTCACCCAAGAAGTCCTATGTACGGAAAGGGGCATGGAAGGTGAGTCAACTATTTTTTTTTCTCTTTGAGACCTCTTTATAAATAATGATGGCACACCAGCAGTCACTAATGAGAGGTTATTTAAGTTAGGGTTTTCACTTTGATATGCTTTTTCATAAAATGCATAACGTTTTACTGCTGTCACATGAGAGTACACTTTCTTATGAATGTTCACATTATATATTTTGCCGAAACAGACTGCAAGATGCCTGATTCCTAAATGGCATGTTTATGGTAAATTTGCTTTTCAGTGAAGGGGTAGGTTGAATAATAGCAGGTTGACAAACTTACTTTTGAAATAAGTATTAGAAAAGGAAATTTCAGACATCCCATTTATAGTGACAATCAGTAAAACTGCAACTGCCTTTTGAATCTCTGTCCTTTCCTTCATTTGTATCCTATTTCATGTACATATTTCTATCTCTGTTTATATATATATTATATACAGAAGAACTTTGACTAGAAGCTCTTAGCTATTACCTAGTTCAATAATGAAGCATATCTAGCTATGTATATTCCCCTAAAGGTAAATACTATGCATGAATAATTGGGTTCTGAGCAAGAATGAATGCAAACACTGGTAAAAAGTAATCCCTCCCCATGTACTGCTACCTGGGTGCTTCTGTTATAAGTCCACTGGCAGATACATCTTCCTCCTTACTAGGGAAATTGTCCAATGCTATTTCACACAGAGTCCTTGTGAGGAATGCTGGCATACCTACTAACTGTCCATTGCTCAATGATGGGAAGCTCCTACCATCTTCAGGACTGCCCAGGTCTCAGTCAGATGCCATGCAGAGATTAAGAGGAGCTGGCATAGAGACTGGCAGTGAGAGTGCCTGAGGAAAGAGGGTTTTGATGACACATGCAGTGCAGCCCCCTGACACTACACTCCAAAGCAACATCTCTGCAAGTTATCCTGTAAGAAGCCAGTTAGATGTGGTAGCAGTAGCAGGACTCAGTACTCCTCTGGAGACTGTTATTGCAGTAAAAGGCACCAAATCAAACAATGATAATACAGGAATATGCTATCTACAAATAGCAAGTTCCAGCTTCTCAATATATGCTTTAGTGTCTCTCATGTCCTCACTGAGCTAAACAAAGCAACACCAGGAGTACAAATGTTATATAAGAAAGCACCACAATGAGGAAGGGGGATGGGGAGGACAGATGGTGGTGTCAGACCACATATAACCGCCAGTATCTGCTCCTCTACAAGTGCTGCACTCCATCCCATAAGAACAAGGCACAGGGAAATTACAGGGCTCTGATCAGCAGGCATTTTTCCTCCCAGTTACCACAGTATTTCTAAATGTGCAAATGTATCCTGGCTCTCCCAACATGCACTTCATATACTACAGTTATTGTTAAACAATCCCCTATCTACTCAGTACTAAAGAACTAAATACCTGCCCCCCCCATCCCAAACAGGTAAGCAAAAATCCCACTAGAGTTACAACGAAAAGCACCAGAAAACTTAAAATTCATGGTTAATGTTGTCTTAGAAACTCTAGCACCATATCACCAATGTACTTAGTAGTATACAGAATAACATCAGAATAACATTATTCTCTGTATCATCCTGTCGTCAGCCTTATAAACTCATAATGCCTTTCCTCAGACTCTTGCTTAGCCTTGCAGCTGCAGTGCCTGATACTGGCGCAAATGCAGACATCACACTGGCAGTGCGTGCTGCAACAACCTTCATTCAGAGCACTCTTACCACTTTGTGAAAGCCACCTCTGATAAAAACAGCCATAGACTTGGAAGTTTATGGAGACAGACCTCTCAAGCATTTCTAATCCTTCTTTCTGCACTACCCTCTGCTAAAGTAATGCCTCATGCAGAGATGTCAAGGAAGAAATTTATATAAAGAACATGCATTTGCTTTACCAAAAGTGTTTCTCTAAATAACAAGAAGCTTCTTGACAATGGCACTAGAGCTTCTATATTATTTGCTGTGTGTTTATGGAGGTTTTATTAAGTGATGAATTTCCAGCTTGCTCAGCAACTAACTATGATTCCAGTATCAGGAGCTAAACATCTAATAAAGGAGTGCCACTCACCCACCCACAAGGACCCCACTTTTGTCTCCTCTCTGGGATGTAGATTTTTTTAAAATATAGCACATTAAATTGTCAACTTACTAATTCTTACTCTATTACTATATTATGTTCTTCCAAATTCTTACTAATTCTGCCCGTGTTACGTCCCTCCATATTAGATATATCTCATGGTTATTCTTCTGCTTTACAGGTCTCTCTCTAATATCTGTAAAACTCTCTCCTTTAGCTCATTACTAGGGTCTTAGTGGAGTGATGGTTCACAGCTCCAAGACGGAGCAATTTGAGTTGTGGCTCTGTCAGAAATCTGCAGTTATTTTTCCAGAGTAGTTTGCCTTGTGAGACCCCACCTGGAATACTGTGTTCAGCGCTGGGGCCCCCAACATAAGAAAGACACGGACCTGTTGCAGCGAGTCCAGAGGAGGGCCACAAAGATGATCAGAGGACTGGAGCACCTCTGCTACGAAGACAGGCTAAGGGAGTTGGGCTTGTTCAGCCTGGAGAAGAGAAGGCTCCAGGGAGACCATATAGTGCCTTCCAGTACCTGAAGGGGCCCACAGGAAAGCTGGAGAGGGTGGTGAGGCACTAGAACAGGTTGCCCAGGAAAACTGTGGCTGCCCCCTCCCTGGAAGTGCTCAAGACCAGGTTGGATGGGGCTTTGAGCAACCTGGTCTAGTGGGAGGTGTCCCTGCCCATGACAGGGGTTTGGAACTAGATGATCTTTGAGGTCCCTTCCAACCCAAGCCATTCTATGATTCTACACTAATATGAAGAGTTGCTCCCAGACAGGGAAAGCCCTCTAATTTGGGACGTAGAGACAGCTGAATAATCATGGCCAGAAAACAAAAAAGCAAGCAGCTGGCTCAACTTCTTACCATTTTATATATGTTAAGAGGTACAAGATGTAATCAGGACTTAGTGTCCCACTGGGCAATTTATGAATTCTGAGAATATTAAAATTTCTGCATATTCGCTCTAATTGCTGGATTACACTGAAACTGTTACATATGCTTAAGGGACAAGCTTCATGCAGGAAAAGTCTATGTTACCTTCAAAAGACAAGCACATGAGGCATACCTCTAACGGTGAGGTTCCTTTCAATCCAGTTCTTACTACTGCTGTAAGCTAAAATTAGCCAGGCTATGACTGTAATGGTATACAAAGCTCAATTTAATCTACCAAACATCCTGCATAGTTTATCCTGAGAAAAATGTGAAAAAACATGTCCTTTATTTCCTGATCATGAAGCAGGAACTGTAGTTACAGTTTGTTACTCTGTGAAATAGTTACTATACAGCACAAAAATGGAAGTTGTGTTTCTTTTGGATTTCATCCCCCCCCCAAAAAAAATAATGTACTAATTTTTTTGCATTTGTACTGCCAAAATTTTTAATAAGGAATATTTAAGGAGAATTGGTCCTATTATCATAACAGACTATTCTCTACATCACTTTTATTGGCAGCATATTTCTGGGAATTTTTATACATTAACTCGCTCGGTACTTTAAAAGCAAAAAAAGAAATGTATGGAATTATGACATGTCAAATTTAAATTTACACAAACAAGTTTTTAACTTCAACCAGTAGAAAACACTTTAGATAAAGAACACTTTAATATCCCATCATCAAGTAACATGATTGCTCCTTCTAATGGTGCCTTCCATACTGACAACAAAAATACTGATACACTGATAAAATCACTCGCGTGACTAAATAATGCACGGCTAGTCTGTCATCTCCCCACTGCCTGCCTACATTCAAGGGAAGAGAACTGAGATGCTGCTCCTGCCACAGAGGCTGACAACTGCAGCAGCTTTCTGTCCTGGCCAAGGATTTCTTCTCTGGTCAATCAGTCATAGATCACAAACATTAAGTTATCAAAATCAGGCCACGTGGTTAAGGTAAAATGAGCAGACTGAGCAAAAATGTCATCTTCATGCTCTGTTCTGCTGAGGCTGTTGAGCAGCTTTTGCTAAAACATTCAACATGAATGGTGTGAAAACCCACCCAGTTAGGGAAAGCTAGGAGGGCAGATTATTATTATTATGCTCATGTTGAGATATTTTAATCAGATCTGGAGCTCACCGGAGAAGTACACACACAAAACATGGACTATGTCATTACTCATCTGGTAAGGCCATTAAGTGAAATGTTGAAAACTCCCCCTGGCTGGCTGTGCTACATATAACAAAGGTATCTCTTTCTCTCTCCTCATGTACTAGCATGTGTTTGATCTCTTAATCCAACTTGCCTTGACTTTTCCCAGGCAAGTCACATCGTTCTGCTCCAACTCTACTTTTGATTTAATCAGTTGTCTTCCAGGCTCAAGGAGGACCATATTTAGGAACACAAATGCTATCAGACCCCTCTCTTAGACAATCAAACTGAACTAAAATGCACAAAATTAGCATATTATGAAACTACTTTTAGAAAACTTGCTTCTAATTAATTTGGTTTCCATAAAAAAAAAGGCAGAAATTGCCTTTCCTGTTTTAAAACAATGATTCAGCTGCTTTCTCAGGTGTCTACAGTGTCCTGAAAGCCCATCAGACCAATACAGCAGCGAGCTCCTTGCTTTGCTGCAATGAATTCATTACCTACTTGGGAATATAAAATGAAGGATTACTGATAAAATGTTTCACACCTGGTAGATACTGAAAGCATGTATTTTCATTTGGTGAATTTAGCTTTTATTTTTTACGAGAATAATTATTATCTCTACATAAAAAACTTGCACAGAAAGGTTTTATGTAAAGTATCCTTCTGGCAAGTCAGATATCACTACGTTTTTTTGCTTATAATTGCTTGTATAGTTTTAACATGCAAGAGATGTTTTCAGAAGTGCTCCAATTTTTTAAAAAAAGTATATCCTAAGCCTATCATATGCCAAACAATGCCCTTACCAGTGTAATAAGAGAAAATCAGAGTTGCACAGGGATTCCATTAGGCTAAAGGCTCCTCTTACAGGATTCAAATGTGGAAAGTGTCAGAAGTTCCCCAGTGCATTTCAACTTAAAGATAGCAACAAATAAGAAATTTTAAATTATTTGAAATCCCTGAACATGTTAGAGTGAATATGAACTCTTTAATTGGATAGTGTCTCTTCAAGCCTGCTAAGAAACTACTTCTACACACAATTTATGTGGGGAAAAAAATGGCAAACTAATCAAAAGAACTTTCTCATATCACCTTATGAATTCAAGCTCCGGGTTAAATACTAATCCAGTAAACTGCAAGGCAGCCATCTGAGGAAAGGGAAGGTAAAAGGCATTTGTCAGACTGGTCAGGAAGCCCACACAAAGCTTAGGGATGACACACCAGCATTTGATGCCCCCGCGATGCCCAGCCATGGAGGAGCCCTTAGCCCTGCTGTTCCAGCCTTTCCCTGAAATCCAGGCATGCATCAAAGGTCCTCTTGATGAGAAAGGATGTAGTGTGCTCAGTGATTTTTAAGGGAAGATCCCAATGAAGTTCTTGGTGCACTGGGGATAATCAGGAAGAAGTTACTCCTACACTTTCAACAATTTCTACTCTTCCACTAATTCCTTCTACCAGTTCTGCAGGTTTTTGCCCTCAATGATCTTTGTACAAAGATATCGGTGTGAAAATTTGTTGCTTCTCACTGGCCTCCTCCTCCCTAATTTGTCCCCAAGCATCTCTGAAACACAAAAATGATTCTGTCACACGTTGTGTTTGATGAGGTGCAGCTCCCATACTTCTGTATGATGGTATTGTTTCACAGAACAAATAATCCTGCGTTGAACAGATTACAGCACCAATACCTGATTTGGGCACTGGTTCTCTACTGCATATCTGACCCCTCTCCAGTGCAAGTGGGCACAACCCTGCTCCTGCCCCATCACCCCACAGATCAGCACACCAGCATGGCCACACTGACACCTGGGTGCCAATTTCCCTTTTCATATGGCAGTTCAAGTTCCTCTACCAGCATGAACCATCAGAGTTGTGTTGGAGACAGGCATTTCTCTAAACCTTTTGAGATGTCAAAAGTGTTCTATTTTTCTCAGGAATATTATATGAAAATAGGATCTCGGTGGCTTTCAACAGGAAATGAGAGAGCATGACTGTACTTGCTAGCTCTTGCTGCCTCATCCAGGGTTTTAGATCACAATTAGGAAGACAGAATCACAGAATCACAGAATGTGAGGGATTGGAAGGGACCTTAAAAGATCATCTAGTCCAATCCCCCTGCCAGAGCAGGAATACCTAGATCAGGTCACACAGGAACGCATCCAGGTGGGTTTTGAATGTCTCCAGAGAAGGAGACTCCACAACCTCTCTGGGCAGCCTGTTCCAGACAGACACCTCTTTAGTTTCCTCTAAGTTAACCATATCAAGGAAAAGACTGATGAAAGCAGGGGACCCCTTCTCCAAAGGACTGCCCTAGCTCCAGAGGCAGGCAAGTAGCAGAAGTACTGCTGCCATGAGGCTGGGCAGGCTGAGCCCACATCTTTGGTGAGGAAGAGGAATGGAAGGAAGGCTGGAACCAGGTGAGAGGGACCTGAATCCAGCAGGCAGAGCAGAGCGCCTACAGCAGCTCCACCACCGCCACTTTACCTCAGCACTGCAACAGCAATCTGCTGTGAAGTGGGGGATGCATTTCAGACATAATTAGTATTAAAAGACCCCTTTGATCTCGGTATTGGTACCAGGGCTCAGCTCGTCCCTCCAGCAGCCTCCAGGTGAGCAAGCGGTGCTGGTGCACTGTGTTGCTGGGTGCCCAGCCCTTGGTCCTGCCAAGTGCCTTAGAAAGGGTATTGAGAGGCTCAAAAAGGACGTCCCTCCCTCACTGTCACCACAACCAGTAGCTGTTGTGCGCAAGGGAATTCTGCTCAGCAAAGGGGCTAAGGGGAATGGACTGAAACACCCACTGATGCTGGGGGTTACCTATACAAACAGTCACCCTTGGAAACTATCAGGTAAGAGTGCCATCCCCTCAGAGGATGGTCAGCCAAAGGAGGCTTTCCTGATGAGTTTCTGCTGTCCAGGTATCTTCTGTCTGACCAGTTACTTGCATGGTCACTCATCCCCTGGGCAAGCTCTAGCATGACCCAGAGCTGCTCTGCGGTGGAAATATTTGTAGCAATTTGCTACTCACTCCTGCTTCAGTTTAAGTGCATGCCATCAACATATCATCACTAAACAAATAAAATATTACCATTTCTATAGCCTGAAAAACACTGACTATCATGCAACTGAGTTCTGTTCTTATCCCACTATAGCAACCTCCCTCCTCACTGAATGATCTCTCAAGCTGCTCAGTGAGCTATGTCCTCCTCTAATTTCTTTTGGTAACTAAATTGTCTTTTCAGTTTCCTTCCCCTCTGCAGTCTTTTACATGAACAAGCAGTGCACACTTTTCATGCATTGCTGACATCAAAACTATACCTTTATTTTTTTTCCTATAAGGCAGAATGATCTTATACCTAACAGTTCCCATTAGTTTTCTTCTTGGATTGCAAAGCCATGATTGCAGAGAATTTATTAAAAAAATATCAACTTTCACAAAAACAGAGAACCTGGGAGGTTTGACTTCTACTTTTGAATAAATACAGAAAGTAGTGGAGATAACAAAGCAGAAAAAAAATAAAAAGAGACAGTGTAAATCCCTGAAGTGTCACATACTGAAAGTTGTGTACTACTCTGGCCACTGCCTCAAAAAGCAGCACTGAGAAAGGCAGAGATATGGGCAGCTAGGATTACTGGTGGTGTGAAAGGTTTTTCTTGCAAGGTGTGACTGCACCATCTAGGACCACGCAAGATTTGGTCACCCCTATAAACAAGGGAGATGTAAGAGAGGTCTATATAAGTACGAGCACATATATGCACTAAGTAAAGAGAGAAAGGCTGATCATTGTCTTTTCCAGCAACATGAACATCTGAAAGTTTGGGGGGCTGGTTCAAAACTAAAAGAGATGTTTTTCTCTCCAGCCTGGAGTTAAAATGTGCAACTCCTTGTTGTCTATGATACAGCAAAAAGCACATCTGAGTTCAAAACTGATTGAACTATTTTGTGGAAAAATGATCTATCAAGGGCTACAAGTAAGACACTTTTAACTCTTTTCCAGAAATATGTTTTTAGGCACTGTTCAAGGCAAGCTAAGTGGGTTAGCTGGAATGTGGGGCTCAATGCTCTCCAGTGCTTTTCAGTGCAATCACTTGCGCTTGCATGTTGGTTTTTTTTAATGCAAATATCTCAGAGTCTGAGATCTGATATAGATCTACACAAATCAACATTTTGGACAATTTTTACTAAGCCCACATCTTCTGTGCAAAATGGAAAAGTTAGACTGCAAGACGAAATAGGAAAACCAACAAGCTTAGTGAGTTTTTAATTTTGCAAGGATTTGGTTTTTTTAGAAGAAAATAAAGATCCCTCTTAAAGAAGCTGCGTATCTGATGGCAATAAGCTCACTAATTTTCCTGTACAACATCAGGACTGGCTAGCAGTACAATGGGATATTCCAAAGAGGCTTTACATTAGACTTGTCACTGATGCTTTTGTAATTTGCAGTGACTTGAACTTACATTAATCTTCCTAAGTGTTTTTTATTCCATAAATATAGGTGGAAAGGTTCTGGAGAAATTATCCTGGTGCAATGATGTGGAATTAGGCTATAAATTTCTCTTTGATATATGTCATATCTTTCATAACTAGGGTAAAAGAAGCACAGAAAACAAGATTGCTTCTGGAAAAGAGACCCAAGGAAAATAACTTTGAAATACACAGAGATCATACTTTCTTTTATAGTATCCTTGCTCTTATCTGATATATTAAGATTTCACTGTGGTTACAGAGTAACCACAAAGTTCAGTGTATGATGCATCTATTCAACAACTCTGTGGAAAAATAAGAACTTTCTCAATTTAAGTTTTCTATGAGAAAGTACATGAGAAGGTAGGAACGGGCAAGAATTCGTCTGTTCTGGTTACACTATGGTGTGATAAGCACTGTATCAGCACAACTGCTGCTGATGAAAAAGATGCTGGTGACCATGATTTGGTTTTGGAAGACATGAGTCAAGGGGACACTATGAGAAGGTTTTATTTGTCAAAAATAACTGTCACCTCTTCTAATTATGGACAGAGATATTACAGGGTTTCCAACCTAATCATGAGGTTATGCCAGATTCTCCTCTCTGGAGGACAACTTGGGCTGAGGAAACATTTCTGTGAACTGGCACAATTTGCCAGAACATGGCCCCAGCATAAAATATGTCTACTTGTCTCACCTGCACAGTGTGCTAAATTGTATAATTCTGTGAAACAAAGGCAAAGGCAGCATGAGTGCAATTACAGTAGGTTATCCTGTAAGACAAATGTGTCACTACCAAGACAAAATGCTTTTAAAATGTTTTTTTTCTAACTGAAGGAAAGATTTCTAACATCATCATTCTAAGTTGTGGCACAGAGCATTGAGGCTGATGGGACTGTTATTTGAAAAACCAATCACAACTCAAGGAAACTTATTCCATAGCTTATCCTCACTGTTACAGATTTATGTCCTACTTCTAGTCTTCCGCCTTTTGCTTCTATCACACCCCACTAGATTTTCCCATCTCTTCCCCAGCTACCCTGATGTTTCTTGTTCCCTGCAGGTACTCTGTTGGCAGTCACAGGAGAAGAGACAAATCTAGGTGGAATATAAAATCTCACCCCTCCACTCCTGCTTTCCTCTGAGTAGAAACCCAAAGACTGCAGGTGTCATGGGGCTCCAAGACAGTGATGGCTGCTTGGGGCCATCTGACTGTGTCCTCGGACTCCCACATTGAGCCTCCCCTGAAGTTCAGGAATAATGAAATCCATCAAGGACCCAAGTGTTTCTTTCAAAACTGACTGACGAGCCTAATTTTTACTTCAAGTGACTTTTTTACTCTGGCTATAAATCCTATAATCTTGTTTAGCCACAACATGTACCAGCTTAGGAAATTGGCCTTTTGGGATGGAGCAGAACAAGAAGAAGGTGGCTGACCTTTTTGAGTTTCATTAACTGTAAAAGCCATTTCCAAATGGTGAGTCTTGAAGGCAATATTTTTTTTAGCTTTATGAAAACCCTGAAACTTCCTTTCAACTCCTACCAAAAGTTCAAAATTAAATGAACCAAAAATTTCAGCCATCCTTTAAACAAGTGTTCCCAGGAAAACTAACACACATCCTCTTTTCCTCTTCTTCTACTATGTAGACATTTTACACATATTTTGTAGGCTGTGCAAGACTTTCATAGACTCAAATTTCTCAACTTCTTAAGAGTTTGCACAGATGCAGGGATAGCCTGTGTATGCTGTAACATTCACGACCACTGTAACATAACATGATGACCACTGCAAGGTGGCCAAATCTGCAGGCAGAACTTGTGAATTAGACTGCAGAAGGTTAAAATATAAAGTGAGTAGAGAACTTAGAAACTAACGATTTATTAATGCATAATATAGTAATGTCTAAAGTGTATTTTCTGGGGGTTTTTAATTTTCTTTTTATTCCTCGGTATCACTATTTCATAAACCATTGCCAAAATTCTGAGATTTAAATTTTCAGTGTGTTGGGTTAAAATATTTATGGTATGGTTAAATTATCCTAGTTCATTAATAAGTATTCCTACAGTGTAAGAGACACATGAAACTTTTGAGGCTACATTAGGAAATATGACATTAAATACCAAGTTTATGCAGTAACACTGGAAAAGGTAAGCATAGCTCTCAGAGGCAAAAAATATTAAAAAAATATTAATAATAATTTAGTCTTGGATAGCTTTAGTGGGAGTATAAAATTTAAATGGGATTTTTTCCTAGGCTCTCTGAGCAGCCAGAAATAAAAACTAAAGTACTCTTCCATCTTCTGAAAAGACAGAAACCAGCTGCTCCAGTTTTCCCTTAAACCGTTATATTAACGTTGAAAATATAAATTTTGTATTGTAAAAGTCTGTGCATGTACTTAGCTTGAAAAAAGAATCTCTTGAAAGTAAAATTTATTTTCTTATTTAAAAGTTGAAAACAAATGGCAGGGTATATTCTAGTATGGAGGAAAGAAACAGAAGAATTCTCAGAATAATCAGCTTCAAGCTTTTTATAGATTAAGTATGATTTTCATATTGGATTTCAAGTGTTCACATTAGTACAGCAAAAATATCACTTTAATGCCAAATGTAGTGGTTGTTAAAATACTGTTATGAATTCTGAAACAGATTTGCTATTTTTACTACTGGAAGATACTTCTTTAGTTCTCTAGGTCTCATGTTCACCAGTTCTCAAGTATTCTGTAACGACCGCTTTGCACGTATAGGAAACGCCCTATTAGCTAGAAGGGGCCCACTGACGTGTCTGGCATCACCAAGCCCAGCCAGGTGCTGTACCAGGAGCCATACCAGGACCCTCCCCAAGCCATCCCACCACACTTGAAATCTGAGTTTCCTTTAAACCTGGAACTAAATGCAGAATGATCCCCAGTTAAGTTTTATTACTTATTCTCGCTAGTCTTGCTGGGTAAAGTGATCAAGGTTAACAGTCTCTCTGTTTGTACCCTGTGGCTAAGCCTTGCTGTACCGTCGCCTGATATCTGTCCATCCCTGCATTTACAGCCAGGAGAAATCTCCCAAGTGATGCTTCCTTAATTTCACCTTCTTCTCAATGCCCGTAAATCCTTACATGATTAAACCAACATTTCAAAAACTGGCTGAAAAGTAGTTTTAAATCAAAGTTTTTTGGCAGCCTCTCTCCTTACCCTCTAATGGTGATAACTCAAATGCTTTTAAATAAATCAGTGGTGATATTTTATATTCCTAAAGGCCAAAGTTCATCCCTTTGGAATCCAGAAGAGAAGAAATAATTAGCTACTATTATTTTGTGCCAGCAGTACTCAGAATGTGGAGCTAGAAAGCGACCTTCCTACTTAAAATGCAGCCATTTTCTTCATGTAAATACAATAAGATCCCACAGAGAAGTTGTTTCACGCTTTGTCCATGACAACATACTATTTAATAGCACCACACTAGGTACAATGATGTGGGAGTGTTAACTATCATCAAGATCCAAAATTTGCAAATTGGGGCCACTAAAGGGGACAAACAATATTTATCTTCTAGCTTTTGAACTACAACTTTTAAAAACAAAGCTAGAAAAAAATTTTTTTATTATTATTAATGAGAACATAGATCCTTGCAAAATGACCTGATTACAGGGTTTTTTCTTTTTTTTTTTTTAAAAAATAAAGTACCATATTATCACATTTGTTTCATAAGAACTGGCAATGCTTGATATTGAAAAACAACAGAAGAGCTTACAAATAAAACTCACATGATTAATATAAACTCTTAGCCTTAAGCTCTTTTGAGGGGACTGATGAAATCCCAAGTGACAAAAGGATGAGCCTTCAGTTCCCCACCTATCTCCAGGTAACATCTTCCTTGGCTATTTGCATGCAGAAGGGCACAACCTTTATGTTCTAGAAGTTTAGCTCCCAAAAGTGAGCGACATTAGCCACCTCTGATATTCAAGGTGTCCTCTGATATCAAAAGCCAAGCCTAAATGGAGGAGACACCAGAGGTTTTCTGTTAACAGGGAAGGCTGCACAATTTGGGGTTCTCCTGAGGTTGCCCTGGGTCCAGAAACAGTCCCAGGCTGCACTAATGACCGGTGAAAGAGAATAAACTTAGTAAAATCCACAAGCTCAACATCTCCTAGGCCACTGGAGGACAGTCTCAGAAATTGGAATGATTTAGAGGGATGAAATCCCTTGCCAAGTTTCATATAACAATATGGTAAATGCTATGCTAACAGACACAGAGCTTGGCAAACACCAAGTTAGTCTGTAAAGTTTTTTGTTTTTTTTTTTTTTTGTCTAGTCATGCTGTTAGTTTTATAAAATATCATATGTGTTTCTTGGTTGGTTGGTTTCAGCTCAATTAATTAGACATTTTAAATCACCTGAGGTTCTTATTAACATGAACTACTTAGTGTGGATATGTGAGAGGCACAGGAATAATCAGCTCAACCACGATTAGAAAAATAAGCATATAAGTAGAAAAGCAGCTGGGACATTGTACAGCCTGAACTGAAATGTGAAGTACAGTATGGTTGCAAAACAGATACTTATCACAGTACAGTGCATAAAGCGCCCAGGCCAAAGCCTGGATGCGTTGCACCCAGCTTGGATGCTGTAATCCCAGAAGAGGTGGGAGGCAGCTGGAAAACCCAGGGAAGCTCAGCAAGAAGGGTCAGAAGCCTAGAAAACACTATCTGTAAGAATAACTAAATCAACCTTCATAACAACCTTTCAGCTTGAAAAAAGAGCTGCCGTAATGGAGCAGTTTTGTTTTCTACACCATAATGGAAAGGAAATGCAAGGTTTAGATTGCAGAGGGAATGATTCAATATCCATTAGGAGACAAAAAAGGAAAAAAATTCCTTTCTGATGCATCAAAGAGGAAAAGCACTGTCCGGAGGCAATGAGGAATGCCCACCACTGGGGGTGTTTAAGGACAAATAGGTATAGTGGCTCCAGATTTAGAAGGCAGAGTTATACTGGATAACCTTTGAATTCACTTCCAGCTCACTGGCTCCACAACATGTGCAGCAAACTTACAGCTTCACCAGAACCTGTGGAGGTGCCAAGATTTTAGCCTACATATGCTGCCTTCCTGCAGTGGAAAGGTTTAGGAAACAAGTAAGGAGATTAAGATGCCAAAACATAAGCATCTAGTGCCATTTTAGCTGTCAAAGTGCATCCAAGGAAGCTGCACAGAGCTGGCAGGTCGGGGACACAACCTACATGAGATCTGGGACTTTCTGGAGTAGCAGTTAGTGGCTAAAAGGAAAGGAAAGTCAACCAAAGGCCAGGCTCGGACACTAGAAAAAATTATTTCATTTATTTCATTGGCCTTCATGACAAACTTCATCTTAAATCCAACAACTCTGAGGACTTCTTTGTAAAAATAGATTAAACCAAACAAAACTGCTTTGTAACAAATTTGGCTTTTCCAGGGTTTGTGGCCCAACAAAAAAATTTCTAGCAGGATGCTGACTGTTCACACTGAGGGCTTTAATATCTCATCCTGCCTCCCATGATGAACAGTAATTAAAAAAGAATGTATGTTTACACAGTGACACTACAGAAGCTCAGGATGGTAGCAGTTTAATAAAACTACATCCTCCCATGTCCTTCCAAGTGTTACTGACTTAAGTTCATCCCTGCATATGTTTTAACAGTTGCCTTGAAAGAACCTGAGAGCCACAGACAGCAGATGGTACCACCTGGAGATGTAATAAATATAATATGAAAATATTTTAGTCCTTTATTCTCCCAGTCCTACTGGCATCATGAGATATTCTTCTAATTTAATGATAACTGATTATCCTTACTGGCACCCTGTCATATTATTCTGATTTAATGATAATCAATTATAGAAACGGTTTTATTTTATTTTAGCTTTGAAAAAAGCAAAAAATTTTAAGACTATACATTTTGAAAGACCATTCCATGCACACAATAGCTGGTTAACTTTTTTCCATTGTAGGTGTCTGTTTCCTTGGCATTTAAAAACTTTCAGATTAGGCTAAGTCCCTGCTGCATCTCAAAGATGAATTATGCCAGTTCTGCAAAATCCCAGTGAAAAACTGTTTCCTCATGTATTATGCAGTGGTCAAATCTCAGTGTCTTTAAAACAATTTTCAGCAAGTTTCAGTGAGATGATTTATGTAAACGATTAAAAACAATATATGATTTCATGTTTTAAATCAAAATGAATGGTAGACTAAATTTTGGGAGAGGAAAACCTTTTTAATTGGAAACAACGTGTTAATTTAAAAAAAGTCTGATTTCCCTTTTTGTGCACAAAATAATTTTTAAAAAAGCTACATATCCTTGTTTAAGAAATGTGACTATATTATGCTTCAGAATAAAAACATTTGGAATTGAGGGGGAGGAATCCGCAAGCACAAGAAAAGCTTTTTTATATTGCTGTTGAGGCATATAAGCCCAACAATCTGGGAAGCAATCGCATATCCCTCAGTATGGTAAACAGGGCCCTAGAGGGCTCGGACTGTCTTCCCTGTATTGCTTGTGATCTGCCACTGAGGAGTTGTCTTTTCCCAAGGACAGCATCTCTGCAGTCAGACTCAGACAGGGCAGTGGCAGAGATTGCTTACACCAAGAAACTAAGAAATCAAAAAATTAAAGGCAAATCAGATTGGTTAAGTAACACCTAGCAAGTGAATTAATGCAGAACATAATAAAAAAAAGAAATACATTCTCACACCCATAGATTCCATGCTCCACCATCTAACCTGAAGGTGTCCCTGGTAGCACAGTTTCATTGACAGACATCAACTTAGTAACAGAATTGAGGAAACTTTGCAAGAAACATAATTTATAAGAATGGCCATGTAAGAAATGCTCTTTTGCATTT
This sequence comes from Podargus strigoides, assembly GCA_028020825.1. Classification (NCBI taxonomy): domain Eukaryota; kingdom Metazoa; phylum Chordata; class Aves; order Caprimulgiformes; family Podargidae; genus Podargus; species Podargus strigoides. Next base: position 3,049,948 of record CM051641.1, on the reverse strand, counting down.
CCTTTGCTTGTAAAAAGACCATTTAATCCATATATTTCAGGCAAAAGCAGATAACCTTTGTTGGCAATGACACCCAAAACTATTAAAATCAAAGTAAGAGTTGGAATTCACCTCTCCTTTGCATTTTTAGCAGCATGGGCAATGGAAATCAATTAAAATTTAAAATGTGGCAACAGCACATTTGTGGGTAAAATGCATTCATATATAAAAAGACAAACAGGCATAAAATTAAACTACTTTTATTTTTGTTGAAAGCTCATATTGCTTTCAGAATGCCTGCTCATTAAATGATTCAATATTTGGCTTTCAAACACTGCAGGCAATTTTTTCCCCCCAAACTGAAATTTAAAAATCAGAATACATAGGTTTTGTATCCCATCATTTTTATTTAGAATAGAGACCCACTTCTATAATTGAGTTTCTTTTGTATATGGGAATTGGAAAAACTTTATTTTATAAAGTTTAAATCTTGAATTAAAGAACATGCTCAGAAAGAAAGGTACCTACTCCTAGTACTTGTTTATCCAAGTTAGTCTTCCTATCATTTTATAAAAAATATAATAAATAGTCAAACACATTTTTATAAATGCAGCTGAACATACACACATATATGGCAGCTAGAAAGAAGATAATTAACCAACTCTTATTTGGGATGACACCTTTCCCAAATATGCAGTTGCTTCTGGACGCTTATAGAAATTCCTCTTCAGATAAACACATATCTTAAAATTTAACAAGGATAAAAAAGTTTAGCCTGATATATAACCTAGATTACCAATGATGCTGTCTCCCCCCACCCATTCATCTCCAAATATAACAGCTCTCCTAGGATCTCATTGGATCTTATGACAAATGAAGCACTAAATTGTTTAGTTAAAAAGAAAAAAAAAAAAAGAATATGTGAAGACATGCTATTCCACCAGACATTTTGTATGTAAGGCATGTGCATTGAAAAGCAGACCAGGTGATACAGCAGCCACAGTCTTGTCCTGCTTTTCCACAATTCCTTTCTGCCTGAAACTGTGAGCCACTGACGAAAATTTACTTGTAAATATATAAACTATGGATACCAAGGCAGTGCAGACTAGCCACAAACACTATAAACCAATAGGCTTAAGATCCTATTTTTGAACATAAGTAGGCAGTACTTTCACGCAGGTTCATTTTGAGTTAACAGCAAAGCTAGTGCCTTGGAGGCAGAGAGAGGGAGGGAGAGAGGGAGGCCTCCTCCTAGCAGATAAGGCATGAAACACTGATGGTCCTCAGCTTGTAGGAGTGCAAACACACAGTCAGGTGCCACAGGAAGGCTCAAATGGGAATTAGGAATAAAAAAATCAGATCACGAAAACAAAGCCCAGAAAAAGCAGCCATTTGATTAGTCTACTTCAATGTCTGAGCATGCACAGGCTGTGTTGCCCAGAAGGATGTAGAACCAAAAAAGAACCAACCCTGGCAAATGTTCTGGTTTGTACAGGACTGATAGTGGATGTAGTAAGTTAAAATAACATCCTTCATAGTGTCCCAGGGAGTGCTGTACTTCACCAGCCTCATAAGGAATATTTCTAATGTGAAACTTTACCTGTCATTTCTCTGCTCCACTTATTTAAGACATTACCAGGCATGCACAACTTTAATTCCAGAGGGGAAGTTAAGGCATCTTAATTTAGGTCTCTCCCTTCCCTCTTGGTGTGGATAAGACTATGGTCAGATGACAGGACTATGGTCAGATGACAGGACTATGGTCAGATGACAGGACACCTCTAGTGGTATCCTCTCTAAAATGGAAAGAGGCTGTCAGAAAAGCAAACTGCCCTATTAATTTCAGACACACATCCCCTTCAACTCCAGTGCTCTCAATCCAGACTTTACGCGTTATTCATCCTGACTCCCTCATTTCACTGTTCCTTAAACCCTACCAAAATGGAAAGATACCCTACCCAAAAGATAGAGAAGCAAATCCTAGGAGTGGCACTCAGTGCACAACTTCATAACATAGTGTTTAATTAGCAAACACTGATCTTTCTGAGAGATACCATTTTCACTGCACAGCACAATCCTCCCATTAAAAAGAGGCAAGCCTCCCTGTACCTCTGTTTCAGAATTTGAAATACCTGACCTTATTCAGAATATATTTTTTACTAGTGCAAACTCCTTCTCGAAGTCAAACGATGCCCAGGATCTCCCATGAGCATACCTTCTTGGGCACAGTGCGTGATATTCTACTGTTGCTAGTCATCAGACTCCTTAAACCAATCTGTCCTATTTTGTGAAAGCACTGCCACCTCGAATTTCATTTCTGCAACTGGTAGGTGGGGTGGGAGAAGCTGCTCTCAGTTTCTCTTATTAGTCTTCTGCTGGTTACTAATTTTTTTACTGGGGAAAAGGAAAAAAGTCTCAGCCTTGGTACCTTAGCACAAGCAGATATTTGATACCTCTTTCAGTGACTAGCTCTCACTGCCATCAAGGGGAGCTTTCCTGAAATCCTCTGCAGGGACTGGGCATCTCTCCGAGCTGAAAAATGCCAGCACAAGCTCCTGCTGCAGCCTTTGGCAAGTGTCTGCAGCCGTTTAAGGTAAAAAGCCAAGTTTCAGACACTGGAGCATGAGGCTATTGCATTCCTCTGGGATAGCACTCACTAGACTGTGTGGGACAAAGTATGGGATGCTGGGAGATGTTGCAAACCTGAACAAGGGCTTACGGTGATGGAGCAAAATGCCAGGGAATACTTGTGAGCATGCCCGGGCTTAAGAAATGTTGCAAAATCTTTTCAAGGTGACACAAGTTCAACATGGAAGACTGTTGCATCTTGTAAACACTTAGGGGAAGAATATCAGTGCAGCAAACAAATGGCCCCCACCCTTCAATTGCCCCCCAAAACAGCCATTGATTTATTGAAAACTATTTAAGACTTGGTTATAGTTTTCTACCGTATATATAGAAGAAACTCCAAAATTATGATGATGGGGTAGCAACAAAAAAAATCCTAAAACACATGTCATCAGGAATTAGAGTACTTAGAGTGTAGGAAAAGGACAAAAAACTTGCAGAATAGAATGAAGAGGTGAGGAACAATGTAGAAAGAAATGGGGCTGAACAGTGGGAAGACAGTCTAAGTGGTTTCTTCCTGCTCCAAATACCTTTTAAAACTCAAACATAGATGTCAATGCTTTTCTATCCATATTCCCAAAGAAATCTTACAGAGGCTACGCAGTGAAAAGCTCCCTTGCACATTTTTGCAGGTCCCAGGTGTGCCAATACTGCTCTAGCCAGCCCCACAGCACATGGAGCCAGCAGCAGAGCTTCTGCCCCAGCAGTGTCTGAGCAGGTGACAGCAGCAGAGACTCCCATGGATGCTAGTGCTATACAAAGACTTTTTCAGGGAGCATGGAAAAAATGTGCAGGTTTTTCTATAGCTAAGTCAGAGGAATCTACAGCCAGTTACACTCTGTAGAGAGCGAGTATCTGCTTCTCTTCAATGGAGAACCCTTAGTAATTGCTGTTACTTTCCCACAAATCACTACCATCAAAAATACTTTCAAATACTAAAGCAAAAAATGAAGCAAGCTTGCCTGGGACAAAAGCCCAAAAGAGTCTCCCAAGAAGATCCTAGAAGTGTTCTTTGGCATTAAGTGGTGAAATCTGTTGAAACACAGAGGGCACAGACAGCTGTGGGGTCTGGAGGGGAAAAGGGTAACAGTGCCATGATGCACAGCTGCCTCCTTCTATTACCTGACAAGCCTGAAAAGGCTCAACTTGTTCTTCACAACTGAATTACAGAAATGCAACACACTGTCCCATAGCAAGTGACCTGCTCTCCATGTACAGGATGCCTCTGAACAAAACAGCAAGAGGGACGTTTGGTGTCACAGGTCTGAATGTTTGCCGTTTTCATAGCCTCAGGAGCAAACACATGGACAAACACAAATATCCCACAAGAGAATCCTCTTCAGTTACAAAGCAAGAGACCATTACAGGACAGTGTCAATATGGAACATCTAAATGGTTTACATAAAAGTCATTTTAATTAGGGAAGTAAAATAATCCATTAAAGGTTAGCAGCGCAATGTTAATGTTAACGAGACAAAAAGAAGCAGCTGAACACAGAACAAAGTTAAGTCCTAATAGATAAATGTAGGAAAGTATTTTCAGTTTACCATGATATTTCTAGGCATTGTAGCAGAGTTGATACACAGAACTATTTGCAGTGTCAGTAAAATCTTGCAATATCTATTTATGGCATAAAGTAGTGAATAACAGAGAGGAGATTCTTAGTTGTTGCAAATTAGTTTAGCTTTAGTAGAAAGTCAACAGAACTATGTTAAATTGTATCAGCTGAGGACAGCATCTGAAAAAAGCATGGAGCTCCTAATTAGTGGTGTGGATATTGGAAAACAAGTCTGCAAAATAAGTTGGAAGAAACAGGACTGCATTTTACGATTCGTTTTAAACTCAGGAGGATTTAAAAATGGGAATGTAAAACCAAAAAGCTGAGAAAACAAACTTTTGGCAATGACATTTGACTTGTACAGCAGCAACTGCAAAGGAGCTTACTCCTTGTCCCGCACAAAAAGCAATAGGTATGATTAAGCTTTAAAAACACATACATGTACACACAAGAAAGAACATATAATAATCATTCAAGAGCTCAGAACTATGTCAGGATCACAAACGTGTAAGGCAAGTAAATACATTTAAAGGGTTCATCTGATACCACATCAGGGAAGGTTCAAGGTAAGCTTAACACATTTCTAAAAGGGAGAGGGTACCCCTTCTCCAGCCAGTTGCAATGTTTCATTTTCCTAGAGCAACGGAGGTGAGCGAAGCAATGACATAGCACGCACAAAGGCACCCATCCTTTTAGAGGACTTAGCGGTTATAAGCAAATCTCTCAGCTCAGAAACTGGGATTTTCCACTTAAAGAACATCACTTGCATGAAATCCCTCCTGCCTTTTACTGGTAAGGGCACTGGAAAAAGCCAGCATTGCAAACAGAACATTGCAGCCACAGCAACAAGCAATTCAACACTTAAACTCTTCAGACTAAACAGTATTTTCTTTCTGGTTTTATAATTTCATGACCAATAATTTACCACAAGCACTTTAGTTGTCTAGCTGGTTGATAATGTCTCAAAACCAATCTCCTGTTAAAGCCTTATCCAAAAAAAACCCTGCTTACCCAAAGAAAAATAAAACTATATGTATACAGGGAGATCATTGCAAAAATTAAACTTTTTTCTCTTTTTGGAAATTGGTATAGAAAGATGAAGAAAAGCCCAAGTTTTGGCCTGCTAAATCAAGCACTAGTCCTTTACTAACAGTGTATACTATAAAATGTTACAACCAGGAACCCCAAAGCCTTAAAACTGAGATTTAAAACACCTAACATCTTAAGCCCTGCAACAGTATCTCTGAATAATGCCCAAACAACATAGGCACTCCAGTAGGAAGTCTCCTTGACCCTTTTCATTCACTGTGAGGGTTTTTTTAAAAAAAAAATTTTTATTGCTATCAGTAAAAACCCATTTGAAAAGCAAAATTGAAGGCTAAAAATAGGATAGAACATTCTGCATGGTTGATGAAATTTAACCCTATTAATTGGACAGCTTCATTTCACAGTCAGTAAGAGTCTAATATTACCCTAATAAATCTATGGGGTTTTTGGAAAGTGTCATGCATGAGTGCAACCGAAATCATGCCTTTTTAAACTTTTAATAGCATCAAATTTAATGCCTGCAAAAGAAATCACTGTTTTCTCAAAGACAAGAACTGACTAAAGCATAAGGGCAATGGAAAACCTGTCAATCTCTCCCCAGTAGACTAAATAACATCCACATGAATTTTAATGTTCAACAAAGTTGCTAATGTTAATGAATTAACTTAAGTAGGTAGTTAATTATCCAAAGCTTTCATTATCGTTTCCTATCTCTTTACCATTTCTATACTTCTTTACCACAGTGAAAAAAAAATATTTGAAGGAACCAACCAGATAGCATAGACCCTTTCAGAGTTTCAGTGGTCATCCTGCCTTCCTTGTCACTACAGTTAACTTAATTGCAGTATAACCCCACAATTCATGGATGCAGGCTTTGTTGACTGAACCTACAACTTGGCTGTGAACTCAACTTCACTAGCAACACATGCTGAGAAGCTCCATAAATGACAGTGAAAGACAGAGCATGAAACAGACACAGAAATGTGTTTACACATTCAGGAGGAGCAGGGACCTTCCCTGTTTATTTGAAATATTTTTGAGAAGTAGCACTAATATCTATGGAGTTAATGTGCCATGTAAGAGACAGTTACTCAGTCTTAAGATTTTTTTTTAAGCCCTGCTGGTCATATAGTTGTTCTGTATTAAATTTTTTGTTTGTTTGAAATGTTTTCTGAACTTCTGTCTACAAATCAAAAGGTGAGGAACTAGGGAAAATACACTCTTTTTTTTTTTCAACTTCTGATAGCTTCTGGGCTGTCTTGTGACCTGCCCAGCTGGATATTACACAATCACAGCCTGCACTCCAGGATTTACTGTGTTTTTTACAACCTAGATGGGGTTGGCTGGAAATCTTCCTAAGTATGTCCACAGACATACATGTGTCACTGGGGGAGGATACTGTGCAAGTGGAAGTGTGAAGAAAGAATGGAAGTAAAATCCATTTATAACTAAGAATTACTAATAGGAGGTGATTGGCGACCAGCCTATAGGGAAGTGTCTGGTGATCGTGACAGGTCTGATCAGGGTTCTGTCTGATTATTAAGCCTTATACATAAGGCAGATCAAAGAGATACACAACAAGGGGACCTGGTAAAACATGGGGGATTTGAGGGGTTTTTGATAGGAAAAAGGGAAAAACACCTCTATGTTACACGAACAAGACTCTAGAAAAGCCACAGAAATATGCCATACTTACTTTTATCTTCCTGGTTTTCTTCTACTGCTTTGCCTTCCTCTTCCTCCTCCTCCTCTGCCTCCTTCTGCTGTGCTTCTTCGTGGTGATCGGCAGCACCGACTGAAAGGCTCTGGCAGCAGTGATTGAAGCCGCTATCCCGAGGCAGAGTGAAACTTCGGGGCTTTCCCCCATTCCCATTCAGCACTTGCATCCTCTCACCCTCCACGAGGGGGAAGGGGCCATAGTGGTCTTGCAGGTGGCACTTCTGGGTGGGCAAGGTCGACTGCCGTCGGTGCTCGGGGGAGCCCACAGCCGCCTCGGAGAACACAGAGTCCTCCAGCGGCAGCGTCTGCAGGTAGTGGAGTCCTGAACTCGTCAGCGGCGTCTCTATGAGGTCCTGCCAGGAGCGTCGCTGGCTCGCCGTCTTGCGCACCGGCGAGTCGGTGGCACTCCCCACCGCCTCCGGGCGAAACTCCTCATGCGACGACTGCGACTGGGAGGTCTCCGTGGACGAGAGTCGGCTGTGTTTTGGCTCCACGTAAGGGCTTGTGCAGCTCATCTACAACGGCAGCAATGGAGCAATCTTCAGATCACTGCAGACCAAGACCTACTTCTAGCAATATTCACATACTTTTCATTATCACTGATGGCACCCAGTTCAGTAATGAAGGCGCAAACTTACCTGATTACCTGCCCTTATCCTAACTTTAAGGCATATCCATACATGCCATACCTATAGGTCAAACACTGATACTTATTCATAATAAGTATCTTTATTATGTCCCTTAGTCTATAAAAATAAGCCAACATAATTATTTGCAGAAAACTTCAAAGAATATGGCATTATGGAAGACATAGAAGAGACATGGTCTGATCCATTAAAAATCGTAAAAATGCCACCCAAAAGCTTGTTGTCAGCCTATCTTGCTGAAAATTTTTTTGGAAATGTTTGCAGTGCTTCAGCACAGTTCAAAGATCTATGATTTTGAAAGATAAAGTATTGCAATCAAATTAAATGTCATCAACACTCTCTTCCCCCAGACTCCCAATTTTTCATTCCAAATTTTGGCATTTTAAAAGCTACATTCAAGTAAGATGCATTAGTTAACACTGTCTGAGTATATGGACATGAAAATTAAAATTGTCAGTGCAGAATAAGTTAGAAGTCCATACTCTGGTTTTATACCAACAACTGCTTCAAGGGGAAAATAAAAAATAAATCTGCTTTTGTTCAAATTTATATAGGAACCTACTTTTTCACAACAACAGAACTACTGGTATCTCTGTTTGCGATATAAGACAGAGCATTTTTATGTAGGCATTTCTCTGGAAATTCAAGTGTTATTTGTTATTGTAAAGTTTCACAGCACAAATGTTGGAGCCTTAGAGAAGAGTCTGTGTTGTTACTGAGGTCACAACATTTCGTCAGAGAAGTCAATAAGTGGGCGATGACGGATTGCATGGATGAGTAGGGGTCCATCATGAATGAAGAACAGGGAGAAAGAATTGTGTAATTTAATCTATTTTGTACAGCAAGTGGAATTGTAAATCCATGTTCTCTACAAATCAATGAAAACAGCAATGATGGCTGTTGAAGTTAGTGATGCATGTTATTTAACAAATGCCTTAAGTCAAGTACTGAATCAAAAAATATACCGGAGAGTGCCCTAATGCACACAATTCCATGCTTTTAATTGGGAGAGAAGATAAAAGTGACGCTTTATGTGTCATTCCTGTAGACAGTTGCAGGTGACTTACCGAAGGAGGCCGTGGGTATGTGTCGTATGGGGGTGGTGGGCTGTCTTGTTTGGGTGTTGATGGAGTGTCAGCTTCCTCCTTATCACTCTCGCTCCAGTAATCTACAAGTTACATACAGATCAGATCAAAAACTACCAACACAGTTTGATATGTTTGTATATCAGAGACATGCTTTCACAAAAGCAACTGGAAACTCTATCCTTGGTATTACTGGGAGCTAAATACTAGTGAATGCCAACTCTGTAAATGTTAGCTGCTCTAATTTGGAATTGTTTTACTCTAAAGAGGGAAAATTTAAAACACTGTAAGGTATACTGAGTCTAATGCCCCATTGCAGAGATATTAAACAGCAGCCTGCAAATGAGCCACAGATTTAACTCTTGTACACACATTGTAAATAAAACATGCATATGGAATACTCCTAATGCAAGTATCAGGTTTTCAAATATTTATATAGCCATAAAAATAATTATGATTTAACATACACTGGATAGAAAATACTGAAAGTATTTTCAGAACGGAAAAGATGAAAAACGTAACTTGCTAAAGTCTTGTTGACTGCAAATAACATTAATAAATGCAATTAACACAGGCTGACAAATCAAGCAAGTACGGGTTATTACACATGAATAATCAATGTTATTTTTCTATCCATTTTCTCTATTGTACACTACCAGTTACCCAAGCTTTTAAATACAATTTCTAATAACAAACACCTGCATTTAAGATAAGACAAAAAACTTTATATCATATATCTGCTTCATAATACAGCTGCTGCCCTATTATTTATGCAAGAACACAAAGGTGATATGGTAAGGAAAAATATGACAATGACATTTAAGCACAGAGTTCCAAAAGATGGATGAGAAAGTACAGATCTTGTGCAGATTTTATGGGCTAAAATTAATGGGATATGAGGATTCATTTTGTCAGGAAATCAAGTCTTGGCCAAGCCCATTTCATATGCTTGGCGGCTTGGTGTCCTGGTTTCACAGGGACAGACCCACAGGTCAGCCATGCAGGCAGGCCATGAGTAGCCCCGAGTCAGTGGGAGTTTCAGTCAGGGCAGCTGACCCAAGCTGACTCACAGGTGTGTCCCACACCACTGACATCAAGCTCATTATGAAAGGAGGGAGTTTACTAAGGACAGGGAATTCTAATTTCTGGGGCTCCTGTCTCTTTGCCTTTTACTCCTTCTGCTGCTCCCAAGAACCAGGCTGAGTATAACCTTGTATATTTTATGTTGGTGATTGTATTAGTTTTGTTGTTTCTTTAAATCTGTTTCTATTTGTAACCCATGGAGCTCCTCCCTTTTTTCAGCGATTCCATTTCTCAGTTTGGGAGGGGTCATCAGGTGGTAGAACAACTGCTGCAGTTTAGCCCTAGGTACAGGCTATACGTAGACACTTTGTCAAAGGGGAAAACACATGGAAGAATGTACCACTTGGGAAGTTATATTTATTCTGTTGCAAACATTTTTTAAGCAGAACAGCATCTAACTAAATGGACACCAGACCTTAATATTCCTTTCAAAAGAAAACTACTTAACTGCTAACTCAGCTCAAGATGAATAACTTTAATCTTTCTATACATTGTAATACTTATGCACAGATTTCTATTGTCACTTTGTTTCTGACTGTATTACTTTCTAGTATTTGGGTAGATCATTGTGCAACAGGACACTTTGGCTCAGACTAGTCACAGAATAAGCACAGACAATTTTTACTTCACCTAGTAAGTGTTCAATGAACTGCATGACTTACTACTTTCTATTTGATAGATGAGGAGAAAAAGATTGATTGCCACTTCATAAGTGTTCTAAACCAAAAGTCCAAGCTAGCACAACATATAATTTTGTCTTTAATGATTTTTTGTTACGATGATAATTATTGTATTATTAATGATCTATCATACACAGTCTTATTCAAGATTTTAAACAAAAAATTGCCTTTAAACAACACCATCGTGAAACAGCTGTCCCTAAAATTTTGTATATTTTTAGATTGTAGTAGTGATGGGGACAGCCTTATTTATCTATTAAATTTTTCCAAGCAGTAACAACTCTGTTTTAACTCTGGGTCTCTTGATTTGCTTCCTGCAGGCTTATAGCTGAGAGATTCTCTTTAAACGATATAATAAATAAACAGCATAAATAAATCATAGAATCGTAAATACCAGGTTGGCAGGGACCTTGAGGATCATCTGGTCCAACTTTTCTTGGCAAGAACATGCCTAGACAAGATGGCCCAGCACCCTGTCCAGCTGAGTCTTGGAAGTGCCCTATGTTGAGGAATCATTTCCTTGGGGAGATTATTCCAATGGATGACTGTTCTCATTGTGAAAAATTTTCCTCTCGTGTCCTGTTGGAACCTCCTCAGGAGTAACTTGTACCCATTACCCCTTGTCTCTTCCATGTGATCCCTTGTAAAAGGGGAGCCTCCATGTAAAGTTTTCATGACTACAAAATAAAAAATTCCAAGCAGTTTCATCTCTAGAAATTTTCAAATAACTAATTTTTGGTGAATGGAAGACTAAATCAGTGAAAACTCTTTTTTTAAGTCACTCCTAATTTTAAGAAAACTTGTTTTAAGTAACTCAAAATACCTGAAAATATTGGCGTTCCTATTACAGCAAAGCCTAATGGCACTATGTGTGCTGAGAGGCCTGTCAGAATTGCATCACTCAGTGAGACTGCTGCACACTTAGAGCTCAATTTTTTTATTCTGAAAGGAAAATTTAGCAGCCTCAGTGCAGGTTCCAATTTTGGCTAAAAATACAGATATGTTCTTGCTGTCAAATCCACATACATTGAAACACTGTATGATCATGCTTTTTGTGCACCTAACCTAAGACAGAGAATTCTGTTGCAAACCTACGGCTTGTCTAGAAAAATTCTGCAGTCACAGGGGTCAACTTCCAGATGAAATGTATGAAAATAGCCTCCCACCAATTGTAAAAAAAATGTTCTGCTTTTGGCAACTGACTCATTAGAGTATATCTAAAATGTATATAATGCTATCAAACAGTTGCTGTATTTCTCTCTGCAGATTTTGTCCAATTTAGTGGTGGACAAGGTCAATGCACTGGGCATATCTTGAAAGCTTTATGAATGAGCAACAGATTGCCTATATTATATATAAACTAATTAAACACTGACTTGACATTTGCTGATTAAATATTTTCTATTTTTATAAGCTAGTATTTTTTTCTCTGATTTTATATGACCGGGAAGCATATAACTTCTCCATCCAAGGAACTCCCTTGCCATATTGCTAACATTCACTGTATTTAATATGGAAAGTTGATGGTATTTTTATAAAACTGTTCTGTACAGAATGTGACATTTTATTCAGCAGTACACCCACAATTCGGTGATTCGTGCATCTCTGAAGCACTTGAAATATATTTATGCATTTTAGATTCAGAACCATTCAACTCTTAATGGAAACAGGTTTGACAACTACTGTTGAATTGTTTCAGAGGTATTATAAAGCTTTGCTGTGAAGGGCTGAACTGAATAGAAATAAAAGACCTTTTGTAAAATCAAATATGGAGATGACAATTGGTACAGTCACCGAATACAGAAAATTTGAGCTTCACAGTTTTTTATAATTGCAAAAATGTTTGAAGTGATAGGGAGGTTTTACTTTGCTAACATGATGCCTCTGCTAATTAGGGTCACTACTGAGCTGTTTAATAGCCCTTGTGCTGGGAGCCAAGGATAATGACCAGAAGCATCAAAACACTGTGTGGCAGCAAGGGGAAATGAGATACTGACTCCCACACTAAACACAACTAAGCAACACAAAGAGGATATAGTTTTACCTACCTGTATATGATAAATCAATTTGAGTGGAAGGTGTTAGAGTGGTAATAAATAACTCTATCAGTGCCTGGGATATAATTTCAATAGTAAGTGGGGTCTCCTGATTATCTTCAATAGGGAGACATTTTAATAATAGGAAACATGAGGCCTGACTACATAATCTCACATCTAGGAGCTAGATCATCTGCTATTTTATTACCCAGCAATTGTTTGGTAGCAAAAATATTTCTCCACGTCCATCTGGATTTTGAAAGGTGCATCATGTCTGCAATTGTGCACTTGGACAGTGTTAGCATAACTGTTCATACACCTTTTGCCCTATTGTCCCACGTTACTGTAATTCTAGTGTCAACCTGCTGCCAATAGAAGTTTGAATTTGACGTTGAATGCTAACACGGAGGATTTCCTAGAAGACTCCAAGATTCAGAGTTTGTTCATGGCCTCTTCAAGTACTGACAGATGGTATACAAGTTCCTCCAAACTGGTTATTGTAGTACTGCCTGGGGAGTACAGATTCCCAAACTGATTTTGAAGTCTGGTGAGGCACTGAGAACATGACTGGAGGAACAGTGAGCATGGTGCTGCTATCCTGGGCTGTGTGAATGTAGAGGGCCTGGTGTTATGAATGATGTGATGTGCCAAGGACCATACCAGACTAAAACAGGGGGTGGGCAACACTCCCAGTATAAGCTGTTGCACTTACTGGAAGACATGATTAGAAACGAGGCAATAGCAGGTACAATCCAGTTATGTGCAAGAATGACAGAACACCCAAAAACCTTCCCGTGCATGCTGCTACCACCACATTACAGCAGTATGCCATAAGCCACTGCTCTTCAGCCACAGGCTGATCCCTCTAGGATGCTCTGTGATGAGGCAATCGGGGTATGAATCAAGGCAGACATAATTTTCTGATGCTGTCTTTTAATCTTCTACCATTACACAGTATCCTACTCGATGTTTCTACCTGGCTGCCAAAGTCACCCTTGCTTCTCACTGGGGAAAGAAGTTTTTTGCACAGTGTCTCCCAGGAAAATGACACCGCAGCAATACATTGCACAGAGACAGACAACGCACATCTTCCTCCTCATGGTATCAGACAAAGTCAGGGCTAAGGCTGCTGTCACAGAGGTAGGTACAGGTTGAGCAGCAAGGAGAACACCATGTGGCAAATTTTGTAAAGAAAGTTAGAAACTTTGTAAAGAAAAGACTAGATTAAATAAATTGCTGCCGCAGCTCTGAGCTATAAGCTTTTTGGGCCAAAAGGCAGAACCTTACTGATGAAGGCTGCAGAGCCACAGAATTAAAAAGTGAGGTTTTGACTCAGTGGGCAGCAAGCAGACAGGCATCTGGATAAGCTCTGGATCATCATGACCACTGCAATTTTCTGGTGCATGCTGCCAGGTATGTCTGTAAAAGAAGAGCATGAATTCAAAAGCCAGCTGCTAGCCCAAACAGCTAGTTGGGGAGGAACACTTCTGTGAATCTGTCACTGGTAATTCTAGGAAACAACCTCCCCAACACATCTGAGGACTGATCCTTTCTTTTTCCTGTCTGCAAACAGGATTTCTACTGCAGCAGACTAAAGCAAAGCGACTCATTATTTTATGTATGCCACTTTTTAAAACTCATTAAATATTAGACATTAAAAATAAACACATGTAAAATGCCGTAAACTTGCAACTCCAAGTTGTCACTAGGGCATTAGCACACACCTCAATATAGCAAAACCGGTAGAAATCACAAAAAATTAAATGGTCTTAAAATTAAAATCTTCAGGGAAAATCCAGTAATGTCAACAGGCTTTAGAAGAATGGTTTTGTTCCCAAGACCAATTTAATGCATTCGTGTCCCCTGTGAATTCAAACACCAAATGCAATGTTTAAAAAATTTTTTTAGTTTGCAGATTCTTAAGTTTCTTCTGTAGGGGACATAGGCTCCTTGATACCACGTAACAGAACTTACTGGCAGTACATTTGCTGCTTTTAGCTACCTTCTTTAGCCTTCTCAGAAACAATCCAAGTGTCTGTGGACCAGAATTTGAAAGAGCTAATCAAAACCCCTGAGAGAGAAGGAATTCTCTAAAGCAACAACAGTGATAGCCATATGTGAATTGCTCTCAGCCGACAAGAATGAGGCCTGATACACAGCAGGAAAAAAAGAACAGATGAACTTGTGATAAGAGCTGACAGAAGAAACCCCAATAACAACACATTACCTTGCTCTTGTTTGATCCTCTCTCTTTCTGCATAGCCAGCAGCAAGCATGTTAATTCTGTTTAGCCATCTGAAATAATATTAAAAACAGCAATGATACTGATCCAGCCTCTTAGTTTTTGGATGCATTTCTGCAAAAAACAAAGCTAGGAGTATCTCAAGGAGATTCAGGACAATGTTATTTTTCATACTAGACAATTGTTTTCTTTGATACTCTTACTCAGGGAGTCTCCAAACATCTACAATTTTTCTGTTAAACAAACTGTTTTCACAGCAAAGATTTTATTTCAAATGAAAAACCATGTATTATGTCAAAAACCTGTAAAACAAAGAATTTGGAGATAATCAAAGAGCTATTAAGTCTGCTGCTCACAGATATGTCATCAAACCAATACTCCCTCTGTTTTGATTTCTTAAGAATAAACACTTTTCAGAGATTTAAGCAATATTTTAAGGTCTGAATTGGCAACTTAGCAGAGGAACAGAGCAGAAAGCAGCAGTCAAAAAGACAAGGTTCACTCCCAAACAGACAGTGAGGTTTAATTGTGCCATTATGTGTTTTAGAGCTTGCCTACAGTGCCAAGTACAAAGGGAAGGAGGCATATCAGAATTCTCTTTTGTGTTCATGTCAGAGAAGCAGGGGGAGAAAAGACAGTTCACAGAATCACAGAATGTTAGGGATTGGAAGGGACCTCAAAAGATCATCTAGTCCAATCCCCCTGACAGAGCAGGAACACCTAGGTCAGGTCACACAGGAACATGTCCAGGCGGGTTTGGAATGTCTCCAGAGAAGGAGACTCCACAACCTCTCTGGGCAGCCTGTGCCAGTGCTCTGTCACCCTCACTGGGAAGAAGTTCTTCCTCACATTTATGTGGAACCTCCTATGTTCCAGCTTGCACCCATTGCCCCTTGTCCTATCACTGGACGTCACTGAGAAGAGCCTGGCTCCATCCTCATGACACTCACCCTTTACATATTTATAAACATTAATGAGGTCACCCCTCAGTCTCCTCTTCTCCAAGCTAAAGAGACCCAGCTCCCTCAGCCTTTCCTCATAAGGGAGATGCATCAATGCAATTCACATCTAAGGCTTTAACCTCAATTTAGACTTAAAAAATGCTTCCATAAGATGCACAAATTAAAAAAAAACCCAACCAAACAAACAACAAACCAACAAACTATTGCTGTTCTCTTCTAGCAGGGCTGTCATTACCAAACATACATTCAACTGCCTGTAGCAGTGCACTGCTTCAATCTGTCCGCTTCCCCCACGGAGTTTTCAGTGTATTTATTATCCAAATGTTTACTCTGCATCAGGTCCTCCATCAACAAGGCTTTAAACCACCATGACAATCTCCCATGGTTGTCCACTCCATAGTAAACCTGGAATTACTTGCTCCAGTCATCCCATAGTCAGGATTTGACAGGCCTGGTTCGCCAACCCACTGGTTAGCAATTTTACTGCTAGGGTATACAGAAGGACAACTGAAGCCAGGTTTGCATTTTCTTCAGGAACGTGAAACCCCTGTTTCAGAAGACTGTGCCTGATGAGTTTCATTTGCTTACTGTATGCATGGAAATAGGATGTAGTATTGTCTCAGCAAGGGGACACCTTTGTAATTGCTCCTGCATGCCAGCCTTCAAGACATTTCAGTGCAGGGTAAGCGGGCATCAGATCATAAAATACAGTTGTTCTCCTCAAAATTAATTCCTGTCACTGTCCTTCCACAAATGGTGACCACATGGATGATCTGTAAATCAAGTTAATGGTCCATAAGACAATTTACATTTGGAAGAAAGCTAGAGATTTACTCCTGAAGTGATTACAGAATATTTCGTGTTAGCATACAATAAAAATTTCTGCCAGAAGAACAGGGAAGCTGAATAAGAGAATTTAAACATCAGTTGTAATTGTTAGGAAGTGCCACACACTTTTAAAAATAACTGGCACATAGGAACAGAAACCCAACAAATTGCATCTCAGACAATGATTTCACACCTTCACAGCAGAAAGGTGACTCATTACAAAGCTATCTTTTAGGTTCACATTCCTGATACGTGAGGACTTTCTTTGGGGAAATAAATCTCAGCTGCCTCGACAGCTCTGGCAGCCCAAATCAGAGGTACTGAGGCAGGAACCTCACCCAAAGCACTCCAGCCCTGTGCTGCTGAGAGACCAGAAAAGGCCAGACTTACCTGTGTCCAAAGGGTAAAGCAGCACAAGAAGACAAGTGCCCGCCCTGTCAAATGACATGGCACACAGTGGAGGTGGTCCTTTGCTTGCCTCTCACCTATTTTGGATTTAACGTTCCCAAGTCAGCTCACGGCTCACCACCCCCCCACCCCCAGCACGGCCAGCAGGAAACAGCCACCTACTGAACCCCTTTGGATAGATCTGTTGACCACAAAGTATTATATGGCACACTTTTAAAGGTTCTCCTGTTGGAAAACTTCATTCTGTTCTAAATATGAGATAACATTTCGTGTTAAGTGTGCATGAGAGTAAGGTAACCACTTACATTAACAAACACTTAACTGACAGTCATTGACACTGCTTAAAGCTATGGTAGATCATTGTTTCCAGAAAAATGTTATTTCCTGAAAAGTATAATCTAATGAGAACCCAGGAAATGTATACCAGTCTGAGAGAGAGAGCAGACTGACTTCACATTTAATGATTTTCTGCAGGTCATGATCTGTGTTATGGTTTGGAATATCACCTGCAATGCCTGCGGGCTGCACGAGAAGGTACTGATGTGACTGTAAACCATTAACAACCACGGCTTTTGAGTGGTTTGCTAGGTTAGAAACTAAAATAATGGTATTGACTTCTTCTGCGTATTGTCTGATAATGTGTTTGCTAAAAGTTTTTCAGATATGGTTAGGGTACGGCTAGAGAATTAATGGGTATGGTTAGCGAATTAATATTATTTTAATAAAACATGGCTAGAGTTATGGTGCATTGAAGTTTGAATTTTATGAGAAATCCAATGCACTGGGCTTGTATCACAGGGAAATGTGAAGATCTGTTGCAGAATGGAAGAGGAGTAAAACATGCCCACTTTACAATGCACTGGGGACACAGGTTGCAAGCATACAGTTGTACAAATATTCCTTACTATGAATATTAAAAGATACAAAGCCCTAGGACAAGATTTAAATCTTTCTTCCCTACAGTGTGCTGTGTCCTGATAGCCACTGCAACTTTTAAAGGGCAGGAGGCCAATAAAATATTCCTACCTTGCTGCAAATGCAGCTTCAATTTTCTTGTGAGAATTATAAAATCTATTTATCAGGTATGACAATAAATACAGTAGCACTGGTAATTGCAGCAGTCACGTAGGGGTTTTTTTTTCTTTCTCAGAATAGCGCATATATTTCTTTTCAGTATTTAACTAAAACATAGAATAGGACTAAACCCCCCAATTTTTCTGTAGACCTGTAACTTCTGTAAAGAAGAATGCACAGTATTGGCACACTCACATAATAGTAGGAAACACTTTTTTATCTTATCTCATGCTCCAGGTAGATGCAATCCTTTTAGTCAAAGCAGAGTGCCAAATTGTCCTTAATCATAAAGCTCGAGGATATAGAACAAACTTGCCATATGGGAATATGAATACCTTACAGTGTCTGTAAGTAC
Source organism: Podargus strigoides (assembly GCA_028020825.1). Taxonomy (NCBI): domain Eukaryota; kingdom Metazoa; phylum Chordata; class Aves; order Caprimulgiformes; family Podargidae; genus Podargus; species Podargus strigoides. Next base: position 3,031,617 of record CM051641.1, on the reverse strand, counting down.
CCAACTGCAGTTTAACTGGAATGAAGAGGCCTGTAGATGACGTGGGAGATTTTTTAGAGGCCTTCTTTACTGAAATCTTCCAGAGACATTCTCATGAGCTTATACTACAAGCTGACTTGTCATCTTTCCTCTTGACCATATTGCTACACTAAGGAAGAAAACTCTTATAAATGTCAATACTCAATGTCACAAAAAGAGAAAGAGGATAGCTTGGTTACAGCAGGTCAAGGAAGTTCTCGGACAAATATTCCACATGAAGTTACTGACCATTTCCCTGCCTAGAAGATGTAATTTTGGCATTCATATATGTCATCACTTAAAAAATGGACAGTTTGAAATAAAAAGGAAGAATAAGAGTATTGTAAGTATTTAAGCCAGCCAACCCTGAAAAGTATACATTTGCCTCTGAGCTGATGATCATGATTTTTGAGCAAAGAACATAATTAGTCTATAAAGCATCAGGCACAGTTACAATGGAAAATCAAAATAAAGTTACACATAGTAACTTTAGAAAGTTACCATAGTAGAAATTCATCAGGTAGAAATATATGGACTGCCTTCTACATCAGAATATTTTCTTGGAATGGGAATAACAATGAATCTCCGAGCAAGATGTCTCTATGACTATATACTTACACTAGCAAAACAGTACTTTACATCAATAAAGGATATTTTTTCCTCCTTCTCACCCAGACTAAGCAAGTTGTATAGGCAGAAAGAGCCCTTCTGCTGGTGCAACAATGCAGATGAAAGGGACTTCAGATGACATAACAATAAAGTTCAGTGTTCCTAGTTCTCCAGACTCCTTACCAGCATAATGGTGTAGCACACTCATAAAAGTAGTAAGAAAATTTGAATAGTGACAGAGTTAACTGAGATTAAAATACCCATTTTATGAAAGTAGATACACACAAAAACTTTATACGCTGCACATACTTTTTTTTTTTTTTTTTTGAAAACAACTAAATCATTTTATACAAGGGATGAAGGAATTGAACAATTTTGAACTTTCAGTTTGACTATGTCTTAGCAGTTTTCTATTTTTGTTTCTTCTGCTTCAAGTATAAGAAGAACTGAAATAACTGTATGATACATAGTTAAAATGTATGTCAGAAATCTGACAGAAAAAGAACAGAAATTGATCAAAACAATCTTAATTTAACTTAGTAACTTGATTCTATGTTTGACTTCAGCTAGGCTACAAAATGCTTTTAAACAGGAAGTATTTTATTATCTCTGCATTTGAAAGTTTATTTTTCAGTAACACACTTCTTTTTTCCAATATATTAAGTTAATTCAATGTTTGTGAAAGTGAACTACTTTTTCTAATACATTAAACAAAGACAAAACATAAAATCATTTGGTAATGCTCTGATGGCAACTCAGGTTTAAGAGTTTCAAGAAATACCATAGATCTTGACAGAGTTGCTTTAAATTTACATGTGTAACTCAGATCAAAATTTGGTCAAGCTCATTCTAAATGAATTAATAAGTATTTACTTCAAAATGTGATAAAAAGACTATTTATGCTGCGAAGTTAAAAATCTTTTTGTTCTTGAGTTTTAGACTGTGCAATATATTTTTAAAGAACTGATATATATTTGCTGCTGCTTTCTGATTACTGAACAGTTATATAAATTTTTATCCTTAGAAACAAGGTGCCTTGTCATACTGACTGAGGACCTGCTGACAGAAATGATTTATCTACTGCTGTAGTTCAGGATATGCCAAATTGACCATGCCATTATTCTGTTTGCTGTGCAGCAAATTGCATTTTGAGTGACTGGCTTGACAGAATTATCAAGGAAAGGCAAGCCTAAAATTTTACAAACAAATAAAAAGGCTTTAAGTTTTCTAACTGAGGAGAGACTTTTGAAGTGAGCCTTAGTCATGCATGAACTTTTGAAAAAAATGCTGACAGCTATTTCTAAATGAAACCAAGCAGAGTATAGTATCAACATATTTTTCCAGTCAACTATTATCAGTAAAGAACTGGCAGTACTCTGAAGGTGCTCTGCCAGGTAGCTGAATCTAGTACACACATGAGAGATTAAACCATGATTATAGCACTTACTAACAGTTTTACGGATTGAGTTTTACCTCTTTTTTCCTCTGTTTTAAAGCAATTTTGCTCAGTGAGGATGTCCACAGACATCACCTAAGACAGAACAATTCTCAGGCTGCAATAACAGATTTTTGTGTTCTCTGTCATATGATGAAAACGGCATATAATTTTTAACAGAATTAATTTCAGTTTACATTGTGAAAATAAATGAAATAACCCCCCCAAATATTTGAATAGACATGAGAGCCATGTTTTTATTTTACCATTAGAATTAAGAGGAACTGCATTTATTTTGTGCTGAAGTCTCAATCATTTTTCTGAAAAAAATCACACAAATGGCCTAAAATAGATACAGTAAAACTCAATATCCAAAGAACTAAGATTAAGTCCTTGTTCTTTTTGAGTTGTTGAAATTTTCCCCATTAAATTCAATACAACCAAAATTTATATTCAACACGTAGGTTAAATTCATGGCAATAGAGAGAATCTGCAAAATTAATTCTGTGTAATCTCTACCTCCTTTTTCAAGACTGGCAGAAGAAAAATCAGTGACTGCTTTAAATCTTTCTCCAACTTCTCATTCCCTCCAGGTCCAGAAATAGAAGCTCCTTCAGTGCAAGGACAACATGTCTTTGGGAGTATGTTAGGAAGCAGAGCTGGAGATATTGCACCTATCCACACAGCCAAAAGCAGAAACCTGGAATTCTGAAATTGTGTTTGGATGTCATTTCACATACTGTATTTATTTAATTTTAGAAAGAGGGACTCTTGTTTCCAAAAATCTTCAAACCTTTGTTTCAAAAAAAGGTAATTTTTCCATGAATTGAATATTTAGCATATGCAGCCACTCAGAAACAATGCTACTCTGCACTTACTTTCTCAGCTATTAATTTTTTAATTAATATGTAATTTATTATCACTGTGTTATTACTAGATTCAAGAAGTGTCACATTTAAGGAATGGTTCCTTAAACTTTGCTAGATTTCCTTACCTGTTCATATCATCTAGATGTTCAGCAGCAAAATAAAAACTTTTGATCTTAGGATGGCAGGCTTTGAATGCACTGTGGAGGAAAAACATAATTACAAAAATATAATGGCACAATTATTATTTTATTTTTTTTTTTAAATATAAGATAGTGTGGTCACCAAGGAATGCGATAAACTCATATTTTCTGAGTTGTTGTATGCCCCCAAATGGTATATAAATGTATAACTTTTAGGATTGTGCCAGATTTCACCAAGTAAAGTGCTCTTCAACTACTTTCTATATAATGCTTGATTTGTATCTGCAGAAATATTGTTCAACAATCACCTGCAGTGTACTATATTTGGATAAAGTTAACCAGTTAATGATATAATTTTATGTATCAGGTAATTTTGCTGATATACCTGAAAGTGACATTTTTTTTCTGAACAGAAAATTGACTGAACAATTTCTTCAATAAACTCTCGGACCTTGTGATTTCTCATATCCTAATGACCTTGACATTACCTTTAGCTCTTGTGCCTGCATTTCAAACAGAAAAATGTGATGAGCTGATTGACTTCTGAAAAGCTGCTATAAATCAACACTGTTCTTGCAGTCATTCTAAGCAACAGGCAATTACATCTCATCTTTTCTTTCCACCAAAGTGAGCAACATGACTGGACCAAGAGAATTACTGCATTTCATACATAATACAAAATAAATTACTAGAAAGAATTTTTTAACTATGTTGAATAAAGATCTGTGATGAAGTACTTGAAGATCCAGATAATGCATTTGAAAGTAATTAATAATTTACAGTACAGAAGAATCATTTTTGAGAATAGCCTGAAGGTCTCTCTTAAAATAAGAGCAAGTCTCAAAGAAAATATGGAAAACTGCAAACATGATGCATGAAGAACATCATTACCATTTTTCTGAGACACAATGGATTAGAGAGAGCGAGAATTATTTTATTACATTATATATATATCTTTACATATATATTTATATATAAAATTCATTTATAGGTAGGTATTGTAAAACTGAGACAAAAAGAATTCCTCTAATGCATTAGAGCATGACATGTTATGCAAGTGAAAACAGATGTACAGTGACATCTGTTCAGTTTAGAAAGACATCAAGTTACTGAGACCCCAAACTTGACTTCTTAAAATTGTTGCAGCATCTGTCATCTGTATTCTTAGAGTTTGGTTTGGTTTATTTTTAATCTGTCACCCAAGCAAGGAATTTTAATAGCCACATTTATGTTCTACTATCCAGTAGATATCAAATCAAGGAAAAAAAAAAAAGGCAATTTAAGTGGGGTGGAATTCTGAGAAATGAGTTGACTTTATGGTGTTGCCTCAACAAAAAAGAAAAAATGAAGCACTTCAGCAATGTAGCCCAAGGACACGGGACAATAAGCCCAAGCTGATGTATCTTTTTTTTTTTTTTTAAAATGTAGTTTTCATTTTCTGCCCTTTGAGACCATCATGAAGAGTAGAGTTCATCTTGAAGAGATACACAGATCAACTGATACAAGGTCAGTATCTCCTTTAGAACTGTATGTACTACAAATCATACCATTTTACTTTCGCAGTTGCTTTTCTGTACAAATTGCAGTGATTCCACAGTCCTGATAAACTTAAAAGAACAGTAGAAAACATTAGAAGGCAAGGCAAAAAGTTTTCAACAATGACTATAAAAATATGTCTGTGGGAGTATGCACCAGTCACATTGCCACATATGCTTGAATTTGCATCTAAATAAGAAATGGATTTGTGCAATGGCACAAATCCGGACAGTAGCACACACAGCTAGGTGAGAAGAAAAGCTGAGACCTTTAGGTCATACTTCAAAAATACAGTAAATCACTGTCATTCCCTTTTTTCACTCTGCCTCAGGACTGATACACTGTGTCAGTAAACCTTCAGATGATGCTAACTAATTTGGAGTTACATTAAAGACTGATGCCTGGCCATGAACCTGGGGACATTTTTATTTGGATGGTCTCTTTGTTATGCTTAAAGCTCTTTATTGAGCTTCAAGGTATCAGGTATACACAGTCCAAGCCCCAATAAACCAACAAAAAGGAAAACAACCCACAAAACAGAAAGGAAACAAAAGAAGAAAGGAAAACTAGGAAAATAAAGGGACAGAAGCAGCCAAGCAGCCTTCTTGCTCTTAATTCATCCTGCTCTAGTCAAGCACTGTGATTCATGATAAAGTACAAAAACCCCTCCTTCTTCAGGAAAGACAGTACACAGAAACCACACTGAATTTGCCTGTTCTGTATGAACTTTCTCTATGATACAACCAAATCATTGTAACAAAGTCCATTATGTCACTGTTTTAAGGGAAAATATATTTTATTGCACTCTTTCTATTGTATCATTGCATTATTTTTGAGCATACTTACTATTTCTTGCGGCATTCACTGGCTCTGTCAATTTTAAATTCAGGTAGACTGATGAAACCTTCTGCTTTTTCATCCTGCAAAGATATTTCTAGATATTACTGTTGTTAAGGTGTCAGGAAAAAAACCCCCACCACCCTGAAAACTTATTTTCACTTGCCTGCTTCTTACATAACGAATACTAATGTATGCTCTGCTCTGGCAAACCTCCCACAGAAGTCACTGGGACTTTTGCCAAAGTAGTAAGACAGATCCCTTGGTATAAAATACAATTTTAAATACCTAGTTTTCTCAAACAATTTCACAGCTGAACCAACATTTGAAAATATATAAAATGACCAAATTCAGGCAATTAGTTATTGTAATCAGTTAATTTTTGGGGAAGATGGACTAATTAGTAATGAGAAATGCAGCCTACTGAAAGAAATAGGGAAAACAGCAATTTCAGTGTGTACTATCTTTATATATCACAGCTAAGAGGCATGACATCTCTTCGGCTACTTTCATCTCTCCCCAACACTCAAAAAAAGAGGACATCTGACTTTCCTCCCCTGTCCTCTGAAGACTTGCACATAGTTTATTTTATCAGATATTCAATCTCCCTTGACTTTTCACAATTTTAAAGTATTATTTATTTTAAGCCATTAATGCATCAATAACACAGACTCTCTTATTTAACTGCTCATAACTTTACATGAGAAATTAATACAGGGTCATGAAAGTGAAGGTGCAGAAAACACAAATGTACGTTAAGGAATTCCACAGAATTACGTCTTTTTCTCAGAGTCTCCGTGGTTATCTATACCATATATGCAGTCCATATGACTATATGCTTTCTTAAAAATAAATAAATTAAAGACACAAATCAGCATATAAAACTAGAACTAGACTTGTTCTGTGGAAGGTACAAGTTTGTAACAGGTTCTGCATCAGCAGGTATTTTAAAATCGAAGTGACACTATTTAGAATAATCTTGCTATTTCTTTTTTGCATGGTTTCCTAAGGACACAAAATTTGGGGAAGAGCACTGTTTGCTTGTCTTTCCATTTGCCACTGAGGCTCCGGACACCAGCTTTTGAACCTACTGATGATTGCAGACACTTTGGGGAGGGAGCTGAGGTCCTAGCAAGCCTGAGGGCAACCTGAGACAAGGAAGAGACAGAGGTGCTCAGACGACTGCCCTCTCCATGGGAAAGTAAGGCACAACTCAGTGGTTCCACATGCTCCTTGGCCATGGCTGATGACCAGTCATTGTACTTGTAGACATAAATTACTGCCCTGATGAAGACCTTGTAGTAGATGTTGAGGAGGGAGGATGGAGAGGAAGGAGTTAAGGTTACTGATCTGAAGCTGGGATCAAGGCACAAATGGGATGAGTCTGTGGGAAAACAGGCTTCAACAACATTGATCATGGAACAGCTTGCTGTCTGTTTACTCAGGGTAAAGTTTGGGATAACATTTTAAAATGGTTATGTACAAATGCTTGCAGTGATTAAAAGAATAAGTCTAGGACTGATTGCACTCATGGGTTGGCAATGATTTTATGTCAGGATACTTACTAATGAGACTAATAGAATTTAAAATTAACGTTTTCCAACTCACTGGCAAAAAAAAAAAAAAAAAAAAAAGCTTTTTTGCTAAAGCTGATATAAATTAACGTGTACTAATACAGAACATGTTGCATAATCAAAGCTGTACATAACTCAGTTGGGCTCCTCCAGCACTCTTAAGTTCAGCATATATGAGCACTAAAATCATAACAAGAGCTACAAAGAAGGAATGACAGGAGAATACAACTGAGAAAACAAAAGCATCTTCCTTAATTGCCAGAGGTTTTGGTGATTTCACTAGCACAGATAAACAAGGAGCACCAGGCAGCACATTGTTAAAGTTTACACTCCCATGACTAAGCTTGAATGACAGGACTAAATAACTACCTTTTCCCTTTCAAGAGTTTGAGGATAGATTCACTTTAAACTGGTGAGAACAGGACACAGGAAAGTGTGTTATTTCTCCTTGTAGTAAAAGGTTAATTTGAAGGACCAAATATCTCTGGATCTTAATGGTAACTTAGGCAGTTAATATTCATTTCAGTATGATTATTTGGATGAATAATGTTATTCAGATATGTAAACATTCAAAGCACTGGCTTCCCACTAAATCATGACAATAGCACTACACAGGGTATTATTTGAAACAATGTGCACAGATGCTTACCTCTTCATTGATATACCAATATAGAGATGTATCCTTCAGGACAAACCAGTATTTTTTCCATTTCTGTGAGAAATAACTCTTGGCATCTTTCTTTTTCCAAAGCCAGCCTTCGCAGTCCCCTCGACCAAGATCTTTACATGAGATCCGCCTTTTGCTTTTACCAGGAATAGGAGCTGAAAATGACAATGAGTTGATGTGAAAGTGTTTGACTTGTCCATTAAATCGACAGGACAGCTAGCCAGAAAGCACTATATATTCGCTTAAGAAAATAAATTAAAAATTTCAACATCAATTTGCCATGAAAGCTTCTATTTCAACCATGAAGTCTGTGCAAGGCACCATAAGTTAAAAAACAGACCAAACCATGTTCAGCACCTCACAGAGCTCGTATTCTATGGATAAGACCGAAAAAACCCAACCCCAAAACAACACAGGAAGAAAAGATATTATCAAGAAAAGAAAGGCAAAATATTTACAAATAAGAAAAATGGTTATTTGTAATTTTCAACAAATTAATATTTCCTATCAGAAAGCACACAGCATATAAATTCATGTACTTTCACACTTGGCTGCCAAATACAACTATCTAAGTACTTCATGGGTATTCAGAAACCTCTCTTTGCAACTCCTTGTGCAACTAAACAGGTCCCAAGGCCTTTGTACTTCTAAATCAAAGGAGGACAATTTACTATGATGTAAATTACCTGACAGCTTTGGTAATGAGCAAGGTCTGCAGAAAGGACTTAAAACCACACAGCTGGCAAAAACAGCCCTTGTCCTCAAAGAGGCTAGAGCTAAGTATTTCAAAATAATAATTAAAAAAAAAGACAATAGCAGACACATACAGGTAAAGGAGCGTTAGGAAACATCAGTAATGGACTAACACCTTCTCAACTGAACTGAATATTGGACTGAAGCTAACAAGTATCTAGTACCTTAGATACTGCAATACTGTAAACATTAACATTGGCAATTCCATTCCTATCAATACATGAAAACAAATTTAATTTTTACCTTTGTTCTTCTTTTTACTTTTCTGCTGTAGAGAAGACTGCTGAAATGTCTACAAGAAAATCAAAATGGAAGAAGTGAAAAGACAGTGATTATATTCAACCACATCCTTATCATAAAAGAAGTGTAATGTTGTGAACACTGAAGTCATCACCAGATAATACCAGCCAACACACTTCTAGGCCTAAGAAAAAATGTAATTTTAGTTCATCTGTTCATACGGTTGTAAAGCAAAAGCCCACAGTGAAACATCTTAAAATAGACCACGAATTAGTTTGCCAAAACAACTGAAGTTTCTCTCTAAAAGGGTTGCTCTTCTCTCATTCTGTCAAGGAGGAAGGAATGTCTCCCTTTAGTTAGCATGACAGTGAAGTTACACAGCTGGTGCATTTCTAATACATAATCTAATTAAGGTCTTCCTGAACATAAATATGAAAATACGCAAATTAACACCATGCCTAAGGCAGGTGTGAAGGCATTTATACGATAGCCTTTAGAACATCAGACAATTTGCTCAGAAATGGGCCTAATATTTTTAAAGACACCAATAACACTCTGCTAAATTGCAACTGGGAAAAAGTCTCCCAAATAAATATCCTGAAATAGAAAACATTTCATTTTTTAGCAGGTTTTGACTGGATGTATTTCACTCCAGTTGATCCATTCCCATGAACTAACCCATTGCCTTGGCAATGAGACAGGATGGAAAGCATTCCTTTACTTAATGTCCTAGCTTATAAAAAATGGCAACACATATTAAAACATTTTATGGTTAAAAAAAATAACTATGTAATTAATCACTCCAAAACTTAAAGACATGACTTCAGTTGTTTTGAATTTTAGTTTTCTATTAAGAGAGACAAACGTACTACTGTTGAAACTAGGAAAAGGCCACATCAGTATTAAAAACTCTTATTTCAGCTTACCATGAATCAACCCAAAACCAAAAACTTTTGTGGCACTTGATAAAAATAAATCTTAGCAAAAGCACTGACAGCCCTGTGAGCCCAAATCCTGTTCCTAGCAGATAAGACAAACCCTCACTCCAACTTACCAGACTTTCTTTTTAATTCAAAGAGCTGCTTTTCATTTTCCCCTCTGTGTGTCCTATACAACTGAGCTCACATCCAGGAGGCTGAGGCTCAGCTTCCAAGGCATGTCTTGCCTCACAACTGAGACATTCTCAAGCAGCAAATAATATCATGTCCATGGGGATAAATTACCAGCAATACAAAATTAAGTGCAATACAAAAAAATAACTGATTTGGTAGATGTGCTGATCCCCTTGTAGACCGTAGCTGAAGAAAACTACTCAACAGTACTGCCACCTCAGATGGCCAAAATAGGCCTCCACTGGGAAGAAAAAAGGAGCCCATTTGTTTCCATTCCCTGGCTCTTGTCCTTTTCCTCTTGATACCAGTATGAATTCAAACAGCACCAGCTCTCAGCAAGCCAAGACAGCAATATCATCCCAACTTACGTTACGCGAAATATTTTTACCTGCACAGGACTAAGAGAGATCTTCATGGCCCAGGAACAACAGAGTGACTGGGCAGAAGCGTGTAGATAACTCCCTCTTAGATGCTTTGAAAATCTCTACCTAACTCAGAGTGGCTGAAAAACCACACACATGCACAAACCTGAAACTTTAGCACTTCTCAGTTCACAATCCAGACAATTTCATTCTGCTGCTTGCCTTTTCTGCACTAAAATTTCCACAGTGCCACAACAGAAAAGAAAAACTTCTGCTTGGTTTTCATATAAGTGATTCTGAAAGCAGATGAGAACAATATGAAAAGCCTTCTCTTTAAATGTTTTGTCTCTCAAATTCTGAGTCAGTTTTTGGGAAGAAAGAGTAATGAAGTGGTATCAGTTTTTAATAGCATGTAATTAAGACGTCTAGCCATTTTTTCATACATTATGTCATATTGCAAAATGGAAAGGTTTTATTAAATTCAGTTATTATTCTAAATTAGCTCATTAAATTAAATTATAATTAAGGACAAAATCTACAACTGTGTGAAGTTCCTAAGAACTTTTCAACTGGCTTCAGTGATGTTAGCTAATACTTTAATTTACATAGACTTCAGACTTCAAGTTGGTTCATCCTTTGCAAAAACAGCACCATCTTTTTATTTTACCCAAAAGATGTATAAGCAATATGCATTAGTCAGTGCTATTCAGTTTCAAACTCACTCAAGTCAGGATGAAATCTAAAAATGCTTCTTCTGTTGCTTTTTTTTAGGAAACCATCGAATGCAATCTGCAGCCTCCTCCTAGTTATTAGATAATGCATAATGCCATTTTCTCAGTGCTGTTTAGAATCACAAAATAATGAAGGAGGTCACGTCCTTCCTCCTGCTTGGAGCAAGGCTTGCTTTGAAGCCAAGGCTGGATTATCATCTCCAGCCTAGATCCAGCCACCTCTGAAGAGGAAGATTCCACAGACTCTATAAGTGACCCATCCTAATGTTGGCCACCATAATGTTCTCCCTTTTACAGATAATTCTGAGATGTGGCAAATATGGAAATAATATAAATACTTCTTTTTAATGCCACAAACCCTAAAAATATGGATTCACACCAAAAGCCAGAATTTTAGTTGCACTAAAGAAAGTTTGCTGCAAGATACTGATAATCACCCACCCACACGGCCGGATTTCAACATATGTTCACTGCATTTTGATTCTGATACATCTTGAGCTTTGAGATACTGCTTTCACATACATCTTGTCCCAGTTTCCAAGAATTCATCTTCCCTGCTAATTCTGAGAGCAAGCATGAAATGAAATAGAAAACAGCATTCTATATTAAAAAAAGTTGTTAGTAACTCAAAATAATAAATAAAATGGAAACAAGACTGCCACTGAAAATATGAAACAGATGAATACCTTAACCCAAATGGAAATATTGTCGCTCCTGAAGAAACTTTGAAATTATTTAATCATATTCTGAATTATATGCTTTCCAGTCACCCAAAATACAATTAGCAAAACTTTCCATTACCCAAAAGCACAGTGCTACTTGCTGTTTTACATATACCAAAACTCCATAAATATCCTGAGCCTCAGTTTTTTAAGTGCAATAATTCTGTCCTGTAATATGTGATGTTTGAGCATGTCTTATTTAATAATACATCTAAACTAAGCCCTCTGACAAATACATGTTTAAGTAGAATATCAAATAAACATTTTAGGTGTATATATATATGTCTGCCTTTGCTATCAGCAGCCTACAAATACACGTATTATAAGAGTAATAAAATGCCATTTATTACAGTGATTTTCGCTGTTTCTGTTGTGTTGTTTTTTTTTAACAAAGTTCCTAGCCTACCTCTAGCATTACCTTCCTGAGGGCTTAGCTGCACATCCCATCAGCCAATGGAGATTTCATTGTGCACGGAAGAGCTATAATAGATACTCTCTTCCAGCAACAGTTCATTACCAAACTTGCTACTTTCACACTCTTCAGAACTATTGACAGAGTTCTGAAAACCCATCAGAACACAGCACAGCTGTAAATAGCAATTTGCTCTAGGGTATGCCTTTCCATGCTTTTAGGATTATTGTGCAGTAATACAGCTATACAGTAAAAAATTTCCAGGTGGAGGTTCACGCTAACAAAAGAGGTCACCAACAATCAATAACTCTACTTATTCCTTTAGCAAGAAAATAATCATATATAGATGGTATAGTCAATAATATCTACATGCACACAGTCACACATCTGCATTGTCACACATGCAACACAAATTTTTCAAGATATGAGACTATCAGGTTTTTCTGTCATCCTCAAAGTTATCCAGGCTCCTGTCTGCTTTTGGCTCTTGGGATGAAGTATTCATTCTTGGTTAGTACCATGCCTTCTATCTATTTTCTCAGAAGGGAAGCACAATTGAAAGCTAGTCATTAACATTCAGAAGCTTGAAAATGTATTTATTATAGACTACTTAGTAGTAATTTGATAGCTCTCTATTTGGAAAACTTTAAATAAAAATGTTAAATAATTTAGGTTTCAATTAATTTATTTATTTCATGCCAAATAGGAAACTTAATAAACTGATCTTCCAATATTTATATTAAATTGGAGCGAAACTGCTATCGGGAGAGATGAATATTTGATAAAACTCATGTTTTGATGAAAGTTATAAAATTTCTATTCCAGTTGATACTTCAAATAAAAGTAGAAGACAAGTAGACTGGTTATCAAAACTATTGATTTGGGAGGACTGGTTATTTTGCCAAACTTCAAGAGTCTGAGAAGGAAGTTCAAATATTTGGGTCAAACTATTCCTATATAAGAGCATCTCTAAATGCCATGTATGACCCACAGAATGTGACATCTACGTCCAAAAAGTAGATATATTCTCATAATTACATGGTCTCCCTCACGGTTACAGAATTTGTAGTTCTACTAGAAAAGACCATAACTGAAGCTTTTCTGAAAATCTGGATTGGCCATAGCAATTAGTGCTAAATTTGACAGCTCCTAAAATCTTCTTTCGAATGGTCATTTGTTTCTTCACTTTTCTTCAGAGATTTTCCAGTTGGTCATTTTTTTGGAAAGCTGGAAGACAGAACCAGGTTAGGGAAATAACTATCTCCAACTCTTTTACCTGAATTTGAGTTCAGTCTGACTGGGAAAGAAAATGCCAGGTATCTTTATTGCTTTTATGAGAGCTCAAGTCAAATCCAATTTTTCTCAAGCTGAAAGTTTAGATATTAAGGAACTATTTACAGTCAGACAGTTCCCCTCTGTCACTGTAAGATAACTTTCTCTAGGTTCAGCAGAGTAGCTTGTAACACTTCTGATTACTGGAACTTTCTCTTGCAGATGGGAAAGCCAATATCCAGAAAAAAATGAAAGGTGGTGCTGCAAATTATTTGATCGATTGCCCACACTCAATACTTTGAGCATACTGCCAATGTTCTGTTTCCACAGTTTTGATACACTAAATATACATGTTTCTCTGTAGCTGGGGTGTTGAGATACAAAATTTTGGAGCTAAAAGGGGAAAAATCCAAAGCTATTTACATTGCATTGTCACACTATCTGTCACTATGAGCAACTCATGCTTAAGAGTACTCGCAGCAGAGTATTTTATGTAAATCTTTTTTGTTTATCATCTTGCTTAGTCTCCATTAAGAGCTAAGAATAGATAGCATTAATTATTTTCAAGGATGTTTGTGGAAAATACCGTTTTCAAGGAGTACCTCACAAAGTTATGATGAGAGAAGACCTCCGGCAGTTCAGAAAGTTTGAAACCTCCTGCCAATCAGCTGCAGAATTTTATTTGCAACAGACAACTCTATATTGACCTGTTATGATGTTCTGCCCTCACAGGAAGCAAAAAGAGTACTGCTTATAGTCAGCTTGGCCTTGAAGCTAGCTGAGTCCACACAGGACTTCACTGGCATAGGAGAGAAGAGACAAGGCATGACTTGGTGCTCTGAAGGAACCAGTTACCAGGGCTAAGGGTCAAAGGAAGCATCTATGGGTGAAATTATACTCAAAGGGGAACCTACTATAACGTGGGATAAGGAAAGACTGTGCTCTAAATTATGATCCTATTTAGGAAGGCAAAGACTTCTCAGCCTTGTTTGAATAGTTTTAGGTGTTGACTGGGGTTCAGAGACTGCTAACAGCATGAATATCTGCAAAAACTCATGTTTGGCATATCTGATTTGTCAGGTCATGCAGGCTTTTTTTGGAAATTCTCCTGTTACTGTAATCATGAACTTTAAGATTATTCCAAATCGTACTCTACTCTTTTTTCTGCTTACAGTTTGTTGAATATTTCTTCATTTTTTATTTATTTCTGGAGTTTGAACTTCTTATAAATTCAACATTCTCTGATTTATCTGTGGCTACAACTATTTAGTTGCTCAAAAAAAGTACCAAGTGACACTAAATTGTGAAGAAAGTATTTTTAATATGCTGCAAGAGCTCTAGTTTACACAACCCTTCTAAAAGTGGGACTTCATTCTGGATAGGTAAAATGCAAATACAGTAAATGGGATGGTCCCTGTGAGCGAAAATCTAGTACAAAAGCACAGCAGTGAATTTATGAAAGCAGATCCAGAAATATTTCATATGCTAAAGTCACAGGTTGATGACAAAACAGTCATCATGTGCGAGTAATTCATAAATGCATGGTGAGTCGGAATGAAAAGTGATTTACAGACAAAGGACACAACGGTTGATTAACAATGCCCTGAAACCTTCAGTCTTCCCTCCCAAAAGCAAAATTTATTGAATCTTTTGGTGCTTTGGTAACAGATGCTTCTGTTGTCCCTTCACAGCTCTCTCTGCTCTTGAGCACACTCTATAATACAAACACCATACCTGGGTCTAAAAGGACAGCATTCACTAAGGTTCTAGCTAAGACACTTAATACTAAAACACAGTATGAACATTATGTATGAACAGACTTTTAAAAGTGAGCTTTTATAGTACAAACAAAATGATGTCAACAAGGCAGAATTATGATACTAAGTATCCTTTGGATATTTCACTTTTAAACGGCAGGTACCTCAGACAGAGAGACATACGATTCATTCATTTTGTCAAATGGTTAACAGTTACTGGAAGAATGAATCCCAGAATTCATGGGTTGGTATGTTATCCTATATACTGAATTCCTCTTCCTCCCTTAGTTTTGCTTTTTCAGAACTGCAACAAATGAATGTGTAATTGCAAAAGCTGGCAAAGCAATAGTATTCTTGGCAGCAGCCAAAAAGTCCGTTTCCGATGAGATAATTTTCTACATTTACCTGACAACCAATGGCCCTCTTCCTATGCCTTCTCTACTTCCCCCACAGTAGCTTTATGAAAGGCTTCTAGGAAGTACTAGATCTACAGTTCAGGGCTATGCTGTCTATCACATACAGTCACAGCCCTAACTAGGTTCCTGTATTTTTGGAGCTCTGATCACGAATGCATAATGAATGCATTTTGTTAGTGGCCACAAGGATAAAGAAACAGTATGTGTCTTAAGAGGAATATGCTAAGAGCTTTTTACTGTAAAAACTGTAGCCTGAGACCTTAAAGCCACCAACTTTCTACCTGTCTCTGTTGTAGGCAATGGCTACATTACCTGTGCAGGATGCTCTCCTTATTACACAGTCTACAAGGTCTGATAATATCAAAGATGTCTAATCTTTCTGTGCAATTACAGCCACTTATCCAGGAAGAATGTGCTAGCTAAGGACAGAACTGTGGTTGTCTGAGACATGATAGCAAGCATAGCTTTTCTGTTCAGAGATTTTATTCATTCTCCCATCCCAAAACTTTTTCTTGTAATCTGGGGGGGCTCCACGGAAAACATTGCATTAGTTGGAATCAAATTTTCTGTTGCACAAGCAAGTGCAAATTTTTTTTTTTTCAAAGTTCTTAGCATAATGTATGCAAAACTTGGAAAAATTAAAACATTTTTTAAATCTTCAGGCCATGTTGAGAAAATAATGTACAGTGGTCCTGCTTTCCATCACCAGGGAAAGACTTTTCTTCTTAGTCATTAAGCCACAGGACTCTTTAATTGAAATACTGAAGCAGTAAAACTTCTGGACAATATCAAATTTAAACGAGAGTTCTCATATTCCCCCACTGTCTTTTTGACTGATAGAACAAGGACTGCAGCACTGTCATAGCTGCCTGAAGCAAATGAGGATAAAAACTAGACAAGTACTGTTCACTAGAATAATTTATTCTGAGATAATTCTTCTGTTCTATATCTACTCTGAAACACGTAATTTTGGTACCTCCCACACTGCTTTTATTGACAGTAAGTAACCTAAGAGAAAAAGGGAGGGTTTGAAAACTATATGTATTCTTTAATGGCAAAAGTCCAAGATGTATCAGTAGTTCCATCCAACTGCAGCCATTTAAGAAGGAAAAAGAAAATCAATTATCACCCATTACCGAATAGTATCTAACCCTTTATTTTGATTTCTACCTCAGAACAATTCCCAGTTTCATTTCTTACTGAAGAGAATAGACCACTCAGAAAACCACAAAACAGCTGAGGTAGGAGAGCACCTCTGCAGATTGTCTCACCCAACCCTGTTGCTCAAAGCAGGGTCAATTATTAGAACAGGTTGCTCAGGACCATGTTCAGTTGGGTGTTTTAATATCTCCAAAGATAGAAACTCCACAAACTGCATGGGCAATCCGGTCCAGTTAAACCATCTTCACAGTAAAAGTATTTTTTTCTTATGTTTACATGGAATTTCCTGTATTTCAATTTATGCCCATTGCCTCTTGTGTTTTCACAAGGAATCCCTGAGACAAGTCACCCCATACTCACTCCAGAAACCTCATGGACTGCTTGTGCCCTGCTGCATTGCCCCTGCAGAAGGGATCAGTCAGTCAAACAAACCCCTTTGAAACAATGCAATTTTCTCCAGAAAAAAATCTGATTTTGCTTAGAAAATTTCTGTCTTATTCACAGGAAAGGCAGGTTTTGTTCTGTATGTTTATCTAAACATGAATTCAATAAGACTATCCATGCAGATTTAAGAAACTTATTCTGCAAGTGATCTATGTTAGATTAGAGAGGTTGTCTGTAGCACAGCATGAAACTGAACCTGGACTTTCTGGGGAGAAAACAAACTACTGTAAAAGTCCACAGAAGTCAACCCCAGGGCATTTACAAAGTCTTGCATCAGGCCCATGATCTTTCTAGATGAAAAATCATTAGCCTAAATTAAAGGTCCTATGCCCTCCTACAAGACCTAAGTGTTTGCTTATGATAAAAAGAGTACATACACAGCTTCTTCTGCAGGAGCAGTTAGCAATACTTCTGATTGTGTCCGTCGGCGTGATCTCCTTCATATTGGTCAGTCTGACTGTGTGACAGAGAAAAGTGCAGGGGATATATGTGTTCTGTAATGAATGAGGGCAGAACTGAGAAAATAGAGTTCTGCTTTAAGGAAGATCTTCTCTTGCAACCTATTCTCTGTTAGCACTTGGACATAATATTCTTTCAGTGAAAGAAACTGAAAACCGATTCTGATTTTCAAAAATAAAAAGTTTTTGGTTAAAAATCATTAAAACAGAAAAATTGTACTTTTCTGGAGCTAGGGAGTTTAAAAAGGCTTTGCTGAAACTAGAAATGCTTTGCTCTGCTCTGGTGAGACTGCACCTCAAATACTGTGTTCAGTTTTGGGCCCCTCACTACAAGAAGGACACTGAGTTGCTGGAGCATGTCCAAAGAAGGGAAACGAAGCTGGTGAAGGGTCTGGAGCACAAGTCTTATGAGGAGCCGCTGAGGGAACTGGGGTTGTTCAGTCTGGAGAGGAGGAGGCTGAGGGGAGACCTTAATGCTCTCTACAACTACCTGAAAGGAGGCTGTAGTGAGGCAGGAGTCAGTCTCTTCTCCCAGGTACCTAGAGATGGGACGAGGGCTAATGGCTCCAAGTTGTGCCAGGGGAGGTTTAGATTAGGAAAAATTTCTTCACTGAAAGGGTTGTCAAGCATTGGAACAGGCTGCCCTGGCCGGTGGTGGAGTCCCCATCCCTGGAGGGATTTAAGAGATGTGCAGATGTGGTGCTGAGGGACATGGATTAGCGGTGAATTGACAGTGCTGGGTTAATGGTTGGATGTGATGATCTTAGAGGTCTTTTTCAACCAAGGCTATTCTATGATTCTATGATTCTCCTTTTAAGTAGTGTTATTCATTGGGAGAAAACCTTATCTACTAGTTATATTATGTTAAGGACATGTCCTTATAGTAATTTCCAAGGTTTGGAGATTTCTCTGCATTTGTACCCTTCAGGACTAAAATGACATTTCCAGAAAGTAGTGCTTTGTGCCTCTTTATTGTTGTACCATCCTACCAGGAATAGGTTGCAGCAATAACTGTAGTAACAGCTACAGATCAGGGCTGAATTTGGGTAGCTCTTGACTATAGTTAATAACAGAATATTGAACAGAAGGAAAGTTTCCTTGGGGAAATAAGGGAAAAAGCATTTATACCTCAGTCACTATACATTTTCTTAAAATTCATACCAAATACTTCCATTGTATCTATGAATTAAGGTAGAAAAAGATCAGTTCATTCCAGGATAAAAGTCACATTACTTGCTGGAATTTAGTGACATTTCCTCTAAGTATAAAATGAAACTGCACCTCTCTGAGGTGGGGAAAGATAACATTAGGGTTTTTTAACTCTGTGCTGGCTATAGTGACCTTATGGGTACAAGCCAGCTTAAAAAATTAGTTTCACACTTCATTCTAAAGCCAGAATTCTGTAGTTTTAGAAATAATATCTACTCAGGTTAATCTGAAAGCAAAGGGGATATACTTGAGAAATGAACAAAAAGCAGTTATTGCTATATGAAAAATATGAGGGTTTTTTTCCTCCGCAGTACAGTAGCAGAGATGGATTGGCTGACTCAGAGATCAGGCGCTAAGCAACAAGCACTTCTTTCCAATAAAATAGAAACACCTAATAAAACAGCTTCTGTTCAGCAGCCGCACTGCTGCAAAGAGCCATTTTCCTCCCAGGTGCAACCATACAATCTCCCACATTATTGTGTCAGCAGTAGGCTCATGGGGCCACCGCTGTGTAAGCGGGGCAGAGACCCCTGCAGAGTCAAAACCACCACTTTAAAAAAAAAATCACTTGTTCAGAAACAATTGTGCTACTTGTCAAAGAATTTTGATAAAACAGTATTCTAAAATAGGCATCTGTGTCCCCTTAATTTAAAGAACATTTTCACCACTCAGAACACCAGTGTTTGGAATACCAAACTTCATGATGCACGCCACCCAGTGTCCTTGGTTCACTGCTTTCATAGTCCTGATACCACCCTTTTCCTTGTGCAGAAAGGAGTCCAGAGAGAAGCCAGTTGAGAAGTCAGAGCCTAGATCTAAGTTCTCACAGATGTGACACTCCCCATCATATTGCAGTGATAACTCACACAAATCCCCTCTGTGCAATGCCCAACACACACTGCTACAATATGCTGTGCTTAGTCTCTTCTTCATCAAAGAGGAATAACTGAGGAACTAAATCACTTATTCTACATTAAAATAAATAAATCTCTCAACTGTGCTATTGTGATTGTATCAGCTACAGGTAATGTAACTTACTGGTGTGCAATGCTAATACCTACAAAGGCAAAAGTCCTCTAACAGGTAACAAAAGCAGGATACAACCAGGAATGATTAATTGAAACAGATAACAGAAAAAAATACACAATGGGGATGTGAAAGGAAATTAGGAAATGTTCTGAGCTGGGAGATTTATTAGTCTGTAGGCCTACATCTCTTGACAATGTAAAATTACACTTTCAGAGAATTGTATCATATGCAGTAAGGAATAAATCTAGAGTGGCAGAGCTGGACTAGATGACATTTACAGTAACTCTCTCATTTTTAAAGAACTCCCCAGCTTCGTCAAGGAAAGAAATTATGAAAGGCCATTTTTTCCCTCATGGTCAGATGTGAAAGAAGGTAATAGAGAAAGTTTAAAATTATTTTTTTTCCACAAAAAACTCCAATTGTGTTTCATGATGGCCCACAAACCAATCTTACCTCATCTCTAGATCATTTTGCTTTGCTGCAGTAGTTAACTCTGGATTTTAACAAAAATGACAGAGTATATTGAAATAGATGTAAAATCTTCCACGTTCAATACCTTGAAATTTCATTTTGGCAATCACTTCCCTAATAAGAGAAAATTCATGGTATTAAGTGCTTCTTTCAAAGAGAAGCAATATAGATGTGAAAATATTCTATCATCTGTGACAGGAATAATACACCTCATGAACAATGCAGATACTATTCCATATAATTAAAAGAACTCAGCATTCCCTCCTAAGGAGATGAAATACTACTATTACACAAAATGTACGCTTAACCAGAACTCAAGTATAAAAGCTGCACATGAACATCCACTCTGCAGTCTTGAGTGCAAATGACTGAGAGTCTAGAACTGGCAAAACTAGTGTGATACTAACAAGGTGCTTTCATGAGATGATTTTAGGTAGACAGCAATAAACCAACAGAAACTATGCCTTAAATCTGAGCAAGCTGCTATCTTCTCAGCTACTGCTGAAATCTCTGTTTTGTCGCTCACCTCCAACTTTTTTGCCATGAGGATGGCCAAGCAGTGCAGCAGGTTGTCCTTGAGCTCGTGCAGTCTCCATCTCAGGAGTTTTTTAACACCCAAATGAGCAAAGCCCTGAGAAGCCTTCTCTGACCTCAGAGCTAGCCCTGCTTTAGGCCAAAGACCAGAGTAGAGACCTCCTAAGGTCCCTCCCAGCTTGAATTATCCCATTATCCTATGCACTTTATCTTGGTTTCTGAGGCATTTGGATTTTTTTCTGTAGAAAATTCATTAGTAGTGATGCCTTTCTCTTGCTGGCAGGCTAATTATAATGTTCTCTTTCCTCCCCTCTGTCCAACTTTTTTCTTGGAATTATGTTGCAACTGGCCATCCATTCACCCAGTTTACCACATTTTACTGGTCCCATCATTAGCAATAGCAATTCATACTATGTTTGACTATGGAGTTTAATACATATCTGAATAGGATTAAATGAAGGTGATTAACTGCACTAGCAGAGGACTAGACCCAGGAGGCCTCTCTATTCCTCTCTGTTGATTGCACTAGTCTAAAAATAAGACAATGCCATCTTCCATTAGCAAGAAATTTATATGCTATTTCTCTCTTGCCTTTTCTCTCAGAATTTTTACCAAACTCGGATGGAATATTTAGAGTTACCTTTTAGCACATTGATGTTATGGCTGTCCCAATCACTTCAAGTTGTCACAAGTGGAGTAGGGCATATTTTGCTTACTTGTTAACTGTTTCACCATTTTTTTTTGTTTTTTATGCCACACGGTTCACTTGTGGCCTAGATGAAGCTCCCACACTGATTTTTAACAACATAACTACTTGTTTTGTGCTTGTTACATTTATAAAGTGCTGCATGGGAAGGAAGGAATACCTATAGTATTATTTAGATGGTTTCTCTTTGGAGTGAAAAAGCTGGCCAGAGGCTGGAACCACTGTTCCAGCTTGCGAACGTGAGAGATGCTGCTCTCCTGTTTGAATCAGATACAAAACCCCACAAGTATCCAACTGAAGGAAACCCAACATGTGCCAGTGTCTAGGCATTTAAAGCTGCCTACAGCCAATGGGACAATTGTGGATGTGGGACATGACAGTGTTTCAGACTCACAAAGGCACTAGATAAGAATTTGCTATTATGTTTCTTCCACTCACCCATCTTCCCCTTACTGATTTTTTAAACAGCTGTTCTTTCCAGTTGTCTCTCAGAGCCAAAGGCCTTCTATGCCTGAAGTATACTAGAGGAAGCTGATGAGAAATGGATACAAGCTAGGTGCTCCTGACACCTTCATAGCAAAATTGGGCATTCTACTCTGCGTTGCATTGTATGAAACATTTTACCAGCACTTTTGCCTCTGAATAGACTTTTGAGTCTTTAAAAAGAACTCCAAATCAGATTAATCAATAACTTCATGAACCTATTCTCCTCTGTCTCTACTGCAGAATGGTGAGCTCTTCCATTTCCACACATGTGGACCTAGACATTGTCACAGTCTTATTTCCTTGTTACACGCCTGTTGATGGGAAAATGAACAAGGAGTTGAAGCTGTAGAACAGGCCAAAGTGATCTTCTACATTCCCATAAGGCTACAAAATCTAAGGTGAGATGTGACCAGTGTAACATACAGAAGAAAGGGATGTAAATGTCATAAATGCTCAAGTCACCTCCAGAGAGGGACATCCCAGTGTTTAATCAGAGCTGAGCTATGCTGGACCTTCATAAACATACAAGTGCTTCAGAAGAAATTAGGGCATCACAGCAGTTCAGACTATTGTGTTTGTTCTACTGAGGTGCCCGGGACCCTACTTGGAGTCCAGTCTGAGAGTGCTATTTTTGAAAAGGCTAAGCATCACGCAAAATGACAATTTTTTCACTTATGAAATTTCAACAGTATATTTGCTACTTTCAGTTGAGGTTTGTGTTTTCCTGCCTTTACAGTGGAAGCTAGTGCATGCACAATTCTATTTAAACTGTAAAGGGCTAATTTGCAACAAAGCAGCAGAGAAATGAGCTTTTTAATCCTTTCATACTGTGGCAATAGACTGAAATTTTTCACAATTATGAAATATGTCAAAAAGTCTTCACGATGTCCATTTAACTTCTGGACAGTTATTTGACATCCAGTGCAGTTTCTTAGCTGAGAATATAAAAATGCCAATGCTTTTTAGTATTATTTTTAAATCAAGTATTTCTTACAAGTACGTTTCCAAGAGGGAGTTTAAAATTCCCTTTGCTGATGACTGATGCCTACAAGTCTGTAATCATTCTGCAGGCTTCAGTATTATTTTCATACAAATCTTTAAATGGAGATGAAAGACCATAGAGAAGAAGCAATACTAATTCAAATGTTAACAAAAATCATGTAAATACTTGTGGAAAATCCTTTTCACTATGCACCTAGGTGAAACTGGACTTTGATATCAACTGCTAGGCTTTTATTCTATAGTAATTACAAGTCTAACTATAGATAATTGTGAAAACAGGAAGAAGAAAAAGGAAAAGGGAGCCTTGATATTTATATACTGCCATAGTTGGACTTCAAACATTTTGAAGAAGAAAATGTACCAACTTCATCTGTTGTAATGGTAGGATGACATTGTAGATTTCAGACACCTACTTAAAACCTGTGCAATTGATATTCAAGTTTTTTTCTCTACAAACTCATTTTTGTTTAATTACAAATATCCATTAAAAAAAAACCTCTTAAAAGTTACTGTCTCCTTTCTAATTCATCTTACCAGCTAAAAACTGATTTTGCAGTAGGTCTATAAGTAAATCTTCTTCACTTACATTATGCTCAACAAGATCACTGTTGCAACCAATTGAAATATGTATGCTTGGACTGATGCAGACCCACCAGTTCTGCTGAGCAAACCCACTGAGCTGAAACAGTACGGCAATCTCACAAGGACTGGCAGAGAGAGACAACTGAAATTATAACCTTGGTTAAATCCCTCGTCATCATTGCCTCAGTGTCCTCACTGTCAGAGTAGAAAGGAGAGTGCTTAGCTCTCGGTAGGTGCTCACTGAGCAACTACTGAAATTAATCCTGCGAGTTGAGTCACTGAGGTGCACTCCAACCACATGGATAGTTACACACTGCTAAAGAGGAAAAAAATAAGTTTGCCAAAGGTGCACCAACTTAATTGAATTTTCAGCCAAAAAAACCCCACCCCAACCCACCCAGCTAATAGCTTTTATTTTATCCCTCCCTTATTTAAAGTAAAACCAGAACAATAAAAATAGTGCATGCGCACATATCTACACACGTAGATTCAGCAAAATCCCTACGGAACAAATCCTTCATTTCTTTCCTGATTCCATTCCTGAGCCACCTGTTCCAGATGTGTGAACTTTAAATGGTACATCTTGCTAGTAAACTTACTATACTGTCAAACAATTAAAATGACCAAGAAAACCACTGTAATTAATTAAACAATTTTAAAAGAGGCTGGTTATCAGCGAAGTGAGAGGCTGTTAGTTTTTTGTCCTTTTCCTGTGACAAGCAAATCATTAGGTGTTGCTAAATACATATGAACAAGTGAGCATACGCTAGAAGGGAGAAGGAACAAAGTCAATAATTTAAGTTTATTGGTGTAGCTTTGGAAAGAGTTTGTATGCAAGGTTCCTTTTTCTTGTATAACTCCCAAAAACACACAATAGGCTGCAACCTTTTCTTCCATAGCAATGTTGTTTCTAGACTAAAGGAAAGTTGTATTGATCCAGAAAGGAGCAAATTGTTATTAACCTGATGTGGAACTTCCTTTGACTCATAACACTATCTCCCTCCTAAACAACTACATTATTTTCCTGTAATGAAAACAAACCAGAACATACCAAGGAAATTCCTATACAGAACAACATAATGAACTTAAAAAACTATAATCATGTGTCAGAGCCTTCATCTCTTGTGCCCCAAAGGTCCAAGACAATTTTAACTGCACCATTTTATATCTATAGTAATAGATCATATTGAACACCTGCTTGCACACTAGATTAGATGCAGCTCAAACAGTTTGCCTTGGCTTAATAAAAACATTAACACACTGTGTTGGTATTTCTTTCCCAATACTGAGGAAGAAAAACAGAATGCAAAAAACCCAACAACTTGCCTAGAAATCAGTGTATGCTGGAAACACTTTCTGAAATGGGCAACAAAACTAAGCAAAGTAGTGATGAGACTGTGTATGTGAAGATTAAAAAAATACCGTAAGTGGATACGAGAGATGATTACTTCACAGACATAACACAAATTAGTTTTTTCTTTTGTATTATATCAACTATCACATCAGTTGTGTTCACTGGACACAAATAAATGCTATTCACTTTTCAAGGCCATTACTGAAATGCTCTCTTGACTACAAGAGTTTTTGATTGTAATGGCAGGTCAACAATATAAACAAAATTGTTAAAACCAGTGATTTAATGCAAATTTAGTATACTGAAGGTCAGGAAAATGCTAGACTACCACATTCTTATAATCACTTCAGAATACAATAATTTGAATCTGCTGGCATTTTTTAAAATAACTTTTAGCAAATAAACAACCACCACACACTTCTGAATTACCATGGTAATTTTTTAACACCATTCACTTTGTTTATAGGACAAAAACATACCATTTCTGTTGTGGTAATTTAATTCATCAGTGTGTTTTTTTGACCAAAGATTTTTATTTTCTATAGACCCATGTATAAAAGTTGTAGAAGCAAGGAGTTGAAGTCAGCATAATTGTAAAAACTGCTCTTCTGTACAAAACCTTCACAGTAAAAAGGCAATCAACCTGCACACGTCAATGGCTGCAAAATTCAAAAGGAAATAGTCCTGGAATCATAAGGGGAATTCATCATTAGCTAGTGGGATGTATTGCTAGTTCAAAATTATTTAACATTTATATCAATGGACTGAAAAAAGAATGAAAACATAATTGAATAAAGGTAATACAGAATCAAAGACCAGTGAATGACACAAGACCTGAATGCTGAGTGAGTGGCATGGTTTCTATTCCAGGGAATTCAGACAAAAGGCAAAAGAAAACAGAGAGAAAAAAAAAGAAAGAAATTGAATGTGGAGGTGTTTTGTTGTTTGTTTTTTTATTTCACAGAATATGCATATTAAAAAGATAATTTCAAAATAAGGGTTTCAGTAGTTCCATTCCACAGCAGACCTTGGATTCCTGAAGCTTCAATACTCTATGTTATGGACTTGGAAATCTCGGGGGCACAATTTGAGGGCCCAGAGCCCTTACTCTCTGGCATTTCATACTTCGAATAGCTTCAGAGACATAGATTATTCAGCATGCATACCCAAGAAGTTGCATGTTTCAACATGGCCAACCATACACAGTGTTATGTATTTAAGAACAAAGAATACAAGATATAAATTATTAGAATGTGAATACCAGTCTTGCAGATCAGTGATTTGGAAAGTGACACTACAGAAAAAATAAAACCAAACCCAAGTAATAAACATACTCCCAGTCTAAGGCTATGGTTAAAGTGAGTAAGCAGTCCTTTAAATATTTAAATGGAGAGGTAGCAAATAGGACTAGAAAAGTTATATTACCTTTCTGTCCAGATCCTGGAAATTTATGTCCTGTTCTGGTATTCATACTTTAGGAAGGATGCTTAGGATATTTAGGATACTTGATTAAATATAAGGATTTGAAAGAATTATGAGAATGATGAAAGGATATGAAAACACACTCTCTGATGACAAACCCAGGATGCTCATTATTACTTTTAAGCAAGAGGAGGCTACAAAGTGATTTGATTATAACTTCCAAATTCCTATATTGAGAGATAAAATTTGGTAACAAATACCTTTAAACCTAGAGAATAGAGGTATATTTATAACTAACGTTGGACATTGAAGCCTGCTAAACACAGGCTAACAGGTGAAAACTTTAACAGCATGAGCAACCAGGGACTGGAACTACTTAACAAGCCTGGTGGAGTATTCTTTAGTACTGGGACCTAATACAAACAATTGAGACACTATAGGTACAAGTTCAACTGCAGCCACCTGGTAGGAGCTGCACTTTACTTCAAGAAAATTCACTGGCTTGTGGTATGCAGC
Organism: Podargus strigoides; assembly: GCA_028020825.1. Lineage (NCBI taxonomy): Eukaryota > Metazoa > Chordata > Aves > Caprimulgiformes > Podargidae > Podargus > Podargus strigoides. Next base: position 3,004,781 of record CM051641.1, on the reverse strand, counting down.
ACAGAGAGGCACACTATTATCTTTTCATCTGATACTCTAGTACGATGAAAACATGGACTTCTTAAAAACAACCAAACCAAAACCCAAATCGAAAAAGCCCCTGTCTCTTTCATTACTATTACTAGAGTGTTTGGAGTTACCACCATTCATCTGCACTGAACTCATTCTCATTCAGAGGCTTCCATTTATAGATAATCCAAAGTCTTTGTGAAAATTAGGTAGGTGATGCTTGTAAAAATTTTTTTTCTAATAGGACAGCCACTTTTTAGTGATCTTTAAGATGCAATTTGAGCATTAAGTACGTTTTCATTGTCTTATCTATAGCTTAACAAAATTGTACTGCAGTCAGATACAAGTACCTTGTGTTTTATCTGTATTCCTCTCTTCTTTATCTGCTTATTTTTTATCTGTTTATTTAAGATTTTAAGAAAAGTTCTGTCCAATTTATTACAAAACCTCTGGCTCTGCTATGTGGCAAAGATATATAGCCCCATCTGCAAACTAGATTAGGGTTTCATAAGCCAGTACACTTGGGTGCCATCACCACAAAAAGGAAACTGTATTGTACTACGTGGTGGCATCCAGGTGGCTTTGAGTGTCAGGGCCAGCAATAATCAGCTGCAGAGTGCTGCAAATATTTTGTGAAGGGCTCCTTCCCATTTTCCCAGAGACACATCAATAGCCCAAGCTTCCTCCTTCTGTTTATTTCATGCATTTTGTTTCAAAGCCAGTTAGCAGATCAATACTGATTTGTATTCTGAAGAACGAATAACCTTTATTTATTTTTATAAATAAACTCCCACTGAACTTCCAAGAAGGAGCTGAAGATTTAAAGGCATTAGAGAGAGAGACATCCTTTAATTGTTATGTTGCACAGAAAGGATTAGCAGACACTGGTGGAATTTGTGGCGTTAACAGTACAGGTGTTTTGTGTACGGGTATCCAAAGTACCTGAAAAATGCCAGCTGTCAATGCTAAGTTTGCTGTTGCTCATTAACTTCCACACCAGAATTCTGAAGAATCTTCATGTTCCTGTGTACAACATTTATTTTTGTACATGATTTAGAAACTAGACAGAATGTGTAATAGAGGAAACCAAGGAAAAACAAAGATGGCACCTTAAATATTTTTTTTCTCACTGCACAGTGTCAGTAATTTAACATATACTAATAAAGAAATTGTTAGAGAGAGTCAGAGAGGAATTATTGAGAAATGAGTATTCTCTCAATACATAGAAAGTGTTGGAAATTTACCACACTCTTCTCTACAGAGCAGAAAGTCTTCTGTTACACAAATAATTTTCCTATTTTGTTCTGTAAATGTTTGATTTCTCAATGATTAGATTCCTTCTAGGAAAGACTGCAGACATTACAAAGAGGACAGTTTGGAGTCACTTGCAATCTTTGCTTCATGTATTAGGGAAACAGTATGTATCAGTGTGCTTTGCAAATGGAAAACTGCAAAATCAGATTTCCAACTTACAAAGAGTGCAAAACTAAAGTTGGAAAGAATAATATATGAAAAACTGTTTATCATCATACCTAAATTACTACAAATGAAAAAGAAAGGGAATAATAGTTCTTGCGCCTGGGGACCTGATTAATTAAAGCAAACCACAAGCGCTTACTTTTAACACTAAATGACATCTTCTCTGAAATGTATCACTCACCTATACATTGCAGCCACTAAGGAGTTTAGAAGTCAGTGGACCAAGCACTCAGATGGAGTAAAAGGATGTAAAGGCTCCATTAGTTTCAATTAAACTGCACCAATTATAATGCAATAATCAATACTGATGTTTTACAACAGGAAACCAAGTTACTTGTCTCTTACAGGTACAGTGAAGCTCCACCTGCCAGTTTTTCACAGCAGACTTCCTGACAAGCCCCCACTGCCATCTCCCTTAGACACTGGCAATCTAAGTTACATACTTTTTGTTAGTATATGAAGATAATTTCAATTATTTCTACAGTTTTGCTGTAAAGTTACTGTGTGTATATTCCTCTACAATGACATCTTCTACTGAAATCTAAAATGTATGGGGGGAAATATTGTGGGGGTGAATGTGATATCATATCTAAAATATGTTATGATCTTCTTACTCCATTTTCTTGACACTTTTAAAAACTAGCAAGTTACTGGAATTTTCCTTTTACATCCTATTCAGCAGAATCCCTTCCTTCACATTTACTTGAGCTATTGAGGGTTTTATGTTAAAAACAGTTAAATGCATTAGGACTTGCTATACCTCAAAGGAAAAACAAATGCCTCCACAAGTTTTCCTGCCATTATCAGGCTTTTCAAGTACCTGAAATAAATGAGTTGTCTGATAAAATTTAGCATATTGCAGTACATAGATACCAGAAAAGTTCCTAGCCAGTCTGGAAACGGCTGCTTCTTTCCATAAGGAGCAAGTAAGTCAAGGCAGAGACACCACACTCCATTTCAAACATGACATCTTCTAGTTAAAGGAGATAAAACAAGGGTGTACACTCCACATTTGTAACAGCAAAATACAGAAATTTAAAATATTTCTTTGTGATCTAGTTATTGTCTGAAGAATAGGAATCAGGTCAAGAGCAGCAGTCCAAAAAAAGGTTTCAGCACCGCAAGAAAAACAAGACAATCTCTCATCACAAGCACAGGGCTGCAACTTTTGATAATGCTGTTTTTACTCACGTGGTACAAAGCAGTTTCTGGTCCAGGTGTGCCCATGACTTCCTGTCTCAATGAGTCCATTTGTAAACTAGGCAACAGAGAGTAATGACTTGGACTACTACTCTTGTCTCCCTTCTTTTTGGACTTTTTCCCAGTATCCTTTTTGCTATTCCTTTGAAACATGTATTCTTCTTGACCTATTTTCTCATTGCTCATATAGCGAAGCAATGAATTTTCTGTTGAAGGAAAAATAATGCAAAAAAATCTTTGTGAATTGCTGTATGTATGTTAATCATGCTTCCAAAATACATAATATTCTTGCTAAGATCTACTGTCAATTTTAACTCTTCAAGACTATTTAATTAACAAAATCTATTTGCTTCTTTGGTCTGGATATAGTAAGAAAGCAATCTTTTGGCAGGTAAAGTTCATGATTCTTGAAGTTTCCTTGTATCTTTGACAAGAAAATAACAGAATATAAAAGAAGCCCCACATCAATAAATTTTGTCTTGGAGTTTTCAAAAAATGAGCAATGATACACGTATGATTGTATCGGTAATGTTTTTTTACACAAGGTCCTAATGAATACAAATGACTGTGGTGTCATACATTTAAAAGTAATTTGCTTTGAACATTCATTCGGTATCATTCACCGTATCATCCATACTTCCCCCGAATACTCTTCCAGCATCTACCAGCTTGTAGCTGAGGGACATCCTGAGCCAGAAGTAATGTTTGTGAATTTAGGAAACCTCAGCAGATTTGTCTTTCATGAAATTGTCTGGTCTTTCCTTGCAATAATGTGAACTTTTAATATCCATAATCTCCTCTGGCAACAGGTTCCTTAGGCTGAACCCGAACTGCAGGAGAATCCAGCTCTTTTTAGCCAGCACTTGACAGAGACATTTGATGTCTCTCAGGTCTTGTTTCCGAAAAAAACAGTGACAAATGTATTTCCTTTTTTCATTCTACACAAGATTTTTATAAACCTTAATTATGTCCTGCCTAAATTCCCCAAAACTGATGATGGCCAGTCCACTGAATTGACTCTGGTTTGGAAGCCACTCCATACATCTGATAACTTTTGTTGTCTCCTAAACCTTCTGCCATTCTATTGTATTTTTTGTAAGAGATAAAGAGACCAGAACTGCACACACTCCCAACATAAGCAAGAACTTACAAAGCAGCATAGGAATACTTAATAGGAAAAGAATACATGACAAATTAATAATTACTAACAGCATTTCCTTTTTTGACCCCTACTGAACATTTACTTAATATTTTTATGGAAATATTTATCATTACTGCAACATCTTGTTCCTGGGCGATAATAGTCAACTATCTCAGAGGTTATTTTGCATGTGAAGCTATGCACCTGAACCTCACAAACCAGAATTTTTACAAGCTCATCCTTGATGATTTTGAGGTAAATCCCACACTGCTTTAGAATGTTTTCCATGCAAAAAGATCTCAAGAAGACAGAGAAATGGGATATATAATTCTCATTTAAGCATAACAATGTTTATCAGTAATAACTATCCATTTGTCTTCTAGTATTATAGAATCAAGGCCAGTTTCAAAATGGACTGGATAATACAGCTGAATCAATGAAAAGCCAATATAAAGTTAAGCCAAACTGCAGGGCTTTGCATTCATGAGTTTCTTTTGCCTGCCTGAGCAACTTCCTCAATCCTAATTTTTTTGCAGAGCCTCTATTAAGTAATGAAAGAACCCAAAACAGGTTCACAAAAAAATATATCTAAGCAAGGATCAAAATGAGGTTGAAATATAGAGCTTAATGCATGATAAAACCCATAATGCCTTGTACAAGATGTGTGTTCAGATCACTTACCTCTCCTACTATCTCTTTTTATTTTATTGGGGTCTTCATAATCCCCTACCCAGTTATATTCTACTGGCATAGAAATAGGCCTTAGTTTCCCTGGAAACAGAGCAAAAAATGGAGATCATGCACCATAAGGCAGCATTAAACTAACATTCTTTAGAAGAAAGAACAAATTATGTGCTAAGCTGCTATTCTACAGGGTTGCTTATGAAAGAGGATCCAGTGTTGCCTCTGAACAAGACGTTAAGATGGGAGTTCTGTTTTATTTAACAGACAAGAAGCAGCTAAGTAACTGATTTTTTTAAGTTCAGAAAACAAATCAAGCACCCTACAAAATCATCAGCAGATTGACGTTTGAGACTGACAAACACATTCAAATTATTTCAGTTTTCACTGAACAATATCTATTTATTATTCTGGAAGCCCCTGGCACACACATGGAGAGAACTGTTTTAAAGCATAAATGACTTGTTTTAACAGAAATGTGTCCACATCACTAAAGTACCTTCACAAATAGCATCTTTGCTGGCTGGCTTAAAAGATCCATCAGTGACCAAGTAAGCAGAAAACCTCTACATGTAATTTCTTCTGTAGCATTTCATCCACAGAAAGCAATGTACATTACTATTGGTAAATTCACTTTGATTTCAGACAGCAAGAGACAGAAAAGCTGAAGACTATTATATATTCTAAATTTTTATTTGGCAACTGCTGAATTGATTTTAAAAAATGCTGTGAACTATGATTTCTGCTTAAGGATTCCACAAATGCAGTTGGAAATTCAGTGAAAATGTGCTATGCAACTTAGTGGAGTTAAAGCGGTCTGAAGTTTTTAGCAAGTTAAATAGTATATTGAAACAAAACAGAGTGGCCGTAGCATATGGCACAATACCTGGCAGACTGAAAACACAATGTTTTCGCAAGTTCAGCCCTCACTCTTTTTTGAATTTGATCTACTGGTCACAAAACCAAAAAGTGGGAAAATAATTTGCTTTTAAAAGTACCAAAGCTTAAAGTAAAAGCTTCAGAAGTCTTGTTAATTACTTTAGTAGAAAAACCCCAAATAAAAGTGATCAGTCTTATTCCGCATTTTTGAGGTTAAATCCATGATACACTGAAAAACAAAGATGTGTTTATAATGAAGACAAATATTCAAACATGTCTATCTACCTACTGAAGTATGGGGTCCATGGGAAATACACCCATACCATGCAGGCAGCATAATGGTAAAAGGCTGTACTGTCTTTTTTAAAAAATTGACAAAAAAGCTGTATGTTCTTTACAGACCACAGGATCAGGTCACAAATACATCATTGCTCAGGAAATACAACATATATATTTAACTTTTAATTTATCATTTATTTTACTATTTATGGACACATATTTAAGTCTGATTGTATTCAGCTCATGTTTACTTGATCAGAAGTAACTTTCAACGGTTACTTTTTCTAAAAATACAACTTTCTTTTCTTTGTGAGGCTGAACTCACAGTATCTTATTGAAAGGACTTGCACACTTAAAAAGATACAAAAGCTACAAAATCATATAAAGTCTGATTTTTATCAAAAGCTATAGTCATAGCAAATTTGCTACAAAATCTCTAGATGTTCAAATTGATGGGTTTTGTGTCTGTCACTAAAACTGCAACAACCAAATTTGTTTCTGTCCTTAAACTCAAGTTTTATTTGCCTGCTACCTCTGCTAATCTCTTTCTTGTTAACCCCCAAGGATTCCCTAAATCTGTTTTCCCTAGTGACTACAGTCAAGAAAATATCTTCCTTGGGATGTGAACAGAAGCTTTCTAATACCAATTAGTAACAATTATGCAGCAGCTGGAAGCCAGTAAGAGCATGAAAGAGAAATCTCTTTGTTAACATTGTCAAAAAATGTCAAAAGATTCCAATAAAGAAATTATGGAGGGCCTTATTAACCTCTCACGAAGGAGAACTGAGAAATATTTTTAAAAAAAATAAATAAATAACACAATCACATAATTAATGACGAGTACATGTTGAAAACCATTTTTTCTCTAGGCCTTGGAACTCCGTTTGACCTTCTTTAATAGGTCACCATAATCCAGCAGAGTGTTACTGTCATTGTCCAGATTACTGTGAAATCCTAAGGTCATGCCTAGCCACAAATCTTATGCTAACAAATGCCATGTGGGAAACTTTAGAACTAAAAATATTACCATTTCAGCATTAAGAAAATATATTTAAATGAAAATGGACTTGGTGTGAATTCATTAAAAAAGAAGCAAGATCAAAAGTGAAAGGCTGTATAACAAATGTGTTAAATAATGGCTGATTTTCAGTGCAGTCTTTGATCCATGCCTTTATAAACCATTCTGCTAATAGAAAAAAAGGCTAAAAAAGCTATCCTGTAACAAAATAATGGATTCAGTAGTCCTTGAAGAAGAAATGTGTTCTTTTTCACTCTAGACCACCAGTATTAAAATTTAACGTCTGGAACAGAGAGTACATCTCTGTTAATGGAACTGACTGCATCCACCAACTGTAATAGTTGAAATATTAGAGTAATAAAATTGATATATCCACTTTGAAAACTTAATAGTTGTTTTGTACACTATGAGCACAGTTAGAAAACATCTGAAAACACTTCAAAATCAAAAGGACACAGGATTTTGCACCAGGGTTGTGTAGTTGTATAGAAATGGTGCATTTAATGAAAATGCATCTTTTAATGTTGTGTGATCACATTGCTCCAGGCCCTAAGGATACTTTACACAGCTCAAGTTCAGTTTATATCAACGTTCCCAGATGATTCTGGAGCTTGGCTGCATGATTTACTAAATCTATGCTTCCTCATAAATTAAGTCTATCTTCATCTCAAAGGGATATGATGTCAGGATTACTATAAAAACTCCAACATACAGTTTGTGTTCAGTTTAAAAATTGAAATAACATAGCAAATAGGGTGAAAAAATACTCAAGTGTGTGCTCAGCTAATACCATAGTTGTCAAAATATCTTTTTTAAACATGGGATTTCCTGTTCATTGTCTTCTATATCCTAAGAACTCTATGACTGCACTATTTTACACTTGGCAACAGAAAACCAACTCTCCCAGTCCAAAGCTGGAATAAGTTACAATACTAGCTAAAGGAAGAGTTCCATCAGATTCAAAGGGAAAATAACCTGGAGCATATAGGATTGAGGAACAAAACTCTCACTAGAAATTGTTTCTGAGTTCTCACCCTAAATAAGTCAAAATCCAAGATGCAGAAGTAGCATGAATACATGCGTGTGTTTACATACAAAATTCTTTCTTAGAAAACATATAATCTCAAATAAAGAAGAACTGCTATATATAGGAAGTCATCACTTCCCATACAGGAAGTTAGGGGATGTTAATATAGTGTTACAAAAAAGCATACTATCATCAGTTATACTTCATTTCTGGGACTGAAGAAAAATTAAGGCGTTTTAGAGAGCAGAGCAGCATGAAAGCAGCATGTCGTCTCTTGGAAATCTGAAGTGGCTTTGATCTTTAAAACTATTATATCTGGGTAAATTTTTATAATGCTGAATTCTTAAACCTATGCAAGTCTTGCCCTTATACTGGGAGAACAATTCCATCCTGTATTTTTGAGAAAAAATACATAGGCTTCTGCCAGGGTTTGTTTGTTTTTTTTTTTAAAACAAATAACAAATTACGGAACTTCTATTCAGAAAAATTATCAATATAAACCTGCCCTCCCTATCATAGCAAGTAATTAATTTTGAAATTGGACTAAAGTAGTACAGAATTCTTAGCAAAACCAATGGGCATTGAAGATATTTTCACGCTTAAAAACAGAAGCAGATGCACAAACCCCCTAAAACCAACAAATGGTGATTATCTTTATTAGAGCAATGCCATACCATATGTTGGTGTGCTCTCTCTCCTTCCAGGACCACTTGTTCTTCCTTTCTCATATTCATAGCAGTATAAAACTGCATCTTCTTCAACTACGTTAAAGCGTTTCCGATATTCCTGGTCAAGAAATGAATTCGGAGATTCGGATCCCGTATGAACCGGCTTGCCCACTACATGTCTGCCAACGTCATCACATGGGAGATTTCCCTTTTCATCCCTTCAGTAAACAAGAGAGGGATAAGACATTGGGATAAGATATTGATTTTTTTTTTTTTTTTAATGGCAAATATTTCAATAAACACAGGAAAATGTCAATATTTCATACAAGCAGGAAACAGATGCCATCAACCAACATCAGGATCACACATCGTATATGCATACATATGTATGTATGTATGTGCCACTTATCTCACACATCTCTGCTTAGCAATTCTTTTACAGACTGTACCCATCTTACTGATTTCTCTTGAAGAGAATCATAGAAATAAAGCTGACATAGAGCTACTCTTTTTTTCTTGTTTTTTAGAATCTCCCTAGCAATTTGTGATTTAGGGCAGAGAAATAATGTTGACCTTACTCTTTTATACTTGCATTTTTAAATAAATCTGATAGTTTAAAGACATGGCTATATGGCAAGCATCGACAAATTCAATCTGGTTTCTTACAAACTAACCCCAGAGCAAGAAGAACAAGGGATTCATGATGTAAAGACAGTTGATATAGTCTTACACAATCAATTCAGACCTAGAAGTTGTATAGGCATATCCATGCAGTATCAAATAGGGTGTGTAGCACCTGATCATGAGCTACTATCCCAGGACAGCAATGCATTGCAAATTTGCAATGTGCTTTGCAGTTTGTGTACAGATCCCCAAGATGATTGCTTTTTCCTCCCCTGCACCTCCACCCCAGTCTCCAAAACCACAAACTACTCAAGGGCATCAAAAACAAGACAGCAAGCTATGCCTGGGGCAGGAGCCCTCTCTGTGCGCTAGATGAAGCAGGGCTCAGTAAACCTACTGGTAGGACTATGTCTGGAGATGTATGCAAAAGACCTAATCAGACAGTAATTTCTGGGCAGCAAAATGCATAGAAGGCAGGCAAGAGAGAGGCTGGGGCCTCATGCCCTTGTTGGAGTGCTTCTGACCCTCTGGACTGCCATGTGAGTTCCAATCTGGCCAGTGTACTGACCCATAGTTCCACTGGCACCCTGACACTCCATCTAAGGATGAAGCAAAGCCTCCTCATGGGATCCAGGCAGCCACATAGGATGAGTAAGGGCCATCCTGCCTTGGCTGCAACACCACTGCACCACAAACACCCAATGACCTCTATGTTCACTTTGCCAGGCTGCTCTCCCAGAGTAGGGATGGTGTTGGCTTAGTGAGCTGGGCTGTGAGCTCTTCTCCGGTCACAGAAAGACTTTCTGTAGTGACAGTGCTAGGGGACCCCAGCAGGTAACACAATGGATACTGACATAAAACAGCCAGATGCTAATTGGTGCTGCAGCTATCATCAGGGGCTGGTACAAGGAAGCCTCTGTAATAAAGAGAGCAGCCTCAGCTGTAGGAATCTTCACTGCGAGCATGTAGAGAAGTGCAGAGCCACCAGGAAAACACCTTTTGCCACAGCCCTCTGGAGATGAGGGTTTCAGTTCTCACCTCCAAAGGTATTCCACAAATTTGAGCAGGCACTAACTTACAACCAACACTTCTAAGTAACTGGCACACAGAAGATGTTGGTCCCTTTCTCATGCCCTCCATGTGAGAATAGCAGCTGTACTATCTGTGGGTATCCTCACCAAGGCAACGTGGCTTCAGGGTTTTACAATTTACATTACAATATCAAGACTTTTACTCTATTCCAGTTACAAAAGAAGAGTTGGTTTGTTTGGCTATTTTTTTTCCTTTGAAATGGCAACAACAAACTGAGAAACAGATGCTGAACAGTTTGATAATACCCAAAATAAAGACATGCTTAAATATAGTTAATCATGGACAAAAAAAAATAAAAAATGATTTAATGTCAAAACAGATTAGTCAGAAACACTGTACACTATGTGACAGGTTTGTGAAATGAAGTATAGTCTATTAGGATTAACCTGATAAAAAAAATTCAAATGTACATAGCTTAATCCCTCTGTAAGATTACAGCTTGTACTAATATGTATTATAAGACAATCAGAATTGGTCCAAACTACTGTATTATCATCAAGATTTAAGAAATGTTATTAATAAATAATCAAAATGCATTTTGAATATCTCAATTTCTAGAACAGAACTCAAAAATTTCTGAGCGGTGAACATTCACGAAAAATATTTCAAAAAAGAAGATGCATTTCTTATCAAATAAAAGTATTTTTATGGTGGTAAACATCATCGGTAGAAGTACAATGGCATTACTTTAAAGACAGCACAGTTTCAGGAGCAACAGGTCTTTACCATATAACTACTGCAATGAAAGAGAAACCTAAGACTATGTTTTGGTTGGGGTTTCTTTTTGCAGCTTTTCTACATTGAGTTAAAATTAAATACTTGATTTTTTTTTTTTTTTCTGTGGATTTTCTGGAAACCATGTTCTTAAAATATTTACATAGACATAACAAAATACTGTAATCAGACAGATAAAAGACACATTCAATCCCTATGAACATTTTAAGCGTCATGACTGACAATGTTTTTATTTCATTAGAAGAAAAAAATGAACTAGACTACGTATTCTGTTTGTCTCTGTCACTTTAAGATAGATACTAGAGTAATTGTGTTAGCAAGTTCAACTGTGTTATATGTGTCACGTTTGAAACAAAACAGCAAATTTTTTTTTTCAAGAATTAAAAACCACGCCAGACGAGGCACAGATGAGGAAAGAACATGGGACTCAGCTTACGGCTTCACAAAAGGCTTGTAACATCATCTAAATCATGAAGTGGAAAGTCACTCTTTTACTCTGAAAGGTTTTTCATATCTCTGAAGGGCAAGAATTTATCATAGAATCACAACTTCTTCCCACTAGGCAATTTAATTTGCCATATACCTCACTCTTGGGCAACACCCGGGAAAGTCTTGTCAGTACCAGGTCATACATTTTATTAATTGGCTAGAAGAGTTACCGATGAGAAAGTCTAAGAAAAACTCAGCTACAAGAAATTCAGGTACAAAAAAGGACATGCTGCCCTTACAGCCTTTCCAAGAAAGTTAACTAAAACAAAAGCAAGTACTAATTTAAAAATACATTGACTGGACATATAGGCTGCATTTAAGAATATAGAAGCTTTAAAAATACTGGTTCCTAGACCTCTGAGTAGCTATTTCTTTATTAATATCTTTACAGGTCATAATTCTCTCAGAAATTGAGGAAAGCAACAACCATGTAAGTTATGGAATTATACTCAACAGTTTGAGGTCATGTGAGGGTAGGATGATGAATCTACGTGAAAGATCTGCTGCTTTTCTGGCTCAGCAAGCCCAGAGACCTGGGAGAGATGAAAATACCTGTTCCAGGTGGCAGGTCAGGGTAGCATATATATTTATAGGGAACAGCATGGTCACTTCAAAATCTAGCAGAGTTGCCACACTAAAACACAGTCCTGAAATTTGCTCTAACACTATCAAATCAAATATATCTAAAAAAGAAAACACTATGGCAGAACAAAGCAGTGCTCTTGTTGAAGCTGAAAGTTTCTTGCTTTTAGCTCAGCCTCTCTTGTTGTATCTTGGTTATTAGGCAAGGGGATAGATATGAATGTTTTTGTTAGTTGTAGGTTCAGTATTTCAGATAGTTTTTGCTCTTCTGAAATAGGATGAGACTGTTACAGACAGTAGATTATCCCATATTTGAGAAAATAGGGTACTGAACCTTCTTTTTTAAAGGCTACTATCTGTTTTACAGACAAGACACTGATTCAGATTCTTGTGGGTCTGATTGAGCACATCTACCCTTAATAACCAGTCCACCTGCAAAACGAAGTATTATCAGCCTCATCCTGCAGGGAAGGCTGATAAATGGGTAGGAACAGAATAGTTACTTACAAACACTTTTTACATTGAAATGTACTTGAAATTATCTTTTTTTACCTTGGAATATAAGGTTCTGATGGAGGAGGGGGTATATAGAGATCCTGAAGGGCAGAGCTGTCTCTTTTTGTAGGTGTGCTGATAGTGCTGGATGGTGTAGCAACACTGCTTGTAGGACTTCTAGGAATAAGAGGCTGGTTCAAAAGAGAGAGAAATAATCAAGATTATCCTTATATAGTATACATTTTTATTTGAAAAATTTATAAACATTCTATAGTTCAGAAAGTTAAAAAAATATTTAACAGTTCTAATGTTTTGTGTGCTTTTACACTGACTGAAAAACCACTCATGCTAAGGAGACTGATCTATGAATGAACATGTATTGTGCTTGTAAAATTGACTCCTCCGATTACATCTTTTTCTCTTTTGCACAGCAAGGTTATTGCCAATGCCCATAAATACAGTAATCAGTAGAGCCACTGGTGAAATCTTAATGAGTCAATAACATACAGAATCCAGTGAATTCCTTAATTAAACTAACATTATAAAGAAAAAGGCTATTGTTTACAGTAAAAGGTGCATAAGTAGGCATTAAACTGAATGTCATGTCCCCCCATCTGCTCTACAGCTTAAGAATTAAGCTTCAGTTTATATCTGCAGATGCTGTAAAATCAGGTACCGCATCCTCAGAGCACATGTGCTATGAGACAGAATAAACTGCAGATTATTATTATTATTATTATTATTATTATTATTATTATTATTATTATTATTATTATTCACTCCCCTGGGTACACTCATCACAAAGTAACATTTACTCACAGGTAAATAAATTGTACACTCCTTGCAGAAAAATCATGCATTCTAGCTATCATTCCAGTCCAAATAGGATCCTTTCTCTTAATCACATCTCTCTCTCTCTCTCTCTCTCTCATGAATTATGCACCCCTTTTTCTTCCTCATCTTAACTATCTTGGCTAGCTAAATAATGACCAACCATTTGAAGGCTTTATTAAATCACTGTAAGGCTGGAAATTACAGCAAGATTTTCTAATAGTCTCTATACAGATGCAGAAAAATAAAATGAGTAGAAAACTTTGCTTTAGTCTACTTAATAACATGTGTGCCTAATAACAAAAGCCTTATGTTACTTGGCTTATGTGATAGCTAAACTCAAGCAGAAGAAAAAGGAAAATGGCAAAACAGCAACTACAATCGTATCTTCATGTACCCTAAAATCAATCCAATATTAAACAAATGCTGAGTTTTGCTTTGAAAAGTGTTCTTTCCCCTCCATCTTTTTGGAACTCCTTGAAGAAAGAAGAGTTGAGATTAAAGAGAGTTCACTATACCTATAATTTCTGACCTAAATAACTACTGGAGGACACAAACATTTCACAGCGTATTGATGGTAGAGAAGCTCTAAATACTAACTGAACATGTGTGTAGAAAGATCCCTCTGCCAGCACTATTAAGAATATTTTATGACAGACTAACAGGGCATTCCTGTGCCGAATAATCAGTTCTCATTTTCTCGATATTAATCTTGACATTGCAGCATTATGCCTATACTGCAGAAAACCCAAAGAGTTCAACAGCAGAACTTTTTTCAAAATGTCGGGCTTTCATAAGCTAGTGGTGAGCCATTCGATTTTATGATAATCAAGCAAAGCTTCCACCATTGCATTACTTTTTTTTTTTTCAATCTGTATGTAAGAATAATGCATGCCACCTAGGAAACCTCATCCTTTAGCCAGTTACTGCCTTGTTTTAGGAACAGAGGTGTGTTAGATGTTATTTATCACAAACATAATAAAATGTATGCTTAACATTTTATTGCAACTTTGCAAGCCCATCTTTAGAGCAACAGCTATAAACTGACAAAAGTTTTCTCTTTTTGAATGTTAGAAAACCATATCCTGTAAACAGCAATACTGCTGAACTCTTTCCTTGCTTACTATAGTTAACGTAAGTATTCTGTAGCCAGGCCAACAAAAGACTACCAGTATTTACAGGAAGAAAGGGAGAAAGACACACACACATACAAAACCAGACAGATAAAAGACTTTACAACCACTAAAAACAAGACAGAAATCTGTAAAAATAAGAATAAAGTTTGTGGCAAAACTGGGTAAAACCAAACAACAATTTGAAAAAAAACCTTTCAGAGAAACAAAAATTTTATCTTCTAGTTTTTCATCTGTGACACTGTAGCCATAGATCTTCTTGAACCATACTAATACAACACTGGTTACTTCTTTTCTGATACCTTGGACTTCTATGATAAGTACACTTTGTGACTTGCTGAATAGCTTTTAGGATTAATTTGCATTGTAAGCCAAAAGAATTTTGAGACCTAGAGCCTGCTTACACTTGTTAAACCCAGGGTGTTGTTCATGGCTCATACTGGCAGGAGCACTGAGAGGAAGACAAGCTGGGTAGATGAATTTGCTCTTCTCTCTTTGAGGAACAAGACAGCCCTTTATTTTACCTGAAAGGAATAGGTGGATAAGAGGAAAGGGGGCCCTACAGACTAGACTGGTCACAATCAATAGGAGTTTATGGTTTATGTCACATAAGAAAAATCATGCTCAAGCATAACAGTAATCTGAACTTACAATGGGCCTCTCAATGAGCCTCTCATGGTCTTGACAGGCTGCTGGAGGGCTAGAGAACACAGGTAAAGAACTTCCCTTGTGTTACAGCCTGGAATACTGGGGCTTAACTATTTAAATACTAAAGATATAGGCTTAATTTCTAAAGAAAGCTATTTTGCTGAAGTCTAAGGATTCTATTGGGTAACTTCACACTTCACTGGCCCCCAATAATATACAGCCCAGACATATGGGTCAGTTCATCCTCCAGAACAGTTTGCTGGAAGATGCTGGAAATAAGTTTTAGTTTGTTCACCTTTGACAAATGCATATTTTGGTCCATCTTTTGGTTTGGCATGGTTGTTAAAACACTGAGTGTAATAGGAATAAATGGTATTCAGTCTACTACAGAAAAACAGAATTTATCCAGCTACCGGACGTTAAAAGTTTTCCCTCAAACTGTTCTCATGTCAGACACTTTCAGAAATGAAATTACAGTCTAATTGATGAGAGTCCGAATGACTGTGGTATCTCACAGGATGGCAATGTGGGTACACCTTCCCAGAGCACTCAGAGCTACCAAGGGGATAGAAACTGTAATACAATCTAGTACAAGTGGAAGCAAAATCCTGTAGGACTGTCTCAAAACATACTAGGATGTCTCATATCTTCTCCATATTTGGGTCATATTGCCAAAGTTAACTCTGTAGCTTATTTCCACAATAAAAAAATAGCTGTGCAACTAGGAAAAAAAAGAAAGAGAGATCCAAATTTAAAAATAGGTTATCACTATTTTTTTTTTTTAAAAAAAAGTATTTGTCACCATTCACCAGTAAATCAGTAGCTCAGTAAGAACTGCTATATGTTAAAAGCATTCAAATGGTCTCTCCAGGTAGTACCTCAACACACTGAGAGCATTGCTATAACTACCACCTTGTGCTGTAGGAGTTCAGCTTTCACTTCATAGAGAAGTAAAAGTCTTCAGGCCTTCCTGGTTGAAAAGAGAGCCTTCAGAGCATAGCCTGTGGGTATGGTGCATCTACATGGCATTTTGCATTGCAATTTAGAGAGACCTCAACCGTTCAGTTGTCAGTCAGTGCACCTGCAAGTATATCAGCTCATGTAGCTCTCCAGTTCAATGGCAGCCATCCAGCGGACCATATGCAGGGACATTGAACAGAAAAACACATAGAACTCCATTAAAGTACTTCTGAATTGGGTGCCTTGGAGGATTAGTGTTATCACTGACTTATTTTTCTTCCAAGAACTAGAGCTTTTTCCTGCTGCAGCCCCTGTTGGTAGGCTGGCCAGGGCAAGTGGGACTGCTGAAACAGCAATAAAACTAAAATGTTTTCAGGTCCAAAAAGTTAAATGCTTGACCCAAGCAAATAGCCTGATAGAGAAAGTTTAGAAGGTACATATTAAAATGGGAATAGCCTCAGAAATGTCCCACAAAAGACCCTGCGCATCAATCTTAACCCACAATGACATACACAAAATCCATATTTCAATACATTTTGGACCACTATTTCTCAAACATTTTGGATGCACCATCCTCCTTTCAGGATCACTAGTCTTTATGGACCCTTTCCCAAGTTGTCATTTGGCCAGGGAGCAGATAACCAACCGTCTTTACTTACTGTATCTCAGTTTCTCTAACACAAGGAAATAAGAACTCCCTGCAAGTACTGACTGATAGCACATAGACACTTAACTCCTCTCTCCTCCAGAAGCTGCTGTCCCTGGTTAGCTCAGCCTTAGGGTCCCTACTTCCTTCTTGCTACTTTTCCCATCCCCAATCCTGAAGGAACTGAGAGGGTGCACCCACTAAGACAGCATATTATTTTTACTGTTTCTGTATAAACAATGACTGTAATTAATATTTAATATATATTATCTAAAATTCTTTTTAATGTTTTTTAAAACTCTTTGAACCTTTCGTTAACTCCCTTGGAAGTTGCAATATAGAGTTTGAGAAATATTGCTCGAGAAAAAGACATATAATTTTTAAAAATAGAAGCAAAACCAATACAAAATTAAGTGGTAATATCTTCATACAGTATTTGCATCAGTAAACAGGTTTTACTGCCAATACACTTTTCATATTGGATTAAGATTATGACAATTTATTGAACAGAAGGTCTCCAATAAAATAAACTTTTTATAAGACCAACTATATCATGAAATACTATAACTAATTCATACTCTGTAGGAAAACCCAGTCAGAATACATTTTAACAGTACTGCAAAGAATGCCCAGCTCCCATGTAGTTAAAAGACAACTAAGCAACTGAAGAGCAAACAAGTTAATATTTTATTCAAATGAAATGATTAAAAAGTGTAAGGTCATTAATTCTAACCATAAATGAAGAAAACCAAAAAAGCAGCATTTTCTTTCAAACAAGGACTTCCAATGACAACCAAGATGTTGCTTCTTAGGAGGCTGAAAAGCTGAATATATCATAGCGGAGATATGATGCATATCATGGTTGAGATATTATGCATATCTAATCCAAAATAAAGTCTGTTAAAAAAACTACAGATATTGAGCTGTTGTTGATTCTATAACGGTACAGTTTAATCACATACAAAAACAGTACAGGGAAGTATTTTAAATATACAAAAGGTGACATTTAAACAAGCTTGGTGAAGACTGCGACAGAGTATTTAAGAGGGATCAGAAGGTTTTTTCCAAGTCAACACACAAGTTGTGGCTGGCAGCTGGACCTGCTCCCAACCGCACGGACATTAGTAAGAGCTTTTTCACTGATATTGGCAGAGTGTAGTCCAAATTGGCTGAAGCATGGCAATATGTTGCTCTACCACCCCTTTTCTGTACTGTACAGAAACTAGATGAAGAGTCTTCCACACTGTAGTCAAAGTCCAGTTTATTTTGACTAATAAACAAAGCATTTTCCAAAGGGCAAAGGAGGACTTTAAAGCTAGCTTCTTGCTAGTGTGATGACAGTGATTTACATGAGATTTCATATGCTCTGAGAATCTTCTCTTTCATACCTCCCATCCTTGCTCAAACAGCACTTTGGGAAGTCTCCCTTTGAAACCTCCCCAAAATAACACAAAGTGCAAAGGAGAAATAAAACAGACAATCTAGAATAGACAATATTTATTTAAGATATGTTTTGAACCAGACAAAAACTTGGAGAGCTCAAAGATAATTAAGTCACCTCTATGTCAACTAAGAAAAATAAAAAAAAGTAAAGGTTAAGCTTATTTAGTTTGTTCACCATCTTCAGCAGCAGTCAGAAATTCAAACATTGCAATCATTATAGGCTTTCACACAATGGATCAGAATATCAGAAAAAGTAACAAAAAGGCAAGATTAGTAAGATTTGTCTTACAGGCATAACATCTTAATATTTACGGTACAATACTACGTTAACGGATACCTTCAATTGCAAAGGCAACCACAAAACTCCCCAAGGCCACAGCTGCCTAATTCAAATGTTGTAAAAGCAATAATGAAAAATATAGGCTGAAAAATCCCTTGACTTTACAAATTCTGACATGAATGTGTCAAGGGAGAACTTTATCTGCAAGAATTTGGATACTGCTGGATATTAAAACAAGTGACTGAAAACAAGCAAACAGAAAAAAGAAGCAGAACTTTCTTTAATAAGCACACAAGAGAAAAAAAAGGATGTTTTTCTTTCTGTACTGATTGATCTTAGAGCTGGAATTAATGCACCTGTAAATACAAATTCACTATGTATTACATAGTGATAGTAGATAGTATAGCCATAGGATAATTGTATTATTTTACTGTACATCAAGCCCTTCGATATCAGCTTCAGGACTGCTCCACAGGATGGATAATTCTTCTTCTTTCATTCCCTTAACCTTTCATATTTATTCTAAGTATAAGAATATTTGTGAAAATAATAAATATACCACATTTCTGCTAAAAGGAAAAAATCTCAAAGAATTAATAAATAATTATGTAGACTGCATTTAACTTGTAATTTATGGCAAGACTGCAATGAATAGGCAGAGCTGCTCAAAGTAAACCACTGAAGATTCTAAGAAGTATTTCTGCCATTTAGTAACCCGTTAACATCTGAATGATCTAAAAGAATTTTCCACACTCAGAGACCACAGATGTTTGGCTGGCATACAGCTAATCTAGATCACTAACAGTGGACAGCAAGCTCTTAAAAATTTTTTTATCAGAATGCACAATTTAATTACTAGGATGTCCATTAAGTCTAGTTTTTCATGTAGCTGCAAATGGCAAACTTCATGTTCTTACATACAATTATTGACTAAGCAAGCAGAATACAATTTACCAATAATACCTCAACCTTATTCACTTCCAGCTGAAATTAAGTTTTGAAGGTTCTCAATTAAAACATCCCAATGTAAACCTCAGTGTAAATGTGTCTCAGTTTACTTCACTGAAATATTTACCTTCTACATTTGTTGCAACAGCTGTTAAACATATTCATTTGATAAGGTACATACAAAAACTCAGTCTCTGCTTTTCTGTCAAGGCTCCTTATATTAAGGTAAACTTCCACCTTCCCACCTCACTCATTGCAATTTGATTAGGACGTGACACAACATTTTTCCTTGTTCACTCTATTTGCAGGACAAAAAAAAACAAACCCATAGCAGCCAGTCTGCAGATCCTAATTCCCATTTTATCAGAATTTCATCCCCAGATCTTATTCTAGAGTTTTTTGAATATTTTGCTCATATTTTGAACTTTAACAGAAATATTATTGAGTCATAATTTCCTTATAGCTTGTGTCTGTTGAATAATACATATGGTCCAATTAACTTAGCTCTGCGATGACAGCACAGTTATAACATTCTCAATTATCTCATGACATTCTGATACAGGAAAACAAGTTATCATAATTTCCCCGGCTTCCAATGGCAATGAAAGTACTGCTTTCCCTTATTTTTTTCCTATTTGCTATCACTTTCCCACTCTCCTACCTCTCACTACCTTCCTATTAAAGAATAGCACCCTTACTTGAATCAGGAACATAAGAAATTTTACAACAGCCATAGGGAAAATTGCAATTACAAAACATACAGCTTTTCTGAAGATTTTTTTTTCAGACATTTTTGAAGTAAACTCTATTAAATAGACATAATTTCTTCATATTTTTAATAGCTGTAAAATTATACTGTACTCTGACTGCTTTCGCTCCTTATTAATCATACATACAGTACCAATTTCACACTTAGACTACATTTAAACTTGAAGATCAGTTGACTTTAACATCTGTTCACCTCTGATCTGCATAAATTAATAACAGAAATCTCGACATTATGCAGCTTCTGAAGTTTGCCTTCACTTTGCCCTGAAGCTTTTTTGATAGTCTACTTAAGAAAACTGTTGCTTCTCATACTAAAATCACAAATTACAACAGACACACATACGCATACTTCACACAAGTGTTGAATGAGGTTCTGGGATTTTCCTGGTACCATGTTTGATAAAATCAGGACATCACCACCGTGATACCAGCATTACATCTCGAATGTTTAACAGTATCTCTATTTGTACTCTTATTAGCCATAAAAACATTCATATTTTTTAGGCTATCAGCAAAAAACCCATACCAAACCCATACTCCCATTACTCCCCCGTCTCCAAACCTGTAAGGTTACAGAAAACGTCTGTCTAGGGTCAGTCTCATCTTATCTAATATAGATAATCTACACTCAAGCTAGTTGTCCAAGCTCCCTTTATCATCAAATGGAGAGAAAGAGCCATGTGCAGGGTCCAATTCAGCTCATTCTAAGGCAGATCAGTCTAAAATAGATCAAGATGAATGAACCAGCAACTGTTATCTATGTCCACTGGCCAAAGGGAGTAAGAATGAGAAACCCGAATGATCTGTAGATATGTAATGTACATAGCAGATATCTAAAGTTAGATCAGTTGAATAACATCCTAGTATCTGTACTAAACTAAGCATGTGGAGAGGTAAATCAGAGCCAAATAAAACACACTAAAAGTTTACTGGATCTTCGCTAAGGGAAGCGAGAGTGGAATTTCAAACATGCCCACAACTTTAGCTCATGACTGCATTCACTGTAAAAGAACCACAGAAATTCTCTCTTTCCTACTAGACTTAGTTTAAATGGAGGAAATTGGTTTCCATCCAATTTCTTCCCATCCCTTTAGATTAGCCTGTCTTGAATTAATTGCTTATTTGCTATTGTTTGCACCAATGGCCGATGTCAGAAACTTCTGTTGTGGGGCGTTCAATGTAATTATTCTAGTGGCAAATGATAAAGTGAAGCAAAAAGAAACATTTAGGAGAATGACTCAATTCACCCCAAAAAATACCAAACTCACTCAAAGAGGATTTGACCCCATTTAAAGCAATGATGTGCATTTTTCATTTGTACTTATATTCTCACTAAAGCTATGATAAAAGTGCAGCCTTCAAGTATGGACATTCATACACTCATATCATGCATACAGATTTGCAATTTTATATTCAGACATTAATAAGGTATTTTTGGTTGAAAGTTTTTTGTCACATGCTTAGTCAATACTTTATATCTGAAAGACCAAGACATCTCAATCATTTAAGAACTTATTCAGTTTCAAAGACAATGATGCATTTAACCATTATAAAATAATTATATATAGATATATATATACACACACACATTTGAAAGAAGTTCTTCATGGCATTAGTTCTTTTTATAAATCTCTCGATATTTTAAAGGGCAAAGACCACAACTACTGGCAGTGGTATTTCCATATCTCATTTTCCTTTTGCCCAAACTTTGCAGAAGTCTTTATTCTCTCAAATGTCTGTTAATTTTAAATTAGACTTTTTATTGTGGTAATAAAAATGTGCTGAAGAATGCATTCTTTATGAAAAGAAAACAGATTTCTAAACTTTGTTCTATCTGAACTGAATAAAAAAAGGGATTATTTGTCAGTTCCATCTGTTGGTTACATGCTTTCATCAGTCTGGACGTAACTTTTATTTCTTAGAGTAATCTATCACAGTGACATTTTATCCTAGAGTGAAACATGAAAGCTTTAATGAAATGATTCCATGGTTTTCAGCACACTGTAAGCTTTCTAAAATTAAAGGCCCAGTCAGACATCCTGTGCTATACCTCCTTATGTGCAAGGGTTCAATCTCAAGGACAACTCTGATGCAAATACAACTTTAGTTACATGAGGAAATTTTTATGGTCAAGTGGTTTATTGAATAAAATCACCTTATAAATTTTCCTATAACTCCATCAAACTGAGAACTCAAGATCTTTTCCTCCCCTCTTCCCTTGAGGTTATATGGTACTGAGAGCTTAACAAGAAGTCAAACTAAAATTTATGAGTTTCTGAAGTATGCTTGTTTCCCCTTGGCTAGAAAAGTTGTCTGGGGCTACTTTTCTGCATTGTAAAACATTGGGACGATTACTTCTTAACTTTTAAAAGTTCTAGTAACAGGTTTAATTTCAATTGAGCCTATGAGAACAAACTGCAGAAAGATCATTTCAGAAACAATTTTTCAAAGTATACAAGAGTAAATCCATATGCTGCTGAGATGAAGCACAATAAAGCATCACTGAGATAATCTATAGTTAAAATGATGGTGTATGACTTATGATTAAGCTTCATTACCTGCAGAGCAAGGGGCTTCCATCTCATATTTTTCAGTAAAGCTGGTGCTGAGGTAAGCATGCTCTGAGGTCGCTTTTTCAAAGTTAAGATAACACCACTCGGATCCTCTCGTAGTGCATTCACCAAATTTTTCAACTGCCACCCCACCTGGTAACCAGTAAAATCATTACAATAAAATTGAGGTACAGTATTCAATATGTAATGTTCCCTTTTTAAATAAGATTAGTTAAATAACATAATAGGAGTGTATATATATATATGTTAAAGGAGATAAACTCTAGAAATGTCAAAAATAAATTACTGCATAAAAATCATGTCATTTAAAATAATTATTATAATGCATTAAGACAGATATGCATCATTTCAGGTTTTAGAATTAATAAACTACTGTTACTCCACTCTAAATTCACACTTAAATCTCAAAGTGTTCTCAAAATTAGCTCTGGTACATAGACTTTAGAGACTAGAAGGTTAAAAAGCCCTGGCTTCTGCTCCAACAGTTCAATTTAAAACTGAGCATTTTATACTCCACGGTTACTATTTGAAGTCCGCTAACCACATGTAGTCATACTACTACTACTCCTAGCAGCTTATGCAAGCACAATCCAGTTCAGAAACATCTTCTACTCTTCACACTGCTATAAAAATAAAATTAGAATCACAAGGCCTTTTTTTTTTTTTAAATGGTACTTCTTTTATGATGATTTCAGAAGCAAATGCAGTAAATTAATGACAGAAATGTAGTTTAGTCACTACTTGAGTATCAGCCCAAAGTAAAATTTTCTTAATTGAATTACAGAATTTTGAAATACTCTAAAATTAAGAACTTGACTAACATGGAAAGCAACAAATCTTTATTTATAAACACAGGACAGAACTTCCTGAATCATTTACTTTGCATTTTTGAAAAAAGGACTTCAAATATTAAAACAGTACAACTCAAAACAATGGTTTTTGGTCTAAATAATGCCTGATTTTAGGTATCTATCTTGAAACACATTAATATATTCAATCCTTGCATTTTCAAGTTTGGCACCTAGAGTGGCAATACGCAGAATCCCTTGAAAATCTTAGCCTGTAGACTTAGAAAACAATTATTTCTGTAAACTTGACAGATTTTCTACCTTTTTCTCTCCCCTTCCCTCCAAACAAACAAGTACATTTTCCTGACGTTTAAAGGAATACAGTCACAAATACTGTCCTGCTTTCACAACTTGTACATAAACAACGTGAAGAAGAAAATTATCTAATTGAGAACTGAAATTCTTAGTGAAAAAACAAGTAGAACTCTGAAGCGATAAGGTAACATCATCATGAAAAGGTTGCTTTATATCATGTCAATATAGCTGAAAAAAAATCAAATAGGCTATTTGAACAATGAGAATGTGGATGTTCCTTATCATTGGTATAGTGCAATGACAAACATGTATTTGTTACCTATGTTTAAGCGAGGTAATCACATGCTGCTTATTTTTTACCTTACTCCCTATTACACCAAAACTCTGCTTAATATCATTTATTTTAAGAGCTGATAGTCTCATATGAGCATGTCACTTAAACCAATGCTACTGCTTACGAACAACCCTGAATCACAGACATCATTCAACCCTCATCACTCTTCCTCAGCTACCGTGAACCTACCTTTCCTGTTTTCACCACAGCAAAGTTCATTACATCCAGGACGCACTTCTACAGTAATATTATTGTAAGCAAAGAAACAGGGTGTTGACCACATGCATCTTTATGGAATATTTTCCAGTTTCTACAGAAGAATTCCAAGCATGCTGGAATTCTTATTTTCAGTCCCATGTACTAGGTATATGGCTATTATACTTTGAGTAAACCAAAACATTAATGTAATCAACTTCAGCTCAGTTTCCACATCCTGGTGAAGTCTCCATTTTGTTTCAACAGTATCAAAACCAAGTCTCTGTAAGTCCAAGCTTTGTGTCTTAATATTATGATTTTATAGAAAAATACATCGCTATTTACAATACTGTTTTCCTATTCAGAGAGACTTCCACCACTGCTTAGAAACCATATATTCCCCATAGTTCCATAATGTCACCTTGGGCACATGCAAGTTTTCACCTGCTACACAAAAGAAGCAACTAAAGGTCTGCAGTTGATGTAAGGTATTCTCTGTATGTAAGCTACAATACAATTTAATTCCCTAATGTAACAACTGAAGACAGATTTCTGGAGAGAAATCATTCTGCTGAATAGAGCAGCACAGGGAACCTTGAGGAGAACATGATGTGGCCCCAGTTACAGAGTCAGGATGTATAATTCTTGCCATTTAAGTGGATAGGATGGTGCATGTGAAAGCTGTGCTTTAAAGCCATCTGTTTCTCACTGAAATAGCCAGAGGAATATAAATAAAATTGGGTTTTTTTGGTTGTGCTAACAGTTGAAAAATTATTTTGAATGCACTTTCATACTTTGCAGAGATAAACTGTATCATATATTTCAACTATGCCTTACATTGCAATAAATGGAAGGTTATCTAGTCTCTTTATGAGAGTTAGGGGGATTAAAGAAAAAAATAACTTCAAGGCACTAAATCTGATGTATTTAATTTAGAAGCTCATGAATATAAACAATTTAACTTCATCTTTCACAAGAAAATTCTGAGTTTAGTATAAATTTCAAATGGGGTTTTCTGGCTGGTTCAAACAGTCCTTGTTTGCTTCTCCTCTTTTGAACAGAAATGACTAAGAAGAACATGCCACGTGAGAGACTGTCAACAATAAATTGAAGGAAATTGATGTCCACATAGGAGGCATGCTTTTCAGTTCCCATGTAGTACAGATACCATCAAAATTCATATTGTCACAGACTAAACAGAAGCAATCTTATTTGAGTAGTTCAGGTTGGAAAGAGGAAAGAAAACAGAAAACTGTTTTCCAGAAATCCACTTTAGTGACATGTAATCTACACTTTCTTTTAAGTGTGACTGAATTTATTCTCTCTAATCTCTCCTCAGGATCTTCCTCTTTCTCATTACTATCACAGTTATCAATTCTCAACTTCTAATCATTAAGTTTTTGGGTAGAGCTTTCAAAGTCCCTACCATAGCCTTTATCCTGTCCACGTAATACAAAAATGGACAGTAATAAGAAAGTTTCATTACTGGTTTAAAAATTGAATAGGTAAGTAGAAGGACTACATTAGCAGACAACTTTACCTACATTAAAACAACTCAAGCAACTAATTTTTAAATCAGTGCACTATACTGACCAAGTACCCATTTTTAAGGATCAAGGAAGTTACTGGTACTTGCTTTAAAATAAATTTGTTAGTTGTCAAACCAAGTGCCATTAAGAAGCTGTAGTGTCTTTAGCGGCAGCCTAAGCTTGGAGAAAGACAAGCCACAGGGGTTTTTTGCAAGAAAGGAGGAGGAGGAGGACTATGAGCTCAAAGAGCAGCAAGGAAACGTGAGCATGGCATGCAAAGATAGGGGAACTAGGGGAAGAGGGAGAGGAGAGCGAGGGAGCACCACAAAGGTCATGCTGAGCAGCTCCTGCCGAGAAGATTACAGCATGTTTGCTGGAGTCTCCTGCCAAGGTAAAGGAGGGATAGAATGGGTAGCCCATGTCACCCCAAAGCCAGATGAACAGTGCTGCTAGAGGAAGGTGGGACAAAGGCCATCACCCTCCCGAAGAGATGGGCAATGCTCTGCACCAGGAGAAACAAGCCTGCAGGCAAGGTGCCTGTAACTTCAGCATCAGTCCACCTTCAAATTTCTCATTCCACCACCACATGCATGCCACCACATGGTTGTGGCCAGGCTGGGAAGCCTCATCAACATGCTCCAGAGACAACTCAAGGCCACCCAGGTTGCTTCAGCGGGACAAGACAAGCACATAGGAGTCCTGTGCAGCTGCATGCAGCTCTGATGTATCCTCCTCATTTCTCCTGCCTCTCCCCCTTGCTTTCCACTGGCTTCTCCATCACCTGGAATACTCCAGCACCCATTACCCCAAATAGCAGAAAGTTTTAGCAGGGGGTGCTGTTACACAGGTCTACTCCCACAGCCACCACCTGGGAACAGATGATGCTTAGCAAGATGATATTTAAAAAGACCCCAAGGTTTCTTTGGCTTGCAGCAGCACATCTGGATGACAATATTAAAATGGCCTGAAATGGAACTTTTAGTTCGAATTCCTATTCTAAGTTGCCAAGAACTTCAACATTTTAAACTATTAAAAAGTTCCTCTTAAAGTAATGACCATTTTTCTTCCCAGATGAATCTATTGCCCCCTTTATGACAAACTTGGAAAATTGGTACAAATCTTCCCTTTTTCTGAAAGTAAGCATGACCATTCATTGAATTTTTTTTTCATACAGCTGTACCCATGACAGTATTCCCAAACTCTTGGGCTCATTCACAGTTTCTGTGAGTACTGCTGTATGTTACAAGCCAGAGAGAAACTCTAAAATACTATCATGCAGGCAGCTCAAATACTAGGATGGACCTAAACCAAGTATTTTTAGGATGCTACAAGATACAGCCTGAAAAATCCTGCACATGTATCCTAATGAAAACATGTAACAGCTGCATTATTTATAAGCAGTGTGCAAATCTAATACACACTGAAACTATATAATCTAGAGGGTGGAATTACAGTCAAAAGATAAATAGAACAGAGCCCATATTTTTACAGGTGTATTCCTGTTCAAAGGGTCATCACAGTCCCAAGAAAGCTGATGAGAACTTTCTGCTTCCATTAAAAGAAAATTCTTGTTTTTATTTTTTCCCAATTACAGTAATTCATTCCTGACTTGCAGATGTGTAAAAGGGAAAGGTAGTAATATCTTTACATTTCTGAAGGAAAAGTAATATTTTCCTGCTAAATATAAACTGCAAAGCCATCTGCTATTTTATGGCTAAGCAAATATGCAAAATCCACCCTAGTCTTTAATTTTTAATAATTATTGGAACAGGGAGATAGTAATTCTTATTCTTTCAATGTTGCCTATTATAAGTGGAATGCAGCCAGAGCCCTTTGACTTATCAAACATTTCAAGCTTCAAGCTTTTACTCATTTTTGAGCTAAAAAAAGTACAATTTCTAGGAGGAAAGTGTATTCACCTTAAGAAATGGGTGTTTTTTTAAGAACTTCCATACCTGTCACCCATCTTGCATTTTATTAATAACAATCAGTGCATAAAGAAAAAAAACCCCACACAACACTGCACTTCAAATCACTGTCTATCAAACCTAGCACACTGTTAAGCAAGTCAGAATCTGTCAAGAAACTATCTGGCATCATGCTGCTAAATTAACTGATTGATTTCCATGAACACTGGCCAGAAATAAGGACGGTCAGCCAGCAACCCTGTGAAACAAATATCTAGTAGGAAGCATCTCATTCCTTTCCCCCAGCTGCAGATGACTCAAAAGGCTAAAAAATAATGGAAGGCCACAGGTCTTCCGCCTCCAGAAAATATTGGGTGAGGAAGCTACAGATGGATGTTTTCAAGACGGACTACCACAGAGATAAAAGCTGTATCTGTATGCGGCAGGAGAAGCAGTGTCAGGAGAGTAGCAGATGCCTTTCAGGGATTTATCCAGCTTCTTAGGCTAGCATGATAATGATCGTCCGTGCTTACGTAACAGTTTTCTCCCAAACAGGAGAGGTTAATAATATTGTGATTGCATATGCTGCAATTCTAATTCAAGAGCATCTTAGCTATATTCTTTAAATAAATGCAATTTTAATCCAATGTTAAAGAAGCCAGTTCTGTGCATCCTTAGAATGTCACACTGCACTGTATCTCTGTCCAAAGTCACAACAGTTTGTATATAAAGTACATTGAAAAAATCACATCTTTTATTAGAGCAAAACCTGATGTTTCATCAAAACTTTTGCTTACTACCACTAAACTATAAAACAAGTAGTTTTTATACCCATTTTTGGCTACATAAACAAAAGCTCACAATTAAGAGTTTTCCAAGAATAAACTAAGTTAGGACCCAAATTGTGAGCTGAATACAGAAGTCACTGCCTCTCATTATGCTGCTTTAATCACATTTCCCCGACAGAAAACATCTGATCTGGAGCATAACTTCTGACAGATTTTGTTACTTTGCTCTTAGGTATTTGCAAAGCTCAGTTCCACCAGAATTCAACAAGCTTCACAAACATTAGTAACATGACTACAGAGCACCACGGTAATGGAGGCAAGCATTTGTTTTACCCATGGAGGAACTGAAACCTGAATTATCCAGGGACACAGAACCAGTTCTGTATTGAAGCTTGTACACTATTTAATAACAACGCTTACCTTTTACTTTTCACTGATACAATCAACCTTCAGTTCAGAGCTACCTCACTGTTTTGCTTTTGAGTCATTGCTAGCAACATCCTAGAACAAATAAAGGAGTAAATTTGTTGGGAACAGCAAAGACTCCAGCTTTATGGGTTTGACTGTAACCTATTTTACAGATGTAAGTTCAGTGACTAGGTATAGTTTTTTGAGGAAAAAGGGTCTCATTTCCTGATTTCAGGGTATGGCTCTAAAAATGGGGTTGACTTCAGTTTGCCCAGTTTTGGTGTACCTCTGAAATTTAAAGCCTCCTCCATCACTTGCGTACCTGCTCTTCCCCACAGCTGTAAGGCACCTCTCTTCAATCAGGAGTACAGATAACCAGAAAAGACAGGTACTGGCAATTTGGAGTGTTTTCATCCAACCTTCCATCCACTTGTGGAATGTGGATCTCAGCATTATTTAGCCTCAGAGGGACTAAACTCAGTCTTTCAAACCCTAGAGGGGTGTCTCAAGCACCAAGATGTACATAATTTCAGGTTAGAGGCCCTCCCTGAAGGCCAAGCACTATGCTAATGGAAACACATGAGTATGAAGCCCAGCCATACAACAGGCAAGAAACCATCAAGTTTCTGCGCTGGGAGCAGGAAAACAAGGGTTCTGATCCAACTCCCAGTGATCACCTTTTTGTGCAATATAAATGCAATACAAAGTATACATATACTGCAGGGAACAGCATCTGAAAGTCATGTTGCGACAGGCAGGCCCTACACATTCTTCAGCAAGAGCACAGACATTAAACTATTATGAATAAAGGTGCTGTCACTGGAGTCCTCACTTGGCCTCATTTTCAGAAGCTCCAAGGGAACATATGGAGAGCCCAGGTGTCTACCTCTATTTCAGCAGGGCTCCTGACAAGGGACAGACCTCCACTGCCTGAGAAGAGACATTTCAGCATCCCTGGGTGACCACAGGTGAGTGCTAAAGAAACTTTAAGGCTGGGCAGGGAAGTGTTGATAAATGTCTAAGCAGGCACAGAGAGTTGGTGGTACAAGCTGAATACTCAGGCAGGATTTAGGCAGACTGGATTGCACCCCAGTTTCTCACAGATTCAGCTTCAGCATGGATGTGGGTGGCCTCATCCTTCCTGGAGGGAAGGGAACAGCCAAGTTTTCCATATTTCATGTGGCATAAGGAACATGATCCTTGGGAGTGACCATTAACCCACCACAGCCACATTTGCCTTACAGTAACTCATTTGTGCTGGTGTGTGCTTACATCTCACAATGGGAATTTGAGGCATGTGTGTGTGTGCATCGCATATTCTCATATTTAAATTCCCAAAATGGTTGTCCTGGAATTAAAAGAAACAATATATATATAAACATACATGCATACACACATATATAAGTAACTTTGTTTCAGATTAAATTTACATTATCACACCTGGAAGGATTCCAGTGAGTCAAGTCAGTAATTCCAACAGTCTTTGATCCCTCCTCTTTTCAATGTATAAAGTTCCTGAGATCCCCAGCTGCCCTGGAGCTAAACAGTGTTGCTATCCTTGAAGCAGATGTTTCTTGAGACTGAATTCATAGTGAAAATAAATTAATGTGTGTACAAAGAAATTGTAAAGAAAAATCCTTAAAAGTCACTAATAACTAAGCAAACTGAAAAAAGAAACAAACCAAAAGCCTTTAGTTGAGCTGAAAACTTACGTAGCATCACTTAGCTAAAGGAAGGACAGGGACAGAGGGTTAAAAGAAATTTTCATAATAAAGCAGTAATTATTTAGCCATGAGAATTCTTTTCTTTCTTGTTCCATTTTACAGCTATTAAAATAACCATAGGCTATGTACAGCATTCAAGCCACTGAGATGTTCTAAGCCAGTACTGAGGGATTTTTAATAAAAAAGTACATATTCAGAGTATATCTACTCATATCAGGCATAAAATTTTCCTGCTTTAATATTTCCTGCCTGATGACACAGTATTAACTTGCTTTTCTTACTGTTTTAGTCTACTTTTATAACAACTATCACCATCTTACATTTCCTCACAAGTACCTCCTAACTTCATCAGAATAAAATAATGAATTATGCAACAGAAGATCAGGCTGGAACCTGAAGATCAGCTGTGTAATTTACACAGCTTCTATCTGCACAAAGCACAGAGGTATTCAAAACTATTGAATCCTAAGTCATATGTGGTTCAGGCTGCGCACAATTGTAGTATCAGCCAGCTAATTTGTACAACTTTGAAGACATCTTGCCTTAACTTTCATCTCCTTCTCTACAGTGTACTTCAATTTTCAGCAATCTCCGTTAAAAGAAATATTAGCAGCAGAATAACACCTGCCTTCCTTTCCAAATACACCTACCTGAAATTATACTGACAGTTAGCCTTTTAACCTGTTCTTACAAGACAAAGAGAGTTACATAATCTGTATTCTGTTCTATAGCCATCAACATAGTTAACAATAGAAAACTCCAATTTTACTTATTATCTGCTACCTGGGCATAAAACATGTGCTTTAATCCTATATTTCACACATCAGAGACTAATAATTATTAAAAATTTATTTTAACTGCAGTATTTACAGTATTCTTACCATTCAGAGCATACTATTAACATTGTAATTTAAATTGCCTGCAAATACAAATTGTACCAAGATTAGTAGTCAGTAGCAACTCCTACGAGAGTATGAAAAATAATTTTTATGAGGAATATATGCAAAAAGTTTTTGGCACTACAGAGTCTTTCAATATTTCTGTTGAAAATACTAAGACCATTTACAGCACCTCTTAGAGGACTCTCTTTCTATAGAAACACTACCATACAGGGAAAAAAAGCGAAACATAAAACAACTGTACAAAATAAATAAATTAAAATGCATCATCTCCTAGTATGTTCTGTGCAAAAAGATGAATTTAACAATTAGATCACAACAATACTCCAGAGAATATTGCAGCAGTTTTTAGCAGATACACACTCAGGAGTGTGCTTGTATAGCTTGTACAAAAATACTTGATTTGGCTACAGACTCGGTAACTTGGCTATCACCAGGGGTGAAACAATGAAGGCCCACTGATGACATCTACAGAAAAAGTCAACTGATACTGCAGCAGAATTCTTACTACTATTACACTGCTTCTAAAAGAGAAAATGGTGCCTTCAAAATCAGCCTAGGTGTGTATTCCCAAACTGTAGTCAATGCCATACAGAGCAGTCTATGTCGTCAATTACAAAAGAACTTTTTTTCCCACAAAAAAAATTAATGGAATAACTCAATATTCTGCTGAATGGTTACTCATATATGTTCATCTAATCACATGAGTAATGCTAATAGAGTTGTCCATTCTGGGGGACAGCCAGGACAGAAAACAAAACAAAAATCTGTTTTTGAGTGAGTTGTGGGACACAGAAAATGGCAACAAGTGATCAAGATCACAATCAGCTGGCAGGGAATACTCACAGAAATACAATGTACGGCTGCTGAACCCACGTTCCAGTTAAACGAGAGGATAGGCATCTCCTGTTGCACCAGTTTTTTCTATTACTTCCTGAAAGGCCTCCTATAGTAATCTGAACCTTTCAGTGCTTGACTGTCACACAGCTTCATCAATAGCATACCAGTCCCACAGATGAGGCTTAACATGTTCAGCATAGATTCTTCAAGTACTGTAGTGCACCATAACTGCAGCAGAGGGTCAGGATCAGGTGCTCTGGAGTACAGATCAACAAGCACATTGAAAGTGGGACGTCGGCACCCAGGTCACAAGACCAAACCTGCCACTCACAAAGCCTGAGGGCAGTAAGGAGTAGTTTCCACAACCACTTGTGACTTATGAGCGAACCTGACAGTATGCCCTTTCCATTTTGGGGCATGGTCAACCAGGTTTAATGCTTTCAGCTAAGCCAAGCAGGTTAACTTTAAATCAAGCTAGAAGCACTCACATAGTTAAGCTCTGTTATCATCTAGGAGACAGGTATCTGCTGAAAGGCAGCACTGTGAGGCTTTCTGCTGCAGCTGAACTAACTCCACTGGTTGGTGACATAGGTGCATAGTTAAGCACGAAAATTTCATGTGGAATGAACAAGGGAAATTATTGAAAGCTTGGTGGAAACATGAAGCAGTGTGGGCTGGCCAAGCTTCTGCTGCTCTCACACAGATGCAACAACTTGATGGTCAGCTGATTTGTCCTGCCAGAGTTAGAAGTCCAACTGGATGCCCACACTGACACAGCACATTATTTACATAAAAACGAGCCTGTGCTCATTAAAGTGGTGTGTGTTTCACACATCAACTCCAAACAAGCCCCAAGGATCAATGGAAAACAGATTACATGGACAAGAGAATCCAGCATTTGTGACTGCAGAAATGTCAGGAGAGTCCTTCCCCATTCAAACTCCAAACTCCCAATCCCAGTGGGGCAGTTCTCAAAACAGAGATACTTTATCCATGGAGCTGTCACCAATGATCGCCATTAATTTTATTTTCCCAAATATTTACTTTGTTTGAACAATATTTGTGGAAAACTAAAATGAAATCTATCTACATACACACACATGCACACTTTCCTAACTCCTTAAAAGACTAACTTCTACCTCTTCCTTCAGAGTACCTGAGAATACTTTCTCCCTGGAGAATATTTCTTGGAAAGCATAACATAATCCATATGCATTTGTCAAATTTGTCAAGTTGTTTCTGGTTTTGATTTATATTCATGTAAAAACATTTGCACTCCCCATGGGGAAACAAAAGATCATCTTCCCTCACACATTTCATTTCTGTAATATCACACTTCCCTGACATATGGGATATAAAATAATATATTTCTGTGTGCATTTGCAAATCTATGTAGAAAGAAGATCATAAATAACACCATATAATGTCAACACAAATGCCACGTTTAAGGGAATTGCAAATTAAAAAAAGATTTTTTCTTTTGGGATGATCATGACAATTTAGTTCCTTTGTCAGTATTATGTAATACTTACAGAGACTGTAAAGAAAGAATAAAGAATTAAACTGAAATTTTGAGAGGGAATTTGGAGGACCGACTACAAAGTCAAAGTCAAAGTATGGTCCTCATATCCTGACAAACCAGAGCGTTCAGGACAGAGCCCTGCAGGGAACTAGGTTGCTTCCATAAAGGCTTCCATTAACGCTTCTGAATAGATGTAAAAAGCTTTCAGATGTAAATCCCATCTACCTTTAAAATTAAATATTGGTGTTAACATTTATCAAACCATTATAAACAGAGGAAGTCCAAGTATTTGGAAAGGATTAAAATGATTTGGGAAGTATTACTCTATCTCCTCTTCCATAAAAGCACATGCATGACAGTAACAGAAGGAAGCTGAGCATGGGGCATATTTCTTTTGAACTTTTATGATCCTGCTGCACTCTTTCATTGTTCAAGTCAAGCATTATAACAGAATAAAAATATTCTTTTTAATGAAAGATGTTGTTAGTGGAAGTTGTTGCATAAAGTGCAAACATCTAACATCAAAATCTTGCACTGACACTGCCCTCCCCTCCCTTACACTCTTCCAGTTCACTTCCCCACTGAGCCTCCTCAGAAATACTGTTTCCTTCAAAGCCAAGTTTATAAGGCCTTAGTGAAATATTCATATTAAAAAACCTACCTTGGATCTGAAACATATCCTTCCAAACAGTGCAGAAAAACTGAATAAACAGAAATATTTGCAACATCATTTTTCTACTTATAGGTGTTTTGATTTGTTTTTCCCCAAATAAGAAGACATCCACTGCAAACTGCATTTTGGGTGCATACATTCGAGAGACTCGCGTGCACCTCAAGTTCAACATTTTCTGCCACCTAGAATTTGCAAGTTCCCCACAAAGCCCAAGAGGTTCTGTGCAAGTTGAACTCTTCTCACAAATGGTACAGTGAATCTTAAAAACCTATTCCTTACTTTTTCTAAGCAAAGATTAAATTAGGGTAAGGATCTAGAAAGGTATGATACCCTTCTTAAGTGTTTATCCCCGCAAAAAAGCAGGGTATTGTCTTGTAAATGTATCCATCGTGTTTCAGAGGAACTGTAGCAAAATCTCCTCAAAGTTTCTGTACTGTAAATACAAAAAGAATTCCAGCTACTAACTTCTGTGGACTTGGCTTAGCCCCAAGAGCCCACAGGAGTTTTCACAGTAAGGATCACTTTATATAAAAGCTAGGTGTTATCTACATACTACATGATTCAAAAAAAATCCAATTTTAACTGTAACTAATAGGTGTTAAAGATATTGAACATACCAGCTTTGACATGAAACAGATCAAGAACTGACCATATTCACCTATTTTGCCAAATTAAACCTAATTTTTTCCATCATCTATATTTACACATGTTCTGAAGAGTTTTAGCTAACAAACACAAATTTTGGGAATCTACATGTCTATCACATGTCATATCATACTTGTATTAAATCCATGAGTCATATCATACTTTCATTAGAAGTATATGCAATGTGCCAAAAATGCCTCCAAAATAAACTATGCATAGGAGATTACACAGGAACAGTCTTCTGTTCAAGAAGCCTACATCATCCTGAATCTATACCTCCCTGTTTGCTGCTTAGGGTATTTTCTCTACAGCTTTATCACTGATGCAACCAGAAAGAGTACTGTGAACAGTAATAATTCATGTAAGCAATAATATTATTTCCTGCACTTTCAGTTAGTTAAAAGGAGGACCAACTTGAGGCAAAATACACTCTTGAACTATATACAGGCAGAAACACGAGCATTGCAGTACAGTGCAAATTCTGAATGGCCTGAATGACTTCTTTTTTTGTTGACATTAGAAATATTTTAGACACACAGGCTTTTAGACAAGATTAAGGATGGAGTTTACAGGGAAGTTTAAGGGAAGGCAGTGCCTAAATCCTTTGGATTTTAATGGGGGAATCATGCCTCTTAGTTTAAAAGAAATTCTTTTCAATAAGAAAAAATTAATACAGAAGATTCACATAGCTATCTAACCTCAATAAACCAGAGCTTACGGGACAACTTGCTGAACATTAACTTCCCCCTGAATTTTTATTTTAAAAATTCATAAGATATTTACGTTCCAGACATCCTGCCAGCAACAAGTGGAATATATCCTGTCACACATGTTTTCTATCAACATAGCAAAAGATCAGGGCAATCACTTGAAATCCTTTGATATCATTGCCAAATGAAATACTACAAAGATTAAGCAACACTACAAGCAAACAGAGGATGTCAATAAAGAATTTAAAACACCCAGTGTTAGGACACGTATCATAAAGATCAATGTAAGTCACTTAACTATTCTCCTACTTTGTCATGCTACTTATTTGAAAGCCAGTGGGCTTTTTGAAAGAATAGCCTTTTCACAATTATTAAAATGTAATTCTTGTAAAAAGTGTTAGCTAACAAGTCAGATTTCAAATAATTGCTAGCTAACAAGCTGGATTTCAAATAATTGCATGGAATTTCTCTTCCCCATATTTATATTTATTCTTCGAAATACACAGTATTGAAAGCCAGATATTAACTTCACTTTGACAAACAGAATACACAAATAACTGAAGAAAATACAGAAATTTAAATTTAAAGTTAGGGGGGGTTATTTTAGATTTTGATTCTCTAATTGCAAGATAGCACCTAAACAACAGTTACATGTGAACACTTACCTACAGTTTTAGGGTTTGATCTTTAAAAAATTTAGTACATTATTTCTACAGTCAATATGAGTGATAATGTATGATAAGTTAGAAGGAGCAAGTTGAAGAACAGGTTCTGTGTTTTCAAATGCTGAGCAGTATATAAAGTGTGAGAAAAATCAATAAACTGAAAAGACAAAATGCAATCTCTTCAGAATTCTTTATCTCCTAAGAATTACTGTAAGTAAGAATACCTCTTCTCCCCAGGAAAAAAAAAAGATTCCTAGAACTGGACAATAAATTTCTTATGACAGGGGCCAGAGTACAAAAGGACTGACTTTGACTCTTGCTAAAATAAATAAAAATATTTTTAAAATGCTGCAATACCTACAGAAAAGATCGAATATTTGCGCTCTATAAATTGGAAAGTGAATGAAGTGTACCTTTGTAAAGCTAACACAGGAGTTGCAATCACATTTCTATTTCTGCTAGCTGACTCTTGCTGAGGAAAGTCAACATTAAAATACAAGGGAGTTACTTGTATACAATATCAAAGATGCCAATTGTTTTAATTATATTGTTTATACAACAAAGCAAGAGCATATATAAATGTGTCCTCTACACTAAATGTTACTGCTGAAAAATTACATCATTTGTCATAGGTCTGTCTGGTCCTTTTTCCTAGAATCAACTCTTTTTTTCTGCACCTCTCAAAATACCTAGCTTCACTGACGCAAAAGCCAAAACACCCCAATCCTTCATTCAAAATTCCATCCAACTAGGTAAGAAAGCTCATCTTAAGGCTTGTCAAAATGCTTTTATTATTAGTGTTAGGAGTAAGAATCTGATCTTTCCATCAAATAAACACAGTGTTGATATGCCAAGAAAACTAGAACAAATACTTAGTTATCAGAAATTTTCAAGTTGACAACTTTGCTATACAGCACCATCAGAATTTGTTAGAAAAACTAGTAGCATAAGGACTGAATGCTTGTTGATGTGTTTCTTTAGATGTGTACACATTTGGATAGCCAAAATAATAATGTTCTAAAATGTTTTTCATATGAAACTGATGCCATAAGCTTTCTTAGTGCAGAAAAATAAAGGAATTGGTCATCAACCATATATGTAAGTAATCACAGGATACAATACTTACGAAGAACCTACATGGCCAAAAAAATGTATTAAAATTCACCTGATCTGTGAAGATTTATCAAATTACTTTGCATAGCTCAAAAAGATACCTTCTCATCAGTTCAGTTCCACATATATACAGTATATTTGATATCAAACTTAGCTGGAGGTATACTGAATTATTACTCTAATTTGTACAGAGGAGCTGACATGACATACTGTGGCCTACAGCTAGAAGCGGAACCCCATGGGGGATGACAAAACCCGCTTTTAACAAACGACGACTGTATTAATACTGGCAATCTAAGGTATATTTTTGTCAGCTAAATCGCTTGCAGGGACACATGTAATTCATACCATATACTGACTTTCACTACTCTTAAGAAACCTTATACTTCAGAAAAAAGAATAGTCGCTTTCTATACTGACAGTCTGCTCTTTTCTGTTACCAAGCCTTACCTTAGAAAAGGTAATTTTATTTTAACAGTTCACCAATCCTAAATTAAATCACCAGAAACTAAAATGCATCTGTTCACCCAAGGAGCAATTTACATGGTATTAGTTTTCTTGCCTACCATATCTGAAAGATTCGTTTCATCTTAACTTTCCAAGTTTAAATTCTGCATTAAATTAAGCTAAACCCCCCAGGCATACTATAGGAATTTTATGTGATTTTGTTCTCAAAAACTGTGTTCTCCACATTCCAGTAGGTTTGGAAAACAGTAAGTTTTCCAGCTTCCAGAAAATAATCTTGATCTTAAGCCCACAAGGGCACAGCATTTCCAACTCCCTGCATCCCTTTGAGCCAAATCTTCCATTACACTAAAACCAACTCTTATTAATAGAGCATGGGTAAGCAAAAAACACCCTATCTCCCGAGCCACAGCTATTTAGCCTAACTAGATATCTCCAGTGATACTCAGAACATTACACCTTAACTTAAAAACTTAAGAACTATGTGCTTTCAGAAGAGAATAGGAAAATTTAGATGTTAGAATGAATGATTTATAAAAACACATTTTTCTACACATTTCTTCTCTACACATGCTGATGTGCCATGACACCTCTATCTCCAATTGACACAGAACATAGTTATACATACCACAGTTTGGTGGTTAACTTGAATCACTTCATCCCCAGCATGGATTTTCTTGCACCGATCTGCAGGTGACTGAATTTAAAATAAAAGAGATGATAAAGAATACAGTTCTTACTGGTCATCATCTCTCTTTCAGCAATATGAGTGCTAAGCTATGTAAATCAGGTTAGATTGATATTAACATTCTACTGTGAAATAAAGAATTCAATAAATATTTAATAAATCAATTAATTGTTGGAGAAAAATAACCTGTACTATTGTACACAATACAATCAAATGTTAAGAAAGGTACAAATATATTCTTATTAAAGGGTAACCGAGTCCTAAGGATTTCTTTTTACTTTCATTCTGCCAAAAGAGTGCTTTAAACTGCCTGACATCATTTAAGCCTTGAAAGCCAGTCTGTGGCTGAATTTTGAACCTATCAAGACTAACCGGCAATTTCTGATAAATAAATTTCACAACATTGCATTTTTACTCTACAATGTTTCAACATGTTGCAGAGAACTTCAGTAAATTACTGGTTTTTGAAGAGTTACACAACAAGAGAGTATTAGGTTAGGTACCACCTAGGAATATCATATAAATTACATGGTAACTTAGTTCCTGGGTCATTACTAGGGTGAAAGAAATGCAACCAGCATCAAAATCCTACAAAGATCACACTTTCAAAAAGTATAGTTTTCTTCTTTGCTTTTGCCTCAAAAAGCCCACCCCAAACCCAATTAAAAAATCCAAACTAAAAAGCACACAAAAAAACCCCCTCAAACCTTGCCCCATAAAGCAACATCTCCCCAAAACTTTCTCTTCTTCTGCTTTCTGTATTTACAGTAGACCAACTGTTTATAAGGGAAATATCCCTATGTTTACAGGAAAATAAGGTCCTTCAACTTTTCAGAGAGTGACAACACTTGGATTTTTTCTCTCAATATGGTGGCTGCCAGCCTATGAAGGCATTCAGTCAACTTAAAGGTAGAAGGTGAGAGTGACAGTTTAAAAAAAGAGTTGCTCAGAAGCAAGTTTCCAAAAAGCTACTATGAATTTTACAGAAAGGAATGAAATTAAGTTCATTTTCAGGTGAGATGACAGGTCATCTAGAAACTATTCTCCAGGCCTGAAATGTGGACTGTTTTGTAATAACTACGTATCACATCCCCATTCAAAATGTATGTCCCATAGTTATGCCATGACTTTCTAATCCAGTTCCACGTAATTCACGGCCTAAGTTAAGGACAGTGTTTGAATGGAAGATAGCCAAGATAAACATGAGGCTGATAGAAGGGTCACTCATGACTCAGTCCTAGGAGACATTGCTCAGAACACCCTGAATCAAATTGGGCTGGTAAAAATGTAATTTTAGTTATAGAAAGAACACCAGCCTTGACTCTTTGGCACTATTTCAGCATTAAAGGTGTTGGCTGAATGACTTGGGGAAAAACGTTAACACTGGTGATTATGTTCTAATGATCTATCTTCTGCCTGCCATTTCACTACTCACACTTATTCATACCGCTAACAATCCTTATAATCCTCCTATGTCATCCTGCTATTTTAGCTCAGATGTAGTTACACCCAAGACTTTCAAAATGTCAATGAAAGTGAATCTCATGTCATTACCCTTGAAGTCTACAGGGCTGTATTATCATACAAACTTTCTTCTGTATTTGACTTCAGTACTTGCAGCTTAAACCTTGACAACACAGGTATTTTGTGTAGCAGTTTGCCAAAACAGTAATTATGGTCTGAGAATCTTCAAACTGGAAAAGTCTACTTTAAAAATACTCATTGCAATTATGCCTCAAACACACTGCGAGGTGAGGTAAAAATCATTTCTACAGGAGTCTCAAGGCTGTGGTCTTACGAAGAGGTTGCAACTTTTGTTCCTTATTGCTTTTTCCTCCCAAGTAAAGAATACAGACCTTGCTGCAAAGAAATAGTATCTTTTATCATCACTATTTAAGGAAAACAGAGGAGAATTTATAAGCTTTCTTTTATTTTTTTTTTTTTTTTTAAAGATGTATACACTGATCATTAAGCAAAACATCCATTTAAGAAGTCCTACTAGGAGGAAAAAAGTGTGTTACACCACAGCTATATCTTCATTAGCCGGCAATTTGGTTCAACAGGGAGTTGAACAAAAGATGGAAGCACCTGTTGCTGAGGCTCACACATCAATACTATACAAGGTATTCAGAATCTGCTTAGGATTTACTCTTCCGAATAGATTTAGTTTTGTCCTTTAGGCTAAATATTGTCTTTGTCCCATTCCCCCAGTATACACACACTGTCTGAAAGACCACTTTAGATCCCCTGGAGCACATTTGTTGCATGCTCAGAATGAAGATTTTCATGATTTCTTCTGAAAAGCCTCTCTTCCATAAGATCTAAGGGCAACCCACAAACTCGACCAGTGCACAGTAAACGGAAACACTGGGAGTACCCCCTTCAAAGTTACACTCCTGCCAGAGATGCACTGCATGCTATTCTTTAGAAAATACTCTTCTATTGGAAAACCAAATTACAAAATGACCTTATTTGAAGAATACATTTGTTTTGTGAATTGTGAACCACTCCAACATAGTCTAAAAGGGCTACTCAACAAGAAAGCCATGCTCTCTTGCTGGACCAAGATACCCTTTAGATTTGTTAATTCCAAACAAAAGAGAGAAGACATGAACCAGAAAACTCAGCTTGCTGTAATACCACAGGACCACCAGAGAGAAGCTGTTATGGGGCAGTGTGACCTGTGAGGAACCCTGCTCTCACAGTTCAAGTTTCAGAGCCCAGCTGCTTTGACCTGCAAGGCTGATGTGCTGGAAGAGAGGACTCCTAATACTAAACAGCAAGACCCAAACTCTAATGGGCTTTGTAGCTGGACATCAAAGCCCTCAAACGGCAAATAGAAAAAGCTACTATGTTACATTAATGCAGCTAGCACTGCCATGCTACTGTGTTTATTACAAAGACAAGCTTCTCTGTGATCTTTCAGGGAAGCGTCAGACAAAAAGTTGTGTCAATGTCTCACTTGGAGAAGTGAAATTGGAAAGAAGGTGGCCACAAAATTTTCTTCATAGGGAAGAGAATTTGGATTCTTACTGCTTCCTAGAAGTCAAATTGTATCACAAATAGTAAACATGTCAACATCAACATCTACACAATCATGACCTTGCTCTGGCTATGCTGCTTAGATGTTTCTCATTCCATCTACCAGAATTATACCTTTTTGTTTCTGTTGTTAAAGGAAGTAGCTAGCAACTGTGTGTTTAAAAGCAGGAGACACTTTACTTTCTCTAAGGCGCTATTCATTTTCACAAATGCTTTAACACACAACAGGTTTTTCCCTAGACAGCAGACTGCAGTTTCTCGGTCTGCTGTGAGCACCTCCCGGGTGTTACAGTGAGTGAAAGAGTCAGTAATGAAAGCAGAAAAGTCATCACGACTGAAGCTTCCTGACATGGCTTTAAATTATATTCATGAATCACAAAAGATAAGAGTTTTAAGGGAATGCATTAAGACTTATTTTTTATCTTTGCCCCTGGGAAATTAAATCCAATATTAGGAAGTAATGGAGAGAGATGGTTACTTTTTCAATCAGAGAGAAATTCAACTGTAAAAACCACGTTTTTTTCACATATCTTCTATATTAAGCTCAACTATGGCTCTGTTGTTTTTGTTTACTTTTGCCAATTTCACTGACAATATCTGTAGCTGTAGGTCTGAGTCCCTAGAATTTTTATTTTGAGGTTGAAATTCCTTCCATTTTCCTTATTCTGAGACAGGTGGCATTCAGAGAAGTTCTACGACAGCTATTATCTATTGGATATAACACACAGATATCCTGCCCTCAGCAGAAATAAAAAGAAGGAAGAAAGGCCAGAGACTGCAGTTTCTATGAAGGGCTGAAAATAATATTCCTATTTTATTGAGACACTAACCAAACCTCACTGCAGATCAGAGGCTGCAGCTGTAAATACCATGTAGATAGTTTGTACTTTCCCCAGTACAACACAAGTAGCAGGATAAAACAAACACTGCTGGCAGCTTTGTTTTAAGAAAATACCGTCAAAATCTTTGAAAGGAATTGCCTAAACCATTAGGGAACAGTTCAGTGTTGTTTAGTGGCTTGCTCCATGTTCATTGAAGATTATGGATAGAAGCCTTTCCCCCAAAACCCATCATTTTGCTCATTTCCTAAGAGACAGACAGTTCTCTAAATATGGTGTACAAGGAAAGGAGGTTGTATTTCGAAGGCAGTTGAAGAGCAGTCTATTATGTTTTGCTTGCTGTTTAATACCTTCAGTGAGAATTAGTACACTGGTAATAAGTGTTCCTTTCTGTAAGCATTACTTAGAAGTTCATGCAGAAATACATGGTTATTTGTCAATGCTGAAGGGACGTCCTCATTTCCATGCATTTATTTATTACAAAATAAAGGTTGATAGATGGAAGATGTAAAAGCTGTTTGTCTAATACCACAGCAAACTCCAGCATAACAGCCCTTACATAATAAAGACATCTATCTTTTATTCACAGAGCAAGGTAACTCCAAGACAGCTACTTCCTATCTTGATCAAGTGCAGCATTTTAGGTGTCTTGCAAGAACAAATCAAAACTAATTCCCCTGGTCCTCAGCTGGGAACAGCTCTTAATTCTGAGGTAAACAAGCACAAGCATTTCTGCTGTCCAACATGCTATTGGTCCTCAACAGCCAACTAGCACACTTTTGCAAGCAAAATGTAGTCTATAGCAAAGGGAAAGCATAAACCACAGGTAAGGTCAAAAAGGCTTCCAGGCCTAAACATACAGCATTAACAATACTTACATTTTCTGTTGTTCCAGTAATTACATGGAGACCATCATATGTTGATTTAATGTACATACCCTAAGAAAAAGACATCATGGGAAAGAATTTTTAAAGTGTTTCACAAACCATCACGATCCAAACATAACTTGCATATCTCTAAAAGAAAAGCCTTTTTTTTTTTTTTTTCTTTTTTCTTTTTCTTTCATTTCTTTGTAAAGATTTGTGGACTTCTAATATATGGCATGAGGAATTTGTCTTTGGATAGGAAAATGCTTTCTGATACACTTCGAGAACAACAGCCCAAATGATTCTGGTCCTAACTAGCAATAGCAAACTAAAACTTTATCATAGTCATCTCCATAAATACTTCCCAGTTTTTAAACTATACTCCTTCAACCACAAATATAACAGCATCTGATTACAAAAAAAAAAACCCAGAATTACAAATTGCCTTAGGATGATCAATACTTCCATTTTGCTTTGGAAGCTACGGAAGACTTTAAAAAGACCTGGAGTGTCTGGTAGACAATGCCGCAAACATAACTTTCAAACTGATAACTAATGTTCTGAAGTGTGCCTGCAAAATGGCTCTAAGACTTTCTGATAGCCTCACTCATCTCAGTGAACATGTCAGCTATTAAACTCAATGATGAAAACTTAAACATCAACTTCTTTAGCTACTCCACTTCTTTCAAAAATAAATAGAAAAGGAGGGATAGCTTATGAACAGAAGTTCTTGCATGTGTAGTCTAAAACAGTGTGTCAGTCTTCTCATCAAGTCATAATTCAAGCATTTTAACAGCATCCACTAAGTGAGAGAAGGAAAAAGGAAAGATAATTGGCATACACTGAGCACTCAGCAACTTTTGAGGACTCTCCCCCAAACAGTTCATAGTAAGCAGGTAAACATTATCTCCATAAACTACTTTTCTCCTTTTAATAAGAGTGCTACAAAGTCTGTTCCTAGCTGAAGAAACAGGGTGCACTCACTGGTGATTAAATATGGTAAAGAGGCAAAGAAGACCTATCAAGTTGGACTAATCTACTCTCGGACCAGAACTCAGACATTTTGGCAGAGGGGACAAGGAAGTACCTCCCATTTAAAGTGGATGATATCCCCAGTAAAAAAAAAAAAAAAAAAGACTGAGTTTCTCAGGACAGGGGGCTCAAAACTAAACTCTATTTTACTCTGCACAATATGTAGCAAATGGTATCAAATCTAGCTGTCATGTTGGGCTGTCACAGCTAGAAGAGAACAAAGCAAGAATAGGCTTGTTACTAGACAGATAGGAAGCCTCTAGCATCATTCTTCAACTTGCAGCTCCTCTATGACCTTCAGCAATTTTTTCATTGTTTGGTTCCATGCATGTCATTTCCTGCTTAAGTCAGTTATCTC
Organism: Podargus strigoides; assembly: GCA_028020825.1. NCBI lineage: Eukaryota > Metazoa > Chordata > Aves > Caprimulgiformes > Podargidae > Podargus > Podargus strigoides. The sequence goes on along the minus strand of CM051641.1, from coordinate 2,959,808 downwards.
AAATATACAAGGTCAATTTCTTACACATTTACCCTCACAACACCCCTGTGAGGTAGGGAAACACTAACATAAACACATTTTACAGACGGGGTAATGAGCCACGTGAGAGGCTGAGATAGGTTAGCTGTTATTTGGTACTCGTTCCTATCCAAACCCAACAAAAACTAGGGCCTAAATCCCTCTCAGGATCTGGATCTACATGATTTGACCATACACTCTCTGACATGGCAAGAGTTGAAATCATGGTGACTTCACGGTGACAGGAACTATGAGTTAGGTCTCCACACAGAGGAATTTCTGAAGAAAGTCATGTCTGCTTTTATTGACAGCAAGTTACTGCTTTCAACTTAAAACATCAGGGTAAAAGCAGAAGATAAAATCTCACACTTAACAGTTGCACAGTGTCTAGTTTTGTGCAAAGCACTATTCCGAAGAACAGCAAGGTTAAGCAAGTATGCTATTGTAGTAGAGTGCAATTCACATCTAATCTAGTCTTTTCTAGAAATTTGAAAGACTTCGAAGAAGCAAAAGAGGAGAAATTATTTTTGCAGAATATTTTTAAAGGATAAGATCAAGATTGTGCACACATTGGGAGAGGAAGAGGGATGTTGAAAAAAAAAATTTTTTATTCCACACATGCAAAATTAATAAATGTTATACATTAATTTTGTAAAAGCCAACATAATTATGTTTACAAAGTAGCTTTTAAATGGGGACAGGTAACACTTTGCAACAGAAAGACGAGCTGCTCTTTCACCCATGTTCCTCCATGCCTTAAGTGAACAATATATGGGAAATGGTACAGAGAAGACAGTTTCTGGCTTATTGTTTGATCTGGCATGGAAATAAGAATACTATAGACATTTACAAGTTTTCCCCTCTCTGCCTCCTTGTGGATGCACAACACCAACACTACTTTTAGTGATCAAGAATATAGGGGAGATTAGTGTGTGTGCTGTTCATTTGTACTGAAGCAAACTGGTAAATACACATCTTAGGTACCCAAAGATAATGCCATGCTCCCTAAGTATTTACAACAATCAGTTAGGTCAAATAAAAGGAAAGATAATTCAGTTAATATGATTAAAATTACCATACGGTAAACACCCTAAAAATCAAGAACAAATGTATGCCTAGACTAAAGATCAGGTAACTCATGCCTAATTACATCACAGATTGTCCTTCCTGATCAGTTATGGGTAGAAGTCTAATTTCAAACTATACATTCTATCTTGGTGCAAAATATTTTTCTGTTAAGGGTTAGAAAAGAGGGCTTGTACTTTTTTTACTTTTTTTCTTTCTTTTCTTTCTATTTTTTAAAGAATGAAAACAGAAGCAGATATATTTTTAACATTTTATGCAATGCTGTATGAAAAAGAAAAGAAGATACTGGTTCCCTTTTGTCAAATACATAACTGAATTTTTACTTTTTCACTGTGACATCATCTTAATGGAGTCCCCTAAAGTTGCATGTGCCTCTTTAACCCCAAATAGTTCTTAGAACCCTGTTCATAATTTTTTCCCAGTTCCTCCAATATTTCAAGCCAAATAACTCAGGATAAATAGTAGCAGTAGTATACTGGATTCCTGGAAAATACTTTCTAGCTAGGCAGCCAGCAGTGCACTGCTGCCACACTCTACTGTATCTATGACTTTTATTTTATGAGTGCTTTTTCACATGAGAGGCTCATTTTGTGTTTGCTACAGCAGGCAAAGAGGAACCCAGAACAGTCAGTCTCATGTTCTGGTGGATTTACCTTTGTGTTTCTGATACAATTTCAAGTAGCAGCTATTCACCTAGTTCAGATACTCGTATCAGAGTACCTGAATTGACTAGGATTGAAATGATAATACGAACAGGAAAAATTGAAATTCAGGATTAACTCTTCTCACAGTTCTCCTATACTCTGTTCTATACTTAAAAAAAAACCCAAACCAAACAAACATAGAAAGAGACTGTTGAAAACAAAAAAAAATCCCAAGAAAAAGTGGTAGCTATAACTTGGTTAGCTGCTTCTTGTGTAACAAGAGGCATACAGTATATTGTGCTTCTTTACTAAATACACTCATTGTTTTCAGTGAAGCAGTAATATTTTTGTTTCCTGGCAAAAGATACCACCTAAGCTAGTCAGTTTGTCTCTTTCTAGAACATCAATAGGGTAAAAACACACAAAATTAAATTCTGCTTATTGATACAGAAAAACAACTTCCAAGTCCTCAAAAAAGAAAAAAAAAAAGGGATTATTCATGGGAGCATGCTGCTGATTGCAAAGCTGACAACATTCTTCTAAAAAGCTCTGAAATGGATTAATTTTCTAGTCTGACAACTCCCTTTTCACCCTTACTTCACAACCACTGCAGGTTGTATCTCTTCCTGCAGCTGCACTCACTGGAGAACACGTGTATGTAGCCAGTCACATAACCACACCTGGGCAACAGACCAGGGATAGAGGAAAGAAACAAAGAAAGGAAAAAAAAGCAACACCAAAACCCACTCACCCATAATATTGCTTTACCCAGTACACAAGAGTTTTCCCCACATCACACCCTAACAACATTTTCCGCTTGCCAGGTTGTTTAGTTGGTTTTTCTGATAGGTATTAACTAGTTTTAATATCTATAAGACATTGTAAACCCTGTATCAATTACCTTTTCATTCTGTATTAAGGTATTAGTCTGACAATTTAAATTTACCTCTGACTGATACTTACGTTTTCACAAAAAAAAAGGTCAAACACAGTGAAGGAATTATTTGTGCTGCTTAAAACATCCTGATGGTGCTCCAATGTGTTTTAAGTTGTAAAAAATTCAAACATTCTCTCAATTCCAGCTTGTATTTACCATATGATTCTTAGTTTGGTTTCCAAACTTTTTATTCCTTCTCTTCTCCTTTCCTTTTCCTCTCCCTGATCTACTTTAGCTTCTCAGGTATTAAATTTGAGACACATTAGATATTCTGTTTATGCTAGGTGATAAAAAAATCTTCCCAGTTAGCAGCCATCCTTATCCCTTTCCTTCTACTTGAAGTCTTTCCATCTTTATAGAAGATTTTATTCAGTGATCAGTAGAGCCAGCACAGAACTATCATGTGGGTCAGAAATCTAGAAGAAAGTTGACAATAATCCATTTTTCCATCTCCATTGTTGCACAAATCCTGGAAGAAGGTCCAGAAGTTATCAAGCTTCACATTCATTCAAGTGCTCCTGATGCTCAGAGGATATTCACAACTCCAAACTCCACCATAAATTCATAAACTGACACACTTAGCACTCAAAGGACAGTACTGATATGCATCCGCTGTATCTTAATTGAAAGACTTAGTTTAAAAAAACAAACGAACAAAAAGCCCAATAACCCAAAAGCAAAGTTTTCATATGTAGCACCAAAAGCAACCTGACAAAGATGATCTGTTAGTAAGACTGGCATTGTAACAAAGTGAAAGGTATGATATTTATCCTCCCGATGCAAGTATATCATCCTTAGTTCCTGCTCTGGAGAGCTCACAATCTAGAGGACACAGTATGATACAGAGGCAATGGAATAGAGGCATGTAGGTAAAGATTAAGGGGGAAAAAAATGACCATATCAAAATAGCATTGCACCCTTCTAAGACTGGTATACTGCACAGTTGGTATTTACCATTTTTTAAAAAAATACAATAACTTTTATGAAAATAACAAGGTAGTCCTCAGTCAGTATGAAGACCCTGTACAGCAGGTTCACAAATACACATTAAAAGAAAAAACCCTGCCTTAAGAGCTTCCAGTTTAAACAGACAAGACAGACAGAGGGTTTAAAACAGAGGCACAGAGGGAGGAGAGAGATTCTCTATCTGATCAGCAGCCTAGGAGGAACAGACCCACGAAACACATTCTTATTTACAAAAATACTGCTCAACATTTTTTAGTGACTGGGGGTTGACACTACCCTACAGAAAGACTTAAATGAGGGAAAAAAATCCCCAACCCAAACAACAAAAAACAGTCACCAGACAGGAAGAAAAATAAAGAGCTCAGATAAAAATGGACAGAACTCCAAAAAAAGGTGGCAGAGAGAAAGGGAGAAAACATTTCTTCATTACAGCAGAAGACAGGATTTTGAAAGGTTGACTGCAGTGAGCTGGTGGAAGAGATAAAACTACAGGAGAAAGAGAGGAAGGAGAAAATCCATGAAAAGCTGAAATCCTGGAGGACTAGTTTGAAATGGATACAGAGAGAAAAAAGAAAGCCAGTGGAGGAAGGAAAACAAATAGACTAAAACAAAGGATGAGCAATATTTACTCATCCAAATGTTTGTGGCTTTTCCTCATATTTTAATTGCAACTTCCCAAAAGAGTGGAAAGTTAATTTAGTGTATAATTGCTCTAAATACCTTGGCATTCCAAATTTGTCAAAAAACCAAACCAAACCCCAACAACCACCAATTCACAAACCAAAATACTCTCCAAAACTACACCATCTAAACAACTGAAAAAACCTGCTGCAAAGAGCACAGCAATAGCCCCTTCTTATTCAAGCAAATGGAATGAGAATAAAATTGGTCAGAAGTTGCAAAAGCTATTTTGTTAGGCAAAGAATGGTTAACTGTATTCTGATCACCTTTCTATTACCTCCAAGGATTGTGGGAAGAGATATTTTTAGTGATGTAAAATTGCAGAACTATAATTGTTATCAGTGTTGGTTTTTTCTATGCAGTGGGTGTTGGATACTTGAGTAAACAAAGATCAATGGTCAACTCTTGAAAAACAAACACAGGATGGCTGCACCGAGCCTTTAAAAACACCTGATTAAGCATGCAGAGTTCTTGCAATAAAATTCAATAAGCTACTTCTCAGCAGTACTGTAGAGCCCTTGAATAACTTATAAAATATCTTTATATCCCATAGATACCATGAAGCATATTCCAGAATTTGACAGGTTTTGTGCATAAGCCCACGCAAACTTCTTGGTTGAGTTGATCTTAGTAATTTAAATCCCTTCAGACTTCAAGATCCTAGAACAATCTGAACCATTTTTCAGAAGCTGGTATAAATGATGAGAACTTCTTCTTATTTCTTCCTGTTCACTAAACTCTTTGCATACATCGGTCAGCCTTACACAATACTTCCCTGTTGGCCCAGCTGCATGAGAAACCAAACTAGCATGAGAGATCAAACTATTTTCAGACTTGAAAATAAAAAAGGCTAAAAAGTCCTATTTCTTTACACACATACAACTTATTTTTAAAAATGCACTTTCTCATCCTGGATGATGTGTTTGATTAATTGCGTACTTCTTACCAGCCCTTCACTTGGCTTGATGTTTGTAAGTTGGATCACTTCAAGGTGAGCAGACTGGGAAACCAGCGGATCAGAAGAGAGCGAGATAATGTGATCACAGACACCAGAGAGAGTTTTACACTAGGAAGAAAAAAAGAAAAGAAAATGTCACAATAAGCATACTATTGCTAACTATTTGCATATCAACCTATGATTTAAAGTACTGCATCTTTAAAGTACGTATTAAATCACATTGCTGAACCTACAAGGCAGAGGTAATGAAGGAGGAGAGGGAAAGGCCTCAGTCTGCAGCACAGTACAAAAATCATTTTTTTGTGATGACCCCAAACTGACACAGCATGAGACCAGAGAAGAGCAAGAGGCAAATGCTTTTGCATCTGAGTAGAGAGAAAGAGACTGCATGAGCTGCTCCCATGTGGTCTCAGGGTCCAGCGCTTTGCCTCTGAGCTGTGCTCAGGCATGCAGGGAATGCGTGGTGAGCTCCAACCCCCCTCTCTGCCCACATCTTTGCAAAGACATTAAGTGTCCCCAAACCCCACTAATTTCTGTTGAACATGCAGATGTTCAGCACAGATGAAAATCAGGCTCAACACTGATGGGTAACTCCCATTAACTCTCAAGTTTATTCTATGCTAATAAAAAATGCTAATTAACTTTGGACTGAGTTTCTCATGTTCTACTGCTGCCAGGCATGATTTACAATTGCAGGCATGAAGATTACAACAAATAACCACTTCATGATGGGATAATTCTTAAATCTGTTATCCTTGGCAGTCTCTTTGCAGCAAGATAGAAATAGAAAAGTTTTTTAAAAAGGCTGGGACTGTCAAACAGACACTGTGCATCTCCTCATCTCTCACTCCCTGAACATCCTCTTCTCAGAAGCAGGAAAGCTGTGATCTTTTTCCTATCATTTTCTCATATTTCTGTAAGCAAGTGACTTTTGAGAGTTTCAATGTTTTCCATGAAGTCCCCTTTCAAAAACTAAAATGCTTCAGGTTTCCAAATCCATGTTTTGTCAGCAAATTCAGGGATTAGGATATTCTTCTGGTTCCAAAACTGTGGGTACCTCCACAATCAAATAAGAACCAGCTTAAGTGCTCTCAAATTCAAAAGACAAAAGCTAACCAGTTTCTTCAAATGTCTGAAACACAACTGCACACAACTGCTGCACCAACCACTCTGCCAGATTGTAAAGCATATTTCTTAAGGCAAAAAATATCTACAACAATGCTATGGAAAAATAATATGAAGTTGGATATAACCTCCTTGTCAAATCACCATTATAATTCCAAATGCCACAATGGAAATATCTTATGTAAAAAGGAAAGCAAAAAAACTTAAGCAATGAAAGCAAAAAAAAAAAAAAATTCAGTGATAGTGAAATTTTAATCCTGTTACAGACCATTACACTGGGAATTTCACCTCTTTAAATTATTTACAAACAGTTGGAAGTTTAGGTTTGTATACAGATGGCTTATTTATTGAACAATAAATGTTTCAGAATTAATAAACAAATCAGAATCAAATGGAAAATATAACAGAATTTATATTACAAACATGACCTTCTTCCAGTGACAATATTACCTTTGAGCACAGACACGCACACTCCCCTACCCCTTCTGCTTTATCTGCATTTCATGATGCAGAATTATTACTGAAAAAAGGAAGTCAAGAAATACATAAAATTGGGTTAAGAATTCTTTGAGCTTTACCTGAATTAAGAAGAAGTAAAAAAGTGAACTTTATTGCAAAATTGTTTTCCATGGCTTTTTGGATACATAAAGATTGAGTTGACATTTTTAAAAGCTAAAAAAGATATAAAATTCTGTAATAAAAATAAAAGCTTAGATTTTCTTCTCATTTGGGTTTAATGCAATGCTGGCATGTTTTTGTATTTTCATCTCTCTTGTAACTGCACTGACAATTACAGAAAAAATACTTTGCATGTGGATAGCTGAGTGTTCTGTAATTTTGTAAAGTGAAGAAACCTACATTACACATCATTCTCTAGTGATAAAACCTGCATTGTTCATATATCTTTAGATTTGTATTCACTCACTTATTCTTCCTATTAATCTCTTCTAAAACTACTAAATTTATGGGATCCTTAGCTGTTTCAGAGAAACTTCTAAGTACAATGAATAAATATATGATCTTTTTTCCCTTATTCCCAACTGTTGCGTTGCAGAGACATGCCAAAATGCATAGAAAAGGAGTGTTCCTACCACCTAACATACCTTGGTATGCCATTTCAAGTTCATAGACATGGCTCCTCATTCAAAAAAAGTCCTTGGCTGCCTTGACAGAAAATGGGGAAAGGGGCAGGAGCAAGGCAAATCCAGGATGTGGCACTGAACAGAAGCCTAAGATGAGATGCATTAAATAGCTCCCTGGAGCAGCTGCTCTCTGCCTTTCTGTGAGAGAGTCTATACAGTAAGCCTATAGAGATCAACATTCTGATATGGTTATACTGGTTGTAATCCTAAAGCAAGGTGGTGTGAATATTCTGCAAGAGGAGCTCTGGGAACACTGGAGGCCAAAATCATCAAGTTACTATGATAAAAAAAAAAAAAAAATCCGCCATATGTTTCTATGCATTTCTAAAAGATTATTGTCTTTCAGGTCTTGCAGCTTTCTTTCCATTTTAGATATTCATATTGCCATCCAACAGTATGACATTGTGACTACTCTAAGCACAATAAACGAGCTGCAGCAAAGTCCCTAGAGAAGGCCCTACGATTAGAGGATGCTCTTTCAGATTAAGTCTTCGAATTCTATGACCTTTCCAAAATGTAAACACTCATTCAGCATGAGGGGATGCATACATAACTGTCTTTCCAGAAAAGTAATTTTAGGGGCAAAACTCTGCTGCATTATTACAAAATCTTTTCTACTTCACGAGTACCCAGATCTCACCAGGCTGAAGACAAAAGTTGAAGGCAGATAGCACACCGCATAGCAGACTGATATATTCATGTTTCCCAGACTTCCAAGTAATGACTAGTTAACTTGTTTTTAATTAAAAACTGCTCATCCAATTTCAGAATACTCTGCATTTTATTCTGGTTGTGTTGTTCCAGCATAATTTCAAGACCTTAGGAACAAAAATTAATTTTTTTTAGAAGATGAGCCTGGGTTCTGCCCAACCATCCTAAACTTTCAGCTGCTACAAGAAAGTATTAGGCTGTCACTGGAAGCGCATCCAGAGGCTGAAACAGGCATTTTTCCTTGCCTTTACTCTCAGAAACATCTCATTCACTGTTTTTTGGTTGTTTTCTTGTGTGTGTGTGTGTCTGGAGGATAGGAGAAGGAGGAGGAGGGAAATTCAGTCCAAGGAACATATTGGAGCTTGGATGGCTCTGGGACACGTTCATAGGGTACAGCTGTAAGTTCACAACAGAATTTAACCAGTGGCTCTGAATGTAGTTACCATCCAGTTCCTGCCCAGATTACTGCTGTTGACTTCACTGGCCAAGGCTTTTTAGTATATCAATCATCATAAACCAGCACACAGACAAAACAGCCTTTTCACCTGGAGCATGCTTCCTCCCCATTGGGCCTGTTTATGGAAAAATACCTTGGACCTATTCAGTGGATCAGGACATTCCATAGCAAAGATGCTGTCATATGGCACAGAAAGAATGTTAATTCAATGGAGGGAACATGCTATTATTTTTAGAAAGTTCCCAAGTAAAACACCTTTGACTTCTTTATGCTTCTCTTCCTGAAGAGTTCAGACTGTGGCTCATCAGGTTCATTCCATATTCACTCAAGCAACTTCCCTGTCTAAAGTTATGTTTGATGCTACTTTACTTCTAGCTTGACTAAATTTTCCCCAAGCTCCCCAAAATTCACCAGAGCTTTCACCTTGGCAGATGTAAAGCCAGTCTGACAAATTACGTAGATGTAAAAAATACAGGGAGGTTTATTATTACTTTATTATTATTTATTAATAAAAAGTTTAAAAGTATTATTTTATTTGATGGAAAGTAATGGACTGACATAATATTTTGCATGTATGCTACCCAATTACTTTGAGTAGAATAAAAGCACACAAACAGTGCACTTTTGCCACCCATTTTGTTCCAAACAATTTATGAACAAATTTTTCAACATAACTATTCAGCATAAGCTGTACGGTTATTTTAGTTTCACTAAAATCAGATGACAGTACAACTCACCTTTTCTCTCAAATGGTAGTCACCTTTTGTTACTTTGTAAGACTGTATTTCTGTTTATGAAAACATTGTAATGGGATCAGGATCCTCTCTCTTTTGTAACTGTTGATTCCCTACTGCAATGCAGTACTAGCTACAGTAAGACACACAGGAAGATGAGCATCCAATTGCTCCTACAAAAATCAGAAGGCATTAAAAATGCCCGGCCTTTCTCAAGCTGCACTCAGCTTCCAGCGTGCAAGATATGTGAACAAAGGGAAAGGATTTGGCCTGGCCAAAAAAAAACAAAAAACAACCAACCAAGTTACAAAAGATTAACTGACAGAAATCAACAGATGATTACATTTTCTCCTTTTGTCATACAGTCCCTGTTCTCACTATAAGCCTTACAGCAATGAATTTGGTTCTCTTTTGCAGTAACTCATCATTGCACTTCAGTAATAAATTCTCCTCTCTGTTCAGTGACAAACTTGTAGTTGCAGATTGAAGCTACACCATAGTCTTTATGTGCAAAGCCAAATGATCCAAAGGAGGATAGAAAACACCACTACACAGCATCTAGTTGTTTGATAGAAATTCAAGAGGAAACATTTTCTGTCCTTCAGTAGACAACTAGTTTATGCCCCAGAGCATGAAGAATGAAAGATAACACAGTTTCCACCTGTATTTTTGGACTGTAGCATACCAATTTCTAATAGATTTTCCATAATTGCTTCTTCTTTCAGCCAGGGGGATGAAGACCTAAAGGTGACTAAATTAGATTTGCATCTGTTCTGATTCCCTGTGGCTGCTTCAGTTCGTGCTGTGAAGATGACTGTCTCCTGCAGCATGGTGGAAGTACTTAGAGACACGGCCAGCTTCAGAGGCCTCTGCAAGCCATGGATGATCCTTAAGATGCTTATCCATTATCTGTTCAGTTCAGGCAGCTCTAGGGTCACCAAGCATTTCTGGTCAAGCAAACAGACTTGTGTTTGCTCCTGTCCTTAATTTTATCCAGGCTAGTGACCAAGCTTAAATCTATCTTGCTAAGTATTTTCAATATTGAAGCATCCTGGCTTACACACATTCCCAAGGCTGAGGGCAAGAAAAGCACCAGCCTCCCCCATCAACTCTCTCACCTGCATCAGTTGAATGAGGGACAGGATGCCTACAAGACACATGAAGATTCACAGCTAAAAGTAAGAAAAAAATTTAAGTTTAAGCTGTTTTTTAAAAAAGAAAAAAACAGAAAGAGCTCAGTTAGTTACAACTGAGTCCAAGCAACTTGCTACATGAGCATTCAGAATGAGTCTAACTAATTATCTTAAGTCAAACCAAATAATTATTAATTAACTATTAAATAAATATTAATTAATTTTAGTCCAAAACTCATGTTGTACTGTAGAAAATACATCAGTAACTCCACCAGTTTTAGAAGCAATGGGGCCCGGACTTAAATTTGTATATACATGAAGTTTAAACAGTGAACTAAATCTTTTTTTTGATGCAAAAAGAGAGGCTCCTATTACAGTGAAGTTTGCTGGGCCCAATTTGCAACGTATAGACTCTTGAAAGGAAGCAGGTGCTTACTTGCTCTTTTTTTTCTTTAGTAAAACTACCAAAATTACATCTTTGATAATGCATTTTTAGTCAATTATAGTTCTATAACAAATATTCAAATATAGTGGGCAGGAGCGAATTATCATCACTGTGACTTCTGCAAGGATCTTAGAAAAAGGAGAACATTCTGATCCATTACTTGTTCTTTTCTTTTTGAATTTCTTTTTTAATTTAAATAGCTCATCTGTTTTTCAAAAACTTCTGAATATTAATTTCCCTCTGCAACTCTACTTTCTACAGTTTCTTATTTTACATTCTCTTTCTTTATGGAATTTCTTTCTTTAAAAAATTTATTTCTTTCTACGTTCACTTCCTCTATATTTCTTTCTACGTTCACTTCCTCTACATTTCTTTCTACATTCTCTTTTTTTAATGGAATTAACCTAAAAAGAAATTCAGTTAAAACTTATTAATCTGACTGGTACCCAGCTTCTACTTTCTATAATTAGCTCTTCTTGCTTTGCTTTTCACTTTAATACTCTACTGCCTCACATGGATTAATCTGAACTAGATATTTCCATCATATATAGCCTTGAACAGCTGGATGGAATCAATGAATTATTCTTCAGATTTTTAAAGCTCCATTCAGGACTTTCGCAATGATTACCTTATAACTCCCCAAATAAAAAGAACTGATACTCTTTTAAGCTGAGCAGTTTTCCACACATTTTATCATCTCAAGTTAAATCAATATAAAGATTCTAAATATAAACCAGTAAGAGCATACTAATTTCCAGTTTTGAAACAAACACCACACGTATGGCTTATCCTTTCATATTTAGGCCCACTGTATTTTAAAATCTGTTCTTCTGAAGTTAATATTTTTTATTGCTATCTACTTCCACTGCTATTATTTTCTGGTGATATTTACTTTCTGTTTATACTAACAAATTATTACAATTATTATTGTTCAATTATTTATTACATTGCTTACTGGGCAAAAGGTAACTTGGAAAAAATATTGAGAAATTAAGTGGCAGAAATACAAAGCATTTGTCTGTATTCATGAACATTTCAAAAGCATCAACACAGTAATGAGCAAAACCCAACACGTTATTCCTGTGTGGCTTTATGCTTCTTATTCTACAGAAATCATTTCTGTGAACAAATTCACAGCAAAACAAACTTTAAGAAACATAGTCGTCTTCAAAATAATTGTTTCAACACACTTGCCGTTCTAGGGTAGAAAATTAGAGAAGACATTTTTTCCCAGAAACAGTTTGCAACTTCATTTAGAAGAAATAAGTTGAAGTAGATAATTTCTTCTTAAAAGTTCATCAGTTTTGCATAAGACCTTTTTTCGTTTAGATGCATTTTATGTGTTTAGTTGAATAACACAGATTAGTTTACTGCTTAACCTAATATTGTGAGTGACAAAATGCTTTTATATAGAATTTGAAACTTGAATTGCTTGGAGTAAATAAAAATACTTCTTTCTTGAATATAAGCTGAAGCTACATAGCTCTGGGTCCACAGAATACCATTTCTTAAACTATCAGTGATATCTAAAAAGCTAACATCAGAATAAGTTTACTGACATTAAAGCATACTATCTATGGACAAGGTGATTCAGCAGTCTCTCCACATGAACACCCACACCACCATCTCTGAAAGAAAGAGGGCATTCATTTGCTTTTCAAAAGAAATTAATGCCATCAGAATATGATCACATTAACTATTTTTTGGCCCTGCCTAGTTAAAGCAAATCAATCACTCATTTAATAGAATATCTTGCCTTTGGCAAGGGATGTTGCCTACTCCTCCTTTTTAAAGGAAAGCATGAAGACTCAGTGATGGGCTAACTTCGAAAGTGTCCATGTATGCACTTCAGTAGCAACACAGAGTTGTCTCACATCCCCTGCCTGTGCCCACACAGCCTCTTGCTCCCTGATTTGGCACAAAGTGGTCTCAAGTCCAGGGGGAATGGGGCAGCATCCTCACAGGAGATGCGTGCTCGCAGAGCCCCAGCCCCTGAACCGTGGCACATGAGTCTGGGGTAACACTTTGAGCCATGTGAACGATTGAGATGTTCAACCCAGAACACAGGTTCAACCTGAAGTAAATCACTGGACCACCAATCCGTAACGCAGACAAAAATCAACGACTTTGATCCAATGATCTGCTCCTAAGATGGAAAATTGCTTGGTGTCCTAAAGAATAAGAGTACATAACTCATTTATTTTCATTTCTGCAGCTGTAGGGTTTTTTTACATATGTAAGAATGTTGTCTTCAAATTTGATTTCAATCCTTAGTAGGGAAAATACCTTGTAACAAGGATTTTCTTAGGCTAATCGCATGAATTGCTAATTAGTTGTAAGTCAATGCCTTTCACTTTTGTGAGGAACCTTGTTTCCTTGTGTCAGGAAGAGAACTTGGTACGTTAAATCATATAGGGTGAGCCCACAGTTTTGAATTCAATTTCCTCTCTCGGTCACTCCAGCGAACACAGCTATATGTTGGTATCTGACTATTCAAAGGCAGCTGGATGTGATGTTGGCCAGACACTATTTCTGTTACTTCCAGGAGCACACATGGTTTTGCAGATAGGCAAAGTAGTCAGAAAATGGACTTGCAATAATAACTTGGTCTTTGAATTTAAGAAGAGAGAATTTACTTTATCTATAACACCTGTGTACGTCCTCTCCTCCCAATCTTTCCTAGCTCTCCTTACATTTCTCATTCAAGATTCTTTCTATGCCTTTACCAAAATTTACTACTATTCTTTTTATATCAAAGAACTGTGTTTTTAACATTCACCTCTAAATTTCCTAGATGCAGTGTCTATAACAGAAGACTGAAATTCTTAATCCCCCTTTAGAGAATCTTTAATCTATCTTGTACTTGTGCATTCAAATATTGCTATCTCATAAGGTATCTAACATCCTATCAAACATCCTATCATCTTTGACACTGGCATAAAAATACCATGCACTTTCTCAAGATTTTTTTCCCCTCTTTTTTTAATCTACCTGTGAAATTGCTCCTCCCCAGATTGTCTAATGGGCTAAAGCCATGACACCTTTTTCTGCCTTTCAAGGAGAAGGGTTAGAGGACACTATGACTGCTTTCAATTCGAATTCTATCATCAACTTTTTCAGCTGCACTTATAAAATACTTCCTTTCAAATTCAAAATATGATTTCAAATCCCATCTTTTAATTATTCAATCACAGATTTATCTCTTTCCTTGATTGTTTTTGGTCAGTTTTTCACAGAATCACAGAATCACAGAATGTTAGGGATTGGAAGGGACCTTAAAAGATCATCTAGTCCAATCCCCCTGCCAGAGCAGGAATACCTAGATCAGGTCACACAGGAACATGTCCAGGTGGGTTTTGAATGTCTCCAGAGAAGGAGACTCCACAACCTCTCTGGGCAGCCTGTGCCAGTGTTCTGTTACCCTCACTGTGAAGAAATTCTTCCTCACCTTTATGCAGAACCTCCTATGTTCCAGCTTACACCCATTGCCCCTTGTCCTATCATTGGATGTCACTGAGAAGAGCCTGGCTCCATCCTCATGACACTCACCCTTTACATATTTATAAACATTAATGAGGTCACCCCTCAGTCTTCTCTTCTCCAAGCTAAAGAGACCCAGCTCCCTCAGCCTTTCCTCATAAGGGAGATGTTCCACTCCCTTCATCATCTTTGTGGCTCTGCGCTGGACTCTCTCGAGCAGTTCCCTGTCCTTCTTGAACTGGGGGGCCCAGAACTGGACACAATACTCCAGATGTGGCCTCACCAAGGCAGAATAGAGGGGAAGGAGAACCTCTCTTGACCTACTAACCACTCCCTTTCTAATACACCCCAGGATGCCATTGGCCTTCTTGGCCACAAGGACACATTGCTGGCTCATGGTCATCCTGCTGTCCACCAGGACCCCCAGGTCCCTTTCCCCTACACTGCTCTCCAGCAGGTCAGCTCCCAACCTGTACTGGTACATGGGGTTGTTCTTCCCCAGATGCAAAACTCTACACTTGCCCTTGTTGAATTTCATTAAGTTTTTTCCCGCCCAACTCTCCAGCCTATCAAGGTCTCGTTGAATGGCAGCACAACCCTCTGGTGTGTCAGCCATTCCTCCTAGTTTCGTGTCATCAGCAAACTTGCTGAGGATACATTCTGTACCCTCATCCAAGTCGTTGATGAAGATATTAAATTATATAATAATTATATTATTAAATTATATAATAATTATATTATTAAATATGAAGATATTTTGCCCCGTGAAATCCCATCTATCAGATGAAATGCAATAAAAATGATCCAAGTTACGTGTAATACATATAGTCATTCTTAATTCTAGGCTTCAGTGAAGCACTCAACACTGTTCATGTTTCCTTGCAAGCTTGAGCACTAATTGTAGAAGCTCATTAAGCTCTTCACAATAATAAATATGTCCACCTATCACCACAATGAAGTTATTGTGGATAAAAGAAATAAGCCCACGGGAGTCTAAATGATGTAAGATAACTTTTGAAACTTGTCTCGAATTTGTACACTCACATATGTTTAATAAATCCCTCTGCTTCCTCAAAATTTTCTGTTGAAGACTACATTAACTGATGCTTCATCAGCTCTAAACACTGCCAGATCCCTTTACAATCCTTTTCACTAATTCGTAAAAGATATATACTGTATATAGCAGATGTCAGAACTCTTGGTTCTTACAGCAGAAAACAAGCATGTATTGAAAACCAGGCTATATATAATGATTTCAAAATCACAGCACTTCAACTTTTGCCAAGATTATGCCATTAAAAACTTCATTACTTAAATACTTGCAGAGATCAGCCTGGCAAAGATGATGATGTCAGCCTCACTAAAACTGCTAAATCTTTGTGTCCCACTGGGGAAATACGTCAGTGAAACTTAAAAATACAAGGAGATGTTTTATTCCACATGACTGTGAAATCAAAGTATCAAAAACTTACAGATTTCAGCTTGCCAAGAATTTGGTATGAAGAAAAAAAAAAAAAAAAAAAAAAAAAAGTAGCAAAGTTTAGGGAAGCTCACCTTTCAAAATAAAGAAATGCAGTATTTTCTTGCTTAAGCTCCAGTAATAAGCAAAGCAAGATATCAAAACCTACCTAAATGTGAAATACAGTGAACAAATTAAAACAATTTATTACTCACTCTTAGGAAGAGTATCTTCATATCTAACTTTCAGAAACAAACTTTGGGTTAACTTAATAACTTAACTAAACTACAGCCACAACATGAAATGCAATTTTATATCTAAAACTTAGGTGCAGTTCTCAGACCGTTTACTCAAGCTTTTGACTCCCCATCCACCAAAGTATGAGCCTTTCAAACTCATCCTGTGTTGTGATGCCCTGATGACTTTCATCTGCTTTATTTATTATCAATAGCACTACAGATTGCAGGAACAGACTGCTATATTTATGCTGAGAATTCAAAAGAAAAGAATTGCACTAATTTTCCTATCACTAGGCTAGCTCCCTGCTCCTATGAGGAATAAAGCTGTATAAATTAAGCTATATCAGTAATATAAATGTATATGATTTCAGAGAAGCCTAGCAACCAGTTGTCTCAAAAAAACCCCCATCATTTTTCAAAATCATTCTTCTGACCATGGTTTACAAATAACAGATGGGCCTGAGCCAGACAGACACAAGCCCTTGCAAAATTCCCAGCTTTGCATATGCCAAGTTCACCTTCCATAACATCATTACCTATTCACAAGCAGTTCTATACATTCACTCAGTCACACCCAGACCAGTTCATTACCACACTGGCACTGCATAGAAAAAGCACAAAGCACACATATCTATAATTTTATTTATTCTATACAAATATATTTATTAACAGAAATCTGAACACTACTCACCACATGAAGAATTTTGTTCTCCGTTTCATATACTGTGCAATCCTGAAAAAGTAATGCAGAAAAGGCAGGTTAAATTGATCCAATCATTCACCCTTCACAGATTTATCCTCAAAAATAATTAAACTGAATTATAAAGTCTTTAGGATGAAACAAAATATTTCAAAGTCTCGAATGGAAATATTCATGTAACCAAAGTGTGAAGCCACCACAGAAAGAAAATACAGGTCAAAGTTTATATCTATTCACTAGCTCTTGTTGCTTCCTTCCTTGAGACAAATAATGATCTTTCTCCTCTTTACATCTTTTGGCACATATCACGTAGTCACATGTATGCCAGACAAGTGGCTTTAACCAGCAGTCCCTGACCATGGACAAAAATGACCCGCTTCTAGTGGTAACACTGAAAAACAGAAGAACCAGGTCTTAACTAACTGAGAAAGAAAACTAAGCTGAACAATTCCTGCTAAGCTGAGTTGAACTGACATCTCTTCTTTGGCAGGGTGTGCAGACAAGGATAACCCTGGGAGGAGAAACTGGTTGGTTGTAACACTCCACGCAATGGGAGGAAAGACAAACGTGGAATACAAAATGCATGGGAAACTTGAGTCGGACCATCTTATTACATACAGCCTGCTGGGGACTACGTGCACATTGTTGTCACCATACATAGCATGTGAGGGAGTTTCTGTAAGAAAGACTAACAGATGGGAGGCTGGGGGCTGTAGAAGTTTTTCTGACAGGCCAAAATCTCAGTGGATACAGAGAAATGGAATTAGTAAGGCAGAGAGCACATTAAATACAACAAACATTGGTGAAAGAACCACTCTTTCCCAAGTTCATCAGATGCTGTAGCTTTACAGTAATTAGCACAAGCTCTGTCTAGAGCAGAAGCTTTACAGCCTACCTAATAACTCACAGGAAAAAATGTGACTAAGTTTTCACGTTTTAAGTCTCATTTTTAAATCAGTTTATTCAATTAATAAGTCAACTTTATTATATGCAACTGTTTTTAAAAAAATGAACATTTAATCCATGAAATGCCTCCAGTGTTACTCAGGCAAGAAAAGTCAATGTGTTCTTAAGCTTTACATAAAGGAACCTATGCAGAAGCAGCAGGCTGATCAAGAAGTATTTTCCTAATAACAGCTGTTGGCATTCATGAAATATTTGCCAGTAAAGTACAGCTGGAAAGAAAATATAACACATTTCATGATATGCAGACATCAATGAAGTATTTGCAATCTTAATAGCAAAACACACATTCCATTGTATGTAGGAAGGCATGCAACATTTTCAGTCTGGGTACATCGATGTTCTGCATGGCTTCTTATGAATCATTTTGCAAAATTAGCAAGAAAGGATTGCAACATTTAAATTGGGGGGAAACAAAAAAAGTGCTTTTGTGCAGACAATTATTTTGTTGCTAATAGGAGGATTTTACTATAAGTTTAAACATCCAGCTTAAAGAGGATGTTGTCTGAGAAGTCTTAATACTAAGGGAAGAAGGATTTTGGGTTCTTAAAGGCTGCAAAGGTTTATTGCAACCAAAAAACCCAGTGAATAACAGAGAAAAGCTGCTACATCCTTGAAATGAAACTCTTCCACACAGTCATGAAGGAAGCTAATGAAATACGCTTATTTCTGACAAACCAGGAGTATATATAAAAAATTAAAATATTTCTGAATCTACAAAAGACAGTAAAGCAAGTGGAAAACTTCTCAGCCATCCAGTCTATGTATAGAGGCAGGTGGCCTCACCCTTAGATTCTCTCCTCAACACACAATTCCCTACAAATCCAAGGTCTGGGAAGAGGAATTGCTTCATATTCAGCCAAGTGAAAAATTGACAGTTCAGTAAACCACAAAAGACATTAAAACTAGAGGAGAGCAAATCCAATGCTCAGGTAAAAAAAACCAATTCCAAAATATACTTTTTCCATACATGAATGACATCCAAACTAAACATAATTCAAGCATGAACTCAGGGAAATGTGCAGGAATGCAGAGATCCATGCTGGCATAGCCCAGAGCAGCCCTGAAGTCTAGGATTCAAAGAAATCTAGAAAAGGTCACCAAATTGTAGCAAGCTCATTTTAACTTCCTGCAGCCATCCTTAGAGATGAGGGCTGAGACTACTCCTGAATGATCCCAAGAGCAAAACCTACATGTCACTTTCTTCCATAGTAAACAGTTCATTTCCCCTTAGATTTTTTAAGTCACTCCACTGCTTTGTGCTTTATTTTTAAGCAAGTGCTGAGGATAACTATGCCCAGCCTCTTCAAACATCCTTTAGGTAGAACAATAAGCTGAATGCTTATTACAGGGGGCCTCTACCATTTACAATTATTGCTTTTTCATACCCATTTCATTTCAACTAAAAGAGCTTAAAGCACTTGAGAACTATAAAAAGAGTCACTAACTATGCAATTAGAAATACATTTGTATTCTTAATAGTGTACCACCCCCACTGCTGGAGAACATCTCTTCCTTCCACACTTAAACTACAACCCATATCTTACTCCTGAAAGATCTTCTTAAATATGTTTAACCATAGTATCAAAACATTGCAATTAAGGTAAGAAACAGATAATATGCAAGTTTAACATCAACTTTTCTCTACTTTAGAATAGCACAAATACAGAAAAAAATCTGCAACAAAACTTTACTCCTACAGAAGCTCACAATTTGCTCTTCACTGGGTGAAACGATACTGTGATTACCCTCCAAATGAAATACACAGATACAGCAAGGAGGAGATACTTTACTTTTACCTATTTATTCTCTGAACTTCACACATAT
Source organism: Podargus strigoides (assembly GCA_028020825.1). Taxonomy (NCBI): domain Eukaryota; kingdom Metazoa; phylum Chordata; class Aves; order Caprimulgiformes; family Podargidae; genus Podargus; species Podargus strigoides. The sequence continues at coordinate 2,940,103 of CM051641.1, read as the reverse complement.
ATTCACTGGCAAACTATAACCAAGGCTACATTATATGATCTTGATAGGACAAGGGGCAATGGGTGCAAACTGGAACACAGGAGGTTCAACCTTAACATAAGAAAACACTTCTTTACTGTGAAGGTGACTGAGCACTGGAACAGGCTGCCCAGAGAGGTTGTGGAGTCTCCGTCTCTGGACACATTTAAAACCCGCCTGGACGAGTTCCTGTGTGATCTACTCTAGGATCCTTCTCTAGCAGGGGGGTTGGACTAGATGATCTTTGGAGGTCCCTTCCAACCCCTACCACTCTGTGATTCATCTAACCAATCAAACAAAACTTCAGCTGAAACAGCATAATGTTATCTTCTGAATGCACATTATTTTCTAAAAGACTAATAACACAGATTGCTAATAACGCAACAAAAGCAGTTCTGTGTTAATTTATACTTCCTGAAGATGTAGTCAAACATCAGCCACTAGCAGTTTCAGAGAAGAAAATGGGACAGTGTCATCCGCAAAGAGAAATAAAAGGTGAATATGATGGAACAACTTAATTACTAATATCATAGAATTATAGAATGCATTGGGTTGGAAGGGACTTACAAGGGTCATCTAGTCCAACCCCCCTGCAGTGAGCAGGGACATCTTTACTAGATCAGGTTGCTCAGAGCCCCATCCAGCCTGACCTTGAATGTCACCAGGGATTGGGCCTCCACTACCTCCCTAGGCAACCTGTTGCAGTGATCGACCACCCTCGTATTGAAAAACTTTTTCCTTACATCTAACCTAAATCTAACGTTTTCTAGTTTAAAGCCATTACCCTTCATCTTATTGCTAGCTGCCCTTTGTGAACAGTCCCTCCCCTGCTTTCTTATAGGCACCTTTCAGGTATTGGAAGGTCACTATAAGGTCTCCCTGGAGCCTTCTCTTCTCCAGGCTGAACCACCCCAACTCTCTCAGCCTGTCTTCATAGGAGAGGTGCTCCAGCCCTTTGATTATTTTTGTGGTCCTACTCTGGACATGCTCCAACAGGTCCATGTCCTTCTTATGTTGAGGGCTCCAAAGCTCCAGGTGAGGTCTCACCAGAGCAGAGTAGAGGGGCAGAATCACCTCTCTCCGTCTGCTGGCCACACTTTTGATGCAGCCCAGGATGCGATTGACCCTCTGGGCTGCAGCTGCGCATTGGTGGCTCATGTTCAGCTTTTCGTCCACTACTACACCCAAGTCCTTTTCCTCAGGGCTGCTTTCCAGCACATCATCTAGCCTGTACTGATAACCAAGATTGTCCTGACCCAGGTGCAGGACCCTGCACTTGGTCTTATTGAACCTCATGAGGTTCACCTGGTCCCACTTCTCCAGCTTGTCAAGATCCCTCTGAATGGCATCCCGTCCCTCTGGCACATTGGCTGCACCACCCAGCTTGGTATTGTCAGAGAACTTGCTGAGGGTGCACTCAATCCCACTGTCAATATCATTAATGAATATATTAAACAGCAATGGTCCCAGTACAGACCCCTGAGGGACACCACTTGTCACCATCTTCCATCCAGACATTGAGCCATTCACTACTACCCTCTGGATGCAACCATCCAGCCAATTCCTTATCCACTGAACAGTCCACCCATCAAATCCATATCACTCCAACTTATATCAGATTTTCATGGTTACTTTTTCCAGTTCTGTCTCATCTATCAAAAATGGCAAAAGTGACCTTTGTGGAGGCAGCTGGAACTAGGCTAAAAAAAGGGAAACATTAGGTCTAAAACTGGAAGAAACAGAAAAAAAAAAACACAGTAAAGGAAGAAGATAAGAAGAACAAGAACAAATCACAACAATCAAGGAGAGGTTTCTGGACTTTCAAACCCAGTATAATTTTTACACCTGTTTTTAAGACTAGCGAGACCTATGCTACACTAGAACAGAGGCATCATTGTATTTCTTCTAGAACTTCTGACCTTCATAACCATAATTCTGCATTATTTCTACAAAAATTACATTATTTTTTTTCCTGCAAAGTTCCTATGATAATGTCACAAGTAATAATTACTAAAGACACTTAAACCCACTGAATTAGGCAGCAATGATTGGTGACAACGCTGCAAAATGTATGCATCTCATCCCACCCTGCTCCAAGCACTGCTAGAACAATTCATACATGAGGCAACATACATAAAATACAAATATTTGTGGATTTTATTTTTCAAAAGCAGTGTTCTTGATGCTTGTTATTTTCTTCTCCTCTCACAATTATTGCCTTCTTTTTAAACATTTGTCTTAGTATGTCACAGAAGTGGGGAAAGGGGTCAGCTAATTACACCAGAACTTTTCTTATACTTTGATCCTTTCTTTGCACTCAAGTTGATTTAATCTCAACTAAAATTGTGAAGTAGAAGACCTGCCAACTCATCCTGCTGCTCATATATCCCACAGGGAAAAAATGTTCATGCAGTTCTCCAGTACTATAACTATGGAATAATATTCAGCAGAAAACACTTCTATTTTTGCATATATATGAACTGGTTTACAAGTCCAAGTCAGCAACCTGTCAAATTACCTGTTGTAAATACCCGTCAAACAGTTCTCTTCTCAGGGTTCTTGCAGGCTATAATCTTGAAACATACCATCATTATTACTACTACTATTTTTATTTGTGGTTTTGCCACATATTCCAGGCAACTGCTGCACTGCAGTCTTCTTGGCAGTCTTCAGTTCTCATCATCTCACAGAATCACAGAATGTTAGGGATTGGAAGGGACCTCAAAAGATCATCTAGTCCAATCCCCCTGCCAGAGCAGGAACACCTAGGTCAGGTCACACAGGAACATGTCCAGGCGGGTTTTGAATGTCTCCAGAGAAGGAGACTCCACGCCTCTCTGGGCAGCCTGTGCCAGTGTTCTGTTACCCTCACTGTGAAGTAGTTCTTCCTCATATTTATGCAGAACCTCCTATGTTCCAGCTTGCATCCATTGCCCTTTGTCCTATCATTGGATGTCACTGAGACATGACCTAACTTCAGGATAAAGTTACACTAGCTCAGAAAATAAAATATATACACACAAATAGTTAAGGAATACAAAAAGGGAGAATTGCAGAAATACGCTTATTACTTCTTTCAGCAACATTTCAGCATCCTTATATGATCCATTTCAGTAATCCTTAGATCAGAATGCTCAAGAGAGGGCAACTGTATTTTCTTGTTCAGCAGAATGCTTTAGTTGCTTTTGTATATTTAGTCATTCTTATTTATTTTTCCCTCCAAGGTAAGGAAATTTCCTAGGCAGAACTGATACTGAAGCAGGTTACATGATTGTGAAGAAGCAAAGAAAGATCTCCTGATTCTTGGGTAATATGTTAGCCCAAAAATGTCCTTTGTCAATTCATACGATAGTAGTATTGCTCAAAAGCAGGCTGTGTGGTGCTACAGAGGTAGTCAACTCGAGCAACTTGCAAAGAACAACTTTTGTTCTCCAGACAGCATTCAAGCTGCTTCTGGTAGAGCCTCTTCATTGGTTTTTCCATTTTTTTTCCTCTGCAGACCAACTGAATTTACATGAAGGCAATTTAGATGTGTATGTTTGTGTATATTGCACTCTTTTTACCAGTATTCTGCCGACAAAATGTAGGCAAGGTTAGGAACAATATTTTAAAAGCAGTAGTGAAATTGTCTGGGAAATGCATCTTTCATGAGCAATCCCACACATCTTCCATGTCTAGAGGATGTTTCATGTTTCATGTTTCAAGAGGGCAACAGCTAGATTTTTGTACTGCTTAAAAACAGATGTATGATAGAATTGCTGTCACCATTATTTTGAAGTCATGCAAATTGTTTTAAACTATGTAACTCCAGTTCTCTATTTGTAACAAAAATAATGAATTACATGATTGCTAAAAGAGGGTTCAGACTCTCATGCATTGCTAAACCTTTGGCATAAAATCTCTTGAGCAATGTAGTCATTGGTGGGAACTAAGCCAAGCCATCCTTTAAATCCCTTTGCTTCTCAAATTGATTAAAACTGTAACTGAATCCTTTAATACCAGTATATGTCAAATGGATGGTCTGTTGGTCTTGCTACTTAGCAACAATAAAAAATAATTAACTTGAGAATGCTCAGATCCTGACTCCTAGTCCCTTCCACCTCAGCACTGCACCATCAAAAATAAGGAGCCCGCTCTGAGCCTGTTCAAGTGTCACTAGCTCTAGGGAATTTATACCATTGGCTCTAGAAAGGCTCATTTGGTTTGAATTCTGCCCAATTCAGCTCTGGCAAGATATTCACGAGACTGAGGTTTGCTGGAGTCATCACTGAAGGTTCTCACCAACAATGACAACAAAGTCCAAAGTTTCTCCAACACATGAAGAGGGCACAAGTTTTCTAGCTTTCATAGTGCCTTCATTTATTATTAACCTTCATTGCTTTTCCTGGGCCAAGATAGTGTTTTCCAAATCGGTACAAGGGTATGACAAGTTGAGTTAATTTAGCTTTTTGCTACTTAGAAAATGCATGGAAAACACATCTAATATAGCTGATGGCAGGATAAAACAACAGCTTCAAAACAATAAACTTCATGAATATAATAGAGGGTATGGCAAAATGCTGTGTTCTGTAGAGCATGACAATCGGAAAACTGAAGGATATTAGGGAACGCTTCTCAAACCGTGCTTTACAGGTATGTCTGGGTAACTTCTGGAATAATAAAATACAAATTGGCAGACATACAAGCCTCTCTCCTCCAACTCCCCTCCATAAAACCAAGAAACAAAAACCTCTTAAATACCCTCAAATCTACCAAAGCTGGCAACCAGGTAACATTCTCTTTTGGCAACAGGCAAAGAAATAAGAGCATGACACATGCAGAGGTTTCCTGAGATGCTTTACCACATCTTTGACTTTAAGAGGTCTAGCAGGACTTTGGGTACAAAAGGTGTGGGCCTTGGTGATACTGACAATTACAAATGTTTGGAACAGAAAGAGGGGAAGAGGAAATACCTTTTTCCCATCTCACTACCTAAAATGCAACAGCAAGCTTCTCAAGCTATGCAACAATCCAGTGCTTGCATAGGTAATCTTTGGATGCTGACATACAAAATGAATTTTACAAATGAGTCTCCTGTCATGGCTCTTCCTCCTCCTTCTGACTGCCACAGTCCCAGGGAGCAATATCCTCAACTCTCCCCTTTTCTGTAACCTCTTCCCTATTGCTCAGCAGCCTCCTAAAATCATGCTGCTTTAATTATCATCTCTGTGTGGATGAGTCACAGATCCCTCGTTCCTTCTGTTCGCATTCGCAGTTCAGAATCTCCTTCTGGATATTTGCCACCAGCCCTAACGCAGTATGATGAAAAGCTGCAAGCACGTTTCTTCCCAAACCCTCTCTGCTCCCCCCTCCCTTCCCTATCTCTGTCAACAACTCCACCACCTTATGTCCCACAAGCTCACAACCTGGGTGCCATTTTCAACTCATCTTTGCTTCCCACACAGATCCTGTCGATTTTCTTCCCACTGCTGCTCAGAAATTTTTGCTTTCTTTCCCACTTATGCTACAATTATTCAGTCCCTGCAGTTTCTTGCCACTGGGTCTATGGCATCCTCACTCTATTATTATTCCCTGCCCCTCCACACTAAAGCCAGAGCTCATCTGTATCTGCACCAACCCACTCTGTCCTCTCCCCTCATAAACACGCATAAGAATCGAAGGAGACAGGAGAAAACAGAATGGTGAGCACATGCCATTTAGGATACTAAGGGAAGAGGAAAAAAAAAATAAAAATCTCTATTGTGAAAAATATAATGCAAGCTATTAAATGAATGCTACATAAAAGGCCATTTCCTATGCAACCTACACAAGTGCTTCTAAAAGTCTGGAGCCTTTCCCTGAATATTTAATGAATCTGCACTTCTCCAAGTTCATAACCCTTGTGTAGAAACCAATAGCAATTACCCAGCTTACTGAGTACAAAAGAATTGCCTCAATTTTATTTAAACAATCTGTGTGGAGTGGCACCTATCACCATAGTAACAGAATACTTCACGTAAAAATTTAATACAACTTACATAAATCACCCACAAATCAAGCAACTACTGGGAAAAACTGCTCACTGGATTAAGAGAGATGCAATGTGTATGCTAAGCTCTTCTATCTTCCTGAAGTCATTTTCCATTTCCAATTACTTCTACCCTCCTTTCTGTAAAAGGCATCATCTTGCTTTCCTTCGGGATCTGGTCATGTATTTGTTCTTAATTTGCATACAGAGAGTAACACATCCTGCTATGCCATTTCTAAAATGAGCTGGTATACTATCAGATCAGAAACCATAGCAAGTATTTTAGCACCAACTAAAAATCACACTGATGCTTGCTCATATATCCTGCTAGAATCTAAGTGCTTACGTGGTCCAAATTGAATTTCAGCTCTTAGGGCGATTTCTGTATGCAGCAACACTCTTGGCAGGTAAAAATCAAATTCCCTGAAACTAGCAACAGATGAGAGATTGAGAATGAGGCAAAAATGTTTCACTCAAAGGAGAAAAAGTCAAAATACCCTTTTGTCCACAACTCTAGTTCAGAAAAATAAGTGCCATGCATTCAATACCAAATCTTTTATTACTGTCTTACAAACTCTGTTTTGCATGTCAATGTGTTGTGCAGTTCTTAAGTTTTCAGTGTCACTTCCAATACCACTTAGAGGTAAACAACTTCTTAATTTTACACTTCGGCTTCTCCTCTAATACCTTCAAGAAAAAGAAAAATATTTCATGTTTCATATAGTGCCTAGGTGGTTATTCTGCCAACAAAGGAAATAAAATTAGTCGAACTCGAGAAAAAATGACAATATTTAGGTAGACGGCATTTCAAGGCTCAGCTATGATTTGAATGTTTCACATTGGATCATCTGAAATTCTTGACACAGTTTTAATGGATTTAAGAAAACACACACATACCTCACATCAGATTCCCAAAATAAAGTCTGATCCTACACTTCTTCATGCTTAAGGCTTCTACTAGCTACGTAGCAACACACAGCTACTGTAATTCACTATGCTGAAGCGAAATCTTGCTTTGCTGCACCTGGTTACATAGACTGTACTGTCTCTGGAAAGGGACATCAGTTTCCAAATTAGAAGAAATGCAGTCTCAGTCTTTACTTCTACTGATACGACCAACATAATCTTAATCCATCATCATTAAACTTAGCATTTATAAATAATTACATAGGAAGTATGGCATATCCTCTGTCTGCCTCTACTCAAATGGAAACTGTGATGCCACTCAACATGCACTGACATAGTGCCCACAACAGTCAGTCAAAGAAAAAAAGGTTTTATTTAAAGGAAACATATGAGATACTAAAACATGTTTCTCCCCTCTGTCTACACTTTATCTCAGTTTCCATGGGTGCATGAATTAACCCAACAGTCCCTGACTCTCTCACTGTCACCTCGACCCACGCAGGCTCCTTTTCTTGGAAGAATTTAACAGCTGCACTGGTTTACTAGCACATGCCCCATAAAAAAGACTACTCTTATTTTCTATAAATTATTCTGCATTTCATCTTTCTCCATGTTCAGAGGCTGTCAATCATTAATCTTGAAGAAAACAATCAAACAGAAAAAACAAATAAGCCAACACCAACCTATTTTCGCTTTCTTGTCACTAAGTGTTTAGGTACGCAGCAATCTTTTGGGGGTTTTTTTGGTTTTTTGGTTTTTTTTTCTTCTTCCACCCACAAGGAAAAGAAACTACTTTCTCTAAGAATGGAAAAGAAATCACAGCTAACAAATTGACAGGACGTTACAGTGTGGGTTTTTATTAGAGCATCCAGTGGCTTCATAAGCTACTTCAAAAATGTAACATTACAGATTACACAAGTTTAGGACAAAAAAAACCCTCTTTACGGCACATATCTCAATGACAACTAATGAGGCATCAAATTATTTCTAGTAGTGCTTCATATCCCCATAGACTATTATTGATGTTTTAATCTTTGAGCTATTCTATGCCTAATCCCATTTCAAAAAGAAATCCAAAACTTAAATCAAAAGACAACAATGTATCTACAAGTAAGCCATTTCAAGGGGAAAATAAAAAAAAAGAAGTATAATAGCTGAAAAACTATCAGAATCAGTAAAGGGCAATGTTAAGCACTTTAGGCACTTTTCACATTACATTGAATTACATCTTAAATTTTCCATAAAAGTGTGCTATAGAGCAATAAGCTGCTTTACACTGAAAAAGAGAAAAACATTATTAAAGAGCATAAACTGAAACTACTTTGATACAGCTTCTTGTAAACAAAAAACAGTTTCATATTTCCAACAATCCTTTAAATTCTATTTTACCTTATACATTATACATTGACTTCTAAATGAGAAGAAAACAACTGCACAGGGTAATACCTGTCCTGAAACACCACTACTTCTGAGCACTGCTTTCAACCTTATGCAACAGAAAATCTTGCGTAAGAGCAGTACTTGAAGGATACAAGGTGCATCTAAATTTCTGTCAGTGTTACTTGCAATGAGTCGTAACACTCTCGTATGAATTTGGATTCCAAGCAGTACAGGCAAATATTGACTGGGCATTCTTTTCAAGGGGGGCTTTTTTGTTCTGTTTTTAACTTCTGACCACATCTATTTAGCTACCCACTTGTACGCTTACCCTCCTACTCATACACTTATCAGAACTGGGGCATTTTGTGTAAACAGCGTACTACGCACATATATTTTTTAAATTCCAAGAATGCAGCCTCCTCACCATGAAGTATTTTTATTAAAAAAAGGGGAAAGGGAACGGATTATTACCACGGTAGGCTAACAAAGATTATCCTGCAAGTATTTGATTTGAAGTAGAAGGAATAATGTTCAAAATTTAAATGAAAAACTTTAAAATTTAATACATAACTGTTTCCAAACAAACACATGTTGCTTTGAAAATTGCAACAATCTGGAAGTGCAAAGCAGCTTTAATGAAGAACTGCTCCAACATTCACACCACTTAACTATTAAAGCCAGTTTATTAGCTAAAAATTCCTGAGGTAATTAGATACTTGGTATGACCTAAAATTCAAAATTTTAAAGCTCTATTCAAGCAAGTCCTTAAAGTCCTTAATAACTCCGACTTACAAACAAAAGTAAGGAATTGTGATAGAAAAGATTATATGAGAGATACTTCATAATAATAGTAATAAGGACATTAATTATTCACCCCTATTCACGTATTTGATATTGCCCTAACAAAATGAATAAAATCATTGTATATTATTATATTTGGTTTCTGAGTCAGGGCAGAGCGGCTAAGAAAGTAAATTCCCTTTTTATCCTTTAAACTGGAAAACAAGCCTGCTCTTAGTTTCCCAGTGAGACTTCATATTTGAAACATTCGTCACTTAAGTTACAGCCATTTGATCATTAAAAAAACCCTCAATTTCATATAAAAATAGTGCATTACTCGAGAAATAATTTGTGGCCCTTTTCAATATCTTTTAACTGAAAGAAGCAATGGCTAGAAGTCCAACAAAGATTACCCCTCTAGCATTAGAAGTGAGTCCATCAGGGCAAGGAGTATATGGACACCTACTTTTTCAAATCTCAAGCACCTTTAAATGGGGAATAATCTCCAAACCACTCAGCTGAGGCAGTGCACAGGGCACTTCTGTATGTGCTTTGTATCAGGGTTTTTAGTTCAAAATCCCAGGTGCCTATAGGTCAAGACAGAGTTTTTGTGGATGGTTGTCTTGGTCGTTCCTAGCTATCTTCCACCCTGGCTACCACCTCCCAAATTGCATCACTCAGATTCTGACCTTGTGTCATCCAAAACCTGAGTTTACCTCCAAATGTTGCTGTGAGACAGAAGATGTCAGAAGTTTGTTTTGTGACAACAGTGCAAGCCAGGTCCACATCAGCCAAGTGACTGTTCTCCATCTCCATCCCTGTTACACAGAATTGCTTCCATCGCATAGTCCCTCTTCAAAAAGGTGTTTAAGGCAGAGAAGTAATTGCAGTGAAGCTTTTATAAAGGAGTATTTACAGGCCTACAGCTATGCTGCTGCTGGGGCATCTTGCTAAATTAATCCCACAGGACATTAAAGCTGAGAGATAAACACCAGTGGTTTTAAGACTAAATAAACACAGCAAATCATTGTGAAAGCTGATTAAATAAAAAAAAACGCACAACAAGAGCACTACTAATGATCACTACTAAACAGCAATAATAAGAACTATAGTGTTCAGCAGTAAAGTTTTCTTTAAGTGTCTGATAACTTAAAGTCAATATAAAATTAGACTTTCCAGACATTCCCAAGATTTCCAGGGTTTTAATTCTGAAGAAAGCTTCTTTACTGAAACCCTAATGAATTCCTGAGGAATAAGAGCATTGAGAATGATAACAAAAGCTACCTACAGATTGCCTAAGAAAGCAATAAATCTTCTATTCCTTAATTACCATTATAGCTACTGCTACCTTTCCAAAGCAAAAGAAGCACACTTAAAGGGAAAAACACAACCCAAAACAATCTCATCCCCTGCCCCCAAACCTGTACACCTGTGTCCCTTTGACACCCATCTTGTACCACCAAGTAAGAACAGGCCTTTTTTACTTATTACAGTGCAAACAGAAAGTACAAATAATGCTCAGAGTTCGATTCCTATGGAGATGCTCTTGACAGGCAGACAGGTGTAGGAGAGAGAGGCAGAATGTGCCAGGGAATGGTAGCAAAAAATCACAATAGTCTCATGAATTTGTTTGTTGTTTAAATATTTTATTTTTTTTTTTATTTTCTCCAGTGTTCTGCTGCAAGGGAAGACTTGATTCTAAAATTGAAATAAGAAGGCAAGCCCTGAATTAAATAAGCCATCAGCAAGGACAGTATTAAGAGTGAAAACCTGCAGGAAGTGCCTATGAAACAATATCCTAAAGTCCTAATGGGGAAAAAAAAACCCTAAGCCAAAATAAAACAGCTGCACAGGAGCTGATGATTAGTGTAAATGCAATGCAGGTTACATTAATAACTTGCAGTGCTCTGGGGGACCTGCTTTCACTGGCTTTCACTGCATGGTGGCCCGTTAGTGGGGTCCTAGGCAACGTGCGACACATAGAAAATGAAATTATTAAAATAAAGTATGAGCCATGCTGCATTTTATTCCAAAGTCTGTCTCTAAGTAGGTATTAGAACTCCAACTTTTCTAATTATTTAAAGGTTAAAGCACAAACACTCCACAGATTTTCTCAGACTTCGTACTTAAAAGAGAGCAGTAATTCTTTTTTTTTTTCCTTCATTACCCATTTAGTATTAATTACAAAGGGCGTGGGGGGGGAGAATCCAACCACACTTAATTCTATGAAGAAACACTGACATTACAATTAGCCTCAAAATGTGCAAAATAACTCAAGTAAGCCAGCTAAATTTCAGCTTTTTTTCTTCCATCTTGACTAAAGAATAATTTTGGTTAATAAATCTGAAATACCTGGCTATAACTTAAACAACAGAAATCAGTTTTCAATCCTGCCAGTGCTCAGTTACTGAGGGGAATACTGGAGTTCTATTTTTTAATTGTATGAATGTGTTAAAAGCCAAACAAATCTATAAGAAAATATACAGACTATATATTTTTAAAATAAATCAATAACCTTTATTAAAATCTGTTGTTGACTACTGTTACAAAAACAATTGTAACACTGTCTTCTGTAGCTCTTTCACCCAAAAAAAAAAATTATAATTTACTATAAGTTAGTGAAGCACTATGAAGTACTCCGCATATAGAAGAAAACTGAGAGAGAAAAACACCTGACAAGGTGATACTGAAACATTTCGTTTACAGCCTTAAGAAAGCATAATGAGGATTTTTAGTGTGTTCAGTGATCATATAGAAGAAAAGCTCAGCAAAGGCATTTTGAAATGCTATGTTGGAATGCTTTTATTTTTAGTAGAGATCAAACCACATGTGTTTAGGACTAGTAATGGAAATTTTCACTACCATTCTTCTGACTACAGCCCAATTCAACTTCAGAGTATGCTTAGATTTAAGCACATAAATGCTCCTTATGACTTCAAAGTACGGATTCATGTACTGAACTGCTTGCTTCCTGACTGAAGAATCATGTCAGTTTTGGCAAAGATAAAACCACCTCTCTTCAAAGGTTTTAAATTTGCTCTCATTCACATCGAAAATATACATAGAGAAATACTTACCTACACCAAAGCAAATTAGCAGTATCATGGATAGGGATAAATTTGTGAGAAACTGATATTGAGCTAATTCCTGGGAAATAACTGCAGCAGTTGATAATTTATCCACTTTCTCACTAATAGTGGACATGTGAAAATGGATCAGGTAGCTCTTCCTCTGAATTATAAAAACAGATGGTGATGCACAGCTACTTCTGTGGAAAATGAGCAGTTTGGCCAATGGGAAGGGATGACCTTTGTGCCTCCTTTTCCCAGAGTACCGACCTCTTCTCACAGCTCAATAAGGGCACAACAAGCCACAGGACAACAAATAAAAGCCACACATCATGCAAAAGGAAGTCAAGAAAATGAAGGCCTGGGCTCTTCTTCCACAGCCACCACTGCTGACACCTCCATCCCAGTTCAAGACAGGGTGACAGCAAGATGTCTGGTGGGGAGCATGGGGTGGCTGAAGGATGGGACTGGACGAGCACCCCTTGGCCATTGGAAGCAAACAGGCACTCTCACTCTGTGGCCTGTTGGGAGGGAACAGCCCATACTCCAACATCAAAACCTCCATACATAATTGAGGGGAAATTGTTAATAATAACAATAATATAGAAAAGTGAGAAAATTTCCCAAGCTCAAACACACCAGACTAGCAATACTGCTTCCTCCAACTCAGATGGGCAGTAAACCAAAGTATGACACACACGAAAGGGTCAGAGAAAAATGCATTATTTTTATAAAAGGAAGAGTATCATCATACAAAGTCATGCCAAGAGGCCATAGGAGAAGTTTAGATTTGCTCAGTTTGGAGTGATGCTTCTGAAAACCAGAAAAAGTCTCCTCAGCACTCCTACCTAGCTCGTTCTCTCCCTTTTTCTCCATTCAACCTCTCAAGCGCAAATGCTCCCTTGAACTTCTGCTTGGCAGCAGTGGTCCTTTCCCTCTGCTGTTGCTGTATCACCAGGAGAGTCAACCCTCTCTGGACCCTTTTCCTTCCAGACAATGGGCACTGCTGCACTGCATGGTCAACTGATAGTATATGATGGTACCAAGGCCCTTCACAGTCATCAGTAGCAGACTGGTCTCAGAAATCCAGTCATCAGGGTAAACTATGATGTTTCACTGAATAGAACTACTTAAACTTCCTAGGTTATTTCTTCAGAACTTGGTATCGACATTAGTTTGAACTTGCAGCAAAAGAGACTTTTAGCTTTCAACAGGCAAAGATAGGGACCGACCTAAACTACACAGAGAAGCAACAGAAAGGTGGTAAATGAAGGTTGTTGTCTAGATTGCACTCCAAAATGAAGCCCATTAAGTAAGGCCTTCTTAGTACCTGCTTCTGGATTTCTTGAAGGTAGGATGTACAAAAATGTACACGAAATATTCCAGCCTCACAGAGACATGTGTCATCTTATCAGGTGTCTAGATAATATGAATTGAAAGAGCAGACACCTAAAGTCCAATACATACAGACTTTTTGAACCAGACAGTGAATTAAAACTTAAAGACAAAATATAAGAAATGAAATGAGCAAATTATCAAGTAGATTTCACAAATTTACAGTGATGTTATTAGACTCGAGAAACCAAGATAAATCTTCCTACTGAAATATACAGAGGCATATACACAATACAATCCAAACTAGTAAAACCAGGAAGCAGAATTTTTGTAAAGCATTTACTAAGTACTAACACGACATTTTTGTTAGTCAATGTTAAAGACAGAGTAACACAAAATTGTGTGAAGAAGCTAATGGCCATTTACAATTTAGGAAAAAATAAATTGCTAAGCAGATGGTCTCATACCTGTTGTACTATTGTTGTTAGTTCCAGACAGAGCTGTATGACATTATTTCTTGTTACTGAGTAATCTGTGACAGCAGCAAAAGGTGATCTAAAAAAAAGAAGAAAAAAGTATTGAATGCACTAGCATATAACCACTTGCTTCACTGGTGCACAATGCACTTCATACACATTGTTTCTAGTGACGTTAAAATCACACAGAATACCCAAAATGTACTATTAAATTGTAAAATATAGGATGAATATTCATAGAAAATGTTCATCTTCCCTTGATTTTGCAGTTTTTAAGTTCCTCTTTCAGAAATTCCATTTATGAAAGCATTATTTCTCGCAACCTTCTGGTTTACTTCTGGACTGCCTTTACTGCTCCAGAGAAAGCCCACCTTGCCTTCTGTATTTGTTTAGGAATACTCTCATAAAGGCAATCCGAAGCACCACTTCCACCTGTGATATGAATGGTGTCCAGATGTGAATCAGATCAGAAAAGCATTTGGTGGATTTTTGGGACCTGATCTAACACCTGGTAAAAGTACTGGAGGGACTCAGAAGAAGTAAAATCTTTATCAAAAGGGGAGAACAGCATTTAGAGCCATAGATGCATCAATGCTCAAAAGCAGCTGCAAAGGCTGGAGGCATAACCTAACATACACACGCACTGTGCTACAATCAGAAGTGCTTAGTGAAATGAAAAGTGTAATCCAGCACTGAGACATCACCTACATACATCCTATACCTTAAAACTTCATGTCAGAATGTTTAAACTGCTTGCCTACCTAGAATCTTGCTTGTTTCTAGAGGCACTGCTAGAATGTATTCGGTTAGCGAGGCTGGCAATCAACTGATTTATGTACTACAAGTCTGTGTTAAACTATTAACCCAACCTGGCCTATTTTTAATATGCAAGAAGCAGCAGAACACTAGGCAGGAGTGGTGTTTCCTCCAAGAGAAGTCAAGATTTTGACTTCATCAGTGTTGCAAATGAGGTTTTTACGGGCATTATTAGCATCACAAAGATGCCATTTCTCCCTAATATAACCGATTCAGACATTCAAAAAACAACCAAAAAAAAGGTGGCAAAGAGCCACAAGGATTGTAATGTCTGAATAAACTAACAACAGATCATGCAATGTGCCAAGATCTCTAAAAAATTCTTTAAAGTAAGCTGGATGACTAGCCTCTTCCCCAACTGCTTGCTGTCATCATATCTTAGCGTATACATATGTGTATATACCTTCAAGAGTTTTAGAGCACTGGCTGGTATTATGGCTTCCTCATTTAAGCCAAGTTTCCAGTACAAACTACTCTGCTATAAGCATGTCCAAATGATAACTATAAATTTAGTACTACTGGTTCTTAATAGGTTTCTAAACTTATTTTTCATATGCAGAATGACTGAAATTTCAATGCAGGCAGATGTCCATTAATAAACCCATGTGAATTGCCCTATCTCCACCTGTTTCTTCTAATGCCCTCTTTCTTCTCCAGCGCTTCCAATCCAGCCCTGATGGTTCATAAAATAGCATGAACTTTGAGGTGCATACTCAAGTCAAGCAGCTTTAAGTTGACATAACGCATCATACAACAACATATACTTTCTGCCTGTATTTTCTAGGGTGAAAACCAGTACATTCTTTTCAAAATAAAAGTACAGAATCTGGAAGCTAGGTAGAGTTTAGAAAACATAAAAGCAATGAGACAGTGAGGACTTAGTAGACAGTATGTGGGTAAGTTCAAAAAGGAGCCTTAGAAAAGCTATTTGACACAGACATATGATCACAATTCAAAGTCCAGGTTTTACGTAGTACAGGGCAGCTGTACAGTAGGTACACACAACAGTAGGCCTACCCATAGATACATGCAGAGAGTTTAACTGAAGTTCAGGAGACATTTGAACATATTAAGGGATAAAAGGTAACTGAACTGCTTGGTTATGAACCATAATTGTGTTTTAAAAAGTACATTATCCAAGATGTACAAAAACACAGATAATTTTCCTTTCAAAATTGTAACGGTTGAGGTTCTGAAATCTACCTGAAACCTTGATTTAAAAAGGTCATGTTCATTTATGAACTCACTTTTATTGGAGATGAATGGAATCAAGACAGCAAATAGTATTATTTTACTTTAAGTATGGATGTTAATACAATTTGATCCTCAAATTATGCAACTGGTATCTATTTGACATTTCAAAGCCTCCACCATTTCTCTAAACAAAATTGCATGGGAGGCTTTGGCTTCTAATACTGCATCATCTTCCCTCATACTTTTACAATTTAGTTTGGTTTCACGGTTCATGAGGAAAATAATGACATTTTTACCATCATTGCTCTTAGTGAAGATCATTAGAAATGCCCCAAATAAACTTTGTTGACATTAAAGAACAGGCAAAGGGACTGAGACATTACTCATTTTTGTTACATTGAAGTTTACACACTGAAGATTTACTGAAAACAGCATGTGAAGGAGGCAGCAAGAGTGCCAGCAGGAGGGAGAAGACTACTAAAAATCAATAACTAATATGTAATATTTTGAAATGTGCTTCAAGACTTGGAAGGATAGATAAGGAGACAAGTCCATGTTATATGGACTTTGCTCCTGCAGAAAATGTAAGAGGTCCTCAAGCTGCCTCCTCCATAGGACTCTAGCTTATAAACCAATTCCCTCACATCATTTTCTGCTAATGCCTCTCTGAGGTATTGTTGCAAATTGGACCGGTAAAACTGAAATTCCCTTTCCTCCCTCTCCCCAGTTCAGACCACTTCCCCAGACGCAATCTGCATGCACAACTATACAGCCACAACTGCATAAGCAGCTTGGGAAACGGTAACAACAAAAACCTCTTCAAGCCTCAGTTTCAACAGTGAAAGTCCAGTAAGACTTAGTATAACAGCATACCAGCAGTTTCAACCAAAATATCAACAGAAACTTCATTGTAGGAACACTGATTGGATTTCATAAAAGATACAGTGTGAAACACCAATACAACAAGAAACCCCTCTCCAATAACAACACATCCACTGTTTGTAATTTTTATACAGCACAATAGTGTTGAACACAATAGGCAAAACAATATGTATAGATGCAAATAAAGCCTACATTCACTATAACTTTTCAACTGGCTGCTAAAACAGTTTCCTTCTCAAGGCATTAGAAACACACCAAGCAAAAGGAATTCCTTGTTTAATTAGACCACTTCTCTCTACTTTAAAAAAATTATTTCCTCGGCTTGACTGAGCCATTTCTATCAACTTCCAATGCATAGTCTTCTCTTTCAAAGCCACATCTTTTGCAGTCCCTTGGACCTTCAAGTCTCAGGTACCTCCTATGGCTTCAGTGAAGCAAAGTTCCTGAGAACAACTCCAATTTTCAATGTTTGTGCTGTCCAATCCATTGCTCTAAGTTAAACAAGAACTTAAAAACTTCCTTGGACTGGGGCCATATGTTGCCTCACTTCCTGCGATGACATTGACCTCAGTGTCCTGTTGCCTCACTTCTCTCTCAGACATTTCCAAGACCTTTTTCCACATACGTTTCCCTACTTGTGGAACCTTTTTTAATCAATTTCTCCTGTAATTCATTTATTCTTCCTTCAAAACCTCCCTGTGATTCTCTTCCTTTGCAACACCCACATTAAAATACCTTTGTAGCTTCATAGCACACCTACCAGACTGCATGCACTTTCCATTCATTTCCTCTTAGAGGCCTCTGCTGGTTTCTCCTTGCCATATTTTGTCTACCCCTTCTGCACCTGATATCTTAAGGAAAGGATATTTATGCAATCATATCAACACTTTTGCACAGACATGCAAGATGGTTTTGCCCTTGTTCTCACCTTTACTCCCACCTTCTCCTTTCCAACATTTGAAGCCATTAGCCACTTTCAAACTATTTTCACAAATGGGGCAGGGGAAAGAGAGTAATGGGTTTCAAGGATAAATAATTTCATACGTGTTTTGTGATCATGCAGGCAGCTGGAAAAATGGGAGCCTTTTAATTTTTCCACTATGTGAACCCACATTGTAGGCATCTTATTAGACACCACAGATTCCAGTAAGATGAAGAGCTTTTAAACACCTCATTCACAGAGGAAAAAACCTTAGAATTAATGCTTACTTTTTGTTTTTGTTTTTTTTTAAAAAACATTAAAGTCAGCCAACTTCAAGTCCCTAATCTATAGGACATAAGGTTTCCCTAACACCAGGCATGACAAAGCTACTAGCTGTTTTCACATTTTTTAAATGAGTGTTTGAGATAAATAATAAAATGCCTCTGAAACATAAATTTGTTTATATATGTCTAATGCAGGCTGTAACACACATGCACGTATGTATACACATTTATGAACTAAGACCTAATTATATCTTTAGCAGTTATCATCATCTCTCAGTATGAAAATAAATTATATTATCTAACATTAATTAATCAAACCACCCTGAAGGATTGGTAGAAAAGCCAACTACATCAATACAGCACAGTTAATTCCCTCACAGAATTAAGAAATAATATGATTCAACAGCTACTAATACTCACAACTACTGACTGCACATGAAGGAAAATCCTTACAAAGCAACTTAAAATATATGTATACTGCGAGAGAGATGCATACACTCGGTATTTCTACATTATCAACACTTTCAGTCTCATATGCTTTAGTCTCCTCATCTCTCTTCTTCATGTAACATCACGTTAGGGGAAAATGGTGTATAGAAATAACTATTTTACTTTTAAAAGATACAATTTGGACAAATATAGACTGCTATTAGTAAAAGCATTGCTGCAAAATAGAAGTTAATCGTATTTCACCATTAGATATAGTATTAAGCTATTTTATAACAATAGACATTGTGAGAGGTTTAAAACCAGTATCATAGTTATTTCAGCATCCTAACAAAGGAAAACATCCTCAGGAGTCTGATTATATATAATAGTCAAAAATCCTTAAAAGAGAGAGGTAACCAAATCCATAATATAACTCAGTCTTCAAAGGTAACATATTAAGCTCAAATAAAAATCTGAATGTACAGTATTGTTGCATGTGTATTTGTGCCAAATCTGTCTAAGATTCATAGTTCTAGGCTTTCATGAAACAAGTATTTTATTTGTATTTCTAGTGAAACTGCTTTGTGTAGAATCACGGAGGAATGCAGTAACATTCACATTGGATAAAGGAATTCTTTAAATGAGTGCTCTGTTAAACATTTATTGCTGTTCCAGTAGCATAATATTGTTAAGTACCACAGCATTCTTAGGCAGCACTTACTGACAGGTTTGGCATACCATTCAAAAAAGCATAGAGGGGAAATGCATAAAGGAAACACAAGATTCACAGGTTTAAGACTGAAAACCAATTGATAGAAAGTACATTATTTGTGTGGTGAGTAAATAATCACTAAGTCTGTTTTCTTTTTGTTTGGGTTTTCATTTGTTTTCCCCTACCATCTTGTGTGCAAACCAGATCCACCCTGTAAGGACAAGAAATAACCAAGAACAGCTAACAGGACTGTATGAAGTCTCTTATAAAAGAGGCTCTAAACCAATAACACTTTCTTTGTAAGCAAGAAATTACGGGCTTATAAACATTCAAGCATAATTTTCCCAATGAATGCTTCTCTTTACTTAAAACTACAAAACAGTCACACCATAAACATTACCAAGGCTCATTCACCAAAAACAATGAGACAAAGAAATCCAGCTCAGCACATTTTACCTACAGTGGAAGAAAATGTATGCATTGTGTATGTCACCATGGTGAAAAACAGGAGATCCATTTTTGAGTGGCAAATGTGCTCTCCAACCACAGTGCTTTCATACAAATTGGGCTTAAAGGGCACGCTGAAACTGAACACCTAGAATTGTTCATACATAAAAAAGTGTTTACATCACTGCAGGCTGCACTTCTCTAGACAACAGAGCATCACTAAAAAATAGTTTACACAGTCCATAGTGAGGCTTGGAGGTCCTGTTCTGCTGTCCAGACTTAACCATTGAGGCATTCAAATGTCCTTAACTTTATGCACAGATTTTAGCCTTATTTAATAGGATTTATGTACACATATAAGTGCTTTGCAGAATATTAGCACATTTGAGATCATGCCTAAACGACTTGCCCACCTGGGGTTAGAAGTCGAAGGATTACATCCCACCACTCTATGAATGGCCCTAAAACCAGACCTAGACTTGCCAGAAAGGCCTTTTACTCTGAAATTTTACATTTTATTACTACTGTCAGCAATTTGACCCATATCTTTTATATGACCAACCATTTCTATTTACAGCTGGGCTTTTTATTCATCTCCTTGTTTCATTTTGTTCTTGTATCAAGTATCCAGACAGCAGCGATAAATTAATCAGACCAGCACACATTTGTCAACCTACTAGCTTTTCTCTTGCCACAGAACTGAAAGTCTAGAATACAAAATCTATCCCCACAAGATCTCTTTGTTCCTGCATCTTAGACTTCAGTGTAATTTGCAGCAGCAGTTTAAGTTTTTTATTTCCAAAAGGGGGAGAGTGCTAGGGTGAAAAACAAGGCATACAGCAGGGTTGCTGTGAAAGACATATTGAATCACTGCCCACACAGATGGCCGAGTCAAACAGTACACTAAAAAAATCCACTGTTCCCTGACAAATCCTGTTTCACAACCATTAAAATCTGTGGCACAACAACAGACGCAAAATTTTGTACTATTTCTCTCATGGGAAGTTGAGTATATTTTCTTAAATTCTTAATTGAAAAATAAACTATTGCATTATTTTAGTTGTGTCTTTAATGAAGACTCAATTAAAGCCCTAAGAATAACCATCCCTTCCTCACTTCTAGTCTTTAAATCCACGTTTATAGTGTATACAGATATTGCTACTATTTGCTAAGATACAAAACATTCTTCTTGATGCTGCACAAGAGAAACAGTACGAGGAGTCCTTCCTTCAGATAACATGGCCCAAGCACTACAGAGTAGGCAGAAGCAGGAAGCCCAGAAGCACAACTAAGAAATTTTTCTTGCTTAGTGCAGTCAGCAGGAAATACAGATTTCCAGGGTGGTTGGTTGGCAATGAAGTGTGATGGAGGTGAATGAAGACAACATATCAAACCAAGAGCAACATGGAAGACGGCGCCAGCAGAAGCAAGGGATACAAGCAAGCTGTACGCTGGCAGAGCAAGGAGACAAGATGGGCGTCCTGGTTTGAAGTAGAACAGAACCCATTTTCCTTTCAGTAATTTTACTTTCCAGTTAAGTCTCTTCTAAGACTGCACTTTCTGAGATTAGCAGCATGTTTTTCAGACAGTGTCTGCTTCTAGAAGCAATAATGTTTGATGCTTATAGTTAGTACTGAGCTCACAGTACAATGATGTGCAGAAAGGCTTTTGCTTATACTTATTCCTATAAAAACCAAGGTCACTGCTGAATTTCTTCTGCATCACATCGAAGTGCCGTAAGTGTAAGGGTTCAAAAGGGTCATACCCACAGGGAGGAGCAGACAGGACAGATGACCCAAACTGACCAATGAAGTATTTCATTCCATACACATCAAGCTCAGTATAAAGTTGAGGGATCCTGAGGGTCAAGACTCTCTTCTTCTATGGCCAACATCCTGGGACAACTCTGCCTGTTCTTCTGTCTCTGATCCTGATTTGTGCATTGCTGAATTCAGTTCCATCTGCTGCCAAGTCCAAGACCCCAGCTTGGGATTTTTCCAGTGATGTTCTGCAGCACCAGTGGTAACCTGAGCATCACTGGGGCAGTGCTACAATAAGGGGGGGCGTGTGGAACACAGTATTGGGTTTGTATATATTTTATTATTTTCCTATTATTATCTTTTCATTGTTATTATTTCATTAAAGCTGTTTCAGGTATTTTTCAAACCCATAAGACTCTCTCCCTTTTCTTTTTTCCCTTCCCCTTTCCTGAAGGGGAAAGGATTAATAGAGAGCATCTGTCCTCAGTTTAGTGGCCCAGCCTTAAACTGCGACAATGGGAAGAGACAGAGCTCATGCAGCTGACACCAAATGTTACCCCAGGATCCTTCCTCTTCCACAAAGAGCATTACAGTTCTTCCCAGTTAAGACTATAATAGTGAGCTCTACTTGCTAAATCTGGCTGTACCATGAAAGAAAAACATATGATATACAATGGGACTTGAAGGGGGAAAATGGGGTGCTTAAAGGATGTGTAAAAGATGCTTTTGCTCCCAAGGCTGCCTTCACTTTGCAGCAGCCTCTGACTCATTAGGACACAAACCCAACACTCAACATTGTGCCAACTTCTGATGAAAATACAACCTCCTGTCTGTCTGTCAGATGGTTTGATAAGTTCTGGGAGAAAAGTATGGGATGAATCTGAGCACCCTTCACTCAGGACTCATCACAATTTCAGTCATATAACCAATAGGTAGTAGCAAATTCGTACAAAAGGAATGAGATGCAAGTACAGTCTAAGAGCTGGTTGTGTCTTAACTAGAGAAAAAGCTAGTTATAAGCATTGCTGAATGCTCTAAACTTGGAGCTCAGAAGGATTTTCTGGATATCGTTTTTCAGTTCATATTTGTCTCTGGACAAAAACTAGGAAGTTGTCACTTGTGTCACTGAAAAAGTAAGTAACATGGAAAATCCTAACATAATTTTTGTCAAAGATGAAAAAGTAGTCTGATTCTCAGAATCCTCTGTGAGTTCACGGTGCTTTTAGAGCAAGAAATCCATGGAAGATGTATTTTTAATTCACAAGTCTCAGAGATGCAGTGAACACCAACACATCCACACACAAAGCAACACTTTTACAAAGTGTTTTTCAGGTGGACTGTAAATGTGTGTTGTAAAAACAAAACCTTACCTGAGACTAACAGAAATAAATATGTCTAATTTCAATTAAATGTGCAGATACTACTGGACATACTACTGTACAGAAAAAATAATTTGATGGCGTTGGAGATAGCTTTCTGCCACAAAACTGTGATGCATTCATGTTGTGGATGCACAGTAGTAAACTCACAACAATAATCCTACTTCATTCATACATTAAAAAAAAAATTCTCTTTATTATATCTTATGTTTAGCTTGAGGGACATGAAATTTTTTACCTCAGTTTTCATTTTTAGATCAGCTGTACACACTTTTCAATTGTACTCATATCTGCCACTTGGCTTCCACACTCTAGCATACTTTGTGGTCAGAAGTATAAAGCAGAGAGCTTTCCTTACTTGACCAGAGTGCTGCTTAACGGTATTTAACTCCCTCCAGTTTTGATACTAAACGATAAATTTGCATGAAATGAGTTGCCCAGACTTTAAAGCATTGTGAGTGTTTTCACTGTAATTCAAAAGAAACATTGAGAAATACATTTATCATCAGAACTGCTATACGTAATCTCAGCAAAGGAAACACATTGCGTAAAAAATACTGAGGTTTCCTCCCCAGGATGGAGCGTGTCAGCTCTATAAAAAGCAGGAGAATTTCCAGGAACCTGACACATCAGAAGGCAGATTCAGAAAGACAGCGTATATTACTATTCCAAAGAACATAACTCATGAATTACAGGCATAAAGATTGAAAAGAACACCAATGATCTAACTGGAAGTCTATGACACCTGGATGACTGTATGTATTATTCTCAAATTCTTGAGAAGCATCACTGGAGACATTTGATGTCAAGTTGCTTTGAATATTAGATAAGTAGTTTGTTGCTATAGCCTAAAATGTGGTTTTACATCAGTCTAAGAGCTAAGTTAATTGTCCAGTGGAAATGCACTGTACTTTCACAAGAGACTCTCATAACTTTTCAAGAAAGCACCAATCTCACCATCAAATTGGCTTGGAAAATATTGAAGATTAGGGAAAGAATATAAAAAAAACCCAAACACATTATTAAGCTAAAATATTTTTTTGAGTCTTCTCAAAGAGAAGATAGATATTGTGGACTAAGAAAATAACAGGAAGCTAAAATTAGCCTAAAAAGTTTAAGGACATAATCTATAAGTGTGATGACAGTTTCTTTACAGGATGTTATTGGAGAGCTATTTCATGCTCCTCAAAATCATCAGCCAGCCTCTTCTGAAAATAGCTTGAACTCTCTACTAAGTTTTCTATTTCCTAAATGAAACTAAACCAGAAGACTTTTAAAGCCTGGCAATAAAAGCTACCCTAATTTTCAGTAAAATTCAATCTCTGACATACATCTGGAAGACAGACTGCTCCAGGCAGAGACCTGGCACAAAGAGTATCCTTGGATTGGCCTTACACAGTGGCATTGCAAGAGCCACAGTGAAAGCAACTCAGCAAATCACAACTCTCACGCTCCTTTTGATAACTGTGCCTAGCCAAATGAGGTCCTTATAGATTGTAAGGGTCCTACAAAAATATTGTAAAAAGACAGCTGGATAGAGTGGGAAGTGAAGCACAAGTTGGATGGAGTCATCGCCATGCCCTACACATAAAAACCACAACATTGCATTTCTATGAAAGCTGAAGCTTCTGCTAGCTGTTTTTTCCAGATGTGACCTGAAAAATACTCCAAAGGGGCAGCCTAATATAGATTTTACAATGAGATAGATAATCCTAATAGACACTTTATTCCTCCTAATTGTTTGTTCTCACGTCTCTTGCACTGCAGAGATGGAACTGGTGTGTTAGAAACCAACCAAAAACCAAAGATTTGGGGTCCAGATTTAATCACAACAGCTGTGCAGAATAAAATTAAATCCATGTTCCTAACTTTAAATACTTTATTTTTAAAATCTTTCTACCTCCCCCTAGTGGCCCCAATAGTTTCTTAGAAGGAATATAATAAGCAGAATCCTATTGATCTCCAGATGTCCCTGCTTCCTGAGAAAAATGCAATCATTTGGCTTGCCTTCATCCTAATTTGAAAGCTTCACAAAGAGGGAATAACAAGCCTAACCAAAATACCTACAAGCTCATAAATCAGGAAAGTCTTAAAATGTTACAGAAAACATTTGCCAGAACTAGGTACTAAAGCTACACAGGTCTTCAAAATGACTTTCCCAGAAATCTGGATGAAATCAAAATATCACTTCTAGGAAGCCTTATTTGGACACTAAAGTGGGCTACCATCATTTTTAACTTCTTTAAACTCCTGGGTCTGATCAACTATCATTTCAGATAAATGCAAAAGTCATTTTTCATTTTACTGGGAATAGAATTTTTATTTTAGATAGCAGGTTTTCATCTTGGTGGGGGAAGATAACAGATTTATGTCTGACAAATACAACTATAGCTGCCTTTATAAACCTAATTGTACTAAGAGGTAATTCTCAACACACTTCTGAGCTACAAACAAATTTTACAGACTGGATTTGTCTTTTAAAACTAGAAGTACATAATTTGGGCTTAGTCCACAGTACTACAGTGATGCATTAGTGCTCAGATGCAGGTGTTTCCTAGCATCAACAACTACTTTCTTCCTGAAGTTCAACTACTAAATTCATATTAAGATGCCAAAACTACATTGCTTTTCAATGTGTTATATTTATATGTATACATGAAAGTTTTTTTTAATACGAGACTATTTTATGCAAAAAAACCCCAACAACCAAAAAAACCAACACTCAACTTTGTAACTGTCTTTATCCATTAGCCACAATTCCAATGAGAAAACAATCAAGGTTATTTCTCAACAGAAAGAAGTGGCAAACACTGATCTGTCTATGCAAAAGAACACGGTTTTCTTCTGTATATTCTGTTTTAAAGTCCAGAATGATATGCTATTCTCTGTCAAGAATGATTTACAGGAAGAAAAAGTGAAGCCTCCAGGTCTTCCAAATAACAATAACAAGCTAGAGGCAGAGCTAAAAATATATTCCCAATTTTTCAAGTCTCAATACTAAATTCTTTCCATGAGATTGTATTGTTTCTCTGTGCATCTAATGTTAAAACACCTAAACAGAAATTTAGGACCCCAACTTTAGGTACTCTGGTTTTGCAACTTGGGGAAAGGCTAGAAAGGGAGGAGAAAAGAAGGAGTGGCAGCTGCAGTCTATTGAACAAAAAGACTTTGTAATTCAGCTTAAGAAATGGAAAAGATTCATGCCTCACCTAAACCTTTCATATGGAAATCATTTATGGGACAGAAGCCAGTTTTCCCGCAGGAAAATGAAACAAAACCCACAGCAGTAAATTCAAATAATTCTGTTGGATTTTAAGAATCACACAAAGATCACACTCTGAACAAAACTTCAGCTGCTGAATACAAAATAAGACACACCTTTAAATCAAGATAAGCATTTTATTTTTGCTGATAAAAATGCACTGTGATGTGTTTTACAAAAACAGACTGATCACTTCAGGAGTTTCAATGATCATCTTAAATACTTGCATACTACCCTTGTTATCATTAGGAAAACGTCACTACCCACTGAAGTTCAGGTCCCACGTACTTCCTAGATAATATAGGTAAAAGTAGAAGACAGTTCTAATTGCATCTACGGTTTCAGAGGTATTTCACTGACATTTAAAAAACCTAAAATGCAACATACATGCTTACGTACACAGAGGAAGTATAAATTGGCACCTATATAACGAAAAGTATGATCAGAGTTTTTTGAATTTGGTACTATCAGAGCAATGAATCTGAGTTATGCAGGCCAAAGTGTCATTCTATATTAATAATAAAATACATGTATAACCTAATGATGTCATCCTATTGCTATATTGCATTTCCAGATGTGTAGGGTTACAGTGCATTTAGAAGTATTGTACTGAACTGTTATCTGAATTGCATGCTGACTTAGCAAGAAAAAATTGCTACACAAACACCCTTTCAGAATTTGTAAATGAATTCTGCTTCCATTTCAATGTCTACATTACATTTTGTAAAGAAGTTGGAGGGGGTGTGTGTGCATGATCTGGTTACCTGTGACACATTTGGGAGATTTTACCTGTCCAACCAAGCCAGTAGACTTTTAGCTGCTCCAATCAGATCCACTACCGATGTCAGAAAATCATTTGGTAACTTGCGGCTGGTCCTTCCATCATAATGACCACTCCTCCTTCTGCCAGTGATGAAGTTCTGCAGATTTTTGGCAGATGCATTCAGTTTATGAGAAAGGGTTTTTAGATTTTCTGTTTCCAAACCATAGTTCTGCATTGAAAAAAAGACAAGGAAAAACAAGTTAGCTTTGCAGCTGAACATGAAATACTGAGAACAGCAAGACTGCTCTTCTGCTTCAAAACTTAACCATTCCTAATAATTTAGGTAGAAATACACCCACTCAGTTTTTAAATGTATGGCATGTTCTGTTTCTAAAGTGCATATAAATAGAACAAAAGAAGAGCAAAATTATGAGTGATCTTTTAGCTCGCTTTAAGCGCACTGAGAAAAGCATCTCAAAATGAAGCAAAAACCTAGTCTGGAAGATTGATTTTTGAAGCAGTGCATCACACTCAGTAGATCAGATGGTTACAGAACAGTCCCTCATGTCCATATTCACATCAATTCCTAAGATCGCATTATGCAAGAGGGCCTTCAACTAGCAGAAGTATGCACGTATGGACACAGTGTGACACCAAATTGCTTTTGTTGGTTTTAGTGAAGGAAGCATATTCATTACTTTATTTTTATTCTTATTAGCAGTAAAGGACCACCAGAATCATGACCAGAGAACACAGTGCTACTCTGCTCAATGTCTGTGTTGCCCTTTTAAAGTCAAGTTGTAAACTTTGCTTCCATTTAAGAGTCAATGCCTTAAACTTAAATTACGTTCCTCAGCTGTGCAGAAGAGACAGAAATGAGTACGCAGAAATATTAACAAACAGTACTTGAAAATCATTCAAATATACAATTGTTGCTGAAACAACACTAGAGAATGTCCTAATTTAATGTTCAATTTCAATACAATACAGTACCATCAATGATTTGTTATTTCTATAATAGATTTATTTTCCTCACAAATGCAAAGTATAATAGAGTTATTTCAAAAGAGATCTTATTTTGCCTTGGTAAAGGAATAAGCAATTGCATAGAAGAGAACTTATTATTCCTGTAAGAGATAGGACTTCTGAAGGTGCTCCTCACCTTAACCACATCACAGGGTTATAACATGGAGTGTTCACAGCTTGTTAATTTGATGATGAAAAGGGCTACTTCCTATCAAAGGTGGACCATTTCCTACCACAAATGATGACTAAACAGGATGCACAAAGCCCCTCATCTACACACAGAAAAATCTGCTTCCCAGCTCTCCTCCCAGGCCCCTGGGTTTGATCCCTGTGCTAATCTGTCCACAAGGAGATGAGATGGGAGAAGGGATATATTTGCCAATGCTAATTTAAGACCACTGAATCTTATTTACTTTAGTCTTTTTCTATAGGAAATGGGGGGAGAAGGTGTGTGATTATATTTACTGCAGTTGTCATGCTACTAATCCAAACCATCTACTACATGAACTTAATCTCCTCTTTAATTACACAGGGACTGCAGGAACATTACACTGAAGCTAGCCCTGGTGAGCCCCCAGCCCTTCTACAACATTCACTTCCAAGCAAATAGGTGATCATCATGGAAAGGAGAGACTTCAGCATGAGGCTTGTCTGCCATCCCCTAGACAACTCCTCACCACACTTGTAAACCAAACACACTTTGTGAGGGAGCCACTAAAACAACAGCCATCTTTCCACAGCAGAGGATGCACTATGGGACTCTGCTTACGGGGGAAGTGACCACACACTGAAGTTGCACTTTAAAAACTGCTACTATAACTTCTGTGAACATCCATATTTTGAGCAAGAAAAGTTTTGCAGGCATGTTTCTCAATTGCACAGGTGCCATCCTCTGCCACCATGTTCAGTTCCCCATTAGACATATTGTATACTTGGTCAGTGACTTTTCCACCATGTAAATATTCAACAGCAATTATACAACAGAGTTACATTACAAGAAGAAAACAATAAATTGGGTTGGAAAAGTAAAGTGTACTTTATTATGCAGCTAAACAGCTCATAACTAATAACTTATTAAATCAGTTCAAATTAAAGAGATAAACATCAGATAAAAATAAATTTGGTTTTCTGTGGTAGGAGTACGCTGGAAAAAAAATACCAGGTTTGTTCTTATTTCATCCTGCTTCTTGAACATATAGCTCATTTGGGAAAAAAATAACAAGGGATGAAACAAATGAAAGGTATTCTGGATGAAAGATATGCCACACAAAATGTCTTACAGATCAGTCAAACCAAAACCCTACCACAGGTGAGCCCCATGACACCCACGCAACATGGCACTCACCTCCCACAAACATGAGAGGGGAATGACTGCAACTGCAGGTTGGCCACAGGGGTCCTCACAGAGTTTCCTTTCTGACACACCGATATGCTGAACTTCATAATTCAGGGGGCTGTTACTGAGAAGCTGACTGCGATTATACAAATACCACGCTCACCTTCAAACAACATGAGGCCAAGTAAGGCAAGCGTGTGCATAGGGAAGGAAACAGGGTACAGGACTCATGGCTGGGGGCCCTCACACTGGGGCCCAGGCTGGATCCCAATGTTCCTCCTCGACAGCCCCAATTATTTCACTTCCCTCTCTTTCTCATCTCCCACTTCATCACCTTGTCTGTACCTCATCCACTTAAGAGAGGCAGGTGCTGGGTACCAGCCTGCGCTGGTGTGCTGTGTCCACCATGGCAGGAACCCTGACAGGCAACGTATGAGCCTTCAGTCCCACAAGAAAGTAGAGCACCAGCAAAAAGAAAACCTGCGATATTGAACACCGCAGACTGAGCAAAATGATACTCAAATTTATTCTACTACAAGAAATTAGAGTGCATTTATGTATATGCTCCTTTAGAAAAATCAGCTCCTATAAAAGCTTCGTGGCCCCTTGTTAACATTGCAAGTGTCATCCGCTTACAGACGTGCTCCTTTTCAGATGTCTTTTTTCACCATCAGATATGTGGAAAGGAAGAGACAACGTTAACAGATACGAAGTCTATTTTCGTACATATTCACCAAACGTGTGTGTGTTCTTAACATAAAAAACTGAGGGACAAATGTAACATCTAAGCTACACATAAAATTCAGTCTCACATGAGGAACGGCACAGATTTTGGTAAAGCCTCCACCTGTAATATAAGACAGATAAAGCCAAGGGTGGAAAATACAGAGATATATTTCAGGCAGAATATATTTTGGGGCAGCTGTGTTTATCTAAGCCTTCAAGTAGAAAGATCCTAAAACAGCAGCCAAGCTAACAAAATCCTCACTTTGTTTATCACTAATGTTTCTGACCCACGTTAAAAATGAACAAAGAATTTCATGTTCTAATATTGGAAAACAGCTTACTCAAATAGTAACTGCCAAGTTTAATCATACTATATATGAGGTAATATATTACTAACAACATGGTTTTCTTAGAAACTCACTGCATTTATTTTCAAGCAGTGTAAGAAGATAATTGCAGGCAAGGGAGACAATTCTTTGTTTTCATCTACTCTGCATTTAGTTGGCACTAACATGAGTTATACTTTCATTAGCCAAAATAAATTTACAGTCACTGAAAGAACCACAAAGAAATCTCCGCATGCTTGTAGAGATTATGAGAAGTGAAGCAAGTCTACGCATCCACTTTCTCAACGAGAAGCCACAAAGCAAGGGGTCTCTTCAGAGACTCCCTGCCTTAACAGAAACAGCTCTAATGGAGTCTCTTCTGGCAATCACAGAACAAGAACTTGATGAAGCTAAGCTACACAGAGTAATAGCTTGTCAGCGGGTGTTCAAACTAAAGGTGGTAGGAGCTATTAATAGACATTTTACCTGCTAATTACTTTTCTGTGGCTTCACATGACAGTGTGAGTGATAAATTGTAGCTCTTTTCTTCACATGCTGACAAGCAGCAGCTCTAATCACCACTGATGAGTTTCCTTTTTTTTTTTTTTTTTTTTGGCAAGAGGAACCAGCCTAGTCCCTCTGCTAGCTCAGTCTTGGACCAGCACCACAAGGTAGGAAGAGCATTTGGTAACTTAACTTTGGAAACAAAGTGAACAAATTAACTTTTTTTTTATTATCTTGATCAATGTTTATTAGTTGCTTGTTTCCTACTCTCCCCACTCTCCCCCCCAAATTATAAATAAATAAATACACAAAAATCAGAGCTCATTTCATCTCTTTCCTGTGTTAAATTCACTTAACCCTTGCTGCTAGGGAAGTGCACCTTGCACTGCTAGCCCAAGTTAAAAAGTAAACTGTTCCTAACTCATATAGTGCTAACTATCTCTGTCGGCTCAGATAGGGTGTCTAGAAGTTGCTAAGACCTTTAGTGTAGGGTTTTTTTATGTTGCCCATTGCAAAGGCAAAGACATCTCAGCTAACTAAAAAAACCAACCTCAGCTACCAAAAGAAATTCAGATCTAAACACACCGCAATATACAACGCAGACATAGCCATTGTCCCACTAACAAATCCAGAAATGCCTTAACACAGATGTCTTGATCACAACTTCTACGCAACCACAAACACCCTTATATCTCCAGGCACAAAGGCCACATTAAGTTCAAGGACACCATTTGACTCGTACAAACAATTCAAGATAGATAAATGAGCATATAGACCCTCTGCCCATCTCCCTAAATAACTGTTTCTTCTCTTTCAGCTCACAAAACTGTTGGAAACCATGTGCAGCAAAAGGCACGCAGCAGCCAGGGCAAACTCTTACTGAAGGGACACAAGATAGTAACTAAGATACTACTGTAACACTGGTGCTTGGGGGCAAAAAGGAAATAAAAACAGCTTCTGCAGACAGGCAGAGCAGACAGCAGTGCTTACATCGATTAATTTCTGCTGCCTCTCTGGAGAAGGCAACCATGACTGTATAAATTACAGAAGGTAAAGGTTGATTTTTCTTTGGCAAATATTTGTTGCCACACACACAAACGTTATTCTTTAAAGAAGGAAAAAAATGTCAACCTTTTGAAAAGATAAATATTATAGTCTAGATAGCTGTACTGTGTAATAAATAGTGTGCAGGGTATAATAAATTATGTATAAAGAAATGTAACTTCTTAGTTATGCCTGACATCTCTCAGTAATATGGATAACAGTCACAAGGATGAAATCATAAGTTTTGTCTCTAATGCAACTTTTAAAGAAGTCTTTTACCACTTATTCACAGACTCAAAACAGGAGTTTTAGACTGCTAAGAAACTGACTTAAGATAACCCCAGGCAAGCTTAATTCTGCTCCTCACTATTTTTAGTGCTTTCATTTTCCACATTTAACTCTTGAGCATAATTTCTTATATAGTATTTATTGCTTTTATACAATCATCTTGGAAACAGTAAAGTTCATAGAGTCCTCAGTTCTAGAGGAGGCAGGGGAAGTTTTTAAACGCATAACCAAAACAACATCACATGCACTTTTCAAAACCATGCCTCAAAATTTGGGGCAGCCAAAAGTTTGCCAAGGAAAATTCCAACCTTTGTCTCCAGAGTTTTCAAAAATGAACAAAATACATCTGAACCTCATTCTCCAAAACTCTCTGCTGAACACATCCCACAAAGTACGAAGCAGTTAGCTTACCAGCCTAAAGTTGTGAGCAACTGAGAATACAGCTTGTCATATGGAAGGTGCCTTATGTAACTTCATACCTCATCAGATCTGCCTACAACATATATTTCTAACAGCCCTTCTTTCAGCGTCACAAAATGCCAACACTAAGGTTATCTCTCCTTCAAATAGCACTGACACATTGGGTAATTTAGAAGCGTACAACACATGATCCTTACACATCTGTTTCATAAACACAGAATAAATAGATAAGGAGAAAAAGCCAGATAGCTCAGATGACACTTATCATTTACTGCAATTATTAAACATATACAAATTAAAAGGAAAATGGTTTGAAAGAGTATAAATATTTGTCCTAAATGTTTGCAGTCAGAAAAAAACTCAGATACATGACACTTGAAGCCCTGCAGAACCTGGGAAAGACTCATAATCACTATGATCCCCTTTCCTGAAAAATGCCCTTTTTATTCCATAGCACAATCAAGCTACACATCAAAAAGCCAAGTCCTGGTTATGCTTTGTAGCACTAATAGACCAATTGTATAACTACTCTTCTTACTCTTATTCAATCAGCAGATACTGCAAGACCAAGTGTTCATTATTTTTTTGTTTTTCTACTTTCTCGTGTAATTTTGTCCCTGGCCAGAACAGTGCTCTTATTTCTTCAGAATTCAAACTACTGGTTACATATTCAGTTACATGCATTTCACAGATTCTTAAACAGCTAATCAGCAGATTCCAAAGAAAAAGGAAATAAGTAGACTGTTATGAATACACTGCCTCTTTAAAATATTGTACATTCTAACAGCCCTGTTTACCCAGTCTGCTTTTAACTAGGGGGTTGGAGTAGATGATCTTTAAAGGTCCCTTCCAACGCAAACCCTGCTATACTTCTATGAGCCAGGGCATATATTTTACACTTGCACAAGACTTCAAACAGCCCAAAGAAAAAAGCAACTAAGAAAAGCATCTAGGATCCATAACTGATTCTTGAGGCAGGTGGGAGAAAGGATGTTCACCCTTTGGATACAGACATATTTACTGCCTTTGGTATATCACAGGGTTTACTACAGTTCTGTACAAAAGATATACAAACAACAGTAACAAACATTTCCAACGTGATCTATATGAGTTATCAGAAACCCTTTAACTCCATAGCTTTATTGATCTGGTGATGGATTTCAGGATTTCCTTCTCTGCAGTTAAGTTAGCCCAGGCTGAAGACAGGAAGGCAGATGATATGTAAGCAGAACTTCAACTTGCAAATGGCAATAGTAAAAAGGGTAAGTAATTTTTGTTATAAGCATGCAGAATATTAACAATAAATCCCAACTTCAGTACACACAAATCTCCATTCTAAAATAAAGTCTTCCTCATTTAGCGCTACAGTGAATAAGTCTAATATTCACTATTACTGACAAAAGTAGTTTTAAGATCTGACTAGTGATAAGGGCAAAGGAAAGGATTTCTGTGTGAGAAATGGCAAGAAGATGAAATTAAGATAGAGGGCATAATTCTTAAGAGGAATCAAATCATTCATGGGTAAAGTAAGTCTATTTTTTACATTCATTT
Organism: Podargus strigoides; assembly: GCA_028020825.1. Lineage (NCBI taxonomy): Eukaryota > Metazoa > Chordata > Aves > Caprimulgiformes > Podargidae > Podargus > Podargus strigoides. The sequence goes on along the minus strand of CM051641.1, from coordinate 2,906,062 downwards.
GCATATAAATGTTTTGTGTTAGTGGTAAATGATAAGTAATTTCATGCTGTTGGTGCACACCAATGTTTTCTCTGCCAAATAATAATGCTATTTCATCTGCTGCAATCTTCTAGCTTTATAGATTCAAATATACCATGTATAATAAATTCCTGTGCAGCCACAAATGACTGAAGTAACTAGCATGAAACCAGTACAAAGCAGAAACTGTTTTGTTTTTTAACCAAACTCTAGTCCACACAAATGCAGATTCCCCGAAGAATTCTCAGCGACTTTACAAAGTTTCATTTAAAGAAAACTAAAGCATTCAAAAGTATTTGTGAAGTTTTTAAAATATTCTTATCTTCTGAGAAGAGAACATGTCCCACTTTAAAGTCTCCTTTTAAAAAAATATTTGAAAATATTCCTTCCAGTACGCGAAGGGGGCCTACAAGAAAGCTGGAGAGGGACTTTTTACAAGGGCATGTAGCAATAGGACAAGGGTAACAGTTTCAAACTGAAGAGGGTAGATTTAGATTAGATATTAAGGGAGAAATTCTTTCCTGTAAGGGTGGTGAGACACTGGAACAGGTTGCCCAGAGAAGTGGCTGCCCCCTTCGTAGAAGTGTTAAAGGCCAGGCTAGATGGGGCCCTGAGCAACCTGGTCTAGTGGGAGGTGTCCTTGCCCATGGCAGGGGGGTTGGAACTACATCTTTGAAGGTCCCTTCAAACCCAAACCATTCCATGATTCAAAATCAAACAAAACTAATTTAATCTTCACTCAAACAAAAAGTAAATGTTATTTTGGAGAAATAAAAAAAAGTCCTCATGCATCAAGTCATTTTGATGATAGGAAGAAGTCTTTGGCTGTGCAGCCTTCAGCCTTTATATTCTCCACACAGCAAGGTAAAGGGTAGCATTTCCTGGGACAAATATGATACCAAGGAGACATAAAATCTAGAGTCGATGGACACACAGCAAAATATGGTCATAGAAGTCACCAAGTCCAGCCTTTATCCCATCGTATTCCTAACCATTACCATGGCCTCAAGTGCCTCATCAACCCGTCTTTTGAACACCCCCAGGGACGGCGACTCCACCACCTCCCTGGGCAGCCTGTTCCAGTGCCCAACCACCCTCTCAGTAAAGAACTTCTTCCTAATATGTGACCTAAACTTCCCCTGACGTAACTTGAGGCCATTTCCTCTCGTCCTATCATTAATAATTTGGGAGAAGAGACCAACACCAGCCTCACTACAACCTCCTTTTAGGTAGTTGTAGAGGGCAATGAGGTCTCCTCTCAGTCTCCTCCAGGCTAAATAACCCCAGTTCCCTCAGCCGGTCTCCATAAGGGCTGTTTTCCAGACCTCTCACCAGCCTCGTTGCCCTTCTCTGGACTCGCTCCAGCACCTCCATGTCCTTCTTATCCTGTGGTCCCCAGAACTGGGCACAGTACTCAAGGTGTGGTCTCACGAGTGCCGAGTACAGGGGCACAATCACCTCCCTACTCCTGCTGGTCACACTGTTTCTGATACAGGCCAGGATGCCATTGGCCTTCTTGGCCACCTGGGCACACTGCTGGCTCGTGTTCAGTCGGCTGTCAACCAACACCCCCAGGTCCTTTTCTGCCAGGCAGCTTTCCAGCCACTCTTCCCCAAGCCTGTAGGGCTGCATGGGGTTGCTGTGGCCGAAGTGCACGACCCAGCACTTGCCTTTGTTAAACCTCATACAATTGGCCTCAGCCCATCGCTCCAGCCTGTCCAAATCCCTCTGCAGAGCCTCCCTACCCTCAGGCAGATTGACATCCCCACTTAATTTCCTGTCATCTGCAAATTTACTGAGAGTGCATTCGATCCCCTCATCCAGGTCATTGATAAAGACATTAAAAAAGACTGGCACCAAGACCGAGCCCTGAGGGACACCGCTTGTGACCGGTCTCCATCTGGATTTCACTCCATTCACCACAACTCTCTGGGCTCGGCTATCCAGCCAGTTTTTAACCCAGTGAAGAGTCCACCTGTCTAGACCATGAGCCACCAGCTTCTGCAGCAGAATGCTGTGGGAAACAGTGTCAAATGCCTTCCTGAAGTCCAGGTAGACAACATCCACTGCTTTTCCCTCACCCACTAGGCGGGTCACCTGATCATAGAAGGAGATCAGGTTGGTTAAACAGGACTTGCCCTTCGTGAACCCATGCAGGATGGACCTGATCCTCCCGTTGTCCTGCACTTGCCGCATGATCTCCCCCAACATGAACCCTTCCATAATCTTCCCTGGCACTGAGGTCAGGCTGACAGGCCTGTAGTTCCCTGGATCCTCCTTCCTGCCCTTCTTGTAGATGGGCATCACGTTAGCAAGTTTCCAGTCATCTGGGACCTCACCCGATAACCAGGACTGCTGAGAGATGATGGAGAGCGGCTTGGCAAGTTCCTTCGCCAGCTCCCTCAGCTCTCTCGGATGGATCTCATCCGGCCCCGTAGACTTATGGGTGTCTAATTGACTCAGCAGGTCCTTCACTACTATTTCCTGGATTACGAGGGGTTTATTCTGATCTCCATCCCAATTTTCCAGCTCAGGGAACTGAATACCATGAGGATAAGTGGTCTGGCCGTTAAAGACCGAGGCAAAGAAGGCATTAAGTACCTCAGCCTTTTCCTCATCCTTGGTAACAATGTTCCCCCTCGCATCCAATAAGGGATGGAGATTCTCCCTGCATCTTTTTTTATTGTCAATATATTTGTAAAAACTCATCTTTTGCGGCAGTGGCCAGGCTGAGTTGAAGCTGGGCTTTTGCCCCCCTAATGTTCTTCCTATACAACCTCACTAAATCCCTATACTCTTCCCGAGTAGCCTGCCCCTTCTTCCAGAGGTGGTAGACTCTCTTCTTTCTCCTAAGTCCCAGCAGAAGCTCCCTGTTCAGCCAGGCCGGTCGCTTTCCCTGCCAGTTTGTCTCACAACACCTGGGGACAGCCTGCTCCTGCATCTCTAACAGCTTCTTCTTGAAAAGAGTCCATTCTTCCTGAACCCCTTTGCACTCTAGGACTGTTCCCCAAGGGACTTTCTCAACCAGTGTTTTAAACAGGCTGAAGTCTGCCCTTCGGAAGTCCATGGTGAAAGTTTTGCTGCCCCCCCTCCTAACTGGGCTAAGGATTGAGAACTGCATCATTTCATGATTGCTTAGCCTAAGACAGCCTCCTACCTAGTTTTATTAAATGAAACACCATCTCCTGATAAGTAGACAATGGAAAAAGAATTATGGGCATTTCTTTGCTTTCTACAGCACAGTTAGGTGTTTCAGGAGCTGCAAGACTTCCAGATGCACTCAAAACCTGAAGAGTGATACAGTGATCTGATGGCATTATCCAAGTAATCTGTTCTTCAGTATGCATTCCTCTCTTCATAAGCATCACCTCCATCTTTCCTCAATTTACTTTCTCTTGGAATTGTTTGTTCACCTCCAGTTCTTAAAGCATTCATTAGGGAAACAAGGCTCATGACATTTTATGTGTGGATGAAGGTCTGCTACACTGTTGTTTGTTTACCAATTACATATAAAGTAGTCTTAGACTAGCTTCACTGCCACACACATACTCAAAGGGATCATTTTGAGGCTGGATGTGGAGGATGATTTTATAACTGATGACCAAGTGTATCTTTTATTACCTAGGAGTACCCTGGAGAAAAAAATACCACAAGACCTAACTCAGTACAGTTTCTCCTGTATCTCTAGAGCTGGATATGCAGTTTCTTAGTTTACTACTTTTCAATCAGTTTTGAGACATCAATTATTATTCATACTGACAAAAGCTCAAAAAACACATCCACGTCAAGCAGGAATCTACCTTTGGTGCCACCAGTGTGATCTGGTTTATGTCCCAGTTTGAACAGAAACAGACAAGAGACATGCCTTGCTGGAAACAGAACAACTCTACAGGCATATCTTCATCATGGTGTTTTCTCAAGGACTGATTAAAAACCACACAACAATGAAATACCATCACAGGCTTTACTACTTTCTTTTAAGCACAGAGAACATTTCATTTATCTTGCCCTTTTTGACATATGGATTTTATAAAACACAAAACCATGCTGAGGCAAGATTATCTGTTGAACATACTCCCACCTTCACAGACTGAAGAAGAAAGCGAAGAAAAAGAACACATTAGTTACATTGCCTGCTTTCTGCTGGAGCATGTTCAGCTTCAGTGATGGTTGTGATATGTACGCCCCCACCATTATTAGCAAGCATGACCTGTAACAGCAGCAGTAGCTGGGCAAAATCTTTATTCCTTCTTCTTTGAAGCACCACAGGAAAAGAAAACCTGTGAATCTCAACCCCAGGATGCTTGCTCTCTTGTCAAGAGCAGAGTATGGCAGGCTGGCAGCCAAGAGAAACTCTACTAAGATGGATAGCACAGGCCACCTTTTTTTCTCCTATCAGCTAACAAACACTGGCAGATCCATTTGTTACACATGTTTATGATGGGAGGGGAACACAGAGACTGTAGCCACCCACTCACCTTCTGTCAAAAATCAATAAAGAACATCCTTTAAATAGTGCTATCAATCAGAACTGGTTCCCAACTATTATTGTGGCAAGAAGTTCATCTATTTAAGCACTGTTCAGTAGCCTCTGCCTGGATTAATGTGGTTCCATGCTTTCTCCATACCAACCAAATATGCTTGTTCAGGCTCTTCACTCTCCTCCAGGAAGAAAATGTTGCCCCATAAATTACAGGTGTGCAACACAAACAGCTGGTGTGCCATTTGCCATATCCACAGCTGACAGGGCAGAAACTGAGTAGAAGTTTACCCCAAAAAAATGCTGGGAACAGGGGGCAGGAAGAAAGCAGCTCCTAAAACACATCACCTATCAACATTGCAGAAGCTTTCATCACTGATGGAAATTCTGTCTTGGAAACTCTCCCCTGTAGAATGGGAGCAGGAATGAACAGTAGGAGGTGGTTGTATCTGCCCTCAATTGTCTTCACTGCCAAAGACTGTTTAGGTGGTCACTTGCTAACTTGGAGAAAATGGAGAGGAGAATCAGAAGTGACAACCCTTTTGTTTTTTTAATGATTAGTTTAAAACCAATCAGAGAGCATGCTTGCAAGGCAAAATTAACATTACTATTCCTATCCCATCGTGCCACCCATCATCTCCAGCATCCAAATAGGTCCTAACTCAGCTGGATCATACACTTAACTCATGCCAAAACCTCTGTCAAACTCCAGTAAAACAGAAAAAATAATCAGATAACTTTCATTAAAAAACCCTTGTACAGTGACTACCTGCACTAGCAGTTATCCTATGTTGGAAAGTCATAGGCTTAAAATTCTCCTGAACAATACAGTCAACATTAGAGGCTAATCAGAAGAATGGGCAAGCACTAACCAGGACAGATATTTACTGATGCAATAAAAAAAGGAAAGCCTTTAAGTATAGGACCAGTTTAGCCAAAAGGATTGTCTCTGAATTAAATTTCCTAAGAGGTTTATCTGATTGGTGAACAATAAATTCAAATTAATTCCACTAAAATCAATATAATAATCACATTTTGTATCCCTGAGGAGCCATCATGAGCCAATTGTGAGACTGCAAAATCCTCAGCTTAAATGAGAAGCTATGATATGAACGCGTGCTATTTTCTTTCAGTAATTAAGTTTTTTTAAGATGAACTCAGAAAAGCAGACAACACTGTATGTGCAATAAGGACCAAGAAGGTAGAGACTTGTTAGCCTTTGCTACAAGGGAGCTACAAAGACAAGTTGTGTCTGTTTGTCTAATGATAAAATCTGTAATTACATATCCGGGGGGTATTTCAACTAATAAACAGCATTTTTTCCCACAAAAACAGGTCATTTTTGAAAGCCACAATCTTTATCCCTGCATGCCTGGGAAGAATTATCAGTGTTAACCTTAACTAAGATTTTGTCTCAGTTAAGTATTTACTTTCTTGTTTCCTTTTGCACTGTCTGATGAGAAAAGTACTTTATGAATAACTATGTTCCCTTCTATATCAGTAGCTTTTTTTTTTTTTTTGGATTGCATCCTTTTCATTATTTAAAAACAAATAGAGGAGTTAACTTATTGCACTGGTCTACTTCAAAACATTATTAGAAATACTACTCTAAAGAAAAGAATCTAAGATGTGTTTAAAACCAAATGTCTTCCTGTATGGAAAAGCTTTTCTCCCCTTTTTTACTTTTTCTTTTGCATCTTTTTTTTTTTTCCACTCTCTTCTTTTCATTACCCCTCACATCTACCTCCCAAAGAGGCAACAACAGGATATTCAGAAAAGCTGCTGCATACTGAGAATACACAAGCCCTTCTGAAGAGCCTTTCGGCCTACCACCTTTGCGTCTACTGGGATTCAGCTTTCTTAAAGCTGCTTCTAAGGCTTAGAAAAGCAGTACACATTAAAAATCCACAAAACATCATTTTAGGCAGTCAAGTACATCTTAGCAGAGCTGTTCACAATCCTTCCTACAGTAGAGAATGCAAACAGTGTGCCTAATCTATCACTAACCTTTAGAGGTACACACAAGAAGTTCATAAGAAGGGTGAAGTCAGAACCACATCCCTCACAGAGGGGATAATCCCAGTTTTGCATGACGTGACCTGACTGAAAAGGCCATTACCAAAATCTCTCTGTATGATCCATCAAAGATATGTATTATTTAGACATAAGGTAATTATTTCAGTATTTAATCCTTTCTACTGTGAAATACAAGCAACTATGTTTCAGCAAGCTCAAATAATCATCTAAAACATAACTTGCATGAAAGGACTACTGAAAAATGACATGGTTAAAATCAGGACATTTTGTTTGTAAAGGGCAACCAGCACTCAATTACTGCATTCACCTATTTAACTGTTTTACATTCCAAACCAAATGCACATTAACTCTTTTGTGATTTCAGATAAACTTGCCTATAAAAACAGATATGTAAACCTTAAATATCTGATACCAATTTATTTAACAAGCCCCTTTCTGCCCCAAGAGGTTTACCAGTGCACAGAGCAAGTCTACTGCTTCCAAGATAAGCTCCTGATGGCCAATTCGTGTGACTCCAAGATCTTCCAGTTCTTGATGAGTAATGCGCAGTAGCTGGTCACCACTAATCTTCTCTCTCTCAAAGTTCTTAATATATTGCTGCAGGCAATCATCAAGACCTGCAGAAACAGGATGGAAGAAGGAAAGACAGAAGTTAGCAATGTTTTGTACTGCCATAGAAGGTCAAAATGGGCTGGAACAAAATTAGAAAAAAGAAAATCCATCATGCATCCCTTCCCCATCAATCACTGCCTAAGAGGGACAGATTAGTGTGAGGAAACTCTGCAGTGTGTGCATCCCTTTGCCAAGGGGATAAGAAAGACTCTTGGGTACTTGGTGATCCACTGAAATTTTGTGTCTGAATACCTTGCAATGGATCAACATGATTGATACCGAGTAGCAGGATTTGATACTGATGTATTAATTTAGCAGCTTCTTGAGAGACCAGCATATCTCTCTCTCCGTAATGTTGAAAAGACATCTGCTCATTAGGTTGCAATGAAGTGAGAACACTTTTACTTGCTAATCGAAACATCTGAAAAACCTGAAGATACATGGAAGAGAAAAGACTGATCTGACTGCTGAGCCTCAGCTGACTCATAAGAGCTTACAGCATAAAGGTTCTCAGAAACTGGTTTTGTTGCATTTTTGGTTCTCATTCACCCCCTTTAGGGTGCAGCCACACTTCCAAAGACAGTAACAGGAGGAACATGTTGGTACTGCAGGCAGGGATGCCCTGGCACCAGGCCAGCCTGTTGTTCTTGGCTCAGCCCTTGGGCAAGTGTCACCCACACTCTGTTCGTGCTACAACACATCAGCACAATGTTCACATGACTTTAACTTCTAGAATTCGCACACCAAAACTAAACCATGTGCAAACATGGTTTAAATAAATAGCCCAGACTCAAGACACAGGAAATTCTCCTTAGCAGGTCCCCAATTCCAGCAGCCTCTGACCACATCCTTCCAAAACCTGTGGCCTGATTTCCTGCCTCTGAAACAAAGCCACTTAAAGCTCTAGGTTAATCAAGCATCTGAAGCCATGTCTTCCATCCATTTCCCTATCTAATCAAAGAAATAGTTGCTCAAATCAACCAAACACTCTATTACAACATATTAGCAGAGAACAAAAATGGTGATCCTGGACTGATCATGTACCACATCCTGCCATGCAGCCTGGCTCAGAGATGTACTTCACCAGCTTGTGAGAAGCTAAAAACTATTCCCTAATTCTCCAACGAAGAAAATGCAAATGGTTAAACTTTCACTAAGAGCAATGATCTACTAAAACTTTTAATCTCCTAAGTTTCATTCCTCTACAGTAGAGGAAACCGAATTATCAGAACCACAAAGACTGATCCACAAAACGATTTGGTTGTCACACATTCATAGAAAAGACGACAGAAACACTCTCTAAAGTTACAATAACACGGCCTACTGGTTTGCGTGTTGCCCCACTGTATTTTCAGTATTTTTTTCCCTTTGTACTTAAATTATGAATACTCAGTCTCTGGCCTTAGAACTGGTTGTTAATCAAAAGTAATGTTTCACTGTGAAAAAACACAATACATGAATAGTCAGTGTGATGTACAAGGGGAAGATCTTAATTTCTCTCTTTCTTAGACACCATTGCTTCAGAACATGCCAAAGAGCATGGGTCCTGCATATTCTCAAGGTATTTCAATAGGAGCCCTTAATTCATCCAAACGCTGCTGTTTCTCTGTTAAGTGCTAGGCAACACTGATCATTATTAGCAAAAAGACAAGCAGCAATAAAAATCAGGTATTCTTTTCTGCATAACATCTGGAAGAAAGGCTATTTACCAAGCTACAGACCTATAGGAACTCATTTGGTGTGGGAATAGGGTATGACGCCACAATCTGGATGTCAAATTTAAGTTGCAAAAGGAAATAATTTTTCTGAGATCTTGAATCCATTTTACTTGTTCATGCATACACACACACACACCACCTTTATCTTGAATTACCTGACGTGAGCCTTCCTGATTTATCCATATTTTAACATATTTTCCCCAAAATTCTTCTTAGACCAAGTTTTTCATGTGGTATATTAATTGCATGAACTTTTTTATAAGCACAGTCCCATGCATAATGGCATTCATTTTTTGAAAGAAATTGAATATTCTTGACAATACATAACACACTTCATCTAAAAATGTATCAAAAATAGGCCATAGATGTGCTTTTGCTAAATGACTAAAAAGGAAGGTGTAAGTACTTCTGATATTCCTGAACTGAAGTCCCACACTGCTTACGTAGACTGATAAATGAGAATAACATCCTTAAAATATTCAACGTCATCAGGTATCAAAAAAATTCCCAGCTAAGAGACTAGGAACACAAATCTAGAATAAGACATGACAGATGTACTTAATAAACACTTACTGACAGTTAATTCTAAATAAAGCCATTACTCTTCCTCCTGCTGCTATCTATATATTTTTGTCATTCAGATGTAACATAAGCAGATGCATATAGTTCATATAGGGTAAGAAAAAAAATTAAGACAACAAATATATTACTGACAATTGTTTGACTCACCAATTTCGTAAAAACCACAGCCAGGAAAGAACAAAATAATTTAACCATAGATTGTGTGACATTTTCAGAATAACTTCCCACAATTACTTCCCCTCATTCTCTAAATAGAATATCCTTTTAAAGGAATTTATTTCTGTCATTCTATTTCTTAATTAAAAGAGCAGCAATTCTTTTTGTAAACTAACTCTGCACAGATAGGGAGGAATAATAATACAAAAAGGCCGCCAGCATTCCTCACCCACACCTTTTGTCCCCAGAGCCACAGCAGACAGTCCTGTTTGCCAGCAGCTAGCCAGCCACTCCTGCATTCAGATCAACAGGAGGGGAATTGCAGAAAATGAGCATTCCTGGCTAATAGTGCCATTTAAATTGGGACAGGACAAGGTGTACCAAAAAAAATCAGGTGCCTGGGATCCACAGAGACACCCTGGAAGCTAACCAGGAAAGAACAGTTTTCTTAAGAGCACTCTGTCTTTTATGATATTCCTGCAAGTCCAGCATCCACCCAACATGAACGCAGTAAGAAATTTTTCTAGCTGGCAAGGTCTGCTCCTCTTCTACCCCCAGATGCCCTCATAACAGAGGATGTCATACAACCCACATACCACTAGGGTATCAGCAAATCACTCTGATGTACTTCTCCCTGTTCTTGGCCATGGGCATGATTAAGGTTGCCAAGGATTTAGCAGTCCTGGATATTTCAAGGACAGTGGCCTCTGTCTAAAGATCAGGTCTGTTATTATATTCTGGATGCATAAAGCCCATAGTATATCAAACAGGTTTTGTGATGTCAATACACAAATGACAGTCTCATACTCAACAACTCCGTTCTTCACCCAAAACAACCCCAAGGTTTTTTTAGTATATCTAAGCTACAGATACTCCAATAATAAGAGAGTTTAAGGTAAAACTGTATGATACTTCTCTTCCTTTTAGACCTACTCTTTAAAAGGAACACTATATAATATAACCTTCCTTTTTATTTCGAAAGATTACTCAACTCTTGTGCTCCAGAAATTACACAGACCTCCAAGGATTCTAACTACTCAAGTATTCCTCCATCCTGCATGCTTTCCACCTGATCTTAGCAACCACAGAGTCTAGCAATGTTGCCCAGATTCCACTACATACTCATTACCTGGCCAGTTTGATTGTGGCCTAGAAGAGTATTTAACATGTTAAGTTAATACACTGCATATCTTTCTTTGTCAGCTGGCACACCCCTGAAGTATTATGTACACAGATGGACTATTATGTGCATTAACAGAAAAGGAGCAGCTCTTTTCAGTAAGTTTAAAGCAAGCTCTACCTCATCTGTGGGATTAAACAAATAAAAAAACCAATAGTAAAAGTAAAGAAAGCTCCTCCAAAAGAAACTGCTTAGAAGAGTCAGTGCTTTTAGCATTAAGAAAACCTCTCTAGAAAAGTTTCACTTGCAATTAGAACGCACTGGAGCTGTTGTTTCTTTTTCCCCTGCTCTACACTGAGCGGGCCAAATCAGAGTTCATCAAATCATTAACAATTTTTAAAGGCTCACTGATGTAAAATCAGGCAGATTTCTATGCAATTAATTCCTTTTATTACAACAGCACAGTAGAAACTGATCAAGAAATGTTTAATTTCTTTTTTTAATCATATGATTTTCTGTAGCAAGACTGCGAGATGCAGTGCTACCCTGCAGGGAAATCTTACATGCTTGCAGTCTCCTAACTAATAACACAACTGTGCATTTCATGATCTCTGAGGTATCGTCTTATTTTGATGTGTGTAACAGGTTATCTTTTGAAACAAGCAAACTGACAAACTGCCCTGTAATTCAATGCCATAACAGGTTATGCATATCTATGGTGATTCAAAGTTCAATGACCCTCTCCATGAAATATCTCCTCAGATTCTGATCCCACCGTCTCCCCCTCCTCTGCAGGTAGTTCAGTCTTTCCTCTGACCTCTAAGAGACTAAAAAGTATTAAAATAAACTTTTTCTATGGCTAGATCTGATCTGAACTAAAATTTGTAATCAGCTGCTCAGATATACAGTTCTAAAAAATAGTGGCAACTAGCAAGAGTATTCTTTCCCAAATTGGTGGCAAAAGAATTTTTCCTTAAGATTGGAAAACTACAGTGCAAATAACAGAGCTTGTGTCCTTACCAACCGCCTTTTCAGTCTGGGGCTAAGGGAAAGATGATGAACGTTACGGGTTTACCTATCATACCTGAAACTCTGACATATTTTATATAATATCTGAGTATATTTTTATGATCCCCTGGTAAATCAGAATGAGGATGCAAACTCACAACTTCCCTGGGCAAGTCCTTGTTGTGTAAACCCAGCATTTACTGAAAAGCAATAACATACAGACAATACATGGAATAATTTTGCACAGGAGGGAAAGACACATAGCTTGCTTAAAAAACAAGTTACAGGTTTGGGGCTTTTCTTTTTCTTTAAGTATAAGGCAAACAAATTCATCTTCCAACTTGGACAGTAAGTGTATGCCCTACCCAAACTCCATCAGTTTTACGCCTTAACAAATATAAAATCAGGTAATGGACTGTAGCACAGAATTTAAGAAGTCATTAAGAAAATCTAAAGTAGACTTTAATATAAGCTGGACATTTATGTAGGACTACTGAATGTCTTTTCAGATTGTAAGCTATTATTTGCAATATGATTACTTAAACTAACATGATGGAAGGGACCACTAAATCATTAAATGTTCAGAAAAAAAAACACAAATCAATCACAGTTGCTTTCTCTCTGCTCACCATTAAATATGCATTAAATTTAAGCCAACTGTTCTTAAGGGCTGGACCACCTTTGAAGCTGCACATGCATCTATGTATGTTTCAAACTGAAATATTCAGAGTTCCTTAGTAAGTTAAAACTTTGTGCTATGTCTTATGTATTTGCACCTAGGCTTTATTAATTTGGAGCTAGTAGGTTACTACCCTATTCACTTTAATTGTACAAAAATACAAGCTTTGCTTATGTCAAAGAGGAACACAACTAACCAGAAAACTTCTACCTCTCCTCCACCTTAACCAGAGAACTTCTCCTGGGCACAGGCACTGCAGGCAGCCCAGAGCAGGCAATTCTCCCCACTACAGTAGCTCTCATTTGGGGTACACACGTTTCCTCCCTAGGTAAACCAGAGCACAAGAGAGGAGACTAGGAAAGACCAGGTTTCCCCACAGTCTGTACGTGGGAGATGGGTATTTGGAAATGCTCCATGTCCTTCAGTCTGAATGTCATCACAGAAACCAGGAGCAAGCCTAGCCAGACGCTTCCCTACAGAGAGGCAAAGATAATTCTCCTCTGCCCACGTAAGCGATGCTCATGTAAGGGATGCTCACTGCTTCAGGGTCCTCAGCACCTCCTGGGCTTCATATGTGACAAACAGATGTCACAGTTATCAGTGCCAAAAGATGGAGCAAAGAACAGAATGTTTTAAGCGCAGTAGATGGCAAATGCCGATTGTGGACAGGATGGCTGCAAAGAAGTAATGACCTATCCCAAAGGAACACTGCAGGTAGGATGGTAAAAGAAACATGAGAAGCAGATTTCATTCTGGATTAGGAAAAATTACACTATATTTAAAACTGAGGAAAAAAGAAAAAAATTAATTGCAGGTTCCAGATTTACAAATGGGTACAGGATTAATGAAAAAAAAGACTTCTGTAGTCCAGGCACTTGGCAATTATTTGCAAAAGAGCAGGACAATCACTTTGTGGACTGTTTATCTGCAGTTTCAGACAAAAGCCCTCTAACTACAAAACATATTTGTCCTTCACTTTACAGAATTATTCTGTCTCTCACTCCCTCTCTCTGTCTCTCCATATATATGAGCCAAAGAAAATTCCAAAAGCACAAAAACTAATATTAAAAATTACTAAGAAGATCCAAATAATTATTCCTTCTAACATAACGTGCTTATTCATAGAATATAGTATAAGATTAAATTTTTCCATGTGCAGTTTAGGGTAGATGTGTTTTTTCTATGAATCTTTAACTGTTCATAGTGAAAACATTCACTGAAAGGTACTGCTAAATAAAAAACTACATTTTTAGACAATGAGAAACACAATACATTAAAAAAAACACTTTATATCCACTGGATATGTACTACTACATGCAAAAAGCATGTGAATTTTATAGAATGAAGAACTCAAAAAGCCCAAGATGTCAACATGAGAAGCAGCAATGTAATCTGAACCCGGCATCTCCTGAAGGTAATATAAATGCCGAGATCCTTGCTACTAGACCAGAGGTACTGTGTACAGCAGTGAGGCATAAAATGAAGGTATCATACCAGGGTCTGGAAGAGATGCACAAAATCAGGAATAGAAGTGTTTTTTAGACCTTGCATGTTGCCCTGGTTTTTTTTAGGTCCTTGCGAGGAGAAAGGTCTGCAGTAGGTCAAAGAAAAAGTCACCAGTGAACGAGACAGCATTATGCCAGGCAAGAACTTGGGAGTCAAGGAGAATATTTGCAACAACACTGGGTTGAAACAGAAGCTTGAGGTAAAAGTAGTACTGTCCCAGGTCACTACGAATTCTGTAATTAAAAATCAAATTGTGTTCTAATAATCCAACTCTGAAGTGTCTGCTGTTTCCATGCCTACAGATACACTCTTTTCATGATTGTGAACTCTTACGAGACCTAAATCTATTAATTTTATGACTATGTTGGCAATAAATGGCAATTCTGTTCATTGGAAAATTGCAGAAACATAAAGGCGGAGTGGACCATACACGGCTCATCAACAGCTCTACTTTACAATGAATTTCACACTGACCAACTTTTAGAAAGGTTTTCTTGAAAAAAAGAAAATGAAATTTAGAAAAGGAGGCAGAGAGACAGAAAACAAGTCTAACTACAAGCATGATTCAAAGATACACAAGACCTAACTGGATGTAGTGTCTAATAGGACATACTTTCAATGAAATCAGTTCTTGCTGTTAGACTACTTATAATCAGGGTTTATTATGTCAAGTTAGACTTGTTAATTACAAGAACAATATCCAAAGGGTTCTGTTTGGCTGTTGATAAATGTAATCATTCATATTTCTCTGGGTGCCTTTTATTTCCATTATGCCCATCAGTACAGCAAAGCCAAATCTTTACACAAGCACATACAAGTTTTGCAAAGTATTTGAAATCTTAAAACATAGATAACACTGGAACAACTGGTGTCAAGCTCTATTTCTATGAAATTCAAGGATTAGTATCCCTGATTATCAATATTGTTCTCAATGTAAGAGGTTATAATTATTGTTATATTTAGGACTCTATTGGATTACAACGACCACATTGTTCAACTACAGCTGTGGCCTTCGCACATGAGAAACGCTGAAGTGTGCTGAAAAGTTAGTGTGGCTGATAATGGCAGCAGAAATCTCTCTGCTAGGGGAAGGGAGAGAAGCTTGCCAAATAACCCACAGCTTCATTAAATACCAGGAATCCCTCAAATGAAGCTAATCAAAGGAATGCATCCATTTATTTCTGATAAACACTACTACACCCAACTGCAGAGGCCTAGGGCAGCCACAATGGGGATGGGATGAGAAAGTGTGAATTTACTCTCATATTTCAACGTATAAAATGACAGATTTTAAGCTCAGGGTTAGAAGTTCAGCATGCTTTGGGAGGCATCTAGAGATAAATTGGAAATATCTGAAGTGTAATGATTTATTCTGCCCCCCGCCCCCCCACACCCCAAAGGAATTCTACTTGTACTCTAAAGAAAGACCAGAGAGGCTGATGGGGGGAGGAGGGGAAGTGTTTAAATATTATATTCTGCCAAAACCAGAAGCTCTCCAATAAATTGTCCAAGCATTTCAAGATTATAAGACTATAAACACTCCTCTAAAATTTCAAAGAGGAAACCTACTATTGTCTCAATTATTCTCCTGCTTAAATCTATGCCCTCATGATTTTTGAAGCAACTTTGAGGACATGGAAAATACCACCGAAGTCTTGCAAATGGAGAAAAAGAAAGAGTGGCATTGTCACTTTACATGTAACAATATATTTTTATGATAAACAAGGATCCAGCCAGTCTCGTCTTATTCAGGGTCCCATGATGCTAGAGTCTGTACAAAGTCATATACAAGGAGACACATCCCTGACCCAATATGCTTGATAAACTTCTTTGTCCATGAAATTCAAGCTGACTAGCTAATAAAGGCAGATCCCTCAGCAGCTACTTTTATTTCTACTCTTTCACTTGCAGTTTTCAGACTCTCACAGTCACTCTCCTTCCCATTTTTCATATGTACTCCAGCTTGCAGATGACTTCAGGAAAGGGAAGTCTTCTTGGATCCAATCAATGTTTAACTTCTTCCTCAAAGTACTACATTTCTGCTCCAATTATCACATATAAACTGGAACACATTGCAACTGTCTTAGCATATAGGCATTTTTCAATCAACATTATAAAATTAGGATTCTAAATACCATTAACTAACACCTATCTGATTTGTATTTCACTGGATATTTTTTAAAAATTTTAAACACTACCATTTTTCTCCTCTAAAATGATTCCTTGTACAACATCTGTCTGCATCACTACCACTGTAGGGATTTGATGTTTTCTAAGAACTAGCTACCATACATCAGACTGTAAGGAATAACTTTATTACTTATTGGTTCCTTCTGAAATATAAAAAAATTTATGAATGAGTGCAAAAAAAAAAGTTTTTCTCAGAAGTGTCCTTCTGATTTTAGGGTTTCTAGAGGTTTATCTTTGTACTAGTGCAAAGCAACTTTACAAGACCAAAACACAGCTTATCACCAAACATATAATATTCTGGTGTCTGCAAACAAACTGACTACACCACTGGTTTACATGAGGAGCACAACTGTCCATCTAACAACAACATGTAGCTTCATTATTTCTCCAATGCATCCCTCAAGCAAGCAGTGAGCACTAACAATATTAAAATAGGCTGAAGTGAGTACCACCAGGTTCAAGTACACCACAAACACAGCAGTGTCAGAGCTGGAAAGGGCTAGTGAGGGCGCAGTGCACCCAAGGCAAAGTAGCCCTTCAGCTGTCCCAGCCCCAGGGTCACAGCTGCACGTTTCCGACCACAATTGCACCAATGCACAGCACCTGCCCTCCAAAAAATTTTGCACTGCATAGCAATGACCAACTACCAAATTCCCAAATACGACTGTAAGCATTGAAATGCAACCATCACATCCCCTAAGGATGGGAGGCTTTGTCCAAATGGGTGTGGTATTGGCTTCTTCAACAGTTTAGAAGGGGCTATAAAGCTGAAACACCCCCTCAGGATTTAAGACACAAAAGTGTTCATTTTCCATAGCTTTTCACTGTCTCCCATGATTATTTGCAGCTGTGCTTCACACCAGCACATGACTATAGGAAGTGTAAAGCCATCAAGTGTCCAAGCCTATAGCAGGCAGACAGGAGGGCGAGCTCCTTCAAACTCCAAGTGAACACTCTCCCATTAATTCTTCCTTCTTGCAACGCCCATGCAATTCCCAGGCTTGGAGGTCTCTTTAGCAGAAGTCTGCACAATTCAGCACAGTGTGAGATTTGGAATGGTTTTAGGGTTGTGGGCAGAAAAAGCTGTACATCCCCCTGCACATGACAAAGAAACATCTGTAACTTAAAAATCACTGGTCAAATACTTTGATATGTGTAGGAGTGTCTTGAAGAATAAATGGAAAGCTATATTCATGATATTCATCACTTTCATCACTTCACATACGATGTCTCAGTAACCATCCCACCCCTCTGCAAAATATAAATTAATCATATATTAAAGGGAAAAAAAACAAGTATAACATGTAAGACAGGAGATGGTTATGGAAGCCAAGAACACCCCTGACATTGACCAACTAAGCAAATAAGTACTGGTTGTTCTTTCAAGTGCCTCCCTATGTTTGCATTTTTACAGCGCGCTCCAGAGCAGCCACATTAAACACACTGTTGTAGTCACAAGAAGGGCCCTCCTCTTCTCCCTCCCTCACATGGGCTAATATATGTTATTACGCAAAATAATCAAATAAACTCTGCCACATCCTTTATTATAGGTCTTCACTACAAACAAACCAGCTTTGATGCCAAGAATTTATTATGTCAAAAGGCATCCTTTTGGAGCAAGCTGGAACATCGCATCCCCAAAGAAATAATAGAACAATTGTTATAGCTTTCCTTTATCTCTACACTGTCTCCCACCACTGGAGAAATCTGTTAACCATTCAGATAAGGCTTCAAGCTTTATTTGATGATGCCATCACACAGGGCGAACAGTGCAGTTAAAAGCAATGCAATTTATTTTACAACACGAGCAATTCCTCAGCTTTGCTATGCTTACCCTGAACCTCTCACTGGTACAATAGCAGACAAGATACAAGGGTCAATTGGGACTACTTGTACTATGACTTCAATCCATGCTCCAAATTATTCTTCCTTCCTCTACACTTGATTTTTCTTCTAATATCAGCAAAATCATCCAGCGTTCACTGGCTCTATCGGCCTTCTCCACGGAAGTATTCCAGAACTAAACCAGAACCCTAATGACATCACCCATAACTGAACAAATTATGTTGAAATAACCTTACAAACAGTCCTACAAGTACAGCTTTATTACAGACACAGATCCAGTGGATGTTAGGAATTTAAAAAACTTCAGTTTTAAGCTTCTTGGCTAAGACAATCTGCTTCAGACTATATCCAAAGTAGAGAGCTTTATGTAAAAGTACAGGCAAGAATAGTTTTACATGTCTGCTCTTCCCCACTCTCCCTCTCCCTCATTAAAAAATAACACATTCCATAACATAAAATCTACAATGACCTGTAAACCTGTAAAGTGGGAGTGCAACCCACACAACTGGATTATGCTAAAATACATTCATTAGGGTTTTTTTCCTTTGGCAGTATACTTCTTAAAATAACGTCAGCTTTGCAGAAGTTGTAAATACATAAAATTTTAAAAACTCTCTTGAAGCAACAACTTAAGTTACAGTTTAGCTAGTTTCTCATTTTGCATAATCATTTGCTCATACAATTTATCCATATGAGCAAAAAGCAGTAACTAGGAATTAGACCCTTCAAAGACTGAATTAATCTACAGCGACATATTAGTCTCTTTCAAGTCTCATTAATGTTATATCCCTAGGAAAGAGAAATGAATGTTCACATGAAAAGTAATGTGTTCATGTGTCACACAAAATTAATAACAATTTGTTTTTAACTATTAACTGCATAGCACTAAACTAATGGTATAAAACCCGTCCCTGAAGCTCTTTCCCAAAGAGATGATGAGGTATTTCATTAAATATTAGTATTACACACTATATACGTATGTGCCTAATGGTGCAGTTTAGTGCTACTAACTTTTTATGATGCACATATATACACACACATTTACTTAATCAATTCAGAGGCCTTATGCTGGGAAACCCAAAGAAAAACCTGAAATCCCCACATTTTGCCACTGTTGCAGGCAACATTGAGAACCATCTACGGGGAGCTGGAAGATACGCATCGCACTCAGCACCCTAAGCAATTCGTGTAGAAAGTCAGCAGAAACATTATCGAAAAACATGCCATCAGCAAGGGCTTTTAGACCCCTACTCATACAGAGCCCTCCAGAAGGCAGCACAAAGGAAAGTGATGCTCTCGTGCGTTTTGCTTAGCCGTACTTACAAACAGCCTTGCCCCAAGCCACATGGAAGGCACAGCAAACTAAACCAAAGCTAGATTTAACAACACTGCAGTTCCACAAGTCCTAGTATAGTGTTACCAGAGCTTATCAGATAAAAGGGAAAAAAATACTGTTCGCATAGTCTGTACCCAGGGCTAAACTGTAGCAGTTGTTCTACCACCTGATGACCCCTCCCCAGCTGAGAAGATGAATCTGGGAAAACAGGGAGAAGCCCCATGGGATGAGGTAGAAGCAGATTTAATGAAATAACAAAACTAATAGAACCACCAACATAAAGCGTACAAGGTTACACTTAGCCTCGTCCACAGGATCAACAGAAAGAGCAGAAGGCCAAGAGAGAGGAGCCCCAGGAAGAGGAGCTCCCCACCCTCACTGAACTCCCTCCTTTTATAGTGAGCATGATTAAATGGTGTGGGACACACCTGTGAGTCAGCTTGGGTCGGCTGCCCTGACTGAAACTCCCAGCTGACTCAGGGACCCTGCCATGGCTGACCCATGGGTCTGTACCTGGGAAACCAGGACAAATACATATAAAGTTTTTCCACTGAATTAATTTTGAGCTTCGGTTTCCTTTTTGTCATCTTCATCCTTTATCCTGCAATATCCCTGGCTGGTAGAATTAAATACTTGTATCAGTCAGTGTGGGATAAGGTGTCCCAATATGGATATTCCTACCCATTCCCACAAGACATCATCAGGATGCAAATGCTGTTTGAATAATTCCTGTGTTACCTATATATAGCAAACTGTATTATACTTCTTGGTGTTGCTCCATTTCTCCTGCCCATTTAAACATTGCTAACTTCATATCGGAAAGAAATGGAGAGGGCATATCAGTATAAAAGTACTAAGTATTTCCACTGACACCTCATCCAGACCAAATCAAAACTGGGGAAAAAATGAAACCAAATCTGAATTTTCACTCTGCAGAGTTCAGAAAGTTTATTTTTAATGAGACCAAAGGAGTCTGTGGCAGGTAACAAGGACAGTATTTTCTTTCGGTCTTTAGTAACAGGGAGGAAGGCATGCAAAATTAGACAGAATTACTATGACTAAAACGCTATTAATTGTGCCAGCTTTTACGATGACTTGAAATGGCACTTAACCTTATGTTTCAGGTACACTTTTAAGAATAAATATGGAATAAGGAATCTCCCATACCGTAAGAAAATCAGTACATATATCAAGTCCTGTTAAATTCTGCAGAGTGAAAATTCAGATTTGGTTTCATAAAGAAAAGAGTGAGACATAAAAGGATGGGTTTTCTTTAAAGACAGACGACATACTGATTTCAAGTACCTGTTCCAACACATCAAACAATTTCCACCACCATTTCCAAATGTCAATCAGTCTGTTAAACAGGTGTTTGTCAGCTGTATTCTGATTTTGCACTGCATCACATGCATCCTAGTGCTTATGTATTATTTCAGCCTCCTATTAAGAAACAGAAATACCTTAACACTCTTCAGTTCTTTTAGAATCTTGTTGCTTACTTGAACTATTTCAGAAATAACAGGGCTTTTAATAATACAGCATGCATGAAGTTACGCACTGGTAGAGAGAGAATGGCAATTCTAATGCCTATAAAGATAAGGAGCAATGCGCCTTCTCATGACAGGTTCTGCTCTGCTGAAGTCCTCTCCTGCATAATGGCCAGTTTCACAACTGTAACTGCGAGAAAAGTGGAAAATGGAAAAAAAAATCTCAAGTTTTAATATTAATAGCTTAATATAGAAATTCAACACATTGTTGGTATATTTTTGAAACTAAAAATAACAGTATAACTATGTAGGACATGCATATGTCTGGGACAGTAGTTTTTAACAAGGAAATGAACACCAAATTTTATGGTGAAAATTCTGGGCAGAAGAAGGCTCTGTCCATTGGAGTGGTCTTACAACACACTGCCCTAGTGCCTCAGTCAGCCTGTCGTGCTGGCAGGCAGGCAATAGGAATCCTCTCTGAAGACCATTGCCTTCTGCCCAGATGTCTTAGGGTACTTCAGCTGAAAGCGCAGCATTCCCATCTGTAGGCAACTCCTACAGAACAGAAGCACTATGGGTTTTGCACAGCAGTAAAAATTTAGTTGGCAACACCTGAGCACCAGTGATGCAATCCTTAATAAATGAAAACATGTAACATAGCTTAAAATATCCTGCCATGATATCGTACCAGTAAGACTTCGTGGTCAACTTGTCGTTCCAGTCAGATCAGAAAATCTTAACAATGGACAAGATTGTGAAAAGAACCCTAACCACCATCTTCAGCAGATGGGCAGGGAAATCCTGTTAGGATTCCCACTTGGAGAATCCAACTCACCACCAAGCTAGAAGATACATAAAGACCAGATAAGCTATAACTATATCAGCATCACTCTCATTTATTCCTTTACCACCACCACCAAAAATTTTCCTCAGCACATCTGTTAATCTATCAGCCCAACCCACTCCCTCTCTTCTTTATCTCCTCCTTATTCTCTTTGCACCTAAACAGGAATGGGAAAACCATTTTATTCTAGCATCCATTTTTCATCTTCCTCCCTCCCTGCATAGCTCCAAGGTCAGCACCTCCTGCAGCATGCAGCTTTCCTAAGTGGCAGGAGCTGTACAGCAGACTGACAAGAGTCTTGACGATTTAGCTGCTGCACAAGAGCTGCTGCTAACATCAGTGAAGCCACCCAGAAGGAGCATTACTAGTTTTACCTTACTGCTGTTACTTGGAAAATCTGTGACTAGCAAAAGAGGTATCAAAGCCATCCTCCAAATGGCAATATCACGGTGTGCCAGAATGAGGAAGAAAATTATGTTTCTTCTACATAACAATTCGAACTCTGAGCAGCCTGCAGGGATCCTCCCTCCTTACTAAGGGAACTGCATCTCCACCATTTGCAAAGAATTTTATTGTAACCTGTTCACATTATAAGCCAGTCTTTGGCAGACAGAGTGGTGCTTTGTCTTCCAAGCATTCAACAGGAGATCGTATTAATGAAGCAGTTTTAACCCACATTGTTCAGGTGGGGAGCAATTTGCTAACATGTGTCTCAAAGTCTGAGCACCACATTAGTGTTGGGCCCATCTTCTCTGACACAACTTGACACTTCAGTCATATGTTAAGCTTCGAAGCATCTGTTCCATAATAAACTGCTCTATGCTTGCCAAGAACCTAAGCACTGCCTTTTGGATGAGTATTGCTAAGTTGCAAACCATAATTTAATACTCATCTGACATTGATGGTGACCCAACATTTAATGGAGCTTAATGCTCTTCTGATGCCACTGATTAAATTATTGCTCAGTCGTCCAGTTTCATAATCTACAATTTGCAAGGAAGCAAGACAGATATACAGGCACTGTCTCCTCTGACATCAGTGAATCAGTACACTGGCAGGGAAAGGTTCCCTAATTGAAGTTATAGGTAAGTACACTACAGTGCATCATTCATCAATACAGAATTTTGTTCAGATACTTTAAGTCAATTATAATACAAAAAAGCAAAGCATGAATTATTCCCAAGTGCAAGAGGAAAATATGGGTAAAAGCCTTGACCCAGCATGTGCAATGACTTCATGACGTCCTGAGCACTGTCCAGGAAACTCAGTCCTCTGGCCAACAGGAGTTTCTATTCATTTTCCCCCTGCTAGGTTGTTTAACAGTTTGGTCACTGCTTAGACACAGCTGTGCAAACAATCTTTCAATGTTTCGCCTGATGTTATTGAACTCCATCCCAAAACGTTTCTCTCCTCCTTTCTGCACATAAGATGAGGAAGGCTAATTTGGATGCAGAGGACTAGAGGCTGTCACAGCCCAACTTAAATCATTAGATCCTACCATTTTTGAGTTCAGAAAGAATTTTACTAAGTAAATTAGCAATTTATATCCAAGACAGTTGGTAGCAACAGTACTTTCTAAATCATCTCAAGAAGGCCTATTCCTACCTTGAGGAAAAATATGCCCCATAAATGCCCTAACGTTTTAAAACAGTTAAAAGCAATTAAACAAAAGCAATTGGAAAGAAATATTTTAAAAATGCCTTGAATGAGAACAAACAGAAAAAGTTTCTGAGGGTATAGACATAAAAAGCGACTGCTTTTTTTAGCTTCCTCAAAAGTAAACCTTTCATCCCAGATAAAACAGAGGAACAGTGTCAGTACACAAGTACTTTTGCAGGACTATTCATTATTACATTACTTTTACAGCCATTGGCAACCTAAAAACATGCTACCCTCAATAAAGTAACTAAGGGCTAACTACATGCAAATTGAATGCTAGACACTAGCATGACTGCAGTATTAACACTGCAGAAATAAAGTTGAAATCAGAAAATCCCCAGAGTAAGGTTTCTAAGGTACACTCACCTCAGCTACACTGTAGTTCTTAAATATGGGCCTCATTTCTGAGACAATCTATGATTTTTACTTCATGCATGTGAATACTTGTACCAAAACTAGAGCAGATCACACTAGCGCTTTACATGTGAGCTTGTGCATCTTGTTACATGATTTACTTCTAGTGGAAAGTTACATAGTTACTCATGTCCTTTCAGCTCTTAGCAGACACAGACTAAATAATTTAAATGGTATTATGGAAGGTATAAACCTTTACAGTCTCTCTCAGAAATTAATATGTCATTACCTTAGAAGACCATGAAAATCTCAAAAGCATCAGCATTTGGATATACTTAAAAATGCTTTCCCATTAAACACACATTATTAACCAATGTTAATATATAGAATATATTCAAAATTAATTCTAATACAGTTTTATACAACCATAAGGCCTATTGACTTCTTCCTCCATTTTTGGTTTTCATCCAGAAATGCTTTAATTCTCATTTTTTCTGAATTTGACCTTCAAGACTTTTCCGTGTTATGTATTAGGAGAAAAACAAAACCAAAAAAGCAGCAAGCATTTTGAACGTGCAATAGCTCATAATTAAATTTCAAGGAGTTAATCTCTATATAGAACCTCAAAAACTAACACACTGCCCACAGGAAGAAGCTCTCCAGCTCAAATCCTGCATTGATATTTCAAGAGGCAGAGTCCCAGATGCCTCCTCGTGAGGTGCTTATAACATCCTACAGTTTCTGAGACCTTAAGACACTTTGCCAAGGATAAACATATTTTTAGGATTCTACAAGCTGTGAAGTATATACAATCCTTCTTCGCTCTTTTATAGAAATATTTTTCTGTACTGTCAAGCCCACAAAAATATATTTAGTTCTGGTAAAAACTGACCTTTTTTGTTTGCATCTTACTTTTCAATTGCACCTTCCCCACTGCTTACCACCAAGGTTACACTTCAGCCAGGCCTGCAGAGAAGGTTTTTTTTTCCCCTCACTGTATGAAAGAAGCTAAGCTTCAGCGAGAAGGAGACTTCCTTCTGCAAACCTAATCCTCATCACTCAGCATCATCTAAACGCCAATAGGAAAATTTACCCCATTAGCATGTAGGAAAAACATAACAAGATATTGTTTTTCTTGGTCAAGTTTTCACAGTTACTTCTGACAGAAACCTTCACTGTTCAGCATTTGTAGAAAACAAAGTCTCTTTTCCTGCACTTCAGTTCTTCCCAAGACCTTTGACTACAGCAGGCATCACCTGCGATCCACTGTCTTTCTCCATGAGTGGCTGACAGGAGGAGAAAGAAGCGTGTCTCAGCCCGGTCCCGACTCATCACTGCAGGTGGGAACCACCACAGCCATCAATAAACCCCAAAAGTTGCCTCTCTCTCTCTAGCTTCCACATACAAACCCACCACTATTCCTCCCCTCCCATGCCTTGCAGCACAGGTACTGTGGGTCACTCACTGCGTGCTCGTGATTAGTGAAGCTGGCAGAAATCAGTAATCTCAATGCTTGAAATTGCTCCATCCCAAGTAAAATTGTTAAAGTACCTTTTTTTTTTCCAATTAATTACACTTAAAAACAAATAAAAAGCATTGCACTAGTGACTACTGCTAATAAGACATGGTGATTAAACGTTTCATGTCCTTTAATAGCTAATCCAAAGTGCTAATGAGTCTTCAAAACATGACAAAAACGTCAATTGTTACAAAGCTGCTCGCAACTCTGTAGAGTGATAAATAAACTCAACTTTTTTGTTTTGCTTGAGTCAGAATCAGAACATCTCAGACTTGGTAGCTTACGTGTAGGTTACACAGAGTTACTCTTTATAGGACTTCCTTGGAGGACTTCCCAGGTGTTTTGGCTCACGACTACCTACCAAGGTAGCTTTCTGATTTCCCTCTGCTCTGCACAGTCCACACTTTTGTACAAGGGCAGCCACCAATTTCAGAAACCTAATTCAAACTAAAAACACAATATTAAACCCCCCTTGCCTTCCACAGATTAACCAACCTGAAAGAGGTTTCTTTGTTAACTGTGAGAATTTACCACACACTTTTTTTGGACACAGGCCTGTCTCACATACCAGGTAATTCCATCCCCTGGAGAGCACAGTAATAATCAATGGATCCTGCAGGGAGGCACAGGGAGATGCCACCCACTGCCAGCAAGGGGCTATAGCAAGAGATGCTCTGGTATGACCGCAGAGCCGGTGCCAGCAGAGACCACTGCACATACAATCACTGTGCACGCACATCAGGAGCTCAGTGCCTGCAGCAGTAACTGCACAGCCATGGGCCAAAGTGAGAGTAAGGGAAGACCTTCTTTTAGTCCCTTTACCAAAAGCATGAAGTGTCTCCACCTGTGACCTGCCTTGGTGTATGGTAAACAGCATAAGCATTTTTCATAATGTTATGATTATGAAATGAAAAAAGAAAAAGGATGCATCACTTATTCCAGATGCATTACATGAGTTAGCTTGGGTTTCTATAATTTATGTTAGCATGGATTGACTTCTTTTCCTACCAGTCTTGATACGTTAATATCATCAATTCTCTTACACAAACTCAAAACCAGAAAAGGTTTAATCTCAAAATTTAAGATGATGTCATTTCAAATTTTCCTTGAGAAAGTCCATAAATATCCTTGAAAACATTCCTTTAAATACCATCACAAATACTGGTGCAAATAAAATCTAGAGCTTACAAGAATGCTAAAATTTACAGTGACTTTATTAATAATGAGTACTCTTGAGGATCCCAACTGATATTTTGAGCTTGTTTTAAACACATGAATGTACATACAGACTCACCAAATGGTCTATCTATTAATTTTATCTGTAGAGCACTTTTAAAGATCTTTGAAGTCCTATTATGATCTGACTCATAATTGGTAACTTACTGGGCAATATGTACTGAAGCCTCTCCCGCTCTTGTAACAAATAGGATGCAGATCCAGCTCACACCCACAGCAATGCCATATCATCAGTATTTTGTCAAAGCTCTGATATTTCTCACACAGCTTCAAGGAGCTTCTGAAATAGGTTACAATGGTGTAGTTTTCATCAGCACAAATTTGTTTTGTAGTGTCTTGCTTATCATTGTAACAGTGACAAGCGCTGAGCAAGATCAAAGCAGACCTCTAGGCAGAAATTTTACACCAAAGGGTTTCATATTGCATTGTCTACGTTTAGCCTGTACCCAGGGCTAAACCACAGCAGTTTCTCCATCACCAGATGCTCCCTCCCAACCTGAGAAGAGGAATCAGGAAAAAAGGGAAAAGTCCCATAAGTTGAAGTTTAAATGGATTTAATGAAATAACAAAACTAATAGAATCACCAATTTAAAGTGCAAAAGTTCATGCTCAGCCTGGTTCTTAGCTAATCCTTGGGACGCAGAAGGAGCAGAAGATGAAGAGAGAGGAAGAGGAACTTCCTACCCTTAGTAAACTCCCTCCTTTTATAATGAGCATGATTAAGTGGTGTGGGACACACCTGTGAGTCACCTTAGGTCAGCTGTCCTGACTGAAACTCCCACTGACTCAGGGCTACTCATGGCCTGCCTGCCATGGCTGGCCCATGGGTCTGTGCCTGGGGAACCAGGACATGCACAAAATCACTTAATCACATAATTCATATAAAACAAAAAAGATGCAATACTCTTCTTTCTCCTTCTAATCATACATTGCCTCTATCTTTTCATGTATGACAAACTAGGTTACACAGGGCCTACACTTTACTGAGCCTAACACTAGAGGCACCCATATGATTGGTTTCCGGCACCAAGCGTCTCCCAAAGTACCATGTTATGAATTACAAACACTGTCTCCACTCCTACATTCAGTCAGAATAATGGGGAGCCAGATGGCAAATTGCAATGGCTTTTACCACTCAGTCAGAAGTGTGCACAATTAGCATTTGGTTACCAGATCTATCCCTCCAAATAACCTATGCAATAATTCACCTTTTCTCTCATGCCATTCAGGCTGTAAAGCCCTTGGTGCATAACCCTCTACTTAGAGATAAGGAAAGGTGCCTACTCAAGCCCCTCTCCATCCCTTCCCCTTGGGGAGGGGGTGTTGGTCGGTCCTCATTTTTAAGACTCCTGTATTTGCAAAAAGAACCCAACTTGTTTGATCAACAGGCTCAGCAACAATACACTGAATAGAAATTTCATTTGTGAAATTTTAAGCTACTAACGACAACTTTTCCCTTTTTGATGTGCTACAGAATCTGCACCAGCATGACCACCACAGAATTTGTCAAGGAACTGCTTGACAGCTGGGACAAAAGTTATTGGGGTTGTTAATTCTCAGTCCACCCCATAGCTTTTGGCATGAGAAAAAGATATGAGGAACAGCAGGGTACACATGACTTGTTTACAAGGTGGCTCCATCTCAACAGCTGATCCAGCTTCCCAGCTAGGTAAAGTTCTTCAGACTTCCATGTCTCAAATCAGGAGTGACAGGTGGCATGGCCGCATTCAAGTCCCACCTGTGCACACTCAGATCTGTATAGAAGAAATCAAAGTGCTTCAACTAAGAGACCACTGAAAAAACATACAAAGCTTCAAATAATCTGAAGGGCATCAACCACACCAAGTGCCTAAGAAAGTACGGACAATCCTACCTCTTCACTAAAAAAAAAGGCATTTTTCCTGCCTGACACTTTTTAAGAGGTGGCTAGCAAAGGCACAGTGTATATTATAACAATTTCTTTATTTAAAACACATTCCCAAGCTTCATGTATCAAACTAAATGTCCCTCAACTTAGTCTTGCCATGAAGCATTTACACATGGAGAACAAACTGTATCTTATATTAACCAAGACTGAAAATGTTTTCTGTACTAATGATTAACAAATCTTTGTATTTTCCAATATTTTAAATGCGTCAATGCCTTATTATTTCTAAGTTACACAAGTCCAAGACCAAGGCATTCTGCAAAACCAACATCAACAAGCAATGAATCTGCCAAAAAGCAAACAATTTCTGCCTACCAAACAGGATATATGGAGAGTACTATAATGGAGTGGTTTTAATTAGCTGGGCATATAAAGCTGTTACAAGACAAATTTCTTTCATTAAAAAAAGCAGCCAGTCAGTTAGAAATGCTTCAGTGCACTTAAAGCAGAGATAACACAAGGCATTTAACCTTCGCCCTCCCCTGTAATGAGGAGGGGCTGGAGGACTTGTGATGCAGTGGGTGGGTGACAAGCAGCCTCTCCACCTGCTGCTGAAATACTGGTAACTTCCCAGTAAAGCAAACAATACAGAGGGTCCAGCAGCACATGGGAGAAAATTCAGCAGTATAAAGAACCATTTTCTGTAGTTTTGTTCAGGCATGTGGGATAAGAGTTTCTTACCAAATCAAATGTAGGATTTTTAAGGCCTTCTAGTATTGAGTACAAAAGGGGTTTTGTGTTAGCAAAAAACTGGTGCCTCTAGCAGCATGGTACCCACAGCAATATGCTGTTACTTTGCATAATGGCTACCTAGTTTCACCACCAGATACTACAGGTTTTGGCTACTGTAAGCATCCCTGTATTACAAAATAGAAGGAATTTTCTTTGTTACTTGTTTGGCTTTCGTTTTCTTTTATTAATCTTAGCGAAATATTTGCTCATTAGCAAAAGCAATTTCTCTTTCCCAGGGTTGTATCTCATACCACATGGCTCCTGAGTCAAGCACTTATTTTATACTGGCAATTTCAAAAATGTTATGAATATAAGTTAAAAAAATAAAAAAGCCTATAACATAAAACAAAAGTGACTGACAATATGTGTGTATGCATAGTACGTCTTTTTTCTCCTCTCCACTTCAATTACTGTGCTTTCCATGTCATACATTTGTATCCCAGCATACTGTTGCCACTTTCCCCCTTGCTTCGGGCTAGAGGTGCACCTCGGAGAAGGGTTACGCCAGCTCCCCCTTCTCCCGCAGGGGCCAGGGAACACATCACAAACACTGATGAAAAACCCACTGCACAGATTCCTAGCAGAGGAGTTGCTCAGCCCAGGCCCACACAGAGACTCATGCACTTATAGACAGAAATTAGATGGCTGAATTTAAGATGGCACTCATCAAAAGCGGCTCTTAATCTTCCAGGGCATGACTGCAGACAGTTATGTCTTATCAAATTAGGATGGAGACAGACCCAACCTTGTATCCAAGTCCTGTTCTTGCCAATGTCACCCTGGGCACACCCACACACATACACACACACACACCAGCTAGGATGCTCAAGGTATTTAAGAGCACAGGGGACCTTATGCTCCAAGCCCTTGTTCGCAAGACCATCAAAAGACTCTGAATAAATGAAGAACAAAATACAGACAGTCCCAAAGGCAAAATAGGGAATCCAAGACTCCCCCTTGCAGTCAAATGGGGATTCGCTGGACAGCAGTTTCTTATTTTTAACATGGTTTTGGGAAGAGAGATTACAAGATGCTGTATGAATGTTGGATTGTTCCCCTTCAGCTCAAAACAAGTCATTGTGCTGAGATGGGAAACTGTGGTTTCTCAGAAGACAAATATCCCTTCTTGCTTGTTTCATTAAACTGGCAAAAGAAAATTTTATTCAAATTAAGAAAACTCATATTCAAATGGATACACTGGAGAAAAACAATTGATATTTATGTGCTGTTGCCACTTTGCACTCATTACAGGGGCTAATGTTTTGCAAGACACATCTTTTAAACTTTACTAAGCTTATTATTTACTATCTCCTGACAAGCATGACTTCATTTCAAGAGCTAGCACACATCCCATTGTGATAATCTAATCTTTAATAACATATCCTAATTAAATATGCACATTTAATGCTAAAAAAAAAAAGCTAAAATTCAAAGCAAAACAAAAAACATTCATTTGACTAAATGAAGCAATTGGATTAGAGTGCACAGAGCAAACTTAAATAAAGTCATATATGCCACAGCAAAGCCACTAAGGGGGGGAAAAAAGGGTAAATAAAAACCCAAACAGGCAGACAACTCTTTATAGCTGGCCTTATCTGACCTCTCTGAACTCCTAGCTAGTTTACTTCCCATCTGTCATATGATAATAACTTAAAATGGAGCATATTTAAGAACTCATCAATAGTTCATTCAAGTCAATTGTCCTTACAGTGCTTGATTACATGAAGCAGGGTGTGTTCTTCTAGAGGAGCTACATGGATTTATTTTTCTCAACATTGATGGCTGAGTTTTACCATTAAACCATTCGCAATTTACCACATAGTGCTGTTCAACAGTGACAGAAAAATCCTAAGTTTGTGAGCAGTAAACAAAAACAAATGGCCTCTTGAGATTTAAATACCTAATCATGCCACTACATAGCTATTTCCATTGATTTGCTCATTTTTAAAGTACTGTAATCCAGAAGCCATTTTCTTTCTATGGAATACAGTCATAACACTTGATATTTCTGAGATGCTTTGAATTGAAAAACTTTGAGCTACACCTTTGTAAACTGCCATAATACTTTAAAAAATTCTATTAAAAAAAAAAAGTAAATTAGATAGATTTGTAATTTTAGAAACAATTTTGTCATTGATTGAAACTAAATCCCGGAACACATCAATCTTTTCCTTCAGAGGTCTCATTTTAATTCTTTCTTCACGTGAATTTTGATTTAGTAAGATTTATCAAAACAGTATTCTGCAGGAAATTCCTTCCAGTATTTGAAAGCACTAAACAAGAGGGTACAGGCTTAACATTTACAGTTTTAATTCTTAGGATAAATACAAGTTAATTACCTTGTAAGAGGCAGACCACATTACCAAACATATACAAAGTGAGGGGATCGAATGAAACGACAAGACAAAATTACAGTTCCTAGATGTTATTTGATTTTGCCTGTTAGTCAAATTAATTTCATGCATATGCAATTGAAGAGTTATGAGCATGTTCATTTTCCCTTTGGATCTAAAAATGTAACCATTCTCATCACAGCCTACAATAACTTATCAACTGAAAAACAAATGTCATCTAACATAAGGGTCTTTTAATTTTTATTTTTTTTTAATAAGGGACTAAGCAGCAAGGTTTTTATTATGGTTTACCTTCTTTTCAACTAGAAGACAAATTTTTGTTCAATTTTTCACAGAATCACAGAGTAGCCTTGGTTGGAAAAGACTTCTAAGATCATCAAGTCCAACCATTAACCTAACACTGCCAATTCCCCACTAAACCATGTCCCTTAGCACCTCATCTACACGTTTCTTAAATACCTCCAGGGATGGGGACTCCACCACTGCCCTGGGCAGCCTGTTCCAGTACCTGATAACCCTTTCAGTGAAGAAATTTTTCCTAATATCTAATCTAAATCTCCCCTGGCACAACCTGAGGCTTTTTTATTTTTTTTTTTTTTTCAGGAACGGACCACATATCAAAGTTATCTTTTCAGTTATTCCATTACACAGACAGCAGTCATTCCCCTAAACAGCAGTTTCCACAGACTGGCAGAAGTGGAAACCATTCAGGACATGGTATCCTGCAAACTCAAAACCTTGTTCCACAAGCCCTGGCATTCCAATGCCCAGGCAGCCACCTACAGCATGCCATCGCACTCTGCTTCAGAAAGCACTGGATAAAACCCTACAACTGGTAACACCACCAGAAGCAGTCACTGATTGTTCAGGTTTCCTCATTCGTCTCTCATCAGCACTAGTTGCCTCCACTTCATAATTGAATAGCTCAGTATGGCTTATAGTGAGCTAAGGGACATTGCTTAGGAAGGAAGACAGAAACTAGATGATGTCCAAATAAGTAACAGAAAAGGGTTTTATTGACCAAGACAGAACAAGCAAAGAATCAGTGAGCTCCTTGTAAACTAACTGTAAACTTTTCATAACTGAAATTATCTTTAGCCTTCCACAACAAATTTCATGTTTTATTCATCTAGAGAATACTACGTAATACATGGCATATGTTTTCATAGAAAAGTGATTTTTTTGTCTTGCACCAAGTGTTTTGATTTTCTCAAGATCTTGGGTTGGAAAGCCATAAGACCATTATCAAATACTGACATTTACATCAGGGAGACAGCTAGCACTCCTCCATTAGCTTTGCCACAACTCTTCAGCTGTCTGATCCAAGCCAAGGTTGGTATACAGAACATTGAATACTTTATTTAAAAGGGAAAAAAACAAAACAAAACATACAAGGAAACATACTAATCTCAGGAATACAAAAAAGTTTCATGATTGCATATGTACCATTTTCTTTCTAGAGCTGCTAAGGGTAGCTTCATCATAACTCATGCAGGCATTCAAATGCTAGACTAGTAATGTAATTTGCTAAAGAAGACATTTAAAACAATCATTTGAAGGCTAGGAAATATCCAATCTTTAAAAAAAAACCCAAAACAACAGTTTATTTGCTGCCATATACCTAACTTTCTTATTTTTCTAATGATAAACCCTCCTTCCTTCAAATGTTCAGATTGACAGTTATATGTAAATTTCTTATGTGCAATGATTACGCTTCCAGGCTGAACCTCTCTCTCTCTCAAATCCACCAAAAGAGCATGACAAATTATTCACACTACACTGGTGTGGTTTGAGGCTGGGCCGGCCACTAAAGGGATGGCAGATGCTCTCTGTTAACCCCTCTTCCTTCCTGGGCAGGGGAAGGGAAAGAAGAAAAGGGAGAGAGACTTATGAGTTGAAAATAAAACTAAGACAGCTTTAATGAAACTATAACAATAAAAAGAGATATACAATAATGAGAACAAAAATAAGGAAATATTAACAAATATATACAAAACCAGTATAGAGCTTCTCCAAATCACTTGCTCCCCCCAATAATGCTCACATCACCGCTGGTACTGCAGAGCAGCTCTGGGAAGACCCAGGCTGGGCTCCTGGACACAGCAGCAGTCAGGAACTGGATTCAGGAACATGCAGACTGAGGACAGACAAACGGACAGAATCATTCCAGGATGCCAGCCATAGAAATTTAGCAAGGGCAGGAAGAAGGGCAGGCCAGAGAAGATGGGCGAAGGGGAAGGGCTTTGCCCCCCGTGAACTCTCAGCTTTACACTGAGCTTGACATATATGGGATGGAATACTTCGTTGGTCAGTTTGGGTCACCTGTCCTGTCTGCTCCTCCTCACAGGTGCACCCTTACACTAAGGGGGGCCTCAAAGCAGCACCAAAAGAATTCAGTGACCTTGGTTTCTGGAAGACTTAAGTATAAAGCAAGAGCCTTTCTGCAAACCGTTGTATTGTGAGTTCAGTACTAACTATAAACATTGAACGTTATCACTTCTAGGAGCAGACAGTGTCTGAAAAGGATGTTGTTGACTTCAGAAAGTGCAGTCTTAGAAGAGACCTAACTGAAAAGTCACTGAAACGAAAATTGGTTCTGTTTTAGCCAAACCAGGACATGCACTGTGCTTTTAGACTCAATTATCAGGGCTCCAGAAATAGACTTTTGACCACAGACTGCATTAAACAGCTAAGAACCATATGATTTAAAACATACAATGAAATAATGGGTAAAGTAATGAAAACTACATCTGATTTTGAAGCCCAGTAATTTCACTGTTGGGTACTGATCACAGGTATTTTCAAGAGGACTTGTGGGGCACAACACTCAAGACTATACTGAAAAACATAAGGAGAAATTTAAGAAACAAACCTCCACGTTCTAGGTTAAACTAACATATAGTCAGTTTTATTTTAAAATATTTGAAGACCACAATATTTGAAAAGGGCAATAAACAGCTCTCTGAAAAGCAATAATGACCACTTCATCACTGTGCCCTTACAGAAAGTTTTAGAAACAAATAGTAGACCACAAAAAAAAAAAAAAAAAAAAAAAAAGACACCATAACAGATTAGTATTTTTTTCATAGTAGCTCTTATAAAACAAAGTCTACCAAAAAAAGCCATGCTTGACCTCTGAAGAGAAAAGGAGATAAAGGGCACATGGCTCTGTCCATGACCATAAAGAAACAGTAAACAAGCCAGACAGAAGTCAACCGGTGCTGGACACTCAACAAGGTACTTTTTGGATATTTCACCTCATACTTCAGTCACACTTTAATCAGAATAAGACAAGAAGAAAATTGTTACTTGTTTGACATTTAAAAGATGTACACAAAGCAGGACAAGGGAAGATTCACAACAGTTGATGGTACACAACTGCAGTTATTTTTTCAGAGAACAATATCTCCTCTGCATTCAACAGGTCCCTCCACCATTATATTTTGAAAATCTTAAACAAAACAAGGACAAGAACAGCACTGCACCTGGCAAATCAAAATATCCCCTCTGTGAAAGCAACCAACACAACTATAAAACAATTAAAGAAAGTAAGGAAAGCACATCTCAGTAATGGATATCAATGAGGGGAGTCCAGTTACAAATATTTTAATTATTAACATGGAATTTAATTGGGGTGCTAGAGTTAACTTTCCCACTATTATGGCCAGCAAAACTTCAGCAACCTCACCTGGCCAAGATTTCAGGTTCATGTCTCACTAAAAACACTAAGGTCTCTTGTCATTCCCATGAACAGTTTTGGTGTTGACTCAGAGGAAAGAATGCCATCTAGTGAATTACTCAAGATAACACTGGCATGTTCCACCTATATTTACCTGGCCTCATTATGAAGAGGAAAGTTTTCTTCACCTTCTTACTGACATGAAGATTATCAGGAAAGAAGGGAAAGAAAAAAGGAAGGGAGGCCAAGGAAGAAGAATCTATTTTAAAATAGGTCATTTATAGCTGTAGCTACTGGCAACTGATGGATGTGGCCAAACTAAAAATAAATTCCACACTTTAACAAAAACAGTAATATTACAAACTTCTTCACGGCCAATGATCATCCTCTGTGAGAGGCAAGAGCCCTGTAGAGGTGACCTAGCCAGTTTCTCAGCAGTATCCATGGGTATGTTCGTCCTTTAAAATGCAAGAGGGCCGAGGAGGTCTCAGCATCACCCCCACTCTTGCACACCATTAGCTCGCACCTCAACACTCCTCCAGACCATTTTGGCCAGCTCGCACAGGAAAACGTTGTCCCACCGGTGGTACTGGACCAAGCAGTGCATGCACAGCCCCACCGGTGATATCTGAAGTTATGTGAAAATGGCTGATATTCTTGTAAAGCTCAGCCAGACATCCACTGATCACCCACAGCAGACACCAGTAAAATCCTAGCAGACGAGTCTCCACAGCATTCACAATCAAAAATTCAGCATTACCAAACAAAGACCCTGTTCCACTTAAATCAATGGATGTTTGATGTTGATGTGAGTCTTAAATAATTTATTAAAAAACAAGCTACTGGAGCCTTTAATTTAAAGGCTAAATTAATTCTCATCAACTTTTTGCCCTCTTCTTCACACAATAGAAAAGGTATAATACAAAAGTACAGCACTTTGCATCCCACTATATTTAAATAATACACTTCAGTTGAATATAGTTTAATTACGGCTTACTCTGGTACACTTATATATTAATTAACAGTTTACTTGGAAATTCCCACCATATGGTACTGTAGCAGATGTTAATCATGTAAGGCCAAACACTTTGAAATTACTGTTCCAGGCACTTCATCTGAGGTACCAAGTGCCCTAAATTTCTACTTAAAGGATAAACTGGAAATGCCGAGCACCCTACAAGATCACACTCACAGCTACTTCCTCAAAGATAATATTATTTGGCAAGGATAAACAGAACAAAAGGGGCTAGATTTTACAAGCCTCCAGTGCATTAAAATGACCTGATATACTGAATTCCCTTTGCATAAGTGATGTGCCTGCAATGGAAACCTCAAGGAAAAAATCATTTTATCTACCAGACATCTGCTAACCCCCACATACAGCAAGGGCAAAATGCGTGTATGTGTGAATGCTGGTGTAGCATTCCAGATCTTGGGTGCACCAGCCCAAAGGACCTGTGCCTTCCAGCCCTTCACCCTCCAATCACAAGAAAGGAACATTATGAGGAACAGCAGATGCTTGCTCTTGGACAGTCACCTATTTTACATTTAAAAGCAAATTTCATGCAAGGTCCAACTGTCCCACAAGAAGAAATTTAACTCCTTGCACAGTGCTGCAAGTAGGTTCACGTGGCAGTTGCTTTCCTATGCATTTTGATTATAATACAGGCTTAATATTGGGCCTCCATAATTTTTCTTCTTGAAAAATACAACTCATCTCCATCTCTCTCCTTCAGCTTTTTAGAAGAAGTGAATGCCTTTGAAAAGCTGGAAAAGATCACAGAATAGCCTTGGTTGAAAAAGATCTCTAAGATAATCAGGTCCAACCATTAACCTAACACTGCCAATTCACCACTACACCATGTCCCTCAGCACCTCATCTACATGTTTCTTAAATATCTCCAGGGATGGGGACTCCACCACTGCCTGGGGCAGCCTGTTCCAATGCCTGATAACCCTTTCAGTGAAAATTTTTTTCCCAATATCCAGTCTAAACCTCCCCTGGCATAACTAGAGACCATTACCCCTCATCCTATCACTAGTTACCTGGGAGAAGAGACCAACCCCCACGTCACTACAGCCTGCTTTCAGGTGGTTCTAGAGAGCAATGAGGTCTCCCCTCAGCCTCCTCTTCTCCAGACTGAACAATCCAGTTCCTTGAGCTGCTCCTTATAAGACTTGTGCTCCAGACCCTTCAACAGCTTTGTTGCTCTTCTTTGGACACCCTCCAGCAGCTCAGTGTCCTCCTTGTAGTGAGGGGCCCAAAACTGAACACAGTATTATTTGATGTGTGGCCTCACCAGTGCTGAGTACAGGAGGACAATCGCTTCCCCTAGTCCTGCTGGTCACACCATTTCTGATACAAGCCAGGGTGCTGCTAGCCTTCTTGGCCACCTAGGCACACTGCTGGCTCATATTCAGTTGGCTGTCGACTAGTACCCTCAAGTCCTGTTCCACTGGGCAGCTTTTCAGATGCTCTTCCCCAAGCCTGTAGCATTGCATAGGGTTGTTGTGACCAACGTACAGGATCCAGCACTTGGCCTTGTTGAACCTCATACAATTGGCCTCAACCCATCCATCCAACCTGTCCAGATCCTTCTGCAGAGCTTTCCTACCCTCAGGCAGATCAGCACTCCTACCCAACCTGGTGTCATCTGCAAACTGACTGAGGGAGCATTCGATCCCCTCATCCAAATTGTTCATAAAGACACTAAACAAGACTAGCCCTAGCACTGAGCCCTGGGGAACACCACTGTGACTGGCCTACCAGCTGGATTGAACCCCATTCACCACAACTCTCTGGGCCCAGCCAGCCAGCCAATTTTTAACCCAGTGAAGAGTCTACCTGTCTAAGCCATGAGCCACCAGCTTCTCTAGGAGAAAGGTGTGGGAAACAGAGTTGAAACTTTACTAAAGTCCAAGTAAACAACATCCACAGCCTTCCCCTCATTCACCAAGCAGGTCACCCTGTCATAGAAAGAGATCAGGCTAGTCAAACAGGATCTGCCCTTGATAAACCCATGTTGGCTGGGCCTGATCCCCCAGTTGTCCTGGACATCCTGTGTGAACACCCTCACAATGACCTGCTCCATAACCTTCCCTGGGACCGAGGTCAGGCTGACAGCCCTGTAGCTCCCTGTATCCTCCTTCCGACCCTTCTTTTAGATGGGCATCACATTGGCAAGCCTTCAGTCATCTGAGATCTCCTCCATTGACCAGGACTGCTGGTAAATGATGGAGAGTAGCTTGGCAAACTCTTCTGCCAGCTCCCTCAGTACTCTTGATGAATGAAGAAAGAATGAAGAAAATGTGGCATTTCACGGTTTCACGACACAGCACTTCCAGAACTGGATTTTTTTAGTAAGGTGTTTGGGAACCCTTGTCCTATAGCATTTGTCTTGGTAACCATTCAGCTTCTAAACTGAAGGTTTAAAGGTTTCATTAAGCAATTCATTTAACTAGTGAATGTGATAGTAGTAAAGTTTTGGGTTTTTTGGATCTAGAAATCTAAAGCTAAGTTATCCTGCTAAAGGTAAATGCTTGCTAAAGGTGATCATTGATATAGCAATCATACGATTTAATCAGGAAATAGTAACTTCTTGGGAAAAAAACAAACACACACCACCAAAAAAACAGCATCTACATAGCAAGGAAGCCTGAGGAATGAGCTTTCTCTTTCTCCTGGTTGCATACCTTTGAATGCAAGCCTATATATGAAGAGTTTTCTCGGGAAACAGCTTTTCCCTATTCAGTAAAAAATATTACTATTTGACTCCAAAAAAAACAGTACAATCAAATGGTACAGTAACTTTACCAAGATTAAATGGTTATCTACACTTCTGAGGATCAGACAGAAGGGCTAGACCATTTGCCAATTTGGGTTTTAGAAGATAGAACTGCCTGTTTTATTATTGCTAGAGCGCTAAAAGACCACTACTTGCAAAAGATTCTAAAAATGCATCTATACATATATTTCAAAACTCATCTGCAAAGTGATCTGGTTTATATCGCTGCCTTGCAAAATTCTTGACACCCATTAACCAGAAAAGGCATTTGTAAATTGCTTGGTTTAACACTGCAGCATGCAAATAAATCGGAATACGATCAGAATATAGAGCTTCGCTGAACTGTTGCAAAAAAACACTTGAGAAAACATATTGTGAAGCCATATTTAAGCTAACAGATGTTTCAAAAACAGAACAATATGTTCAAACAAAATAAAGGTGTAAACGAGCAGTGTTAAAAGAGCTTCACAACTAGCACATTAATTTTGGTAGTGGCTGAGATCCACTCATCTAGGAAGGCTCCCTTCTGAAAAGATCATTAATTTAGAAATGAATTCTCATATTATGCTTAAAATTTGGCTGCATGAATTATTTGCCGAGTGGCTGCTTATGTAACATTGCCTTTGCTATGGCAACACCCGGGCTGTGAGGCTTTGTCACATCTTCAGTTCAATCGCAGTTTCATTTTTTGCTGATAAAACAATGGCAGGAGAGGTCTTTCTAATCACAAACCAAGATGCTCTAAAACACATCAGCGTGACTGATGTGGTGGCCATTGATACTGCTAAAACTCCTAATGTCAGAAGGACAAGGAAAAAGTGAGAGATCCCCAGGAATAATAAACAAGCTAAAGCGAGAGATCTTCCAGCGCTGCTTTCACTACAGCTTTAAAGCTAGAGTCCCTGAAACTAAAGTTTGGAATAGCACAGTTTGACTCTTGACTATCAGTCTTCGTATAAAACCCGCTCTCTAAAAAGACCCAAACTTGTCTTACTAAAATTCTTACTTCCTTACAAATGGAGGAACTATCTATAAACTAAAAAGTTCACACATTCATCACAATTCTGCTCCAGCTATGGCACTATTTCATATTTTTCTACAGCTTTCCATGCTAGGTATTACAGTAAAAGTCATAACTCCATTTAATAGTATCACTTCAAAGCTAATGGAGTACTACATGTACCCTTCGATACTCCAAAATTTCAGTTTGCTGTTCTTGGGAGGAAAAAAAAAAAAAAGTTTTAATGCTGACAAATTGTAAAACACCTGATCTATTCCACACATGGCACTTAGCAACGACTGTTCAAGCTGATGACTACTCTGCAGCTCATCAGTCATCTACACAAGCTTCACAGGAACTGAAGTTTCAGAATCCAAGCATTTTTCATACTCTTAAATATCCAGCCTTTGTTTCCCCAAGACAACTCCATGTTTTCCGTATTGTTTCCAACAGTCACATTTGTTAAGAGCCCTACCCAAAGCAATATGAAGGGAAGTAGCATAAGAAAGCATCTCTAACTCAATAAACCATTGAAAAAAATCCAAAAAATATGGACATAATCGAAACCCCAAAATGAGGCACATACATATGTGCAAGCACACCTCCTCTCTACAGAAAAGTAGATGCTCATAGGCTTTTGTAGCACTATAGTCCAGCCTACACTCTTTCCTAAACACTATCCATAACACAGTCTTCTTCAAAGAAAGCCAAGGCAACAAATGAGGTAGGTCTGATAGTGACTCTGAACACTGCTAGATCCCAGTGCTGTGAGAGGGTTTGTGCCTTCACTGAAAAGCTTCCCTGTTGCTACCTAATGATTCAGGAACTGCAGCAGGATCTGGGTGTTGCTGCAGAAGTCCTAGAACTCTGCACACACAGGAACAGGAGTAAAAGGATCCCTGTGGCAATGGTTTTTTTTAAAAAAAATCATTAGTAAGTATTAGAGTCTTTCATTTCAGAGCATTCTCACGATCTCTTGCATTTACTTGACAAGTAACACAATTCCCATTACATCAAGTGGAGGACAGTTGTCAGCAGCCCATGGTGACTACATGAAGACACACACATTACTGAAAATAGACATGAACTTCTGTAGGCAACGAGCAGACAGAAACTCAGTTCTTAAACCCATATAATATTCAGTCATCTAAATAGGGAACTTTTGCACTCTGCTTTCGCTATGCTAGTACATTCGTGTTTCTCCTTCTCTTCCCCCAGTCCTTCTAAATATTTAAATCCTTCTAAACACTGGTAGACTACAGAAGTAAAAAGTCCCCATTCCTTCACATGAGAAGCCTTTAGAGCAACTCCATGCCTCAGATACCAGCTTCTTGACTATGACTACCTTTACAACCCTTTAAGCTGTATGAGCTTAGTATAAGCCCTATGAGCTGTCACTCAGCAAACAAAAAATAAATATTTAAGCTTTGTTAGATGAAGGAATATTGATTTTTCTAGGTGGATTGACTTTTTGAACAGATTCTACCATTGAGAGATTGGTGCTGAATTAAAACTAGAATACTGTTAAAAGCAGCGAGTCCTTATCAAACTGTAGCCATCATAAATAACCTCAGACAAAAGTTGTTAAATTTCAAGACTCAGTTAAAAAAAATCTTGATGTTTCGAAAGCAATTGTGTGTCTTTGAGCTTTCTCAGCACCTCAGAAATCTAAAACACATCTGACATGTTCCCTTCCTGAGTCACTGAAAGCCATGACGCTCGGCAGCACTTGCCTATGCAATGTGTCAACGTCTTGCAACGCAGCAGTGGAATCCACACATGTCCTCCAAAGGGGAGGCAGAGGAGGTGATTGACACAGTTTCAGCTCACTGATCCATGCAGGGCCTTTAAAATTAGTGCTAAATATATGAAAAGCAAAATAATACACAGTTTGAATCAATTTAAATATTCATTTTATCCTCCACATACAATATGCCATCCTGTGGGAGAGATGAGCTAATCCATCTGCTCTTTTTCCAGCTCTATGACAGTTAATCTTCTGATGATGGGTTCATTGCAACTCATACACTGACACAGGCTCCACTCTTTTTGTCCTTTTCAACTGGTAGGTAACTTTGGTCCACAACTTCTTATTGTACACAGTAACATAGGTCAAAGTTCAGGTAGTCGCTTATTTGCAGAGCTGTGATGCTGGAACTGGTTATGCATCTCAGCAGCGTCCATAGGCTATTAAAGGATCCACAGACCAACCATGTATATCAAGGCATTAAAAAGTGAGATGATATTGAAGAGACTGTATGTATTTCATGAACACTCACAGTCTTGAACCTGCTCCCTATAAACTCATCCAGCCCAGAGCCCAGCACTTTTATCTCACACTTTTG
Source organism: Podargus strigoides (assembly GCA_028020825.1). Lineage (NCBI taxonomy): Eukaryota > Metazoa > Chordata > Aves > Caprimulgiformes > Podargidae > Podargus > Podargus strigoides. The sequence goes on along the minus strand of CM051641.1, from coordinate 2,863,851 downwards.
AGCAAGGATACTTTCCCTGTCTTAATTTCTCACACCTTTTAATATTAGGCCCAACGCTTTATCACTGCCCTGAACAAAATGCCACTGAGGTAATAGCTCTTTTGCCTAAATAAAGAATTCCAGACAGGGCCTTTTATTGCTAGCGTTCAGGTCATACCAGTGAGACCATCACAAAAACAGTGAGAGCAATAAAATCTGAAGTGTTTCATTTCCCCTTACTTTCAAATAGCTGTAAACAATGTTAAACAGTAGGATTTTCCTTTTTCAGGAAAGATTTTGCTTTGAACATTGAAATCTATTTTGAAGAATGCTCTTTACAGAGCTGCTCTTTGCAAGTATATTACATAGCAGGGCACTTACTTCAAGGAAGAGGTTAAAACCAAGTTCAACATTTATAATTCTGTAAAATAATCCCAGTAAACGAGCAAAATACTCTCACATCTTGAAGTTTAATGTAATTTATGCAAACCAGACTGGACTGCTGTTAATGCAAAAGACCACTAATGCACTCACCCCTAAGTTCTCACAACAAAGACACGTTCACGTTTTACTCATTGAACTGTCTTGGGTACCTCTTAAAACATAAATAAGCCTTTTTTGAAACTTCCAGAAATGTAATTTGGTGGATACAATGTGTTTAAAGCAACAGCAGAACGTTTTTTCACCCGGATTTCAGTAACAATGTTTGCAGCACTACAAATACGTGAGGAAAAGGAAGTTGTTGCAGCCAAGAACACTTGCCCTTATCCACAGCCATCCTTGCTCCAAACTTGGCAAGGTGTGATCCATCAGACAGGACCAGCCCTGCCCACTGCTGCTGGTCATAGTCATTTCCAGGCTCAACAGTGAGGAAAGCCACGTAGATAGCCAAACAGTCAAAGTTAAAGGCAGGTGCTTTATCCCTTTGCACCTCACATAAATGAAGGTTCAATTGCAATTCAGAATATAAAATGATGAAATGAAACCATGAAGCAACATGCATGTGTATTTACTCGGTAGAAATGAAAGTAGTCCAGAGAAAGAATCAAGCATTCGCACCAAAATAAACAGATTAAACACTAAAAAGCAAGCTTCATAATCCAAAAAGTACGCACAATTGCTATAACTGCTTTTTCTTTAAAAATAATTAGGTGAACTTTCAAAAAACAGACCTGCGTTAGTCACAGGTTTCTAACCACAAACCTTTATCCAGCCTCACAATTTTTAACGTTATCGTTTAGTCAGCCTGTTGTTTTCAAACAACTGATTTTGTATTGATACAACGTATAAGCAGAGCATGCAATGCACTTCCCTTGTCATTTATGGAAAGTATTTGATGTATTACATTTTTGAAGTGTTTTTAAAACGTGCTGTCTACAAATTCATTATTTTTTCTGCATTCCCAAAACACGGGGGAGGTATTTCAACACTGATTTAAAAAAAATAAACCTCCTACACAATTATTTTTTTTTTCAGAAGTAAAAATGTTGGAAACTAAATAGCTGTAATAGAACATTTTGAAGTTGAAAAAGGTTTGCTTTTAACACCGATTGTCTGAAGCTCCTTCAAGCTTTCAATTAAAATTTACTAATTTATTGGGGTATGAAGGATCACATTATTCTTTTTTATTATTATTGTATGGATTGGGAATGCTTCAGGAACAGCAAAACTATGTATGTTACTGAACATAATTATAACTCGACAGCTATAAATGCCAAGATTGAATAACTGAAAACATATGCTATATGCCTGAAATTTTAAGGATGATGAAACTGTCACATTAGTAGCACACAGCATGTTATAAAGAACTCCCACAATGTAGCAGTTGTTCAAAAGTTGTACCCATCCAGTCATTCTATCTTTATAAAATGATATATAATACTAGATGGTGATTTATTCAAAAACACAGCTGCAGCCTAACCCAAAGGTAATAACCAAAAAAAAAAAACCAACTACCACAAAAGGATCTTTTTAAAATTACAGTGTGAAAGCCATGTCTGTGCACGCTGAATAACAGAAAAGCATTTCCAGAAAGTCCAAATTTTATTCTCATCAGACTTCACTTGGGGGAGGACAGATGAGGGAGCGGGACCAGCAGCACCAACACGCCTCAGCCCAGCGGGCTCCTCCGGGCTGATGTAAATCACGGACCTTTAAACACCGCCCCCCCCTCCACGCGTGGGTGCCTGGGCCCGGCCAGAGGGGCGGGCTGGGTGTCCTTCGCCCGCGAGGCGGTTTCACGGCAGCGGGGGCAGTCCCGGTACTCCCGAGGGCGCGGGCCGACCCCACCACCCCCTCCCCTCGCCAAGCGCGGTGGCAGCTCCCGCACCCACCACCGCAGGGCCGGACGCCCCATGTCAGGTTAAACTTATTTCGACGGGTCATTTCGCACCGCATCTGCCGGGAGAGGCCGGCCACGTTCCTCGCATCCCCTGGCGCTGCTGCGGGGGGACACACAGCCACACCGGGAGCATCCCGGGCTCCCCCAGGCACAGCATTCCCGCCGCCCCCCCCAGCTTTACAGGCCGCCGGGGGTCGCCAGCCGCCCCGCTCTGTGCTCATGGATGGAGGGGGGGCAGTGTGGACCGGCGCCCCGGGGCAGCCCCCGGCCCCCGCGCTGCTCCTTCACCCCGGCAGCCTCCCGCTGCCCAGCCTGAACGCGCGGGGTGCCGGCGGTGCGGGACCCCGGCGTGGCGGGAAGCCGCGAACCCCTCCGCACCTGCAAGGACGGGGGTTGTGGGAGAGGGGCACCGCGCAGCCCCGGCGCCGCTCCTCACCTTTCATCCAGTCGACGACTTGGCTGGGCGACCACTTACTGACGGGCTCCATGATGAGCGCCATGGGGGCTGGGGGCGCGGGGCTCCTGCGGCCGCCGCTCTCGGAGCTCGGGGTTCGGCTGTGCGGGGCGGCGGGGGGAGAGAGCCGCGAAATCCCCGCTTGCCTCCGCGCTGCTCCGCTCGCTCGCCGCCTCTGAGCCTCTCTGGGGATTTCAGTTCATGCTGCCGGCTCGGCGGGGAGGGGGAGAAGGAGGAGGAGGAGGAGGGGAAGAAGGAAGGGGGAGGGGGCGGTGGCACGCTCCGACGCCTCCCGCCCCCGCGGGCAGCGGCGGCGCCTCCCGGCCCCGCCGAGAGGTCTGTCCCCGGGTGGCGGAGCGAGGGGCCGGCTCGGCTGTGCCCGGCCCGGCTGTGCCCGGCGGCTCTCCGCGGCTGCCGCGGCGGTGTCTTTTTCTCCTGGCGGAAATGACGAGGCGGCTCCCGCCACCCGAAAATATCTCCAAGTGAAATGGGAAGCGACACCCGAGGGCCGCCCGGGGCGGGGAGCGGGGCGGGGGGCGGGATGACTCGCCAGGTGCCACCGGCGGAGGAAGGAGGCGGCCCCGGGGCGGTGGCAGCGCCGGCCACCTGCTCCCGCGCGGGGGGGTGCGGGACTGGCCCTCGGTATGCGGGGTTGCCGGGTATTTCCCCTTGAAAAAACAGCGCTGCGTGGGCGGGAAAGGTAATTTTTTTTTTTTTATTATTTTTTTTGAGTAAATCCCGGCTGTGAAGCGGGCACAAGGCACCGCAGGGCCCCCGCTGCCCGCCCTGTCCCCCGGGCTGCACCATCCAAATACGGTGGCTGGAGGTGCGGAAATCGGCCCTCCCCGCAGCGGGCCGTCATTGCTGTTAATCCCCCCCAGGCTGCATCACCCCCCGGGGGCAGTGCCCACAGACCCCGTGGCACAGTGCCTGTTCGTAGGAGCGCCTCCCAAGCACAGAGCGGCTCCTCCTAGGATGGCCGTGGGTGCTTTTCAGGCACCCTTCCTAGGAGCCGCTGCTCTGAGGATGTGGCAGCCCCCCCGGGGCTCCAGGCGGAGGATAAATACCGCTAAAGGGGTGTTTTCCTGCTCGTGAGTTGGCCAGCGCACAGCTTTGCCTGCATTTGCATTCACCCTGCTTCCCCTGCCGAGGCTGAGGCGACGGCTATGGAGGTGTTCCCTCAGACGGCAGCGACTGCTGAACACCAGCTGCTGATGCTGACGTTTAATACCTGTACGCGAGGGGGAAAAAAAAGAGGATTCCCCCAGCCCCAAAGTGCCAGCAGCGAAGGAAACTCTTTGCATGGAACGGGTGGTGACCGATGCTCTCCCATTTCGGTACGAGCGATGAGGGCCAGTGAGGCACTCATAGCGTTGGTAACACCTCTCCTTGGAGACGCAGGAAGAGTCTCCCTAGCAGCACTGTTTAGACTTGAACCTCACTTTAAAGGTTGTACTTCTCCTTGAAAATAAACTTCTTTTTTTACTGAAAACGGGGGCTTACGCACTGTAAACTTCCTTGAATTTGGCTCTAGACAGGTCTCCTGTGTCACATTCCTGCCAGCACACTGACAAGGCAGTCTGCTTCCAAAGAGGTTGTGTTACCTAAAGCCACCGAAACAATAAACCTCACTTGCAAATGAGGCTGACTTTTTTCCTTATGAAAGGTTTGAAAGTTATGCAGGATCCTACATACTGGGTTATTGTTGCTGAAAGAGCGTGTCATAATTTTATTTAGAAATCAGTAGGATGAAAGGTTTAGAAGTAAATACCCAAGATCAGACTGAAACCTGGCGTATAATTTGTAACACCATTGTGTAATTTGCACTGTGCTGAAAAGTTCTTCATGGGTGAGGAGAGGGGAAGTAAGTTCTCAGTACATACATATGAAGTCCTATAGTTCATAATTATGGTATGCATTGGGGTGCCTATAGTTTGCCAGGATAATTTGCAGCTAAAGCAAGTTTTTCAGTAAAGCATCTGTGACCCAGTACTATCCCAGCAGTGAGTATCTATTACCTTTAAAGCCCCTCTCTAGTGGCTCTAGCAAATTATGAAACGGTAGAAAGGAGCTTACTCCCCCACTTCAGTGAACAGATGATGTGTGGAATTATGAAATCTTTATTGTTCTTCTCATAGAGCATAGCCATCTTGTAAACACTGGGGTAAATCCCACTGTTTTACTCAGTTCTTGTTTCAGTCTCACTGAAGAGCGTTGGCTTGGCTATGACAGGGAGGATTTGGCTCATTATGAGTGATGATAAAATTATCCAGCCATGGTATTTGACTTGATGACCTGTTACAGCAATGATTTCTACCATCAGGGCATGTGCTACATAAAAATGTTTTTTTTAATTTGCTCTAAATTTATTACTGCCTGATTTTATTATTGTTCTCTCTTTCTAGGGTAAGAAGTCAGAAGGAGAACTGAATGACTTTTCATGCTGACCTTCTTAAACTAAAGTGCCTCAGCCAAAATGCTTTAACCAAAGTCTTTCAGCTGTTTTCATGTTTCGGTTTAGTGGCCATCATCTTTCTGTCACACCTGCATGAGTCAGGCCTTTTATGGGCGTATGGGACAGACTGAACTGCAGAGCTGTGTTCTAACTCATCTTTTATAATTAGTCTGGTCTATACAGTGCATTAAAAATTACTGGGTTTAAAATATATATATATATACATGTCCTTGTTAGGTAAGTCTCAATTTATTAGGTAGTAAATGTAAGTACACAGTCAAATTCAATACTGAAAAAATTAAAAAGAACAGGAATGAGTTTACAACTGAAGTACAAGCATGAACCCAGTGGTATAGACTATATCTCTCCTTAAATATCCATTCTCCAAACCTGCATGGACTTGTATGGACAGCCCCAGCAGATAAGTTTGGGCACCTCCTGGATCAGGACCTCAGCCTGCAAGCTCGTGGAAGATGTTCCCTTTCTGTCATGCTACATTGTCAAAAACAAAACTCCCTAGAGTTCAGCTGGCAATCATAGCTGCTACAGCAATACAAATTGTAAATAATATCAGTAAATAGTTTGTCTAATAATATGGGGTTTGTGCCTGTTTAATCAATAGGACAACTCCTGAAGTAGAGCACTGTTCAGCCTGAATAATGGTGTCAGAATTAGATCCGAGTTCTAATACTGGTACATCGAGTGGGCATTTGTTTTACGTATATGAAGCCATACTCTACAGTGGGTACCAGTGATGGGTACAAGCATAACTGTGGGTTCCCCAGAAACTTCATGGACTTTCTGCTATGGTGTCTAGAAAGCACACAAGATGCTCAGCCATGGCAATTTGAAATATTGCCCTGAAGTTAGGGAAAGGAATTTAGCTCTCAAAATATGTTGTTTCTGGTGTTGGGTATTAAAGCAGATTCTTCAAGAGGAACATAGATGAAAACTAGTGGAGGTAAACTAACTAATGCTGAGGTCTAATAAACCCAGTTGTATTTTTATAAAAAACAAAACAAAACCAACCAACCAAACAAAAAAACAAAGTGGAAAAGCTAATATTTTCTTGAAGTTAAGAAAACTTGTTTGTGTTTTGATAAGAAATAAATTCCTAATTTTTATAAGGGAGACTTTATGTGATAAGAATCAAGCTCTTCCATCAGTATTAGCTCATGCTACAAATATCTGCTTTGGATGCCGTATCCACGGTACTAGACAGTATTTTACTCCACAGCTTGGGACAACATGTAAAGCAAGTTGCTACTCTCCCTGAATAAAGACACTAGGTTTGTTCCTTGCCTGATAGGGCTGCCATCTGTGCTCTCTTCCCCTGAGTATTTTTGCATTCAGAGTGGTGTCTGAGCCAATGTCTTGACAGTGCAAGGATTGCTGTCCCTGTCAGGGCAGGCGTCTTCCAAGGGGAAGTGGGAATGATGGGAAGGGGGAGGGAAATAATGAATAGCCTTGATGCCAGGGGACCATGGGCAAGTAAAGGAGGAGGAGGAAGAAAGTCCACGGCTGAGAAGAGGTGTAATGAGTAGTAAGCATCTGAGGAGGGTAGAGGCAGGGCAGATTAGGAAGGTTTAGAGGAGCAAAGGGGCTTAGATGGAATTGGAGACCCAAGCCAATGCAGAGGGACACACCGTACTGACCTGGCCCTAGAGCAGCAGGGAGGTGTGAAGGCCCTGGGGTGGGAAGGAGGTCCATCCCTGCTGAGAAGAGCAGGCAGCTCTCCTGCCTGTGCCCACCAGGAGCTGGCTGTTGCTCACTCCATGTCCATGAGCAGCCTCTACCCTTATGACAAAGAGGCCAAAAAGACAATGATACTCAATTAATTTGGGGCCTACACTGAGATCTCATGGTTTCCTCCTTTCTCACCATTCATCTCCTTCAACCTGCTTGAAAGAACAAATCTTTAAAAATATTATTTCAAAAGCAAATATCTTGCCCTTATATTATATGCCTTACATCCCTGATGGTTTAATTTGATAGAAATATAGCGGGAGGTTGTGCAATTGACATTGTTTTTGTATAATCAGAAATAGAAATCATAATCCCCCAAAGATGTTTAATAATTTAAAGTATTCAGAACTCAATTAAGGCTATTAAGACATTAGAAATTAGATTAAAGGTGGCTAAAGGGTAAAAATTCAAGGACTTCAAACACCTTTTGTAATACACAGGCTTTTAAAAAATGAACAGGCTGAGAATTTCCCCAGGAAATTCCTATCATTTTAATTAGGTTTCTTCATTTAAAACAAGAAAAGAAACCACTCCGTACACAATTTGAGTCCCACTGCCTCTCTTAAACAGTGGACTCAAGTAATTGCCTGCTGAGACCTCCTCCTTCCCTAGGTTTGAGGGTATGTGCAAAGGCTTAATAGATTTTGAAGATCAGGAGGGACCAGCCTGACCATCTGACGTGTCTTACCACATTGGTGCCTGCCAACAAATTTCTCCCAGCATTTCCTGTGGTGAGGGGAATTATCTCTCCTCTGATCATATCTCTTCTCCGCACCAAATTGTATCCATTTCTCCTTTCCCTCTGTATGCAGTCAAGTGGCTGGTTCATTTTGACATTGAAAAGAACAGGAATCCCTGGCGATGGGACAGGCTCTTGCCTTTCTGCCCCCAGCTGAGGATCTCAGTGCAGCTTCACAGCGATGCGATGCTGCCACGGGGAAAGAACAGTGCTGCCATGGGGAAGGTGAGAGCCAGCAGCAGAGAGGTGGTGGATGTGTCCCTGCAAACGCAGAGGGCTTTTCAGGAGTGTTAGTCATCCAGTTGGAAGTGTGGGGGGAGCTGCCATCTCAGAAGAACTGTTTTCTGTTCCTTAGTGAAAATAAATACACATAGGTGGTATTATGTGGGCCTTCTCATTTTCTTTTTTTAGGCACGAGCTCGAGGAGGCTGTTTGTTTGTTCAGCTACCATGCTAGGCTAAGGCTGCGTTTATGCTACCAGGACACAAATGCCCCACTTGAAACAATAAGAAACCCATGGAAAGCGTGCTTCTGTGCTAAAATTATTAGAAAAGGATTATAAAAGAAAACAGCTACTAATTATTAACATCAGGTTCCCACTCATTATGAGCATCACAAAAGTAAAATGGCTGCCAAGAAGAGTCAGCTTGGAAATCTCATTAGAAAGAAATGTTACTGTTTATTCCTGGGTATAAATGCTATTTTATTACCTTTGGAATGGTCAGGTGGCTTAGCTAAATGAAATGGGTGGCTCCCCTTGAGTTATATATTTTTATTGATGAATTGGTATTGATGAAAGAATAATAAATATCTGATCATTTTCCGAGCAATCCTGAATATAAAACAACATTTAGAATTGCCAAAGAATGCAGTCATCTAAATTGCACACTGGAGTACAAAAGAAAAAGAATAATGATATGGTAATATAAAAAGGGCAAAACCATAATGAGAAGGGACATTTGTCAGTATACTCAGAAAAGCACAGTCTGTCTCCCTGGTAATTTGGTGGAGTACAGAAAGTATTACATGCCATATTACAAGTACTACATTTTATTTCTGACTTCAGGAAGCATTGCCATATGTCTTCAAAGTCAAACATGGCCTCTTAAATGTAGTGTGTTCTTTGTTCATGCTGTGCAGACTCCATCTCACTTGGACAGTATTTATTCCAAATAAATTAAAGAGAGTATAAATCTTCCAGTGCCACAAGACTTCATATCAGCCAGCTTTTGTGGATGAAATGGGCAGAAGCAATTTGGCTCCTAATGACCAGGGAAACTTGACAGGTTTGTTTTATTTCTCAGACCTGACAACTTTCTCTAAAAGCTATTGTTATGGAAATAGTCCCAAATTTCCTAGCCTTGAGAAGCTTTTACTACTTTGATTAGAAGTTATTTGAAATTTCATACTTTTACATGAAGCTTCATGTTTACAGCTTAATAAATTTGTGACCGAAGGTCTTACTCCTTTGAGTTTTCCTTCCTGGTCCTCACGTTCTCCCTGGAGCCATGTTGAGACTATGCATAGACCTGAAGGTCCATCCATATGGTGTCACCTTGAAATCAAAGAGAATTTAAGGAGGCTGATGGTCAAATCAAAAGGATGCCTGCAGATCAATATTAATCAGAGTACATGTTAGACTTACTTATATACACAAAGTGTTCAGATACCACAGCAGTGCTATAGTTTGGACTTTTCTCTAGCACCATGTCATTAATGTTCTTTTTGTACTGCTGTTCACAGCTTGACCTGGTTAAAGTGTAAGAAACAAGAAGAAACAAGGATAACGCAAAGGGATATTGTTTTGTGGAAAGGAGGTATGACAAATATTTTTACAAGGGAAGGAACTTTTCTAATGTCAAAGAATTGTAATAATAAAGGAAAGGTATCAGTATAGAAAGAAATGATGGATAAAGATGAAAAGGTGGCATTATAAAGGGAATGAAGCAAAATGACAGGGAATATGCTACAGGAAGTAATACGATAGTCAGAAAAAATATTACAAGAAATTGGGAAAAACAAAGAGCATAAGAGGAAATAAAAGCAAATGTATATATCAACCAAACTGTAGGTACAGTTGGAATTAAGATTGGGGAGGGTTAAAAAAAAAAAGAGAAAGCAGTGAAGTGGAAAGAAACAGAACTGTATTGAAATCAGGAAGAAATAAAGGAGAAAACTTAAGTATATTATCATCAAAGCCAAGAGATCCAAAACATGGACAGATTTTAGAAGAAAAGGATTTTAAGAAGGCAAGTAGATTGGACAGGGTGGATTTGAAATATCTAAAGTGACTCAGCAGGAATTAAGCCACAGAGAAGGAGTCAAAATAACTTTAATTAATTGGAGAAGCAAGAAAGCTTCTCACAAAACATACCCAGATCAAGTGCTAAACAAAAACATTTTTGTTGTTATTTTTCTTGTTCCTTTGTGGACTGGAGCTAATGAATTGAGTTTTGTTGAATTAAATGTGCCTGGCTCATTCTCTAGCACTGGTCTCAGCTATTACAGAATGGCTCATGTCCATAGCATTAAATAGCCATTACCTCCTAAACCAAATGGCTACCTGCAGCCTGGATATTCTGAATGGTTCCTGGCCATGCTAACACCCAAACAGCACTTGGGACTTGTTTGGGAGGCATTAGCTGGCATAGCCCAAAGCTGTGCCAGGGAACATTTGAGCAGTTTGGTAGCACAAACATTCTCATGCCTGGAAATATTACAAGACCTTGACAGATTTACTGCTGGGGACTTAAGGACGGAGCCTACATTTATTGACATTGCTTTCCACATCTAGGTTCATGCTCTGCTGTACTCTGACTTGAGTGACAACATTAGACTAGAGCAGGCAACATCTGTTCCCCATAGCAGTAAAGCCAGGGCTGGACGGTGGCCTGGGCAGTCTCCAGTGGGTTGCCCAATCCCTATACTTTGGCAACCAACAGTCAAGGTTGTCCTGGAGGTGTCATAAATCCCAAAGGAGAACCCTGGGGTGACCTAGAGGTGAACTGAGGAGGTGATCTAAGCACGGTCTCAAGGAAACGGTTTATAATCAACTGGAAGTATCACAACAGCTTGCTTTCCCACAGGGTGTCCTTACACATCTGTGCTTGACAAAGTAGGAGAATGGGGACAAATAATAAATACCACAATACAGAAGAAACCATTTTTTCTAATTTGTCAGCTCCCACTAGCTTCACAGCCTCAAAGTCCCACCTGAAAGGTAGCTATCCTCCTACCCAGACAGTCTAATGTTAATTGGGAGTGCCGCCCAAGCCCTGAGATCTCCTGAATCTTTTGTTTCTCTAGTTGGAAAAGATGACAACTGGGAAGTCAGGAAACAGGAATCACAGATCGGAAACTTTGGCAACGTTCTGAATCACTGTTCGAATAATTGCTTAGCAAAATTCAAGCTGTAGACTTATTTCAGATTCCTCTAACTATCCCAATTTTTAAAACTCTATTAATCCCAGCAACAGCTGGGTATCACTCCTATCTAATTTAGTCTTCTGAGGCATTTCCATTGTGCTCTTGTCTGTAGTATTCTGAGCATTTTAGAGAATTAATTGAGTCTACTACATAATCTAATTAATATTGATCCTTGGTTCTCTTCTTGCTCAACACAGGCAGGAAGAGAAGGCACATAGTTCATCTAGTTTATTATTATTAAAGTTATCACAGTGGGAAAGCAATGATAGAAGAGGAGTCCTGCATTTTACCCAGATGGCATCAGTATCTGTGAGTCTTCCGGTCCCTTGAAGGGTCGCAGAGAGAACTTCCCTCTCATGACATTGAACAACACTGGAAAACTTTGCAGTAGCATATCCAAATTTGTTCGAACGGCTTTTCAGCTGTAGGTATGTAGCATAGGTGCACATTAATGTTTGCACTGCTGCAGTATACATGGATTCATACCCAAAATGGAACCGCATCAAATTTAAGACTTGCCTTGCATCTATCTGTGCGCAGGCTCATATCAGAGCTTGTGTAATGCATTACACTGATGTGAATTCCCATTGTGCAAGTGTGGTCATATGGCTTTTTAGAGATAAATCAGCTTGCAAATAGTCTGGAATGAGTCTATTGGGACTGCTGAAGGTCAGATCAGAGTCTGGAGGCACCACAATGACTTGTTGGCACACTTTCCCTTTCCTTGCAGGTCAGCTGCTGTCTCTTGAACCAGCCTGAATTTTACATTTTCCTCTCCAGAGCTGAGGTTATTTCTAAACTGACTGTATTGCAGCTGTCCACTCTGGAAGTCAACAATGCTCAGAACCAAGTCAGAATATGGCAGTGATGGACTGGGTCTCCTGTCATCCCCAGCTGAAAAGTATTTTTCTATCAATCATCTTGTCTACTTGAAAACCCAATAGCAATGAAAAGTCCATGGTGATTCTGCAGCTAAAAACCCTTCCTGAAATCTTTGTCTGAAGGTAACATTTCAGGACCATGTGCAGTCTACCTATAGAAGCTCCACAGCCACCTGACCAGATCTGATCGTTCGACATGGGTGACATGCTGGGCTAGCCGGTGATGCTGGAAAGAACAAAAGCCTTTGTAGGCCATGCTTGCCCACTAAACCCCCCTTGTTTTATATCCACCCACTATGTGTCAACTTCAAACTGCAGGTACTTAGACCCAGCCTGTGGTGATAGCATGCTAGCAGTCATGCTGGGGTGTCAAACAGAAGAGGAAAGCTGCCTGTGTAATTTCAAAGGCAAAGTCTGTAGAAAGAAAGGCACGAGGGCTTCTCCAGTCTTCAGAGATAATTTTAGGATGACTTGAATGGTCAAAGACCATCATGTGTCTTGGTTTTGATGAAAGAGCTTTGGCAGCCAGCAGCAGTATTTGCTAAGCAAGAGCATGCAATATGCCTTCGACAGCCAGAAGTATGGCCTTTGTCCGTAGTTCATATCAAGAGGAAACGTACTCCCTGCTGGCAATGCTAGCAATGAAGCTAAGATGAACTCAATGTGATGTATTTGAAAAATTACCAATCACCAATTTTTTCCTTTCTGTACAGGAGAGAAAAAGTAACAGCATAACAGGGGGAAACATTGAGCAGATTTTTTATTTGACACGTCCTTCTGCACTCTATAGCAAGTTACCATTACCGTGTCCAGTAATTACAAGCTAAATTCTTCTCAAATGTATAAAGCGACATGAATGTATCCCAATTTCCATGTCATTTGTCTTACTGTTAGTGCAAGAAATCTTTCTTATGGCTGCCAATAATCATGGAGAAACTCAATGGGTTACACAATGATCATTTACTGAAGAAGGAAATGCGTCAGCATGTGAAAGATAAAACCTTGCTGGTTAATATGCCTGTATTTGAAGGATATAAAAGTGTTAGGGATGAATTTCATTTGGGGCACTTTGGGCTTGCATACCTTATTGTAAATGCAATTACTATGCAAATGCACACAATAACCATGGTAGGAATTTAGAGTATAGCTGGTGGCATCATTCTTGGTTTGAGATCATAAAAATTATTTTGACCAACTGATCTAACGTTACTGTGAGAAGCTAGAATTGATGTCATCTTTTAAACTGAAGAGAGATTTTTAAACAACATGCAAAGAAATATATTTTCTGGATCTGTTTTTGTGGGGTTTTTTAGCACAGTTGCATGTATAAATTTGAGGCATCATATATGACTACTTCTGATCTCTGTAATGATTATCCCACATCTGCTCAGACCTGTGCTAACCACTTAGCTAATTCTCTTTTGTTCATCCTACCTCACAGACATCACTTTTGTGACAAAGATCCAAGGAGATATTTGATTGGAACTGGTGGAGAGTGGTGCTGAGTGCCTCCCCATCACAGCGTGTGATACAGCTGCCAATTCAGAAGAGTGGACAAATTTCCTCTCCATCACCCTTCTGTCCTTCTTTCTTTATAAAGAGGTCTGTTTCCTCTGTGCTGTTAATCTTTCTGACCAGCAATTCATGCATCCTTTCAAAGCCTTTTGTGTTAGCACTCATTCTAGTGGGTCCAATTTTCCTCTGAGTTAAACCCAATTAACTCCAGAATAACTCCATTAACTTCAAAGCACCAAACAAGTGAGTATTAGGTGTATGGAAGATGGAATTTAGTGTATCAACTTAGGTGGCGTTGCTTTCCCCAGAACACCCTTGCACGTGAGGAGAGAGCAGGCACCTCATCGTTCATCACTGCCTATTTAATATCAAGTATATGGAGGTTTGTTTTAGTTTTGTATTTGTCACAAGCTTGTCAAAGAGAAGCATGATGGGGTTTTTCATGTTTTTGAAAGTTGTATCATTTTTCAATTTTGTTACTTTGTCATCATGACCTTTCTGCCCAGAAAAAGATATATAGTACTAGGATAAATTGTTCTGCTCTTTTTCTCCTAAAAGTCAATTAGTTCATTTCATCATAATGCGTCAGAAGTCTCTGTCAGTCACATCAGCTCTTTCTAAAGTAACAACTACAACTGAAAAAAAATATAAAAACACCATGCAAATACAGTGGTATAATCATAATGTTACGTATTATTATCTTATTTTGTTTTCAAGAGAGTAAAAAGGGGAAAGAGAACATTTATGATAAGAAACTACTGAATTTTTTCAAAGATTAGTTTTCCACTGATGTTAATCCAGTGTGTGTTCTGCTCACACTTTGAATAAGCTTCAAAATATCTCAAGCTATTTAGCCTTTATATATGAAAAGTCAAGTGTGTTATAATTTGTAGTCAAATGGCAATTTAGAGGAGCTCAAAGCATCAGAGAAAATTACATCAGACTGTAAAAAAGGATTGTGAACATTTGCACCTAATTCAAGGCACTCGTAATTTACAAGAGTTAAATAAAATCATAAAATTAACATTTGTCAATCACATGTTCAAAAAGCAGTTGGTATTAGGGAAGGTCAGTGTTCTTAAAATGCTGTGTTGGAGAAGGCTTGACCAGTGAATTAATATTCCTGTAATCTAGAAGTATTTTTCCATAACTCCATACCCAAATTTACACACCAAATCTTTTAACATGACATTTGAATGTAGAGAGCATGTAGTTTATGTTTCTGCCACAGAATGGAGCAGGCAGACTCGTTTAACTGTTTCCAGTCTTCATTGCTTCATGGTTTTCATACGGGTAACTCCATTAATTCCCACCAACTCCTGAGAATTACATCCATGTCTTGAGCAAGTTGAGATTTGCTTTTCCTGCATGCACATGTGTGTGTATTTGGGATTAGACTTTGAAAGCTTTTCCACTCTATTTTTCCTGGTGTTTGACATAATCACCTGTCACTACCTTCATATTTATATAACATCTTTCATTCAGGGGTCTCACAGTATGAGTATTAATATAACAAAATGTAATGTTCTTCTGAAATATTTATAATCTTCTTCTCATTGAGGTGGAAAACACAGCACACAAAGGCAACCTGTGTGGCACACACAGCTGGCAGCTCGAAGTGCTGGCTCCCAGCCTCGTAACCACAAGGCTCTTTTCCCTTTTGGGTATTTCAGAAAGAAGGCCTGTAACTTCCAGAGACATTCCCAAAAGGCTATCCCACAACACTTTCGAGATTTTTATCCCACAGGATTTGGTGTAGCGAGAAACCCAACAAAAGGCTGGTATCCACAGGAGGATGCCTTGACTTACTGGAGGGCAGTCAAGGAGGGAGGAGGCTGCCCCCCCCCAATATGCTCAGGGCAGAAGACCTCCACAGCTGCCCACTGAGCAGCCCCCCTCTGCTGCCCCCCTCTCTCTGAAGCCGAACCTCATGTGGCATCCAGGTGGCCAGCTCACATCAGTGGGGGATACCACACAGGAGCACCTGCCGCTCTCCTGAAGGAAGTCTTTGCAACTCATCCTTCCTGTGCATGAGGCTGGGAGGAGAGCAGGGCTGTGAATTATTCAGCCATATCCCCAACTGTCTGTTCTCTCCAGCTGTTGGGATCTCTGCAGTGGTCTGCTTTCCCATCAATGTCTCTGTGCTGCAAAGGGAACCAGGAGTTCGGAGGAAGGTGCATGCAGTTGCCTCTGCTTGGGGTGAAATTCAGATGTAGTCACTTAGGCCCACCCAAAAATTTTGATTCCTTCACAAATTAAGTGTATCCATTCGACCAGTATATCAGTTAGAGTATGCAGAAAACAGACTTTAAGTAGCTAGTATGTTTTCAAGTAGTCTTGGCTTTCATAAGTTTTCCAGATCCTCAGAAGTGTAAAGAAATTTAAAAATAAAGAAGTAAGATATGTAACACTTCTGAACCCTCACAAGTCTTTACTTTTTCTAAATACTTGGTACCATGGCAAATATTTTTAACTTCATGCTCTGTCTCAGCTCCCCCCTCTTTTTTTACATTTTTGCCTTCTCACCCAGGCTCTTGATTATAAGATGCTCAGAAAGTGAGTGCTTGCATTCTTGCATCAGTTCCCTGCATATTTGCTTTTCTTTAGAAGTTGAATTTGAGGTCGCCCACAACACCTTGGCACAGTTTAAGATGTTCATATTAAATAATCTAAACTTACTATGAGCTTCAAGGTTAGAAATGAAACCTAGGGAATTATTTAGCGGAAGTGAAGCCACTCTGTGCTTTTCTTGATATAATTCTAATATTCTATAGTTTTATGGATATAATTCTAGAGCTTCCAAAAAAGTCAGATTTTCTTAACAGAGGTCTGTTTTCATAGGGAACTTAGAGTCCAACTACAGAGTTATGAAGATGTATTATAGCAACAGTATCCATGGAGCTTAGACTTTTCCATTTGAAGGAGATAGGTTTAGATTTTTTGCCCTCTAGGTTATACAGCAAATTTAAAACTTCCTTAAGACAATGAAAATGTGGGGCCATAAATATGTAGCAATCAGAGTCATATAGAGGTATAGATTTTACCATTTACCTCTAAACTATTTTCTAAGCACTCACCAACAGGCACTCTGAAGTCATTGCTGTACGGTAGGGCTGCTCACACCCAATTTGGACAGGCATCGCTGATGGTGACATCAAATATCAGCTCTACCTCTGCTGTCCACATCTTCTCCAACCACACTCTCACACTGGAGCACCAGCTTCACAGCCCACCCTTACACCATCTCCATCCCTTAAAGCCCAAGTGTCTGCAAACAGCATCAGTGGTGGTAGCAGCTGGGATCCATCAGGACAGGCAGGTAGTAATGGCCTGAGCTGAGTCATGGGGTGGAGGACTGCATAAACAGCTACAAGCAATAGCCTTTGAACAGTCAGTTCCTAGGCAATTCAAATTAGCATCCACATAGGAAGAGGGAGGCCACCTGTCTAAGGCCTTGGAAGTGGTTTGTGTGATGCCAGCAGCACTCAGGTGGGGAACCACGTCTGATGTCAGTCTGCACCACAATAGATCAAGGCACTATTACCTGCATGCTCCATGGAACAAGACCTGCAATGAGTGAACTATTTAGTGGTGATGCACATCCTCTGAATATTCTTGCCCTATTTAGGAGCACACAAATGAAGTAGCTGTTAAGAGATTTTTCTCATCATCCTGTACATCAAACGCATGACGGACGGTTTGGGCAATAGGCTGGTACCTCAGCTATGTGTTGCTCTTCCTTGTTTTTTTCTTTCTTCACTTGATTACTTCCCATATTTTTAAATGGTAAGAAATATGATATGATGCTAAACATTAAAATTAAATCAGGAGCAGTGTATCAAGAAGTATTTCTCCTCTGAATGTTGAAGGGCATTTTGTAGGTAAGTTGCAACAGAACAACTTGTAGCTTGCCTTCCTGAGGAATTTGGCAGAGGTGAGGGCCAGAAAGCAGCACTCTTACTAAAGCTTGACATCAGTTTTAGTCTGTCATCCTCTTTTTTGATGTACATTGTCATACTTGCATCTTTTTCATGTAAGAGAAAGAAGTGAGTCTAGTGCCCTTTGGACAAATACAGAGAAGGTGCATAGAAAGGGGCCAGATTTCTCTGAACTCTTTCAATTAGTTCCCTTTCTGTCTTTGGGAGTTTAACTTCTTAAAACACATGCAAACATTGGTGAAAACACCCATTAGAAGAGCCCTACATGACTGACATGTGACTGGCATGGAGCACTCTGCAATGCTTGCTTTAACACTTTGCATATAAGTAGGAGCAACAACTTGTTTTATGGCAAGTTTGGGTGGGGAGACTTGGGAAAGTTATGGATAATCAGGTGGTGAAGTTAACAGGCGTAAGTTCAAGCATGTTAAACTCCTTGGACATGTGTTTTCACTCAGAATAAAGAGGCTGGAGTTTGCAGCAATTTAAACAGAATTAAGCTACAGAAAATGAAAGCCATTTTATTCCTGCATAAGAGCATCCATATGGTGTTTATCAACCTGCAGTTTAGACATACTTACATTCCACCTTTATTTGATTAACTTTCCTGCATGCCTTCATAATAGGCATGGTCTACAATTTTTCAATTAGTTCAGGGAGCCTGAAGTATGCTACTTTTACAAATACCTTTCCTTGTTTATAAACTAATATGGAATCCATAGCTAACTGTCATTGCACTAAAATTTCTGTAATAGATGTTTAATAAATACACAGGATTAAATACTTGTACTTTCAAAGTTAAAAAAAAAAAAAAAAAAAAAAAAAAAAGACATACTAAACTAGGACTAGCTCTCCAACAGAAATGAACTTTTGTATGTAGGTGAATGAGCAATTTTTTTCCCAGACAGTACTAACTCCATCAGGTACATCTATGCTGTCAAATAACTGAACTCCCCAGGTCAGTTCCAGATTCTGTCCTTTAATCATCCATATTAGACTAGTCTCAGAGTCATCTGCCATGAGCCTACTAGATCTCCCCAAACCAAATCTGTGCCTCCTTCTGGGAATTCTTGGCTCCAGGGCCCCCTCTGGGAAGGCAGTGGGGTTGAGGCTGGCCCAGGTTTGGCTGCCTCTGCCTTACACAAGGTATACCTGTTAGCAGTAGCGGGGTGTGTTGGTGTGCTCACCTCTCAGAGAGGGAGCCCTGTGGAGCCAGGGGTAGGTTCCACACAGTATGCACATTTAAGATTTTCTTTGGACTAACTCTAACTTTAGGAATGCATTAAATATGCTCCCATGTGCCAAATGCCATGCAGTCTCTCTTTTTCTCTCTAAAATTAGAGACCGTCTTCTGTTTTAATATAATCTGATTGAAGGTAGATCTACAGCCATGTTTCTGTCCATAGCAAGAGTGCACTGTTGAAGTGAGTTTCTTGGTTGTCCTGACTTCCCATACGTTGACTCTTATTGGAAACAGATCTTTGCGCAAAAAAACTTATGGACAAAAATACACCAGTGGCACAACTAATGCCCTCCAGCTGCAGGTGAGTTTGCAGCCCAGGGACCAAACCAAAGATGTTTTGAGCTAATGAAACCCAAAAATGCCTGTGTCCACTTCCAGATTTAAACTTTGGGTTTGGTACCAGGTATTGCACCTTTTTAAATCCTTAGATTCCCATTACTTTCAAGTAGTTTTGTAGACATAACTGGATACCAAGAGAAACTGTGGCCTCAAGATGCAGGCGGCACTTGGACTTGCAGTGTCTGCATTTGGTGACATTCACCCCTGCTAACAGGTACAGGAAGGGCTGAAGTTTATAAGCTAGCCTTGGTTACATTGGTTTGGAAGGGCAGCAACTGTGAGGCAGGAAAAAATGCAGGTTTTGGACATGCAAAGGCAGGATTAAAAATGAGGAATTAAGAAGAAGAAACAAAGGAGAAAAAGAGGAAAAGAAACTTCTCCACTATCCTTACTCTAGTGTATGTGTCTCTATTAACCCAACATCTTCCTGCTTGGAAGATGAAGCCCATCAATGGGCTGAGGCTAATTGTATGAGGTTTAACAAGGGTAAGTGCTGGGTCATGCACTTCAGCCACAACAACCCCATGCAGCCCTACAGGCTTGGGGAAGAGTGGCTGGAAAGCTGCCTGGTGGAAAAGGACCTGGGGGTGTTGGTTGACAGCCGACTGAACACGAGCCAGCAGTGTGCCCAGGTGGCCAATGGCATCCTGGCCTGTATCAGAAACGGTGTGACCAGCAGGAGTAGGGAGGTGATCGTGCCCCTGTACTCGGCACTCGTGAGACCACACCTTGAGTACTGTGTCCAGTTCTGGGCACCACAGTATAAGAAGGACATTGAGGTGCTGGAGCGAGTCCAGAGAAGGGCAACGAGGCTGGTGAGAGGTCTGGAAAACAGCCCTTATGGAGACCGGCTGAGGGAACTGGGGTTGTTTAGCCTGGAGAAGAGGAGACTGAGAGGAGACCTCATTGCCCTCTACAACTACCTAAAAGGAGGCTGTAGTGAGGCTGGTGTTGGTCTCTTCTCCCAAGTTACTAATGCTAGGACGAGAGAAAATGGCCTCAAGTTGTGTCAGGGGAAGTTTAGGTTGGATATTAGGAAGAAGTTCTTTACTGAGAGGGTGGTTGGGCACTGGAACAGGCTGCCCAGGGAGGTGGTGGAGTCGCCGTCCCTAGGGGTGTTCAAAAAACAGGTTGATGAGGCACTTGAGGCCATGGTCTAGTGGTTTAATGGTTAGGAATATGATGGGATAAAGGTTGGACTTGATGACCCTGGAGGTCCCTTCCAACCATAATTATTCTATGATTCTGTGATTCTAAGATTCTTCTTGGGAGAGTAGCTCACAATGGTTTCATTTACCTGAAATTAATGTGGTATGAGTTTGTTGGCTTATGTGATTAAAGACTCATGTCCCCACACACAAAGGAGCACAGAGGCACATGGGCAGACAGGAGGTGGAGGCAGTACCTCACCAGGGAAAGGTGCTCCAGTCCCCACTTCCTCACCCATGCTTCCCCAGACTGTCACAGCAGATGACCAGCCCCGTGATCTGGGGGACATCCACCACTATGGGGCCAGGGAGAGGTGCTCCAGAGCCTCTTACAGACTGAGGTAGGCCTGTGGTGGGATGGCACTCATGTGGTTCAGGGAAAGAACATTTGGGGATTGTACAAGACTTATTATGGGACGTTTGGGGAGAAACAAAAGACTGGAGAGGTCATGGTTTGGGGTGGAACAAACATGGAAAAGTAGAAGGAAAAGGAATAAATGGGGCCAGTTGGAGGTCAGCAGGGGCTGGTCAGTGCAGTCTGCCCTTTCTACTTATTCCACTCCATTTTCTGGGTGAGGGTTGCTCTATTCTGTGTGCAAATGCATGTATGGGGGGTCTGAGTGCCAGCAACTGCAGCAGGGCCATGGGTCAGAAGCATCATGTGTCTGTGCTGCCACAGGTAGAGAACATAAGGCTGTGTGTCTCACTATGTGTTTGCTGGTGAACATCAAGATGGACAAGCCAGTGGGCCAGATAAAGACTTGAGAGCCAAGTACAGGAGAAGACATGGGTCTCAGCTGGATTCTGGAGAGTTCAGAGGGTCTGTGCATTGACTACTGGAGGGGCCATGGAATCCAAGTGGGGCCTGGGAGCTGACTGCTAAGTGCTATATCTGGAGCAGCTACCAGAAGGACTAGTTTGCATATATGTGTGTGTGTCTGGGCATGATGCAACGAGGCAACCAGGGGAACCAGGGACTAGCTGCTGGACACAATGGGTGTCTAAGGTCCGTTACTGGAAGGATCCATTGTGCATATGTGTGTCTTCCTGTGCTGGTGTGTTTGTGTAGGTTTGAGTACTGGAGGGATCCCTACATATATAAAATTTCCTCTGATTGGCTTTCATCCTGATCAACCAGAACAGGGAACAGGATGAGGCCATTGGTGCTCTCTGTTTGCACGAGTGTGGAGCATTTCAGTCTATGCTGATCTGTGAGTTGTCTGAGTTTGTATGTATATTTCTGTTGTATGTATGTGTAAGCATGAGCCTGCTGGGATCACCTGCTCCGCTGGGCTGCTGGCCGGACCTGGGGAGCAGTGTGAAGCTGTGGCAGCTTCACCTTTGTCAGGCTGCTGTCTGCAGCAGCTCCTAACATCACTCATTGCCTTCCCATTGCGCACAAACACAGCCCTGATATTTCTTTCTCCATTTATTGCTGCAACAACCTTTCCTCTGGCAGGAGGGCAGGAGCTGTAATCTCCTCCAAGGCTGATGCAGTTGGTGTGGAGTGGATGAGCTGTCAAAGGGGCTGACATCCTTCCCCTCAGGGACCAAACATGTCGCCCCTGAGGTTTTCCATCTGGCAGGGAAGCAGCAGTCCTGAGGTTATTCCTGAACTCATCTCCTCTGTCCTGAATTACTCCATAAAATGAGCTTCCCAGTCAGAGATTATGATGTTTTCCCACTATATTAAGCTTACTGCTGCATTTAGAGATGGTTTTACAGCATTTAGCTTAGTGATAGGAACCATCCTATGGCTGATGCAATGGTATGCATAACACAGACTTCATAGTAAATTTGTCAGAAATTAATGAGTGTTAAAAACATGCTAATAAAATGTTATTAGAATGACCATTTGCAAAGGTTTGACTCTCTTTGCTTTTCATGGCACAGATAATTAGATTTTTTGTTAATTATGAAAACATTCATATGTTAATTTGGAAACTGAAAGGCAATTAAAAACATCAATGGAAACGAAAATCATCATTAAAAATTCTGATTGATAATAAGGATCTATTATCCCTATTGATCACAAGGATCTATTTCCACTGAAAGGTTCACAGATGTTGGAGTGTTTTGTAATATTAATACCATTCCAGCTCTAACATATCACATACCTTATTTAGGACTGATTTTCTTGTAATTATCACACAAATAGTTTTAGTTTCCAAAATCATTATCTGACTTCAGCAATCGGTCTATAAATTTCAAAACTTAATAGATGCAGAATGCCAAACAGTCCAATTCACAGCAGTCTTTACAGTTGTACACAGCACATGGTATTGTTTTACAACCTCCTGATTAGCTACAGGTAAGAACTGGCAAACAAACATTGTGTGCCTCCAGGTACAGACTGTGACAGGGATTCTTCTTGCTTAGGCTTAAGTAAGCAAACTTCTAAGTATCTCAGTCTGAGCTGGTCTCCTTAAAAGTCTGGTTAAGAGAAGCAGGCATTTGTAGAGGATAATTTGTCTTAAAGATCTATCTTAGAGGATGAGGAATTGCCCTCTGGAAATAACTGTGTCTTTCAACAGACTGTAAAACTATACGACAGTGAATAATTCAGACCCAGACGTTTAATTTCTCAGAGAATCTAAGGCTGGGTAGACGGAGTCCATACTTTCTGTGTGCAAGCACACAAACCCAGAGACTAATGTGACAAAGCAACAAAAGCAATGCTGGGCACGTGTGCTTGGAAGAAGTCAGGAGTGCATTGTAAGGAGTCGCATACTTTAAGCATCCAAAGTCACCAGCTCTCCCCAGAACAACTTGAGAACTTGGTATATGAAGCATACCTGGTTTGAGGAGGTCATCCATATCCCCTTCATTCTTGGTTTATGGGCTTACATCTTTACATGATGTAACTTGAGTGAAATAGGCCAAACCTTCCCTGTGTATTTTAAATGGGAATATTATGTTTATGGTCAACATTTATGAAATGTCCTCGTGTATATGTACTCATGTATATATGTTTTAACCTGAAGCTTAATTAAATCAAAGTTACTCCTGCATAGCACACAATCTAAAAGAAATTAATGAGATGTATAGGTATACATACATACTTAGTGGATTTTTTTCTGCAGTGGTACCGCTATCTACAGATTCTCTTCCAGACATTCCAGTTAGTCATAACTCTAATAATGTTATTTCAGAGCATCAAAACTAATTTTACTTATTCACAGATGCATGTGATATGTTCCTCTTGATTCAGTTTTTTTTTGGTTTTCTGGTTGGTTGGCTGGGGGTTTTGTTTATTCGGGTTATTTTTGCCTTTCTATTTATAATGTGCTTTATAGCATCAGCTGACCTAATGCACCCATATGTGACTCCATAGTGCAGCTGGAAAATCCCACAGACAGCAGCTCCAGCTTATTGTGTGTTGCCACAACACGTTTGTGGGCTGTGTCCATACATTCACTTCCAACAGTGAACAGAGGACAGTACTGATGCTCAGTCCCAACAGTGGGCTCAAGGTTGAGCAGATGGCTGTGACCCAGTCTGATCTCTTCCTGACTTTCTTTGGGTGAAGGGTTTGTTTTGGGCAAAATTTCCTGGGGTGAGTGAGTGGCAAAATTCCCACTAACTTCAGAGGGAGCAAGATTTTACCCTTAGAGTAAGTGTTATTATCCTGCGATAGCTTGGGTTTTCAAGGAAGCCGCATGCCCCAGAACTAGAGCCTGAAAACAGGGTCCTGCTTTTTCCTCACAACCAAAAAAAAAGCAAAGTCTGCTTACACCACCTGAAAATGTGATCGCTTGATTTCCTTTGGGTTTATGAAATAAAAGCAAAGCTTCAGCTGATACCAGTTTTAGGTTAAAAGTTGTTAGAGTGTTTAGTCTTTCACATTAAACTAACAAGGAAGAGATACTGTTCCAGGATTGCTAATAATGTTTATATTAAATTTATGGAAAAGTGTTGAATATATGTTCACTAATCTTCATTTTTTTTCATGCAGAGATCTTCAAAATTTTTTGCCTGATGCATCACAGCTATATTTATTTCTGTATTCTAGATACTGTAGATACAGATGATGTTAAAAAGACATACCCCATATTTGCATGGTTTTTCTCTAGCTTCTTTTGCTTGCACCTTCAGACTTCTCCCTGAAGAATTAGTTTGGTTATTTATGCTGCTTAGTTCTCTAAGAATAAAGCTGTATTTTCACACAGACATAAAACTGACTGAGCTCATAAAATACTTCACACTTTGATTTGTGTGTGTAGTGGAGGCAGTTCTTCATACTTTTTAATGTATGTCTAACAGAGGTCTTTTACATCATTAAAAATATTATTTAAATTTGTTTTAGAACTAAACTAACAGAAGCGATCTGACAGAGACTACTTTCCCAGCAGAACTTGCTCCTGCCACTGAATCTGACAAATTACTTAAATAATAAACAGAAAAAGGAAAGATGACCAGAGCTGCTTTATTAAAAGAGATCGAATTAGCAGCAAGGCCATCCTGCTGTAAGTGGCACTTGCTGAAGAGCCAGTCTGTAGGACAGCCCCAGCCATCAGTCCAGAGGGGGCTCACAGGCTGGCCGTGCTGTGGGTACAGGGGGATGCACAGGGATACCTTGCTACATGGGATGCCACATCAGCTGGGGAGTGCCTGACAAGAGCTGCCAGGCTCCCATGGGGACAGTCTGCATTTCAGGTCATGGGGGCACAGAGCCTGTTTCTTTCCCTGCTGAGGATGCTCACCTTCAGCATGCAGAAGTCATTAGGTTAGATGGGGGTGGATTCTAAATTGCTGACATGGTTTGGGATTGACTTCTTTGCTCAAGCAGGAGAAAGGGAAGGGGTTTCCAGCATAACTGCTTCAATGCTTACCTGGGGGCGAGACCCACCTTTCCCCTTCAGCACAAGCCCAGTTTAAATCCCCACATAATTCACTTGAAACCCAGGCCTCAAGGGTACATCTGACTTCACACCTTTTTTTTTGACCAGAAATACAGTGTGGTATGGACCTCTCTGCAGGCAGGAGCCATGAACTAGATCAACCTGAAGTGGTTTGAGCCTGGGGAGGTCTCTGAGGTTCAGCACTCACTCGCGGAGCTGCTCTGCAGGTGCAGACCCAACGATACCCCTCAAAGGTCCAGCAGTGGGTAACCCCCAGGCTGGGCCATGGCTGTCCAGGAGCTTCAGGAACACCCTACTGCTCTTAAGTGTTTAACTCGCATTGTAATCTCACTTCAAGTCCCTGAAGTCTTCAGTGGATGTAGTACTGAAGTCTGGTAATTCAGTGTTATGCATGAAAGCTAACACCTTTAAACTCATAAGTGTTAGCTGAAAGGTCTGGCATCTTAAATGAGAATATTTCAAAAAGATAGTGACTTCAGTGTTCTGTGGGGAAATATCACTTCTAGGAAAATATTTTTATGATGTTTGACATTTCTACATTGAAAACACGGCAAACACATTTCCTCATTCTCCCCAGCTCCCCTCCCCAGCTGGAAACGTGAATGAAAAGTAGAATTATTTGCATAAATAAAAGCAACATTTTAAACCTTCAAACACATTATTTTTCTATCACTAGGAAGAATAATATGCTAAAAAACTAAGAAGGAAACTAACATTTTCCAGTGAAAAGTAAGGAAAAGTCTTCCTTCTCCACTTCCTCCTCTTTTAATTTTGATTTCTTCACTGACTCCAGTGACAAGGGAGGGCAAGGACTGTATAAGCAAAGAAAAAAATGAGAGATCTCATGGAACGAAAGAGTGACTGTAAGTGTGGGTTAATTTTGAAATTTTTCTAAAATCTAATGTATCTAATTTATAATATTCTATTTTTTTGAACTCTTGAGTTGTTATAGCTTCTAAAAAACCAAACTGTTTAATGTTTTTATATGTAAGTGTTCATGTCAGGAAACTTACTTTTCTAGAAATGGCCAAATTTTAGAGCATCTATATTTCCCAGTATTTCCAGATGAAACAGTACATATTGTCACCACTTTTTGAATACTAACCTTTCTGAAAACTATCTCAAACTAAACACCCACAACATTGGAATACATGTTTTGATGTTACATTGACTAAACACAAAAGCAAACATTTCAATAAGACAATGAATGTCTGAGATTGTGTCTCACAGGGGCAAAGCGTATATAACATGTTTTTGATGAAAAGCAGAACTTTATATCCTTTCAGCAATTAAATAATACATTAATGTAGGAATGGCCCTAAATTTTAACATTTGGAAAATGTTTTCTTAGACTGCAATCAACAAGGAGAAACTCAAGTGAATATCAAGCCTCACTAGGTTTAGATGTTTGTCATATCTCTCTCAGCTTATATTTTCTCTTTGCCTGTCTCCTTTTTCTTCTCTTTCCACCATCTTCCTGCACCTACCCATTAGACAGCAGAATATCAGAGATAATTTATAGGAAAGTAAATTTACTGCTGGTTAGTACAAGGCACACTGCTATTTTATGGTGGGATTTACTCAGCGGACAAAAATACAGACTGATTTAAGTATAGCAGACCTGGGAAATTTGTGGTTACCTGTGTTATTCACATGCTTGTGGAAGAAAAAGTAGTCAAAGTAGTAGAGGCTTTTTTTAATGTGCTTTTGCTTGTTGGATGGTTTAATTTTTCACATACATTATTTACTTTCCTTCAGTGGATTTTGAGAGAAACCATCTCTCGTAAATTTTTTAGAGGACCATTTTCTAGCCTGTTGAGGTGAACATTAAGCTTCCTGGCTTCTTAAAAATAATTCCCATTATTCATGTTACATACCGGCTAACCACATAGGCTTTGTTTGCCCTTTTTATCTTTTACAGGTTAACTGAATAATTAAGGAGTTCACTGAAGTGGATACTGTAGAACAGAAAGGCCAATAAGCCCATCATCAGAGCCACTCGGATGACTTAGCTTAATGACTAACAAAGAATACAGTCTGAAAAATATTTTATTCTACAGAGTGATTTGGTTCTCATGCAAATGCATAATTTAAAAAATGACCCAGATTGTTTATCCCAGAGAACATCTGTTCTGGTTTTCTGGAGTTGTTTAGTTTGGCAACTTACTATCAAAAGCAATTTGTAGCTGGTATATTGAGCTGAGCGGTCTCATAATTAGGCTGGGCATTCTGAATAAAGTATTTTAATACCTTATTAAAAAGTTTGTACCACATGTGCATTGATTTTTCTATGTTAAATATTCAATCATGAAGTTCGATTTTAAAAAGAGAATAAGGAATGAATTCATAAATTTATTAATAAATTCTCCCTTTTGGATTACCTGTTATGCACATTCCAACTCACTGTAAAATAGCGTAATACGTATCATAATGGATCTCTGTAAATAAATATCTATTTACCTTAGTGCCAAGTTGTATTGCTGCTTCTGCACTGTGAGTATTTTGCTTCTGTCTTAGAGTTTGTAACATCAAGCTCCCTCTTATTGATTTCTTCACTTTGGTTTTTATAAACTCAGTCACTTGGAATAGGAAAACCTGGTAAATCTGAGAAAGATGTTAATATTATTTTGACATATTATCGGTACTTTTCTTCCAAGCAAAGTCATTCTCTACTTTCTGTGAAATATATAAAACAATAAACAAACCTGCTTACTAAAGACACTGGCATTTGACAGTCTTTGCCTTAAAAACACTGGAATATGATTAACTCTTAATAAAATAAGATCACATTTATTTATCCTACATTAAACATCGTGACCTTTTCAGTACCACTTTACATCTTAGATTTACTAAAGAAGACTTCACAATATGATTAATGAACCGTTCCAGTTGTAGTAATGAGATCTCCAGTGACAGTCTGTAGCTGTCCCTCCCCAGATGCCCCAAAGAAGCCAAAGGAAATTTACTGTTGGTAAATTTGGGGATGATTCCTTTTTGTTAGCCTGATGTGGTCCCTTCCCCAGAGTCTCCACATGTAGTTCACTTTGATACCCTTCTTGGCAGGAGACTACCAGAGGAAATAGAAAAGTGCAAACCAAACCTTACACTGCTGCTGCAAGCATAGCACACTAACAGGTACATGCATGTATGAGTCTACCAAGGGGACAAAAGAAGCTCATTTAGAGTAGTCTCACCCAGGACGGGCTCTCCTGCACTGAAGATGTGGTTGCAAATGGGTGACAGTGCAGTCCCAGCCATGTGGACCTACTCCACATCCCCTGCTGCTCAGGGCACTCCTGTGAGTTCAGGGGCTGCTGCCCAGCTACGGCTGCAGTCCTTCAAATGTCATGTAAAATCCAAGAAGAGGTTTTGACCCAGAGAAAGTCAGTGACAAAAGACCTGTTTTCAGTAGAAGCTGGATTTTACCCCACGTTTTTATCTTTCCAAAGATGTCACATTATTTTGCATAGACAGTTATATTAAACTATTCTGCTATGGGCAAATTCCACTTCTGAGATGATCAATTTTCATCAGTTAAATGTACAAGAAACTTCAGGATTACTCGTGATTAAAAGTTATGATTTTTTTGCTACTATTCAGTGCATGCCTGTCTAGATATTTTCACCCTTTCCAAATGAATTCTCTCTTCTCATATTACAGAGGGCTTTCATTGCTAGGTAACATACCACACACCTGTGTTCTCTTATCTTCTCTCACTGTTTCCTATTTAAACTTACATTTCATTCTCAAAGTGCAGTCACATTGTCTGTCAGCTTCAAATAACAATTTTCTCTCCTTCCTATCTGACTTAATTTGCACAATTTAATTTTGGTTAACTTCTCATCTTCAGAACTTGAAAGACATGAATGTGCAACACCTGGCACAAATTCCTGCTTGGAAGCAGAGGGCAGGGAGTACTAGCAACTCTCTTGCAACAGGAATAAGCTGAGATTATGGCCTTGATCTGGAAAAACACTTAAATGTACACTTGTTGTAAATCACGAGAAATATTCGCATATATAACTTTGAGCACATGCATAGCTGTACTGCTGGATTGCTGCCACTGTTTTAAAGAATAGACTGCATGCTTTATGTTCTAATACTTATTCATAGTGTAAGACACGGATACTTCATCTTACAGTATTTTTTCATTGTGTAACCCAAGAGGTAATTCAGAAGCTATATGCGTGTTTGTAATTTGTTTCCCTGTCACAGAGTGCTATTCAGAAGGAATGCATTCTTTCAAATATCACATGCAAGCTAGTTTCCTTTTCTTAAACATCCATAGGTATACTCTCTCATAAGCAAAAGTAATACCTGGTGGTTTTTTTTTAAGGAACAAGAACTAGAACTTTTAAAGGACTTTCAGATACTATAATTTTTTTAGAGCTGGCCATGCACTATGTCTGTACACTCTTACAAAGAAAAAAAAGATAAAGACTATCTTTTAATCTACCTATCCTGAAACTACCATTTTTTCTTATCCCAGGAAAATGTGAAAAACAAACCCCTTAATAAACATTTTTATTCTTTGCTAAAACAGCACTCAAACCTCTGCAGTCTATGGCTTTTACATGCTGGTACAGAACGTTCTATTCACCCACTCATTAAAGAAAAATAAAGCAATCTATGAAACAGTGGAAAATTATTTTCTTGAAGAATATTCAGGCTTTTCTTTAAAGTATGAAGAGGCAGCTGTGATGACCAGACAGAATTACATTTACTTGATCAAATAATTAACAACAAGGTACAAAGGAATCTAAATAATTAACAACAAGGTACAAAGGAGAGAGTATTCAAAAACAGTGGGAAGAAGATTAGTGGTGATTTGCAAAAGATTAGCAAGACACATTTTTCAGTAGTTTGTTTGCTAGTCTGGACACAGGGAGCATTTCTGATGCTTCATATGTACATGTGCAGTATTGTGCAAATGTATGTTCAGAGCTTACTCAGGGAATCTCTGGAGGTGTTGCATCCTCTTAATAGGATGCTCTTTTTGAAAGAACATGTACAGTTCCAGCTATGGAAAACAAAGAAACCTACAGTTGAAGTGTTACAGTCAGTAACATAGCTCTTTAGTGTCCCGTTCATGAAAACTGTGCACTGTGCAGGCATTTGTTATTTATTTATTCAGACAAAAATTCTATATCCTGATTATTCTGTGTAAATACAATGAGTATGATTTTGTTCAGTGCAGAATATGGTATGTGTCTAATGGGACATGTTATCAAGGTAATGTCTGAAAGCTACCAGGAAACCAAAGGACATGAACAAAATTACAGACAACCCCATTTCCACACAGGTACATTTATATCTCTCAGCAGATGTAAGTTACAAAAAAGATCCATTTATGCAATTACTTAGCATGTAGACAATTACATTACCAGACTATGCCAACATTTCTACGCTATCTAATATGTCCCTTTAACAATACAAAATGCTATCTTTCAGCTCCTCTCCTGCAGGGCAGGCACTGGGAAAGTCCCTGACTGGACTCAGCGACAGACAGAAACTGGATTCAGGAATGCCCATGCAGGATTGGAGACAGAAGACCAGACAGAGTCCTCCCAGGGTGCCAGTTGTAGAAGAGACTTTGCCCCTTGCAATCCCTCAGCTTTACACTGAGCTTGACATGTGTGGGATGGAATACTTTGTCGGTCAGTTTGGGTCACTTGTCCTGTCTGCTCCTCCTTGCAGGTGCCACCCTTTTGCACCCTGAAGCTTTCAGCATTCCAACATGGCACACAAGAAATTTAGCAGTGACCTCGATTTCCACAGGAAGAAGTGTAAACACGACCCTTTCTGCATACCATTGTACCATTATCTTAGTAATCATAGAATCGTAGAATCACTATGGTTGGAAAGGACCTCCAGGATAACTATAAACATTAAACATTATCAATTCTAGAAGCAGACATTGTCTGAAAAATATGTCATTAACTTCAGAAAGTGCAGTCACTTAGAGGAGACTTAGCAGAAAAGTAAAATTAGTGAAAGGAGAATTGATTCTGTTCTATTTCAAACCATGACGAGTTAAATTTCCCTCTGAATGTTCCTCTTTCTTCACTGATCAGAGAGAGACAGTCTTGGGTTTGGAGCCCAGCTGACATGGTCAGCCATCATTGAAGGAGGTGGATCCCACCCCACAGGTCAATGTAAGTTGCTCTGTGGCCAGAACATCCCAAGGCATCAGCAGGTAAATCCTCCCCACAGCCTTGTGACTGCCCCTGGTACCCTATCCTCTGCCACCAGAAACAGAGGGACGCCAGGTGTTCAGTGGCTCTGGGCCCTTGGAACAATGGGCCACGTACATTTATACAGAAAATGCTGATCTTCAAGTGCTTTTTAACTGCCAGTAATTAAGGACAAGAACAATAATGCAGGAATCAGTGAAAATGCAGAAGTGAGTTTCTAGCTATCTCTGGTCAGCACAAATCTCAAGACATTTTAAATACTCAGGTATTTGAAATACCATGCACTTCACATGCAATTCATGCCAAGCACAATTAGTCTAAGTTTCCTGTCCTAATTTCAGAGTAAGTAATTTTTTCTGCCTAACAAAATTTCCCTAGCAGGATATAATACTTTCTGCTTCCTACCTCAGGCTGTTGCAGTGGACAGATGATCGCACAAGGTGCCTGGGTGCAGCCTGGAGCTGTGGGGATCTTACCTGCAGTGCTGCAGACTGGCAGGGGGCACAGCCATGCCAGCCTGCCTGGGGGTGCCTGCACGCCTTCCTTGGGTCGGGCTGACGGAGGCCTTGACAGACCACCTTTGGAGATACCAGAGCAAGGATGGAGTGCAAATGCCTGGTGCAGTCAAGGGAAGGACTTCCCCTATTTAAAGTCTCTTTTCAGTAATGCATTTTTATAAGGCTCTGCTCATTTGTTGGAATGTGCTCAGATAATTCCACTGTCCATCACACTGACCCAGCTGCACTGGAAAATGAGATGATTTTTTAGTGGAAATGTCATGTGCACTAAGATGCTAATTTTTAGCTACCTGTTCATACACTTCCACAACAATGCTCTGTACCCCCCCTCAGTCCTGGATCTCACCTGCCTGCTCGGACTGTCTTGCTCAGTTCTGCGTGTACCTGCTTTAGAACAGGGTCTTGAGAGAATTTTTGTATTTTAAATACCTTGAGTACCTGGCACACTGTGTTTATCTGAACAGCACTATATTCAATGGAGTTATTTGAGTATTTCATCAGTATTTGATATACAGTGTGATGCACGGCATCTGTTTTCCTGTATAAATGTATTCTTTTCATGATGTTGACCTTCTTTCTTTACCCTTCTCTGTTGTCTTACAAAGATGCTTCCTAGACCATGGTAAAAATCAGTTCACAGGGCTAAGGACTGGGTATGTATTTCCATATTTGGAAATTGTCTCGTAGCACAGCCCGCATAATTCATAACCTGAAATAAATCTACAGCAGATTAATGAGTACATTGTGGATATGGATGTTTGTTTTGGTGTTACTCAGCACAAATTGAGAGTAGGATGGGCATAAGGCCACCATGCAAGCAAGGAGCACAACATCTTGGTAAGGAGCTTCCCTAAAAGCGCTAAGACTTGGTAGCCTAGAGCTGTGCAGAATCCATGTCTTGTGCTCAGCTCTGTGAGAAGTTGTTTTTCCAAGCTGGAGATCAAAAGGCAGCAGTGAGCCAAAAGATTTGCCCTGCAGAAAGTGGGGCAGGGAAGAAATTACCAGTGGCTGCAGGCTGCCATCAGCTCGTGGAAAGCCAGTGTGCATAATCTTCATATCCTGACTTGTTTCCTCAAAGCGGGGAAGGGAGAAATTGCAGCTACTGAGGGGCTTCAGGAGGATAACAAGCATAGGCAAGACCGTGGGGATATATGTGTTCAGTGAAGTAAATTGATTTCTAACCAACCAAACCATAAGCAGACATTTGGATAATTCAGTGTCGCAACAGGCGTTGATATATGAAAGAGTAGGTGGATGGCACATGTAAAACCCAGTGGCAACATCGGCCTCTCTCTTGAAAGAGGCTCATGCTGGAGACTGCAAAAGGACCCAGCTCCTACACAGAGACTGTGGCATATAGAATAATCTTAAGAGCTAGTATTTTTAGTTTGAAGTGTAGTCAAACAGAACTGGAGAAAGGTCAAGGCTATTTTGATGAAAATACTGATTTAGATTCTATTTCCTCTTTAGGTGCGTTGTGGGTGTTGGACATCTTTGAGTATTGCTTATTGACTCTCTGTTAGAGAAGCTGAAGTTTTTATATCTATTATGACTAGAAGGAGTTCTAGTCACACAGGCTGAAACTTGTATTATAATATATTTTGGCCTTAACACAAGATGGTAAAAAAAAATAGTTGAAAATAAAAATAGTTGAAAATAAAGTCCACTAAAGGCACACACCTTCTAGAAAAGTCATCATATTCCCATAGCATGTGGTGGTAAAGTCCAGTCTCTTTGATTTTTCAGATTTCTTGATTTTTGATTTCTTGTTGAGGTTCATGCTGACAAGTTGATGACAATTCCCATACACCACAGAGCACTAGAAATTAATATATTCATAATATTTCACATTTTTAAAAACTAAAATTAAGTTGCTAAACCCAGAAGAATCATGAATTGATGCCTTTTGAAAGCAGTAAATAGCTGCTTGCATAAATACTATTTCTATGACCAAAATCCTGTCTTATATTTTAGAGGAATTCATCTCATAGTTGAAATCCTGTTGAGTCAATGTAAGGTGTTTTTTTTTTTGCTGAATCAATACAAAATGTCACTTGCAGGTGGAGATCTCTGGGTTCCCGATTGCTTTTACCTTCTTTCCACTTTTTACAGTGCAGACTGGTAAGGAGTCTTCCTGGAGAAGCTCTGTTGTGAGAGGCACAGGTAGGGCAAGAAGTTTCTCATGTATGCCCATCTACTTGTACAGCTGCTCAGGCATCTGTCAGAACACGAACGTGCAACATCATGCATGTGGAAGAAAAGAAGGGTTGTGATGCTTGGGGCATGACCTTCCATCCCTGAATCTTCTTCCTGTGTGATGGGGATGACGCCTTCTCTGAGGTACTATTGGTCCCCAGATGCTGGCTGACAAAGATCATTCCCTATTCTGAAAGGATATTGTAAAACAATCACATTTCCAAGAAAATGTCAGTCTGTGCAAGCTTGTTTGTACATTATTGTTAAATATTAACATAACATAAAAGGAGTGAGAAAGGAAGCTCCTTGCTTTAATTTTGCCCTGTACCACACTGACTCTGCCTGAGGTTGCTTCTAGTGCACCTGCAAAACTCTAAGAAAAACATTTGAGCTATGTCCTCTGGAACAGATCCTTTGGGGAAAAAAAGCCAGTGAAAAATAGCTATATTTGAATTAAAGCCCTAAAGATATTCTTGGTATCCTGTCTTCTCATCAAAACCTACAGGAACCCTTTAGGAAATGATAACATGCTGTAGTACTTTGAGGTGATGATGATGACATATATGTGTATATAAATACTTTTCAAAAAAACTAATGATTGTATAGATATATAGACATACAGCCATAGAGATATAGAGATATAGAGATATAGAGATATAGAGGTATCTTACAATGCCACTAAAACTATTAAAATGGCAAAAGGGCAACTGGCTGAAGCTGAGCCCAGGCAAGATTCAGGTGATGCTGGTCAGAAAGAGACATTTTTAAAGACCGAAGCTTTGTTCCCAGTTTCTGCCAAGGGCATTGAGCAAGTGAGGGCAAGACTCTGAGTTTCTGTCTGGTTCCCTCATAGAGCGGGTGGTGAGGTTGAACAAGTTTGCAACAATGTCTTCTTGAATCTCCTCTTTGCTGGTGATATTGACAAGGACTTGGCCATGGCATATCTCCTCCATACTGGCACACAGTAAGATGCTGAAGCCAAAGTCGACCCATAGGCTACCTCAGATGGGAGCCTGTCTGGCCACCGTCCCCATGCCATGGCTTCTGTGAGCTTCCCAACCTGGCTCCAGTCTTGGTCTGTGTCCAGCACCAGGAAGATGCCTTGGCTTCAGTTTTCTAATCAGTTAAAGAAAGTATCAATCCCCAGCTATGCCAAAATTTCTGATGACAGCTCTGGCCCTGGGGGATGATGAGGGCGAGAGGGCCAGAGAGGAATGTGGGAAAATCCCCAGTCTTGCGGAAGGGCATTTGCTGCTGGAGCAACATCTCAGTACTGAGAGCTGAGCCTGACGTTGGGAAGCCGTCCTCCAAGGGAAAACCTCTGCTCCAGTTGTGGTGCTAACAAAATTCCCCATTTAGTCCTCAGCTCCTTTCACTTCTCCCAGGATGAAACTGGGCAAAATCACCAGTCAAAACAGCTTTCTCAGGCTGAGATGTGGCCTCATAACACACATGAGACTCCCTGAAGTCCACCAGGGAATTTGCTGTTGCTATTGATTTTGCATGAAGCACTTTCATATGTTATAGTGGTAAGTAGCAGAAGAAAGCTCTAAGAGAAGAGAAATTCATAGCTATCCTTAAAGGACAATAAAGTGAAAAGGACCAATTTACAGATAGTTGAATAGATGTAAGCTAAATGGAACCAACTTTCCTCAGGTCTGACAGAGGCATTTTCAATAGCCACAAGCACTGAGTGTTAAAAGCAGCATCTTGAGGGATAACCCACTATGTTACATGCACAGATCTGCTCTGCCCTCCTCCCATGGGGAAATTGGGGAACACCTGATAATGTTATGAAATTCATTCAGAAAATGTGTTGAGAAACTCACACCCTTTCCTAGGAAATTTCCAAGCTACCAATTTGCTGGGCTGGAAACAGAAGGCAAACCTGTGAGGAACAGCTCAGAGAGATGGTCAGTGGGTCTCCTGTCTCCGTTGCTGGCACAGCACTCTGTAGTGAAGTTGGGAACCCTTCCAAAGCCAACGCCAGGAAAAATATTCAGTGTTTCCCTTCACTCTCTATTTCTCACTCCTCCTTTACCAGGCTGTTTGCTTCCCAGTTGACCCACATGACATTCCTACCAATGGCAGACAGATCTCCTTAGGAAGGACAAGAGAAAGAAAGGAAAAAAAAAAAAAAAAGTGAGGGTGAAGCTGTGATATAGGGCTTAGTGTACCAAGCATTGCCAAAATAAATCCTACACTCAGCAATAGCTTTATCCCTTAGTACTGCCAGTCCCATACTTCGAGGCTGGATTTCCCTGTGTCAGGACAGGTATTTTAGCATTTCCCTACAAAATAGCTTCTCAAACTAAAATTAATTTAGAGTGGGACCACCCCACTGTGATTGCATTGTCAGGCAATGCAGATATAATATAAAGGCTTCTTCACCGTACTCTTCCCCGCAACCATGGCAAGTCAGAGCCCTAATAACCTTCATTTGATGGTAAAACCCAGGGCACTACAAACAGCTTATAGAAGAGCAATGTTAAGTCTGGCATGTCACTGAGGACAGGCCTAATGGATAGATTGAGGGCAAAGTGAGGGCAACCTAAACTCATCAACACTTTTGCATGGATTTGCAGTACTGTTCTTCCCACTGGCTCATGTGTTTGTCTCCATCATGAACCACATTGGGCTGTTCTCAGACTCTGAACAGGGGAGGGAACAGGGTCCTCTGGGCTGCCAGAAAGGTGGCTACAGCTCAGGTGCAGGTGCTCTCATGTGCATAAGAGCCCAGGCTGGCTGGTAATGCCATATCACATCAGGTAAAAATGCTCCTTCAGCTTAATACCCACCTATCAGAACCAGCATGGCCTACCTTATCTTGGGGGTCATTTGTTTCATAGAATCGTAGAATGGTTTCCTAATGAAGTCAAGAGCTGGGAAAAAAATAATGTCATGTTCCTGTTAATGCCATGATCCCTGCCATGATCCCACATTTTCAACTGTTTGGATTTGTTTGCCACCATACCAATAGATTCTTATTTTCCATTAACTTTGACCTGAAATAACAAGGGCTTGCCTGTACAGTGGGCTTCCTTGGTCTGATGCTGAGAATTCAAGGATTAAAGCACACCCAATTCAGACATGGCAAAAAGCAAGCTGGAGAAAGACTTGCTGACTGCAGACTGCAAAAAGGTGTTACTGTATGGCAAAATGTCCTTTCAGTTCAAGTGGTTTTGATAGTGTCAAAACATCTGGGAGCCCAACCCGGCCCATATCCTCTAATTGGCACTCTATATTAGGGAGTGTTTTGACTGTATGGAGATTGATAAGTGTGATGAGCCAGTAGAATGTTTATGGGTTAAGTTGAGGAAGTAACTCTGCCTGATTTCAGTTGCTTGCTAGGTTTAATTCATCCTACCTGTCATATCGCTACAGCTTTTTGTGGGTTGTTAGTGTTGTGGTAACACGTGTAACACCACCTGATTTGTACATCAGAAGTTAGTATTCCTGCTGCAGTTTAATTTGCATTGCAGAGGTATATTCAAGGAAGCTGGTTTCCATGTCTTGATAGAGGAAATTACTGGTAGAAATTATAACAAATTAACAAATTACAGTTCCGAATACTAAGAATCAAAAGTAAAAGATGTGTAAGAAGCAACATTATGGTAATTTCAATGGGCAGAGTGCCACCTCCTAAACTGCATTTTTCACATATAGCAGCCAAAGGACTTGTGTGGGTGCACTCTAGCAATATAGCACCCCCAAGGTGCAGTAATAATTTTATTATTTTATTAAGTATCCTGGACTGCCAGAGTACTGCCTTTTAAAACATACTTCGAATAGGGAGGATTTCACTAGCCCTTCAGAAGACATGAAATGTAGATTCATAAAAGCCTGATTAAAAAATAAGAAACAAGTACCAGTCACTGGGAGCTTGTTTTATGTTACTGAATGAGATACTTAGAGAGCCAATGGCTTTGATTCTGTTATTTACACATTGTGTCACAATATCATTTTCTCTTTTTCATGAAGGAAGAAACAGCATGATTGTTTTCTTTATCTTTCCTTCAGCAGTACTGGATGTTGTCACAGGAGGGATGAGTTACATCATTAGACTCTCTGTGGTAATTAATTCACCGAGGTTTCAGTGTGCTCTACACAGTGAAGACAGGCGTAGTTGCACCAAATATGCAAAATATTGAGTATATCCCACATTTTTCTCCAGTGTGGCTATCAATGCATTGAGTGTGTTAAATTCCACAGCTCAGCTCATTGCTGCCTCCCTGTACCTGGACTTTTGCTTCTACTATATAATAGTCTAAAGGCATCCTCTCTCTTGCACATAGAGCCATAACAAGCACCACATAAATGCCTACATTTCACAACAGTGACGTAACTTGTCTTTATACTCCACATATGGATGTCAGAAAACACCATGCACATAAATGACTACAGTGTTTCCATAGAAACTAATGTACTTCAGGCAGAAAAATGGAACAAGATTTATAAAATTTATTTTAAAAAAGCACAAAAGTTCAAAAAATAAGGAAGGACACCAAATCTTCTTACATTTTTGTCAAAACATTCAAAAGATGTTCAATCCAGCCCTTTATAAAACATCATTTAAAAATCATAATTGGTTGATGGTAATGACACTGTCCTGGACAACTAGACCGTTGTCTTACAAATTTTGCTCTGCATCTCTGTCTCCAGTAATATAATCTAGACAGTGTTTTGCTTCCTGTCATTTTTACAGATGGTACTGAGCACAGTGCAGAGGAGCCTGTGGGATGCCCGTGTGCCACACGTCCTTTAAGGGCCTGACATAGCTCCTTTTGAGGGGGTAAACCTTGCTCTTCAGCTTATGGGTGGCTTGTTACTAAAGCAGAAAAGCAGAACCAGTTGAGGAGGAGACACTGCTATAGCCTTTCCTTCATGAATTTCACAGGAAAATGTGAGAGGCAGAGCAGGCATCACTTCTCTGCTCTCCCAGAGCAATTTCTGTGCTCAAACCTGCAATAACTGGACCAAACAGGGATATTTTCTAACAGAGCTCTGCCAACCCCAGATCTGGGATGGCAGCATCCCTGTGGCCACACAGTTTCTGGCACTCACAGTGTATCCCATCTATTCCCATGTTCTCTGGTCACTGTTTCAGCACAGGGCTTTGGTGCTCACCCTGGGTTGGAAATATTTCTGACAGGAGAGCAGCTTCCCCCTTTTCGGCACCAGGCTGCCTGCTCCTTGGCAACTACGTGCTGGCTGTCTCAGCTCCCAGTCCAGCTGAATCAGCACTGCTGGTGGAGCTGGTGCTGCCTCCTCTCAATTTGTAAGACTTGCAAAAATGTATAGGCAAGTCTGAAAGGGCTACTGCGGCAGAACAAGAGAAAGAGTGAGTGGCATTTTTCCTTATTTATTTTCTTTGAGGGATAGAGGACGGTTTTGTTTTGCCTGGCATGTAATCAAAACAGGTTTCCCAGCTCTGCCTCAAGTCTGATACAGGCAGAAGACAGATACTGCTATACATTTTTCAGTAATTTTCCTACCCAAGTCGCTTGGTCTTCCCTCTATGACTCCTGCACAATTCAGGTTGCTTTTAGGTTTGATGTTTCTCTTTGAATTTCTTCTTGTTTGTTTGTTCTCTCCTTTGCCAGTGACTAGAATCATAATACATTACCACCAGTCTGAGGACTGCTACACCCAAGCATCAGCAGCATGTTCCCAGGGCTCTTCTGCAGTCCCGGCCCTAGCCCGGGCAAGGAAGCTCTGACTCCTATGAGTCTTCAGTGAGGCATGCTGGACACAGCAACTCTCACAATAAAAACTAAAGGAAGGTCTTAGTGTACTGTTATCTCTAAAGTTGGGGTATTTTAGGCTATCATCCATTCAGAGTGAGGGTTTTACGTCATTTAATAAGTGATACCACTGCTTAGAAGGGTGTATCTGAGCTACTTTTGGAAGGGAAAAGTAACTAACTACATAGTTATAAGGTGACTGAGTATCTAGAAGGATGGGGTAGTGGACAACAGAAATTTTCATGAATTAGTCATCTCTTTAAACTAGCTCAGGTTCACCACAAGCAAAACCAGTTTTTACCTGTCAGCTGGTAAATGCAGCTCAGTCTCTAGCACAGCACAAACTACAAAAATCACAGCTGCCATCGTCTCTTAGTGGACTCAGCAGTGAGAGGCTTGACACAGAGATCAAATTATTGCCTTGGTTTGGGCAATGGTCATTTCAGGTGAAACGCAGAGGTGGATTTGTAGCAAAAAGTCAACAGCCAGTTACATTAGGGCTGGATCCATCCATAAAGGAGGTAGGCACTGACACATGTAATTTTGGAAATTCTGGTGTCTCTGGTGTCTTCTGAAGTCTCTTTTAGGTGTCAAGATCCTCAGCACCTTAGCAACGAGACCTCTGGACATGCTTACCCTGCCCTGCACCATAGAGGGAACAAAGGTGCTACAGAGAGA
This sequence comes from Podargus strigoides, assembly GCA_028020825.1. Taxonomy (NCBI): domain Eukaryota; kingdom Metazoa; phylum Chordata; class Aves; order Caprimulgiformes; family Podargidae; genus Podargus; species Podargus strigoides. Next base: position 2,823,395 of record CM051641.1, on the reverse strand, counting down.
TTCCTGCTTTCAGGCTAAGAGCAATATTGCAGCATTAGTCCTGATGTGTCTTATCACTCCCTTGGAGCCAGTCTAAGACATAAATAAGCATGAGTTTCTGTATATTAAAACTAGGCATCTTTAAGGGTATTTAATCTTCTAAATCACTCTGCACATTGACACAAACCCTTCGTTGCCTTAACTCCAGATGCTTTATCTCCATTTAGAGAGAACTGCCCCAGGAACAGCAACTCCAGCTGCATCTTCCTACTGCACTGGCAGTGGCAGGATGTGTCTGAGCAATACCAGTCATTTAGCCTATCTCATCAGCAGCTTTTGTGATGCCTGATCTAGCAAAAGATTTTACTCTGTATTGACTTTACCTATGTGCTATTTCTGCTTGATTTCAACAGAATTACTTATATGCTTACAGGTATGCATGAGATTAAACACTTTGTTAGATTAGATCTCTTTCTTTTGGAAAATGATAGAATCTATTAAATAAAAGCAGAGTAGAAAACGCTTGCTGCAGCCTATTTAGCAGAGTGAGCCAGAAAAGGCTCAAAAAGTGGGTAAAATATAATAGCAAGATAACATATATAGCTCAAACTGACAAAAGAGATGTTAGTGCTTATATTCTTCTGCTTGCTGGGAACCATTTTGAACAACTTGATAAGTCTGGATCCCCAGAAATTGAAAGTCAACAATCCTTAAGAAACTGAGTTCTTTTAAGGAATTTCAGATGGAGCATCTTTAATCTCCAGACAATTCTGAAAACTTATGTATCACCTCCTTGTAGACTGCTGCAGACAGATATTCCATGTAATCTGTCTGCATTGGTCTCTGAAACACTGTTAAGCTTGGACTCAAACAAAAGTTCTTGTCTCCATCATTAGCTGCTTGTGGCAAGGGCTCTTTTAATGTACATGTACAAGAAAGCTTTGGAATATACTGGGTGCTGGTATGACCTACACTAAAACATATCCTAATAATCATTGCTGCAAAATCCCCATATGTAACTAAATATACACATACCAAAAAAAACCCAGAAGAGGAGTGGCAGGATTAACAGCTAGAGCAGAACAGAGATTCTCTTAAGAGAGCCTCTGTGCTCAGTGAAGCTACACATCTGAGATGTCTGTCAGCAAAGCTGACAAGATCAAATGCTTGCACTATATCTAATTAAATCTCACAGTTCCTAATAAACACAAAAAATACACAATAGTGTGTTTCAGTGGTGAAGCTTACAATTTTATTAGAATGTACTATTACTGCAGCAGGAGAGCAGCTTATGTTATCTATAGATAGCAGATGACTGTGAAATTGGCAGATCAGGCACTACCCTTTGGCAAACAGACTAATTCTATGATTTTTCTTATAGCGCATAGTTAGAAATCCTCAACAATATTCTGCCGTACTGCAGAGGCTGCAGAGCCAATCTTTTGGAGCTAAGAAGTTTCAGGCATTTTTCTCCTGGTTTCGAGGAAGATTTTGATGTCTATGTTCATGCCAAGTAGTAGCCCAGAGCTACATATGGTCTCAGCAAGGATAATACACCAGCTCAGGCAGTAAGGTATCTTGTCCCTCCCTCTTATGGTGTCAAGACATGGTGTTGTCCACAGAGGGTAATGAACTTGCTTTCACAAACAACATTAGATGTCTGTTAGTGATTCACACTATAAAACCCTACTTTTCTCTTGCTGAGGTCTTAATCCTAGTTCCCTGTTTGTGTGCAGTCATGTTATAATTACATCTCTCCGCTGCAGTCTATGAACTTGTTAACAGCTGTCTACATCCTTCAGTTGTGAAGACCTCCCTTTCTGTGACTTCCCTGTAAGTATCCATTTCTTTTCTGGTCTTTTGGCTGCCTTACTCATGCCCATCTGCTAACATTGCAGGATGCTGTTTCCAGATTGGACCCTTGCTCCAGCCGAAGTCCTAGGAGCAGTTAGAGTTATGCAAGTAGCCCGTTTATCACTGCTTCACAAGCAAAAGGGTCTTCCCCTGTGCCAGCTCCGAGGAATTTGCAACCTGTCTCTCTTTATGCTCAGTTCATATTGCAAAACCACTGTTCCTCCAATAATCAGGGTTGTCTGGGCCAGATGGCCCTCGTTGTTGCTCAGCTGGAAAAGATCTGAGGTGATTCCTATGAACAGCCTGGAGATCCCAGATCCAGGAATTAAGGATGCAACAGTTTCCTGTGTTTTTTCCACATTGTTTCCTGTGGCCAGTGTGTATAAAGACCTTGCTTCCATACTTCTGTACCTGCTGAAACATCAGAAGAAGGGATTTAGGGTGGTTGTTGCTTGTTATTTTGAAAACTTCATGTCTGAGTTAATGCACCATTAATTTGTCTTAACTTCCAAGGTAAGAATCTGAAAGAGACTTGCATTTGGTAGATTTTTCTAGGAAAGTGACTTTTCCTGCATAAAAACTAGGCAGTTCATAACCAGAAGAATATATTTATTAGCAGAAAAGAAGGTAAAAATGAGTGAGGTTAAAAGACCTCCTGGTGACTAATATCTTGTTACTCACTAGACCATAAAAATCACTTGAGCTGGATGACAGTTTGCATTCCTTCTGTGTAAATATCATGCTGGGGATGGCTGGTAATGCTTTGGGATCAAACTAAACAGCAGAACCAGAAGTGCCTGTTTACTCTAAGAAAGCAAACGTCTTAAGTTGTACAACCTGCCTTAAAACTATAAATGTGTTACAGGGCTTGCTTTCAAGAAACTAAAGAAAAATATTCACACGTGTAGTTCTTCATTAAAATGACTCTTCAAAGTACAAGACACAGGTTAAACAAGAATGCCTGTGCACAGATAGGTCATAAAATATTAGTGCAATCAGTAGAATGTACAAGATCTAAAAAATGCTCCTCTTTTTTCTCCACGAAAAAGGCAAAAATTCAATAGAAGAAAAGCTACAATTCTTAGTTGCCGAAAGGCCAACTGGCCTTGCTAAAACCCATTGACGTAGATTGCAATAAATGGGACTATTTGCTACATGAACAGCTAATTGGAGTGTTTGATAATGACTTCTATTTTTTTTATTAACAGTGACCCAAGAGGTACTAGATTGTGGGAGGCTATATTCATGTACAATTAGATGTTAGAAGGAAGCAAGAGGAGACAAATTTCATGTATGAAACTGGGGTGTTTGAGCCTGTGCTGCTTTAGTAGGGCCCCCATGTATGGCTGCATAGAAATTCCAACCCATTTCTCAGTTCAGAATATAATGAACTACTCGGAAACCCCTCCCCAGGTGGGCAGCACTTCCCTATACTATGCAAGAGAGATGTGTTGAGAGCCCCTGAAGTTGATCAATATGACACAGAACATCACAGAAGAACCAACTCAGTGCTTAAGGTTCATTTCTTGTGAACAGAACTAAGCTAACACTGCTGTGCTACTTCTGGAGCTTGTTCAATTGGTATTAGCTATGCTTGGCCTTAGCTATATCATCTGTGTTATCTGCTACACAGTACAACTATGCCTTGAGAGAAATAAATCAATCACAAGGAAAAAATGCTGCTGTCTCTGCTACGGCACATTTTCACCACTGCTGACTCTCAGAGTGGCCACATTCTGAAATATTTGATGGGACAAAAGAGAAGTCACTACCCTGCCTAAGGAAGGCAGAAGTTGCAGAGAAATGGAGCTGGGAAGAGAGGACATGAGCATGGATAAGGGTTAATGGCAAGAAGGGAACATGTTGGTGTAAATGTTTTGTTGAGTTCCCAGGAATGCCTGGAATCTTTATTGCTGGGGGATAAATCACACCAGAGCTGACAGCTACAGGAAAGCTTGGAGAGTTGGTCTAAGGTATGAAATGAGGCATAAAAAAGGAGAGTTGTCCAAATTGTCATCTCAATGCTGCTGCCTTATTATCAGTTCTGACACAAATATCATTGAGGAAAGATTTATGGTGTGCAGTCATTTTAGTTCTTTGGATAATTGGATGCTGAATACACACATATCTCATCTTCCAGATATTTGAAGTTCTTCCAAATAAGGTAGAAGCTCTTTTGGAACTAAAGATTTCAGTAGCCTGCCCAAACATGCATCCTTTCCCCCTTAATGAAGGACCTCAAATACTTAGCCTTGGTACACCTTTGAACTGTTCCTGAGAAAACTACAGGTGTTAATTTAATTTCCCTGGGGTAGTTTATTAGCTTTTTTTTTTTTTTTTTTTTTTTACATTCAGGCTTAATACAAATATCAAAGTTATACTGACATCAGAAAAATTGTTACTATCTATTACAGATAGGCAATTGGTTGGTTTGGTCAAAAAGACCAAAACCACAAAAGGCCACAAAATCATCAGCAGTTACCCTGTCCTCATTTTCCAGGCCAGCATCATATTGAAGAGGACAGAGCCTTGAACTGTGCAGAGCCTTCTGACTCTCAGAGATCCAAATTCCTGCCTCCAGGAAGCAAGAGCCCATCCATATCAAGGGGTGCTCCCCTGCATGGCGGGGAGGAATAAGAGCATGGAAAACTGTGAAATGGGCAGACTGAAGCAAACCTTGGGATTAAAAGAAGAGGGAAGAAGAGAGCATAAGGGAATGGGAAAAGAATGAGACCTTGTTAGCAGTCCTAAATGAGAACACATGGTGTCATCCTGGGGCACAAGCAAGGGGAATGACAGAGCATGCCAGTACAGATGAGGGGGCTGATCTGAGTAGAAATAAAGAGCAGCACTACTGATGAGCATTTGAAAAGGTCAACAGAAAGGCTTGGCCCCATTGAGCCTTTGAGAACATGACTTAAAGAGCTTGGTCCAAAGAGATGCTGAGCTCCAGAGTCAACCTTTCATGACATCCTTCCCTATGTTCTCCCCCTTGCTGAGTGATGCTGGCAATAAAATGCAGAGCACTTTGTACTGACTCAGCTTTGTTTGACCAGAAAAGGGGAGCTGAAGCTCAGCACTCCATTTTGTCCCGCAGTATTTGTGTAGGCACACCCGCTCCAAGGGGAATATTTTAGAAATTCAGCAGATAATGGCCTCGTATAATCATTCGATCAGCTCTAAGCCAAGCAAGGATCCCAGGGCTGAGAGGATGCTATTGCAAGCAGATGTCTTATCTAAAGCACAGCTCCTTGGATCAGGCAGTCATATTGTCTCCATGGGAAAGTCATGATTGCTTTGACAAAATGTGGATTCACAGAGGAGATAGATAGATAGAAAATAATCACCCTCCTCATTATCTGTGATATTTCTTTCATTCTTTTCTCCCATTTGCTTATTGAATCATTTCTAATGTGCCCTTGTTCCTTTGCCCCTGGCCCTTTCTTTTTCTGTCTCCAAATCATCTTTCAGACATTAAAAGACTTTCCCTCCTCTCTTATTTCATCAACTAGATTTTTTTTTTTTTCTCTGAGAAATCTGAGGCTGAGAGCCTCAGCAGGAGTCAGTTGGCACAGCTTCATTGGTGGCACTGGAGCTCTGCTGGTTTCTTCTGGACAAGGATCTGGCTTGAAGGTTTTAGAAATGCCTGCCTCACTGACGCTGCCACTTTATAGGGCCCTTGCTGTGCAAATTAATATCTTCAGAGGCCTGTTCAGATGCTAGTTCATGACAGAGGTACTAACAACCCAAAGAGGCAAGGAGAGAGGGTTTTTAACACCACGAAGTGACAAAGCTGTATGCAGGTTTCTGGCCAAGTAAAAGGAGGACAGCAAATTCCCTAGATCTCACTCTGCTGAGTCTTCATCTGCCTCAAACTGTCCTCCAGTGCCTGCCAGGGATTTACTTTCTGCCTTCAGCTGCAAACTGGAGTTCAATCACACCACACGCGTTGCTGCGCAGTGGGTGAAAACTCTTAATCCACATATTAATCTTCTGAATCAATACATGAAGTCACTGTCAGAGGCAAGTGAGTAATCTACAAGGAGCAGTGTAAATATATGGAAAAAATTCTGTCTGCTTTTCTCTTAGCTCATTGTCCTTCAGTATCTCCTCATAGTTCTCTAGGAGATGGGAGATTTCACAAATTTTGTAAATTTCTTTCCTCGGAGATCAACTGAAGAAATATCTTTGGGAATATGCACAGTTTGTTACTCATAAGTCACACTCTGTTGCTGAGTCATATCCGTGCTTCTCTGTTCCCGACTGGAAGCATTATGTAACATCTGTGCTCTACATAAGGGCAGTAGCAGGGCAGGCTTCACTTATACATGTGCTTATACATCTATACATATGTATCTAAACATGTAAGTCTATATAGATACACATATGTATGTGTGTATATTCTCAAATATTTATAGAGATAAATCAGTCTTAATCACATACTTTCTACTTTCACCAGTTCGTTTCTCAAATCTGTGGAGAGACTATCACAGACCAAAAGCTCTGGAAATGTGAGACTGTACAAGGTAGAACAAAGGAAAATCCCTCCTGTTAGCAGTCCAAATCACTCTGGCATTATTCTGTTGGCAGAGTAAGGAAAGCAAATGCATCTGCAGAGCCCAGTGCTGAGAATCAGCATGCGGTGCAAGAAACAGCTTCTGACTTGCAACAATCTTGTGGCCTCCTGTCCACTCTACAGCTCCCCAGCCAGGGTGACCCAAAGGCTTCTGTAACCTGTCTTGGTGGGCTGGAGTCAGATGAGACTGAAAGTGTACATAGAAGTCACTGTAATTTTAAGGGAGCCGTGGAACTATCTGGACAGGGCAAATAGAGAGAGCCGGAAAGAATATAGTATCTGGCTACAGCTCACAGGCCAAATTATAGAATGACTTTCCCTTTTAAAATAAAAGAAACATCACTGCCCACATATCCTTTTATGCCAGTTATGTCTAGGCCATGTTACTTACTCAGATAATTAAGTCAGAGCATGGTTCATTAAGGCAGCAGAACTGCTTCCTTTTTCTACGACTGAGTGCATATATCCAGGTGAAAACACCACAATTTTCCATGCACAAGGTAAAAAATAAATAAACACAAGGAATGAAGCTAAGAATAGAAATAAATAAGGTCGAAAATAGGGTGTCCGCCTTGTAAATCGGGTCCAATGGCTTTTACCACCCCTGCTCATATATGTGCAGCAACACAGTGCCCCCTACACCTCAGCACAGTTTTGTTTCAGAATTAGCTGTGAGCAAGTGACACCAAAGCAACACCATCATTTACTGGAACACCTGTTTTTTCCCCAGAGGTTTCAGATCCAAAAGCTGAGATCTGGCAGGTTTTTCATGATGTGATTGCAGACATGTAAATTGGAGACAGCCAATTTCATTTTGCTCACGAGCTTAAGAAATGTAAATCTGGGACTCAGAAATATTCTAATTACTTCTCCCTTGATGGATCTTTGTGGCTTGAATCGCACTAAAATTGCATGACATTCCACCCTCAGAAAATACATAATTCATATCTGCAATCCAGCATCTGTATAAACTCTGTTCAACTTCAGGGAGAACGCTAATTTCAGAATGAGGGAATCCCTTATTTCTTTATAGAGTAAAAATTTCCGTGTCAACTGCAATTTCCATGTTATTCATCCACAAGCAAGCAAGGACTGTGCTGGTGGCATTTATGTTCTGCTTGAGGAATGTCACGTTAGTATCTCAGACTGATTATGGTGAGGTCTTCCCTCTGTCACCAAAACTGATGCAGTGGCACAGAGACAGGTGACTGCAGCAGGGTGGCAGCTCACTGGGCAACTGCTGGGCGGGTGACTTGGGCACCAGTGGGAGTGGAGAGCAGCAATGGCATTTACATTGGTTAGTGGAGAATAAGAACACATTCCCAGATCCCATATTTTGATAAGTGCAGACTAGAAGATCTCTCTAAACTGCTTTATTTTCATAACGATCAACTCCCAGGTTGGAAGCAGAGCTAGCTCTGGGGCCTGCAACAGAGACTGCATTTTCTGGCAGACAAAAAAAAATGGACTTTTCTGTAAATGCACAAAAGGAAGCTGGAAATTAGGCAGAACCCTCTAATAATGGGTGTGAAGTGTGCACAAGATGGAGATGTGATGAAGACGAGTTTATTCATAGCAATTCTATGCAGCATCCTCACTTTAACTTTGTATTTATTGTATTCCTTTGAAATGTAGCTGCTTTGTAAGTATAATTAAGAACGGATGCCTTGCACTTTGCAAACATGGGGATGCTGCCATGGCAACAGCAGGGGAACGCAGAGAAGCAGCTCTCTGATTAATGTAATTACATAGCAAGCATGTATAATGCCTTTAAGTACAGTTTACTTTTGCATGAAGGAGGCATAAAATGGATATTATAAGTTCTATGTGTGTTAACATTCCAGAAATGCTCTTTGTATGTGGTGCAAGATCATAATTTGTAGCAGATTACACACGTCATGAAGGACCTACCATTGCACGGCAATTAGGTCAGTAGTGAGGGATTAGGGGGTTTTGACTTCTCTCAAGCTTAAAGTGAAGTTGTTCTCTACTTGGTTTATTTCTGTTGCATTTCAGGGTTGTATTTCAAAGGTTTTGTAAATGCAGTTGATTTTACTGCTTTAGGGTTAGAAGCTTCAAGTCCTTACACACATTACAAACTTTATTGAAGTTTGGCGTCCTACCTGAGTAAGAGGAAAATTTTCAGGTAAGCAAAATTCCCCATATGCCTAAGCACTGGTTGTGTCAAGCTTCAGGAAAATTGGTGTGCACATGCAGCTCCCCTGAGTGTAGCTAATTGCCACAAGCATTAATCCCATTCCTACATTCCTCAAACATTAACCCTCAACGCCCCGTTTTTTTCAGCGTGGAGGGAACAAAGGGCTGAAACCCGAGAGCCTGGGGATGTTTCTGAGTAAGGCAGGGTAGTGACCAGCCGCCTCAGTCCCTGTCTTTAAATGGCTAATTTGGTACCATTTCAGCCAGCTCAGTCAGAAGCTTTCAATAAAGCAACAGAAAGGGAGTTCTGCGGGAAGAGAAAATATCATTTTTCCTTCCAGGGTGTGCCCTGGACCTGAAAATGTACGTGACACAGTGGGGTTTGCAGGAAGCTAGGTAATATATAGCTAAAACAGATAGAAACATGGAAGGAAGCCTTGGGGCCGAGGAGCCCTTCATGAGGCCAAGAGGCAGGAAAGCTCAGCAGGTATCAGTCTGTCTCACAAGAGATACGAGTTCCCTCTTGGAGCCCGAGATCATCAGGATAACGCCACTGCCATTGTGAAACTCTGCACATGTATTGCAGTTTGGATTTTTTGGAAATTGAACATCAGCTTACAAATCATAGGTAGATTTTCACAGATAAAAAGAGGGTATCTCTCCAGAAACGGAAATCTTGTGATCCAGAGAACAATATTCCATGGACTGAGAAAATTTTATCAGGTAGAAGTACAGTAGCTCAGGAATGACGTTCCCCTCTGAAATGTGTGATGTCTTACAAATGGCCCGTGCTTTTGCAGTCACACAGTTTGCTCTGTTAGCACCAAGACACTGAAAATGACTATTTTGTGGTAAACATGTGCTCTTGCTTGAGTATTGTCATTTAAAAGACTGTCGATACAAATTATTCATAGCACATTCTTAATCTACCTTTCTTAACACTTAAGAACCAGATCTTTTGCAGGCATGAATTAAAACAAATCAGTGGAGCTGTGATGATTTCCACTAGCTGAAGATTTTATCTTGGATGCTCTCTGAAAATTGAGGTGTCACACCTTGAGTTTAGCTAATCTGTATTGGGTATGGGATCAAAGAGAGACACAAAGTGCTTCGAATGTGCTCTCCAGCTGATTGCTTTTATGATCCCCACACATTTTCCTATGTTAGAGGCCTCAAGAAGTCAGCACAGGAATTCATATTACAAGCCAGCTCTGGGGTGGATTACAATTATCACAAGGGCCCACCCCCCACCCCAGCTCCTTGCTTGATTCTTGTTTGACTATATGTATTTACATAGGTGGTTGCCACTTGTATGAGTCTTCCCAACACCAATGTTTAATCAGTAGAGCCTGGCACTTTGCATTCTGGATTGTGGAGCTTGATTAGAGCTCACTGATTTTGCCAAGATGAAGAATTTGTTGAAAAACTACTGGGACTCTTCAGCCTGGAGAAGAGAAAGCTGAGGGGTGATTTAATTAATGTTTATGAACACCTAAAGGGTGGGTTGAGGGAGGATGGAGCCAGACTCTTTTCAGTGGTTCCCAGTGACAGAACGAGGTATAATGGGCACAAGCTGGAACACAGGAGGTTCCATTTAAATATGAGAAAGAACTACTTTTTGATGAGGGTGACAGAACACTGGCACAGGCTGCCCAGAGAGGTTGTGGAGTCTCCTTCTCTGGAGATTTTCAAGACTCGCCTGGATGCAGTCCTGAGTGATGTGCTCTAGGGGATCCTGCTTTTAAGCAGGGGAGTTGAACTAGATGATCTCTAGAGGTCCCTTCTAACTCTGACAGTTCCGTGATTTCATGATTCCATGATTCCACATCTCACACTGGAGAAAGGAGGAATAAAAGTAAATTAAAAGGAAAAAACTCCGCTTACAGTCCAGTTATTTCACTGAGGCAAAAAAATAGAAAATTAAATATTAAAAAAGATTCTGAAGTTTTAATCAATTTTGAACGAAATGGAAACTTTTTAATTAAAACTTATTTGCATAACAGGCTTGCCTCTTATTAGTGATGCTGTGTACCTACACATTTTCCATTTGTTCATTATAATCTCTCTTAAATGGACAGTTCATTGTAGCCTCCCATTAAGAACTCTTCTGCCTGAACAAATCTGCGAGCAAAAGCCAAGAAATAACCAGGAACTGACTTCTCTAAAAGCTCAGCAGTGTTCTTAATTGCTGAGTACTAGAGCATCTAATGTCTCAGAACAGAAGGACTTTCCTAAAAATTGAAGAGAAAGCTTCCTTAGGAGCTTGCATCTCTCATAATGACTCAGAGCCAGACTCCTGACTAAGAGAATTTCATTGTTCATTCCACAGAATTTTGTTAAATTACAAATTAGCAACAGTGCTAGTCTGTACTCTCAGGCTGACATATGAATATGCATTATTCATTACATTCTCATTATTTCCTTTTCCTTCATAAACCAGGAAATGAAAGACTAAAGAATTCCGTATGAGGTGAGCTGAAACTATTGATGTGATCAATTTTAGCCATATGTTCATTTTTACATATTTAACCTCCACTTTTCCATTTTTATTCTCCCTTTTTCCATTCTATCTTATCATCTGTTCCATCTCTGTCTACAGCCCTAAAACGTGCGCACACATTCTCTGGAGCGCAGACTATTTTTTGCTTGCTTGTTTTTTAGTGGAGTGTTTAGAGCAATGGAGGACTAAACTCTTACTGCAGCCTCCCGATATTACAGTAGTATAATTATTAAGAATACCTGAATCCCTTTTAACAAGACTTGCTATCACCCTGGTTCACCTGTGAATCAGATTTTAATGCTTAGAGACAACATTACATATTTTCTTTTTGGGGTTTTAGATATTTTTAATAAAGTACCCAGTTAAAAGATTTACCTTGCAATCTTCTGATTTTTAATGTTTGCATATACATAAGTAATAATCCATTGGATTTCTCCCCTTTTTGCTCCTCCTGGTAAAGAAGCTCTCCAGTTATAAATCCAGTGCATCACAGGAGCTTTCTGAATTTTCCTTTTGAATTTCATGGTAACTGAAGACTGAAACGAGTGTAAGACAAGTATAAGACATTAGATTTTGAACGAGGCTTTTAAAAAGATACTTTCTCACCTTCTCAAAAGCTGCAAAGGAATGAGTGACTAAACATGCACCAAATACCTACCATTTACCTGGTGATACAGACCAGGTAATTGGGATCAGGGCTAAATGAAAGCATATATTTTGCTTTAAAGGCTAGACTCACTGTTACAATTTTTCACGACACACTATGGAAAGTGTTTGTGCTGTGAATGTCGAGGCAATGAAAATTAAAAGAGAGCTGTGCTTTTACCTCTTTGGATATCCTCTTTAATCAGGTTTGTTTACATACTGAATTAAATGTTGAGCTCAAAATTACGCAGTACAATTATAAACTCTCTCTCTCCAAGGGCTGCTTTTACAACTTATTCTCTAGCAACTCTGAAAATGAAGTGTTCAACTTATGATAAACCTCTCAGTGCTTAAATTTAAAGACCCCACACACAATTAAACAAGACCAAAACAGATTGGCTCCCATATATTGGAACTGATTAAAGAAAGCAGCCTCTTGTAAGCATGTTTCCTCTACCACCTGCAGGAAGCAGGGGTAGGTTGTGTTTAAATTGCTGTGCTTTAGTGCCCTGGTGCCCTGCTCAACATGCCATTCCTCCTGGGCCACTTCACTCCAGGGGGACACCAGTGAGTGAGTGGCAGCTGGGGATGGAGCAAACACCTTTCAACCCAGGATGTGTTCAGGATGCAATCAACAAACACACTGAAGCCCACAAGTGTAAAAAGAGTCTGTGAGAATTTTAACCATAGGATGTTATCTTTCCCATAATAGTGAAACTCTTTGTCATATGATTGACTTAAGTGAAAAGCAACAGCTTACAGGTTATTAATGCTTTCTGAGCATCAGTGAAAGTTGGAGGCTGCTGTATTTAAACTGATAGCAGCCTCACCGCTGACTACAGTGGGAAAAGTTGGACTTCAGACTTCCATCCTCTCTTTTTACTACTCTATTGAATGTCTCCACTCATGAATTCTCTAAAATTTCAGTAATGTGATGAACATCTAAAATGTCTGTATGGTTTGGTCTACTAGATCAGTGAATGTTGTTACACAAATAAGTCAAGAAAAATCATTTTCTCTCATATATCAATGAAGATATATTAACTTTGTTTTCATGACTTTCCAATGCAAAGGAGTGCATGCCCACGTTCTGAGATTTCCTTACTGGTCCTTGATCATCTCTTTTCTGAGCATTCATGCGCTAGAAATTACTTTGCCTGTGCTTTGTTGGCACAGACTTACTAGACAAAACCACGGTATTTCAGGGTATAAGAGAAGCCTTCCAGCATGCTCCACCAGGCAGAACAAATACCAGCCCTTCTTGAAACCCTTCTGTATCCTGTATTCAACATCTTCAGCATATTCTTAATCAGAAAATAGCAATCGTGGAGGATAGCTTCCCTCCACAAAGCAAATGAACTGTTGATTAAAGACGTTAATGTTGGCAAGTATGCTGCTGCTAGAACTGCCTGATTTATTAAGCTGAAACAAATGACCTCATGAGCGTGCCACTGAAGAGATGCATTCATGTGAAGACTTAGATTTACATGAATTTATTTTCTGTGTGGAATTGATTAGCCAAAGTGAACCAGTTTGAGGGTTCTTGTTTGCATCTGTTCACTTCAAATATTTATTTATTTTCTAATTAAGAGAAATTCCTTTAATCAGTAGTTTTATAAACAAGATATCTTTTCTTTTTCATATACTTCACATTCATAATTTAGAATTTCAGGTCAGTGGCACAGATGGGGCTGGGGAAGGATGCGTCCCAGGAGTATATATTTCTTGTGAACTGTCTCAGCTTGCCCTTGGCCCAACCTCTGCTGCCTGACAGTTCTCTATAGTAGTTAAGGATAGGAAATTAGGGTAAAGTTAAATTGCAGAATGCCACGTCATGTGGAGCCACCTGGGCTAACACCCACCCTAGCATTCAGGCTAACACCTTTACACCAGGCAGGAGAGCATATTCTGTGGGCACAGCCTGGAAGCACAGGCAGATATAAGCATGTTTTGGAGATATCCAAGTATCCGCTAAGAAGAAAATATGCCACGATATGTCTGTTTCCTTTGAATCATCAAAGCAAGGCCAAGGAACAATTACATTGGAAAAAATTATTTGTTCTGTAACTTCAAAGGAGCAGAGTGTTTGGAAGTACTGCCTAGCAAGACATAAGGAATGGCTGTCCAGAGCAAAGACAGGTTTGCATGATGGGCACTGACTGATGTTGTTGTTCAGGGGACTGCCCGTCTGAGCTCCACCCTTTGTGTTAGGCTTTGCTTCTGTAAGTTACAAAAATTCTATTGCACCAGGTCAGTTATCTAGTTGGTGTCTACAGTTCTGGGGTTTTCTTTGTCCATTTTTTCTCTAAATGGTCTCTTTTGTTTGGAATGCCAAAGATAGGTGTTGGAGTGGATTTATCTAACATGCTGTCTAATCAGTGTTTATTCACAGAAATGTCTTTTGTTGCTGTGTCACAAAAAGTTACATAGCATAGTTCACCATGGAAATTTAGCTAATCTGTTTTAGCATGAAGAACTTGCACGATTTGCAAACAATGGGACTTCTTGTTAGATAGTGGGTTCCAAGACCTTGTTTTAGTTTTTCGGGGACTTAGACTCTTAACAGGATAAGATGTTTGTCTCCCCCTGCATCCTGCCTATTGCCTACCATGGAAAAAATGGAAGGGGGTTAATCTCTATTTTTTCAGAAACATCCAAAGCTAAAATACGCTTAGTAAATGAACTTAAAGGATGATGTGGATGACAGTTTCCCAAATTTAACTCTGGTGTCAGTAAACACATTTTAATGAAGTCAGCCTACTTCCTCTGCTCAAAAAATTCCAATAGAAAATCAATAAAAGAGTTTTCCTATTTCCTCACTGGAAGTTAGATTAGGGCATACTGGCAGCAGCACGAAGAAAGGGGATTCCCTATTTTGATTTGATGCTTATTTATTAGTTTTGTTGAGTGTCAGATGTGAGACAGATGGAAGAAGGAAGCTGCATACCAAAATAAATAAAAGGTATTAGAGAAGCATATTTATGCATGTGCACTAAGCTTTGACCCTTTGTTCTGACAGTCAATATTTAGCAAAATCCCAAGTGTGCATTTAAATGGAAATATAAAAGAGGTGGTTTTTCTAAAAAAAAAACTTTGATGTTGGCATCTTTAATGATAGGTAACAACAGGAGTTATTTTCATGCGGATTTCCCCAATTATAACTGATACTGCACTTTCCCTAACTTAATGAGAAATTATTCATCTCTCTCGTATAAAGACATTAATTAGGTTTTTCTGTGTGGATGTGTAACAAAGTTGGAGCCTGGCACATGAGAACCTTTTAATGCCTTACTGAACTGCCTTTCTTCAGGAAAGAGAGTGTTCCAGCTTACTGGACTGCTTAAACTGAAAGCAGGTTTGTCTTATGAATTATATTTTTTCACAGTGGCAATTAAAGGATTACATGACTATCTGAGTCTCACTTGTGCCGGGAACTGGACAGAGACTTAAAGGAAAGTGGGTCACATCTTGAAGAATTGTTACGCTAAATTCAGAGGACACAGAAGAGAGAGTGGGGAAAGAGGGAGGAACAGTTCCAGCAACATGACATCTTTCCGTCTCCCACCACACTGTCCCTGGCCCTTGATCTGGAGCTCTGTGCACCAAGATTAAACCTTTCCCACAAAATACGCTAATGGTGCTACTTGCCAGCTGATGAGAGGACTGGAGAAACTCGTGGGATGGTACCCAAAAGCAGCTGCAGCTCAACGGTCACTAAGCCTAAGTCTGTCCTTACAAACATGCACACCTCACTATAAATCAGGGAGCTGGCAAAACTTTACACGGCTTTTATAGCTTCATATTCTTTAATAACTACCACAGTTATCTATTCAAATTCAACAAAATGGAGTGAAGGTTTGTCCTTTTTAAGATCATGGGAATTTTGCCACTGATTGCTATGGACCTCAAATTCCATCTTTTCAGTTTATGCAAAGTGGGAGAAGGATGTTCTGCTCCCTTAGCTGCACAAGAAAGCTGTGTTTGTACATGAAATACACTATCAGCTGGACAGTAAAAAAAGCTGAGTGACTATGTGTTTAGCTTAATAAAAACTGCTTTGAAGCAATTCTGCTCATTATTAAAACCTGTAGTTCCTTTCTACAAACATGCAGTCTCCAGTCATCTAGTCTATTATCTTCTGGTCAGTTTTCTTTAAAATTTGCAGCTAATAATTAGTGAATATGAAAAATCCACCTGGTCACAGCCTTAGATTTCATTAGAGCGTGAAAGCAGACTTAACAGTGATTAGAAATTTTGCTTTTAACTTCAATATCTGGATGTGCTCATTCTTCTTACATTGATTTTTTAATTTATTTATGATCCTATCGTCCTATTTCTGACTTCATATTTGTAGCTACTTGGGTCATTTCATCTGTCAAACTTTGTTCCCCTGTTTTTGCCAACACTGGACTCAGCATAATGGGATTTCTGATCATCTTAGGGTGTATCTGAAGTCCAGGTACTCTCATGCGGCTCTGTATCAGTGGAAATTTTCCAGGAATATATAGAAGAGATGGGCCTTCATATTTTGGCCTGATCTGTTTTCATTGTATTCACTTGTAGTTAAGATCATATGGTGTGATCAGCTTCAAGGGGCACTGTATCAAGTGTCCTTTGAGAGAACTGTTACACTAAAAGGCAAGTCTAGTTTTAACCATATTTATTTCTTTCCAAACAAAAATTTTTAATGAATTCACTCATCTTTTCTGTCTTGGTAACAGCCAAAATAAATTCTGTCTTTCCACTTTTCTGGTTGCTTTCTAACTTACATAGAAGGAAAGGGAGAACATCTCTCTCTTCCTCCTCTTATTGTCAAGTGGGCTTTTGAGAAAGAGGGAAAAGAAAAAACAAAAGAAAACCTGAACTCAGTAACAGAGAAACTTCTGAGTGTTCCACTAACAGAAGGAAATTAGGACCAATGGAAAAGAAAAACGTGGATTGCTGTTTTGTTATTAACATAATCGTGGCTGTCAAATGTGCACTCCTGGAAACTAAAAATATCTTCTTATATGCAAAGGTTGATAAAATGAAAATAAATTATCCTTGCACCAAAATGTTTCTTTCAATCTTTTTATTTCCTTACTATCTCCTTTGATGTTGTCTGCATTTAAATAGTAATTTGCCTAAGGTTTTGGTTTGTTTTCTGGATTCAATCCAAATACTGTTGGGTGCATTTGAAGAGTATCACCATTCTGCAGCCATTTGTATCTGATCCAGAGCTTGAAATGGTTATTCATGCTTTTTTTACCTCAAGATTTGACTATTCAAGCTCCTTGCTCGTTGATTTGTCTGATAATGGCTTCTATGAACTCCTACTGTTAGAAAACGTGTTTGCTGAAGTGATGCACTGCCTGTAAAGTCACTGCAGTAGCTATTGAGTGACTACTCCATTTGTTAAATTTAGATTATTCCATGAACTTACAAAAAGCATGAACAGCCTCAGCATGGCTTGTCCCTAAAAATTTTAATGTAACAGTCCAGGGAAAGACTTTTTTTTGCCCAAGTCAGCAACACCTTCATTTAAGAATTGTTTCCATGGTCTTCAGTGGGACACTATGGACTAAGGTCAGTAATGAGAAACATGGCAGAGCTGGCCCATGAGGTAAATCTGTCAGATTATAAGTATATATATTTATAAGTCATATAAAGCACTAATTTTAATAGTGTTTTATACTCATTCCAGCTGTTGTAAGCCCGCAGGTGGCCTTTAACTGCTTGCTATAATACCACAGAATGCATTTTTCCTTTCAACACTCAGTGTAGTTTCCATCAGTCCCTTTATACAAACACAAAAATGGAGCAAAACAGCACAAATCTTAACATAGATGCTTTTCTAGTTTATTAACAACATAGAGAGAAATCTGAAAAAACAACCCAAACAAAAAACCAAACAAGAAATAAATTAAATTCACAGAGGTTTTAGCTCTGCATCCAAACATGTTTATATGTGTGCTTATGAGAGACTGGGAGGCAGGGGACTAAAGAAGTGTAAGGAGGGGGGACATTGAGAAATAGACTCAAAGTTGCAGACCAAAAACTTCAATGCCATCCAGACTTAAGCCTTTCAGAAATAGAAATCTACATTCTGACCCGGTCAAATACCTAATGAATTGGATGTTGCAGATATGATTAGATGAAAAATTCCCAATGTCCACTTTAACAACTTCTGTTATTGTTACAGGATGTTCTGACACTACCTCACTTCAAACCATTGACCTGTTACAGTGTTATAACATCCATTCTCACCCTGATCACAGTGGCATAAAGCAACTAATACTGTCTACTGACTTACCACACTGGTAGCTCCATCTTTTGTGGGCTGAAATCTGCCCTCTCTGCTCACTGTATGAGGAGCTGCAAGATTCCCCCTGATCTGCCACAAAGCAAAAGGAGCAGAAAACTTTCAGACAGGTCTTTTGCACAGTACATGTGGAACTATTCTTTCCCTGTCTGCCATCATCAGAAAGAACCTCTCTTAACACAGAAAGAAAAGTAGAAAAGAATCCCTTGAAGTAAAAATTAGCAATGCCACCCTATCTGCTAATTAAGTGCTTTTAAATTATGTACCGTGCTTTTAAATTATGTACCAAGCTGTGTTGCTCTGAATTGTGTAAATGGGGATAAAATCAAACCCATTTTCACCTTGTACATCCTCAGAATTTATTTGTATACTATGGCCAGGGTATAAATGCTTTTATGCGATGTGCTTTATGCATGTTGAATGGAAAATTAAAGAAGACTGAATAACTTCATTGAAACCATATAGAGTCCACTACTCTATCCACAGTGAATACTCTAGAGCAGATGCCTGAATGAATAATGGAGATTTATAATGTGCCCCAAAGGTCAAAAGACTCTGGCTTGGACAGAACAATGAAGGGATCAAATTCCAATGGAGAGTGGCCTCCCCTGAGCCCTTCTGGCCTCTGGTCCCCCTGGCCATACAATGCAGGGGATTATCCACAAAAATACCTCAGCCAATCCCAACTTTTTGTGTGGTTCACAGAGAAAGAAGCCCAGATCCCAACCATATGGGACTACACTTGCTAAATCAACACCTCCAATTTAACTCAGAACCAGGTGGGCAGCAGAAGTCTGAAAAGCAATCTATATTCTCCCCATTATTTTGGCCAATTTAAAATAAAAATAAGAATGAAGCAAGTAGGCATCTGAACTTTCTGTAATGGGTGTATTTGAATGTCAGAGGTGACTCTCAGGAGAAGTGGAGAATCAGGATGCCATAAATGACTGCTGAGGAACTACTGCTGAAGATGCGATATGGGTCTAACTGTAAAAGCTGTTTCTAGCTAACAGTGCCAAGTGAAACTCCTGACAAGCGGAAGGTCTGGGGACTCAAAACTAGGTCCAGACTGGGCAACTTCTTGGCCAAAGATGTTCATTGTCTCATTCTGACTTAACATGTTCTTTTATCATGATTGAAATGTATCGCAGCGCGTTCAATCCTGTCACATACTTGCTCTCCTGCCAAGGCCTGATTGATACAGTAAATAAAATTGACAAAAAAATAACTTTAACAGAAATCATAAATCTAGAAAATATGAAATTCTTTGGTAATTATTTATACAAATAAATAGCCAGAATTCAAATATCCCAATCCTTACTACCTAACTGAAGGGAAAAAACAAAAAACAAATAAAACCCAAACAGATATCAAATATATCTTTGGCTATCTTTGGGAGCAAATGGATAAACTTGGGAATATTTTTAGAATAATGGGTCTCACTTGAATTTAACCTTAATTAAGGAGAGGGGTAATAAGGAGATTATCTCTTCCTTTTATCAGTAAAATAGGGTAATAGTCTCAACAATTTTACAATAGTTTGGACCAAGCTTCTTTTCTGTCTTCTTTAAGAGAGGCCTTAGATTACTTGGCAACAAGTAATGGTTGAGTGACCTTATCCATCCTAGTTGGGACAATAAAATCTCATTCCTCATTCAGTAATGTCAAAAGGCTGCTTGAGAAAAAAACTAGTGTTTCATACTTATCTGTTCACATCACCTGCAAGGCTTGTGTTTGAAGCTGTCCAAACTAACAGAAGACAGTTAAAGTTGTTGAAATTGTTTTGTTAGTAATCTAAAGTTGAAGATGGAGAGATTAAATTAGTCAAAGAAAACAGAAAAAGGCAACTGATACAGTCCAAACACTGTGTTGAATATAAATATAAGAAATGTAACATCAATTGGCAAAAATTAGTGTGTGGTAAGCAAGGTCTAGTTAGTAAACAAAGTAAGGACACAATAGACCCTGTCCAAATCCTGTTCCTGTGACTTGTCAAAAAAGGCTAACTCAGCCTTAATGTTTAGTAGTATCTGATCCTACAGAAGTATGCACATCATTTAAACTGCAGCATCATGACCCTTCATGAGGATTTGATATTTTGTCCTTGGTCAACTATATCATATTTGTGTAATTTAACACAGAGGAGATTATATTCTGTTATTGGCAGTGTATTAGACACTTAAATGAGCAACATGCCTTATTTCTTGTCTAAGAAAACCAGCAAAGACGCCCGTGTCATCAACACGTTCTGGATTCCCAAGAAAAATAGCCACCCTCAAGCTAACATCATCTGCAAATGTATCTTCCACCCCTTAGCAATCAACCAAAAAGAATTAGTGTTGAGAAAATGGTAGCATGATGCAATGTGACCGCAGAAACAAGAGGAAATCATGCTGTGAACTTTCCTTTCACTTGCATAAAACTTCTTGTCCCATTGAAGAGTTTCCTGCCAATATTATCAGCCTTCATGGGAGGCTGGCAATCACTGGAGGCAGCCATGGCTTAGTGAGTGCACCACATGAAAGGACTGACAGAAAACAATGCAAAGTATTGTGCACATCTTATTAAATCTTGCCAATCTCCTCAAAAAAATCTGGCTCAAGGCAGAGGTCTGGCTGACTGCTGAACATGTGAGTCAAAAATCTCACTAGGCATCTTGGACTTTGTCATGGAGCATGTTACAGATTCACTGAGAGGAACTTGCTGTCCTTTAGCAACATCTTTGGGATTTTTGTACATAGTACAGCCTCCCTCCTGTTTGTTTAAAATCTGGTGGGGTTATATTGTCTGACTCTAGATTGAGATTCCATAAATTTATCTGAAACCTAAAACATTTAGTTCTCCTACATGTTTACTGTGTATATACAGATTATGGAAACATGATTATTTCTAGATTTTAAAATAGCATGTACTTTCAGTTAATGTAGGCACAAATCTAATGAGATGGAATAGAGTTTGCATTTACAGTGAAACACCCCCTTGAGGGTTGTTTAGGGTACGTTGAAATTATCTCTTTGTCTGACATATAGCCTACCTGCACTGACACCAAGAATAAACAATGCAGAGAGAAGAGTCAGCTATTGTTTTACACCTCCGGAGAGCAGGGGGGCAGATGTGGGGCGTAAAGCGGGGGGAATGAACTAAGGGGTCTATAAAAGAGCCAGCACATTGATCAAGGTGGGGGTGGAGGAATTTTAAATCATCTAGGTATTGACTAAGTGAACTGCAATATTGAATTTATGGAGAAAGAATGTCCTTTAGGTGAGCATAGGCACTTTCTGAACCACCATCTTGAGCTGCCAACACAGCCAGGACACATACATTAGAAATGTAGTCAGTGAAATCATGCTGAAAATGAGTGAATGTAATGAGTAAGTGAGAGCTAAGTTCACTTACTGAATAAGTGAAAATGAGTAACTGTAAATGAGACAAATGATTGAGTTACTGAGATGGGTTATTGAGTTAGTGATCTTGACTTAAGGCTGTTATATAACAGTGCCCTTAGTTCTCTTTGATTATATGCATTGGGTAAGTCAGAAAGTAAGTGTGTTAGAAAATGCTTTCAGCTGTGCAGAAAACAGAATATACTGGTGTTGAACCATGCCCCACTGTAACACAGAGAAGCACGCTGCTGCTACATATACTATCTTCAAAGGAGATTTCAAATACAGATTTTACTTCTGTAACCATTCTCTACTATTATTCTTTATCATTCCATAATAAAAAAATAAAATACTTGATACAAGGTTTTTTTGGTCACGTGGATTTGAGACTGCAGACATCTCAAAAGAGGTAGGGAAAACAGTGGGATCTTCTCATAATCCAGAGTATTAGCATTTGGCAAAGATGAGTCTGCTTTTCTTGGCAGCAAATGCAGCATTAGTTTTGAGGAAATTGGAAACCATTTAAGAGAACACTATGGAAACCTCTTTGGTTAAACTTCATGGTAATGTAAAAGGGAAGTCAAACTGACTTTAACAAATGTCTTGGAAAGACTGTTTTTTAAGACAGAGGTGCTTAAGTGCATAGGGAAGATATGTCCAGGCACACATTCAAGACATCACTTAAAGGAGACAGATGCCCTAAAAAATGTCAAAACATAGAATCATAAAATCATTTAGGTTGGAAAAGACCTTTAAGATCATCAAGTCCAATTAACCTAACACTGCCAAATCCACCACTAAACCATGTCCCTTAGCATCACATCTACATGCCTTTTAAATACGTCCAGGAATGGTGACTCCACCACTGCCCTGGGCAGCCTGTTCCAGTGCTCAACAACTCTTTCAGTGAAGAAATGTTTCCTAATACCCAATCTAAACCTCCCCTGGCACAACTTGAGGTCATTTCCTTTCATCCTATCACTTGTTCCTTGGGAGAAGAGACTGACCTCTACCTCACTACAACCTCCTTTAAGGCAGTCACAGAGAGCAATAAGGTCTGCCCTCAGCCTCCTTTTCTCCAGACTAAACAATCCCAGTTCCCTCAGCCACTTCTCATAATACTTGTGCTCCAGATCTTTCACCAGCTTCATTGCCTTTCTCTGGACACTCTCCAGCACCTCAATGTCCTTTCTGTAGTGAGGGGCCCAAAACTGAACACAGTATTTGAGGTGCGGCCTCACCAGTGCTGAGTATAAGGGGATGATCACTTCCCTAGTCCTGCTGGCCACACTATTTCTGATACAAGTCAGGATGCTGCTGGCCTTCTTGGTCACCTGGGCACACTGCTGGCTCATATTCAGCTATCTGTCGACCAACACCCCCAGGTACTTTTCCACTGGGCAACTTTCCAGCCACTCTTCCCCAAGTCTGCAGCATTACATGGTGTTGTTGTGACCCAAGGGCAGGATCTGGCACTTGGCCTTGTTGAACCTGAAACAATTGGCCTCAGGCCATGGATCCAGCCTGTCCCGATCCTTCTGTAGAGCCTTTCTACCCTTAAACAGATCAACACTCCCGCCCAAGTTGGTGTCATCTGCAAACTTACTGAGGGTGCACTCAATCCTCTCATCCAGATCGTTGATAAAGATTTTAAACAGAACTGGCTCCAATACTGAGCCATGGGGAACACGTCTTGTGACTGATGTCCAACTAGATTTAATTTTATTCACCACCGGTCTTTGGGCCTGGCCATCCAGGCAGTTTTTTATTCAACAAAGATTACATGCATCCAAGCCACAAGCAATCAGTTTCTCCAGAATGCTGTGGGTTCATCTCCCTTGATCACTAAATCGAATATAAAACTGGATCATGCCCAGCTCCAGGGCCTGTTCAGGTTAAATTTCGCCAGGAATGAAGGTGCAAAGAAGCAGACCTAGGGTGCAGAGGGGCAGAAAGAGGGACAGTTCCCAAGTCTCTTCCCTCTCAGTTGCCTGTGCAGAGCTGCAATATGCACTGTGACTTGGGGATCCAGAAGCACCTAGGTTCTCCCAAGTCAAGTCACAAACTAAACATCATTTGTCAGACAAAGATGCTCATAATGCCAACTCTGGAAATTCTCCCTTCCACATGTTCTGACTGTACAGAGGAGAGATCCTCTTTCGGCTGAGAGAGGGAGACAAAAAGGCTTCTGGCCTGCCTGCAGTGCTCCAACTCCAGTTAGTAACAGAGGGAAGAGTCTTAAAAAGTCCACATGGATGTGAGACAGGTTAGGTGGCATTTTTCTAAATTGATAAGAAAATTCCTAGGATACAGCATCCTTGTGTACAGCTGAAGGCCTACGTTATTTGGAGGGGCGCTATTTATTCAGGAGATGAGAAGACTGGGTTTGCCATCTGAAGTGCTGGGGTCTGAACCCCAAGCCCTGAATTAAGGTTGACATATGGGTGGTTCCCATGGTCCTTTAAGAGGAGGGGATGAGTTTGCCTTTTGGCTTTCCTCCAAGGTGCAGCTGACCTTGCAGGGAAAGCCCTTGGGTAAATGAGCCCCAGGTGCCCTGCATTGCGTAAATGAGTGCCAGGTGTCCTGTTTGGGGATAAAAGCTGGGACCACTTGCAGGAAGGGTGGGGTGTCTGTCTATGAGGTGGATGCACTTTGCAGAGTTTCCTGTTGGGGAAGGACCTCCTGACTCTCCCTGCAACTGGGCCCCAGTCAGGTCTGGCATTTGCAAACGTGGGCTTTGTGAGGGAACAATATGTGGCTACTTCTATCCTATATGCTCAGCCTATTGACTTGGTTGTCTCCCATCTCTTCTATGGGAGACTTTGTTTCTTTGTTTATGCCACCTACTATTGGTTGTGCTGTGTCATCCCTGGGGTTGATGTCTATTATGTGTGATCTGTTTGACTTATTTGTACCCCCAGTGATCACCCGTATACTGACCTTTTTGTATACAATAGAAACTAATTACTGGTTTGTTCTACTGCTGGTTACATCCTTTGTGCTAGGCCTAGTAATTGGCAAAACACCATCTTAGAACAGCAGTATATGGGGACAACAACAAACTTGGGGTTGCATGTGGCAACTTGTATCAAACATCAGCAACTGCAACAGCAATCTTGTAGTACAGAAAGTCTTGCTACATGCATGTCTTGTCTCCCCTGCAGTAAAATAATAATTTGTGTGAAGTTTAGTTTAGAATATAAACTACATGAGGCAAGGTCTGCCTCCTTTTGCAGCTCTTACCCGGTCTACAAAGGGGAGCATATGATATATCATAGACTTTCTCTGACGAGTCATTAGTTTTTCTTGTTTGTGACATGACAGTGAACTCTGACTCAGAGCATTGCACTTAAATGTCATGACTTTAATGCCTAGGACCTCAGAAAAGGAAATATTTTGATAGATTGCTGCAGGTTTTGCTTCTATAAATCTACTGATCTGTAGTTAGCTCTAAGGTTGAAGGTTTTTTGGCTCGTGCTGGGGAGTACAGAACAAGACTCCCAAGGAAAACCAGTCATCATCAGGAAGAATGTAATGCAAAGAAACGTGGACTCTTGGGTTTTGTTATTTTGATAGTTTTTGCTGCGAGGAACATAGTCATAGCAGAGTATAAAAGTAGTTTCAAGTAATTGATATTGAAAGAAGTGATTGTTTTTCCACAACATTGGACGCTTTTAAGATTCATCTGTACAGAGTACTTGGCCATCTTGTTTAGACCATGTTTTTGCCAAGAAAGGCTGGATCAGATCATAGATGATCTTTCCAAATTGGCATTGTATGATTCTATGGTTCTATGATTCTATGAAACAAGATCACCTGTGATGAATCTATTGACTCTCCTGTGTTGGAAGAATTTGCCTATGTGGTATTTAATTTCTAAGCTAAAACTGAATCAGGCTGTAGGGGATATAATTAAGTTTAGATCAATACAACAGCAGCGTTTTTGTTTTAGTAAAGCAGCATTTTGCTTTGCTTCATCTTCTGCAATAATCTACTGCTCAGTGCTGCTGCCTTTGAAGCCAATGGGAAAACCACCCACTGGCCTCTGTGGAAACAAGACTGCATCTTCTGTTTCTAGTATGCTAACCACATTAAGGTTTTCCTGAGACTATACGTGAATCAAATCATTCTGGTTTTATTGGTTTGTATGAAAAATAATCTGCTTTTCATCCCCCTACCCTTCTACTTTAACATACTCACTTAAATACCCCAACTGTAGACAAATGAGTATGCCTGAAACAGTCCAAAGAATGGCTTTTTTGTATGCTTTGTGATTTTTAACTTTGCTTTTGAATTTTGTAAGTCTTTATTTTAATTTATTGATGTCAAAATACTAGGTTTTGCCAAGATGTTTGTTATTATTATGATGATGAAGAAGAAATGCCATGCCAAATTAAAAACAAAAAAAGCACCACCATTTTAAAGAGACTTCTATTTTGCACCATTCAGTTTCTCAGTTCAAAGAACGAGGTTAACCTCATGGTTAAAACTATGGGCCAAAACTCAAATTCCACCTTTAACTTTGTTACACACTTCTTATTCAGGTTTAATCGCTCCATATTGTGACTCCATTTTTTCTGAATTAGAAGATGAAAAAAGTTCCTTTTTTCATCCTGCTGAACTCTTTCAAAGTCTGTTACTTGCCAGTTATTCATGGCACAACATATAGCACAGCAAGGCCCCTACTTTGGTTGGAATTTAGTAAACAACTGAACATTAACATTTGAATCTGAAACAGAATTATTTTTGGTGCTTTCATTGTTGTGTGTCTTGCATAATTGTCTTCTTCCTAAAAAGCATTAAATATCTCATCCAGCATTTCCAGGAGAATCTTCACAGCATAATAGCTGCTGACATCTGCTTAAATACAATAAGAGTTTGCTCCTTATACAACAACTATGAAGCACAAAATGTATTGCATGTGTCAGACAAGGAAGCAGCTTTTTTCAGGGCACATAAAGGGAAAATTCATTTTTTATCTTATCCTGACAACTGGAGAAAAAAGATGATGAAACAGGGCTTGGTGATACAACACTAAAAGACACTGAAAGGCTAAAATAATTTAATGCCCTTTTTTTGTTGGATTCATTTCTGTCGTCAAAAGTTTTAATGTGCCATTACGGTTTAATGATTTACAATGTCATTTGCAAAAACACCTCGGTAGCCCTGGGTAGCTTTACTCTCACTTTACATTTTTATTTCTTTAAATGCCCAAGTCTACCTAACAAGCTTGATCCCTGAGGAGTTCACATGCTTGGTGGTTTAAAGTGCAATTTGCAGATCTATCTCACCATTTCTGTCCAGAAAAGCAGTAAAGATACATGTAGGTGAAATACCTGTTAAATCCAAGTCTGTAAACTTCAAATATGTTTTCATGTATTTATTCCACTCTTTCTGAAGTTACAGTAAATGACTTTTAACACTCAAGCTGTCTTACAGACTACCACATACAGAGAACTGAAAAAATGTATTTTATAGTCCACTATGGTTATTATAGTGACAGGATACCACTGCCATATATAGGAATATGTGTTACAACCAGAGCCAGTGATAAACCACAAGTATTGCCCTGATTCAGTTTTACAAAAAGAGGGACAAAGTTACTATGAGGTAGTTCCAAAATCCACTAAAACCAATGTGAGTTTTTCCACTAATATCAGTCTGTGGATCAAAGTCTGTATGTTTTAGTCACTATGGAACACAAAATCTAGAATTCAAGCTAACCTGTATCAGTTGCTGTTAGATGTGCTATTTCCTATTGATGGTATGATGGTCAAAAGAAGTCTTGGAAAGGAACCTGCTTTTTATTGCCTTTAAAACATAATATGTAGTTAGAAAATTAATTATTATACATTTACATTGAAGTAGTATAGGATTTTTTAGCTCCAATCTCCTACTCACAGTGTTGATCAGTATATGTTCAATATTTTTTCCTTACACTTTTAAACAAGCCTAGAGCTAAGCACCTAAATAATTCCCTATTTGTCTTACTGGAGTTTCAAGATGTTGCGAAGTGCTCCAGAAGTCATTCTATGGCTTCTCATCACATCAATGCATAGCTTATTAATTAGGGAACGTCTTGCTGAGTGGGATCTAATTATATTCAAAATGGCCGTCTCCTTTGTTTTCCAAATATGAGCACACTATCAAATTGATTTTTATTACAGGATTTATTTCTTTAGTTAATTAAATGCAACTCTTCCAGACAAAACATTCCTAAATGTAGAGCCCCTGAGCCAAAAATTTGTACTTTATGGTTGAATATGTTAACTAGTGGGCTATGTTTTCTGTTGTACTTGCTACGATTAATGTTATTTGTGTGTACAAACTGCTCTTTTGTCTGGCATGGCTCGGCTCAGAAGATATTAGTTTGATACTTCGGAGCACCAAGACTGGGAATTTGTTTAAATAAAGATAAGGACAATATGAAGTGTCTGGCATACAAATGCTTTTAAAAGCTGCTCTGCAGAGAAAAATGCCTTTGAATATTCAAGATACAGTTTCAAAAAAGCAATTGCTTGAAAGTTATGCATTAAATCTTACTTTTAAAATTACTGCACTCCCCACTGAATGCTCTACTTCTTATTTAGGAAGCCTGAAAGGAATTTCAGGCCTAGGTATTTGGTTTGCTGAACCATCCCCATTCCATTTGGTTTGCAATGTGTACCCACCACTTCATTCAGTGTTATGCCTATTTACAAAACTTTTGTTTAAAAATTGATATCTGTAAGTATTTTCATAGAAGGGAAGAACTGCAGTTTTAATTATCCTCCCATAAATTATGTGGAGCCTTTTCTTGACTTCTCTGAAGTACAAATATTTTGAAGATGCAGAGTGAAAAAGTCATTTTACATCTCTGTGGCTGTTAGAGGGGGAGGTTAGAGAACTTCTCATACACAAACAGTTCATCTGATAAATCTGAGGATGAGTGAAGACTCTTACTTTGTCCAGCCAAACCTTGCAAGTCTTAACAGCTGAGGTGGGTATACTTGGAAAAAAACTTCCTTAAAGGATTTTTTTAAGTTCTTGCTTCTAGTTTGACCGGGGGAAAAAAAAAAAAAGAGTTATTCTAACTAGTTTTCCTACTTTGAAAAAAAAAAAAAAAAAAAAAAAAAAAAGGCTCTATCAAAGGCTCTATCAAAGGAAGAAAAATTCTTCTCTGCTTCAAACTACTTGAGATTATTAGTCTCCTGTGTCACCAATGAGCTGTCGATAGAAACCCAAAAGGCCTCGTATATCCTCTATGGAAAGGAAGAAAAGAGGATTTTGTAACAGAATGAGGCATTCAACTTCTCCACATGATACTTACCATGACAGGACCACTCTGTGGACATGAGCACTTTGGGGTGCAACCGGACATCAGCAATGGGTTCACAAAACATGCTTATCTTGACAATGGCTATGCATAGGCCATTACTCAAAACAGTTAGTTTAGGTTAGGTTTAGCTTAGGTTAAGTTTTGCAGGATGGTTCAGATACCTTGTTAACCATTAACTAACCATTTTCACATGTTCCTATTTCCAAGGAGGAAGTAATTCTGAAAACAAGCCTTTGATTTCTCTCATTGTAGAGTCAGTTTGCCCAGTCTATGGGCATTAAATAATATGAACGTATATGTATATATGTACATTTATATGCACATCTCTGTGTGTCTGTGTGCTGCCCTTTGCCCAGTCCAGTTTCAGAAACAGAGCATTCCTCTGTGCCTTTCATGTACAGGAAGCCTGTGATGCAGCAAGGCAGAGAGTCACTGATCTAGTTACAAAGTTCCCAGAATCTCATCATGATTTATATCTCTGAAAATTTTGGTCTTACTGAGCCTTCGCAGACCTGTGGAGTTGAAGGTAGGCTGCTGTACAGCCAACCTAAATCTCCTTTCTTGTTTACACACATTTTAAGTTGCTCAGATTGTTTTATTTCATGTTTATTATTGTTTTTAGTTCTTTGTGTCACAGCAGCATTTGGCTATTCACAAGAATAAGGATCTCCTCGTTGAAAGAGTTTATTCTGTTTACATTTGCCTTATCACTACTTTTTACCCCTTTTGTATGAAGTTTCTCAAAGGTTTTCATTGAAAGCCTCAATGATTTACTTGCATTATACACGTAAACCAGCTACTCTTCAAGAGGAACTCTGCTATCTTAGAAATGTTTCAGAGGCTTTGATCAACTGATATCAGTGTTCACCATATATTGTCCCTCCTAACAATGTCATCTATTCCTAAC
Organism: Podargus strigoides; assembly: GCA_028020825.1. NCBI lineage: Eukaryota > Metazoa > Chordata > Aves > Caprimulgiformes > Podargidae > Podargus > Podargus strigoides. Next base: position 2,793,775 of record CM051641.1, on the reverse strand, counting down.
TGGTTTTGTGTTGCATAACTCTACCATGAAATTTAAATAATTCTTTTTATTTAGAGAAGTGAAGAAAGATTTTTGGCAAGTCATGAAACTTTGAAATGGAATATCTTTCTTACTGACGGAATTTATACTTTTCCCTCCAAATAGTCAAGAGCTTTAATAAGACTTATGTATTCTGGTTTTTAAGGAAATCAGAAATTACAGCAATGAATCACTAATGCTACTTTGTATTGTAGCAGCACTTAAGAGTTATTTGACAGTTCTGAATTACCGGAGGGTATAGTTATCTCTGGGAAATACTCTTAAATTTTATTCTTTTCAAAATTACTATTATTTAGTACTACATATAACAGCTGTCTATAGATAAACATGAGCTTTCATACAGACTGGACGCATTATCCCAAATCATAGACTTCTGATGTCTATTAGATTTTGCAATAGTGATTATCTCTGAGCATATAAAATGAAAAATATTGAAATACGTCAAAAAATAATTTAAATTGTGTGGCGCAACATGGATTTGAGACCAAATTGCACCTGAAAACCAGTCAGGTTTCAGTATTGCTATTGCAAGGCTGTTCGAGAGCAGGAGAGCTGCAGGCTCCTAATTGCCACAAAGAATTTTACCCACCCCTCTGCCAATGTGTCTTTAAGCATTTCTTTTCCCTCCCTCATGGATCCATGAACAGCATGAATATTACAGAATCACAGAGTGGTATGGGTTGGAAGGGACCTCTGGAGATCACCTAGTCCAACCCCCCTGTCAGATCAGGTTCACCTAGAGTAGGTCACACAGGAACATGTCCAGGTGGGCTCTGAATGTCTCCAAAGAAGGAGACTCCACCACCTCTCTGGGCAGCCTGTTCCAGTGCCCTGTCACTCTCAAAGTAAAGTTTTCCCTCATGTTCAGATGGAAATATTCCCTCTCATCCTTCATCTTGCTGGACTAAATGCACACATGCCTTTAATCTCTTCTTAAAGGATAGCATTTGTTCTTTCTGATAGCTTTCTGTGATACCTTCATTCAAAAGTGCTGTCCTGTGGTAGAAAGCACACTGTTTGCCACAAGTTTTTCCCACTTCTTTAGTATTTATTTGTAAAAATGTGAAAGATGGATGTCTATTCAATATAGTGCATTGTTTTACTGACTTTCTGGTAAGATTTGTTGTTTATATGACAGTAGGAATCTCTTCCATCATATCTCCATACAGTCTGTTTCATGTGCAACCTGTTGTGTGTCTTATATCTTCCTGTGCACAGCTAGTGAGGAATGTCATGGCCTTTATTAAAAGTCATGAGAAACTGTCTAAACAACGCAAATGAACTAGGAAATCTTCTATATTTAAGTGCTTTAATAAAGTTCCTAAGGTAGAGGAAGCTGAAATTTTTCTCTAGATTATAGCTTTTCCTTCCAAGCTAGTGGATGCTTGACCTTCTAAACTAAGGTCCCTTTCTTTAGGAGAAAGAAAAGCAAACCAACATAACAGCTTTTTATTCGCCATCTTATGATAGTGAATCCCTACTTGTATGACTATCCTTGATGCAATGTGTGCTAGCAGCCCAAGGACAAGGAGACCACTAATGGTGTTTTTTCCATATTTGAGTATGACAATGGCTATTTTCAGCTACAGTATATTTCTGATATCAAAGAGAAGAGTAAATCAAATTGAGCATTTACATTTATAACACACTTTTCCTATGGGGTTCTGCACATACTTCCTTTGAAGTATGTTCCACTCTTCTGATAGATTTTTCAGTACGTTTTGATGTGACAGGGGAGCTGACAGGATACTGAGAGTTTAAGGGTTTAAAATCTGACCAAAAGCCCACAGAAGTCTGTAGGAGTCTTTCTATTCCCTTCTATGGGGTCTATATCTGTTCCTTAATAAATTTCCTTGATGAAACCTGGGATTTGCGTACCCCCTGGTCGTGGGTACGTTTGGTTCTTTTTTCCTTTCATTTCTCTCTTATGTTTTGTTACCTAGACTTTCTGTCAGCCACCTCCACATTTTTTCTTGTTTTACAATGTGAAAGAGCTCCTGTGTTGGAAACTCAAATATCTCATACTAAAAATCAACCCACTTTAGTTTCTGAAACGGAAGCATACACATGAAGATGCCTTTGACAAGCGATGGGTAAAAGTTGCTGCAGAGGTGGGGACATGCAGAACTACCAAAGAAAATAGATTCATGTGAAATTATTGAAGTTCTGCATGTGATCCAACCAGTTTAACAGTCAAGCCAAAAAAACATACCAGAAACTTCTTAAAGGAGGCCTCCTTGGACAAGACTCCATTATAACCAGTTTTCCAGGGTAGGCTGAGGTCTGCAGGGCAAGAACCCGGTCTTACAGATGAATGGCAGGTTTGCACCTAAGAGACTTCCCTTCTTGGATGTGTCCCTTGGTACTCCATGCTTCTGTCTCGGCTCTGTCCTGCCTGCCCAGGCCATCCTGACTGAGGGGGCAGCAGCCCTTGTTGGGGAGCCTGCTGAGCTCCCCAGGGGCTCCTGAGCAGCCACTTCTGCAGAGACATGGCCTGAGAACTATTTGGTAGAAAATTTCTGTCCTGGTTTCACAGGAACCAAACCATAGGCCAGCCATGCAGGCAAGCCATCAGTAGCCCCGAGTCAGTGGGAGTTTCAGTCAGGGCAGCCGACCCAAGCTGACTCACAGGTGTGTCCCACACCACTGACATCAAGTTCATTATAAAAGGAGGGAGTTCACTGAGGATGGTGTTCCTCTTCCTGGGGCTTCTCTGTCTTGGCTTTCTGCTCCTGCTGATCCTAAGGATAAGGCTGAATATAAGTTTGTGTACTTCATGTTGGTGATTGTATTAGTTTCATTATTTAATTAAATCTGCTTCTATTTCAACCCACGGGGCTTCTCCCTTTTTTCCTGATTCCCCTTCTAAGCTGGGGAGAGGTCATTGTGTGGTAGAACAACTGCTACGGTTTAGCCCCGGGTACAGGCTAAATGTAGACACTTTCCAACTCCATACCTGAGGGGAAAACAAAACAACAATGATTTCTTCTAGTTATTAACTGAAATGAGCCTGGTACACTTGTATGTGTATAGGCATGGTGTATATAAATATAGGCATTTATCTATGCAGACAGCTATAATTTTCATTATTTCTTTCTCAAAAAGGGTTCTGGATATTTGATTTTCTTTCCATTGTTCTGTACATCAAAACAAACAAAATGTGATGCAAGCTGTTTCTGTTTCCTTGTACCAATAGCACAGACTAAGAAGAGTGAAGAAACTGGAAAACAAAAAGGTCATTTCAGTTTAAAATAAATGAAGTCAGAAGCGATAGCTGGACAAGGTATGTGAAAGACCTTTTATAGGAAAGACTTAAGTAGTCTTAAAAAATTCACAGTCTTGATTTTAGGGCAGAACGTGTTCTCTCCTCTCTCAATTGCCATCTGAAATTTCCATAACATTTATTCTTCTGGTTAGCACAGAGAAATAAAGGAAGGTTCCTATATTTCTAATAATATATGCAACATAGTGCTTCTAGGTTTTCCAGATCCCAAAACACTGAAGCTTATAGAAAAGTAATTTTTGTTATTTTGTAGAAGATACTTCTAAAACCTATTTGTTCTCTCCTTCTTGGACTTCTAACTCATGGTAAGTAAGCTAGACGACAAATGAAATATGAGAAATATCAGTAAAATATTCTAAAATTGCACAATATTTCCAGTTTTACTGTGAACTTTGACATATCCTGAATATAAAATACCATGGTAGTAGAAGATTTATAGGCATTCATTTGGTGAGGTCTGTTTGCAGCTTTCTACTTATGGCAACATGCTGTCCTAAACTTATTCATATAAAACTTTCATGTCACCTTCATGTATTGCTTTATCACTCATACATTAGTTATGATGATAAATGAGTGAAATGTCAGTACCCGCCCTGGTAGTGGGAAGACACATTTAGGACAAAAATATGAAGCAGTTAAGCTTGGTATTTTGAACTTCGATAGTGGAAACAACAGGAACTAGCAGCAAGTTGCACATGAAATCCATGCCTGGACAAAACGTCAAACTTTATGGGAGGGAAAACTGTGGTACATATTGTTTTACCAGGGAGACATCCAGCTGGTTGAAAAAGACAGTGGGCATTGTAGAGTCTCCATGCTTGGAGATATTCAAAAGCTGCCTGCAGACAGTCCTGGGCAACCTGCTCTAGATCACCCTGCTTGAGTGTAGGTGGTTGGACCAGATGACCTCCAGAGACCCCTTCTCACCTAAGCCATTCTGTAACTCTGTGAATATCTAAAAGAAAAGCAAAAGAGCAGTAGGCATTTCTCCCTGAGCAGGTACCAGAGCAGAGCACTTCTGTATGTTCACTAGAAGTGCTACCAAAATCCACAGTAGTAGCTCTGAAGGGCTAGGGAGATCCCTCTTCAGCCACAGTACAACAAAGTACAGGACCAAGACAGGGAACAAGGGAGCCTTGCTTCCATGTCCACATCCAGCAGTTACTTTCTGCACAACCTTGTAACTCTTAAATTTTTTGCCCTCTACTTTCCTCATCTGTAGTGAGTGCTGGCTGAATTGAGAAATGCTTTAGAACCCATACCTGAAGAATACTACTACTGCTGTACTTATTACTTGTACAGTACATCTGACAGCTGTCCTGAGCAAACCAGTAGACTCTGCAATAAAGGAGAGAATTAGAGAAAGCATGGAAAAATTGTGATCTATGGCAGAACAGCCTCCATGGCTTTGTGAAGGGAAATTGTGCCACACAAATGTGTCAAATCTCTTTAGATCAATCAATGACTGAGAGAGGTATAATCTTCTCAATGTACATCCTTATTTTTGAAGAGCTTTTGACAAGGTTCCTCATCAAAGGTGCTTAAGAATTTGACATTGATCAATAACTGATTAGAAGGTAGAGAAAGAAGGGTAGGACTAGTGATCACTTACAGTGGTCAAGGTCAGGGATGGGATGCTACAGTGATATGCAGCAAGATCAGTGCTTTGCAATATCATCCTGAGAGATCTGAAAGCATGGGCAGCTAGTGAATTGACAAGTGTTTGCTGATGTTGTAAAATTAGGCAGGATAATAAAAACTAAAGCTGTTTGTGAAGAATTAAAGCAAGGCTTCATTGTTGAGGAATAAAATGGTTAGTAAAATTCTGTGTTGATAAATGTGATGTACCTGAGAAAAATAACTTCACTTGCATAATTATGAACTCTAAATGAGCTATTACAACTCCAGAGGGAGAGGGAGGAATCACTCCGGTCAGCTCTATGAAAACATAAGCTTGATAGTCAGCAGGGCTCAAAATCAAAATAGAACAGTGGGGGAAAAAGGAATTGAGGGGAAAAGCCGGAAATCATGTTCCTGTGTGCCTCCAGTGGCACCCACATCTTCAAAACCATGTGCAATTTACATCCTTTGAGCTATAACCAGGTATAGCAGGAGCAATATTCCCATTTCACTATGGGTAGATAACGCTCCTTCCCTGAGCAAGATGTCATTCTGTGGATTTACTACAATGAAAGGTTTCCCTAAAGCAATCAGATATGATGACAGGAAAAAAACAACAACAGCAAAAAAAAGAAAATAAAAAAGACTCTTCCATTTGAAAGAGAAAGGACTGTATATGGAAGAGGAGGCTGTAATAGCTGTATGCATATCTTTGAGTGACATGGAGAAGGTGAAAAGTGGATGATTATGAATCTTTTTTCACAGAACAAGAACTGAAATCATCAGGCCACAGCTTTAAAGCAATCAAAATATTTCCCCCATGCACATGCTCCCTGAAGTTCCTAATTAAACTGCAGAAACTCATTCCCACAGGATCATGCAGGGGCCAAAACTGAGGATATCCATTCCTGAACGTTAAGACCACTGGTTAGAATACATGCTCTAGTACTGAAATCCTGAAGACATTGAGCAATAATCTGGATCACTCTCTATTTCCCATTCTCATACATTTCCCCTCATGAGATACCTGTCTCAGTCAGCAGGAAAACCTTTGACCAAAGCTATAACAGCTTGTAATTTGTACAAAGCCTTGACTGATAGCCCTGAGGTGTGTTTTTCTAGACAAGACAACCGGACCCTGTACCGAGATTAACAAGGCTGTTTCCAAGTTGTTGTACAAGTGAGCTTTTTATATAGAAAAACATTTTGTCAGTACATCCTGAACAAACATGAACTCCATGCTCCCAGCTACCCAAAAGACCTTGCCATTACATGCAGACAGCTACTGAATCCGCCCAAGTCCAAGGACTTCACAAACTTACAAAAATGGACCCTGCCTGGGACTCATGCCCCCAGGCGGATTTCTTTTTTGCTGTTGGGTTTCATGAAAGCAGCCCAATATTGCCTGTTAGGAGAGATGTTGCTTGGTAATTTTCAAGGTAACTGTTTTTACTATTTCAAAAACAATCCTGCTACAGGAAGTATCATGAGAATGGAAAATACCTTTGGCTAGAGCAACTGCAGTAAAACCAGAAACTAAACAGATAAATTGTTCTTTTTAATGTGGTTAGGTGTGCAGATATCCTCCACATTAACCAAATAATTCAGAGATAAGCTATGAACTAGTAGGCGTCTCATGGATGAATTTCATTATGAATTTAAACTCCCAAAGATTAATTTTTCACCTTTATCTAATCTTCTGAGTGAAGTTGAAGAAACAATCTGCAGTCAACACGGTGTTTAGATAATTTCATTATTCCAATTCTTCACCTTGTCCCAGACTCTGATTTTTAGGAACTTCTGCTGAATTAAGTGATGCAGAAGGCTTGTAAACTGCTCCTAGCTTCAGGGCTATTCATGAACTGTGGCCACTACTGTATTAGATTTTTTTCATTATAGTGTATGATTGATCATCCTGATGAGGTCAGACTCTTTGTGTGTGACCAGAGGCTCACAAAAAGAGCAAAGCTGAGTTATTGGTGCATGAGTTTTCTCAAAGACGGGGAGCTGAGTTTGTGGAGCTAAAGTAGAGCACTGGCTTTTATGGAGTGTTTAAAAGCTTTTCTTTTCTAGTAAAGCCTTTTACAGAATATCATAATTAGGGGGCAGGGGGAGGGGAAAGAAGCAGCTATTGTATTAGCACAGGCTGGGATGAAATTAAAATTTAATTGTTGTCATATCACATTCCCATAAGGTAGTCACAAATGGCATGTGCATGCAAAATCCTAGCTGTGTGAAGAGCAACGTAGGACCATTACTGATTCCTTCAGGGAAAAAGTTACAGACAAAAGGTTTCATGTCAGATAAAAAAAAAAAACACCTATCTTTTTTCCAAGGAACAAAGATAAAGAGAATGGAATGAGGTCAGATTAACTGATGTGAGCAAGAAAAAGTAAAGGACTTCCCTTGAGCCAGAAGGGCTGAAATGTCATTCATGATGATCATGTCTGTCACAAGACTTTTGCCAAATCACATAAATTGCACGTAAAGTATCCAGAGCCACCATCACCTATCTGCTGTAGAACAGCTCAGTCTTTCCACGTGAAATAAGTGATCCATACACTTCTAGGAGTATTTTCAATTCACCGAGGTATCCTCCACAGAACTCTTCAAGGCAAGACATGAGACTCAGGCCCTCCGTCATTACAGTACGTGGTAATGAATCATATTCCTTTTTTACCTCTTTTTTTAACCTTCAAAACAGGACAACTCCCTTTCCCTACCAGTACCACCTAGTTGCCCTCCCTTCGCTCTGAAGTCACCCCTTCCCATGAACCAAAGAGCAGTGCAATCGACCATATCACACACACAAGATACATTGGTAAGTGTGCTATTCAGGCACACAAACAAAATAAAGGTAAACTACTGTTCCCTGCCATGAAACATTCAGTAGAGAGAAATAATTAGTGTATATCATCAAAATAGGTCCTCAGTGTAAAATGTGAATAACATTATGAGCAAAATCCTAGCTGCAGAGCTGGAAGATGTACTAATGGCACACACTTCAGAGAATGCAGGACTTTTCTGTGTTCTTAAAAGGCCTGTGTGTGTATCGGGGCTGAGATTTTTATAGCTTTGATTTTCATAAAATGAATATTTTTCTTAATGACTACCTTCTGGGTATCCACCTTGAGACACCAAAAAGAGGTCTGATTTTGAGAACAGGAATGCTTTTATGCACCTTTCCTGTTGTTGTTCTGTCTTTTCTTTCCTCTCTCTGCAAGTACCAAGTACCTCCTAAGAAGTATTCCCTCATCTAACTAGCAATTACTAGTTATTTTTTTTAAGAATTTCATGTAAATGCATTCCAGAATCCCTGAATCGTACTGTTCCATATGAATCATTAAGGCACTCCATCATATCCTTCATTTCATGCCTGACCTCTGAAATTAAAATACTTTAAGAAGGTAGAAATAAATTGACATTGCATGTTAAGAGAGGTACAATAATCCCTATTTCTCACTTCAACCTGACATTTTCTGGCATTTTCTACTGGGCAGATATACCAGGTTTTTCCTCTGCAGCAGGACAGCCTCATGGTGTGTAAACAGGTGAGTGAGGAGGGTTCACCCCACCAAACATTGCTTCTTGGCCAGTGACAGTCTCCTTGCAGAAAAAGAGATAGGACTGGGCAGAGCAGTGCCCCAGTGAACAAGCATAACCACTAGTTCAGAATGGGGAAAGTAGAAACTGGCTATTTGTTTTTTTGGATCTGGCAGAAAGACATACCTAAGGAAAAGTAAAACTTACCCTGAATTTTAAAACCTCTTTTTTAATAAACCTCATACTTCGTGGAAATGATTTGGATTGGGAATTTTTTTTTTTTTAATAATAATTTGGTTTTGATATACTCACAGTATACTCCTTAGTTTCACCAGTTCACTAAAGGGTATCAACAATGAGTTTTCCAATACACCATGTATATAATATTTCTTTGCTTTCTGACCTTAACAGTAATTGATAAATTCTGAGTTTCTTAATAATTTCATTGTCTCTGTTCATAAAAACACAAGCAAGAGAAAACCTATTAAGTTATTTATTCCTTTGCTTCCTTTTGCCTGAAATGCCTTTTCACTTTCGATTTAATTTTTGGGTAATGCTAACTCTTCAGTGCAGAAAGACTGTAGTTTTGGTCACAGTACTATATTTGCATTTGAAAAGGAATTTGCACAACAAAATTTTCTGTATGAGGCCATGGCTGCCAGAGTTTCAAAACTTCCTTTGCAAATTTAATTTGCAGTACATTAATACATGTGAAAGATTTTTGCATGACATTTTTGTGATCTGCTGGGTAGTTCATGAGAGAAGCTGGTTATAGTGAAAACCATGTTCTTAAAAGAGATACACAGAGAGTGTTTCCACCTTCTTGATTTCCTCTCCCTCTTCTGTTCTTCAAAAAGTGTCAAGGTTGGTGGGAAGAGTTTATTAAAATTTTCAATGTGGATAGAAGTGTATCATGCAATACTACTACTTTGAAGAAGAATATTTTCATGCTTTTATTTTGCAAAGCAGTCCTTCTTCAACCTTCCTCAGCAGCCATTTTGCTGGGACAGGCCCAGAAGAACAGAAATGAAAAGGAAGAATAGTCCACCTCCTCCACCTCCTTCCCTCTCCTTGCTGGGCTTGTCCAGGATCATCACAGTCCTATCCAGCCACCCCCACCAGCTTCCCAGCAAAGCTCCATCATTGTTTCCATGTCTGTGGAAGCACTAGTGCAGCAGTTGTACTACCTGGGCTGCTACTGCCTTCACCTTTGTGTAGACATAACCTTCTTTACCCAGGTTCCTATGAGCAATTAACATTTTATTATTAGATCCCCTTATTAGTGAACAGCTTGTGGAAGGGAGAACTGAGAACACTGCAGTCCCATTTGACTGCTTGCACACAAAATTAAGTTTGTACTATCATCCATACCCCTTCCACTTATTTCATTTTTTCCTTAAGTGAGTTTGGATGAAGACATACTGCAAAGCAAAAGATTTGCTCTTTGTGCTGTTGCAAGGACAGCTACCTTGTGCTTTTTTATTATTTACTAAGAAAAAAATATGATCAGTAACCAGAGAAAATAAGCCTTGTGGAAAATAGCAATATAGCCTGGTCTAACTTCGAAAACTGGTCACAAGGAAAGAAAAAAAATCTGTATTAGTGGAGGTATTTCTACCCAAGTCTAAAAGAAATTAAAAGAGGCTACATATCTGGACAGTGCTAGATTCAGCCTCTTAACTCTTTCATTTGTATATAAAAGTGGCAACATTTTACAGGTGTTCTTTACATTGAAATGGCATGAGTAAGTTTCAGATGCCTGTAAAATACTGATAGGCAATATATTGTGTTTTGATATTTTCTCAGATTATCTTTTATTAAAAATAGATAAATGATGCTCCTAGTCCTTACAGTATGAAGGCAGAGCTCCTGACAAAGCCAAGTGCAATGTTCTTTCTCTGTAAAACAAAAATCAGATAAGATGTAAGTTTGAAGATGGAGATTCATTGTAACAACATGCATTTACTCTGGAATATAGTACTGCCAATTACCTTTTAGAGTATTTCACAACTCCTAGTTTTAGCAATTTCTTCCAGTCCAGCCTGGGCTTTGGTGATGAACCAGCCCCCTGCCCCAACCTGATACTTGACTGCTACCAGAAAGGAAACAGAAATACAGTAAAACAATTTATCTCCCTTTTTCATCCATTGTTTCCTCTGTTAGTTCATCATCATTCTTAATCCTATAAAAAAAATATGCTACTTGATGTCATTAGAGCAGTGTTTTCCCACCTGTGGTCTAGTGACCGGTGATAGTCCATATAATAGGGAAAAAACCAAACCAACAGACAGATATTCCTACAATTTGGCTGTTATTCACCAGCAGAGGAAAAGTGACCTCATCTTTCTTATCAATATTTCCAGTTTTATCAGAAAGTATATAACATTTTGGCATCCTTCCCCTGTCCCATCAAAGGACAAGGGTGTCTCCTAGAAATGAAGCCCTTCAAACAGAACAAGTTGAAAAACACCAGCCTAGAGACAAATCAGAATATAAACAACAGGATGGCAGATGGCTTACAAAAATAAATGATAGTCCTAAGTATAAAAAGTTTATCATCCAAGTTTAAGCACATGTTTTGCCCACCACTTAACATCTTCCAACATGACAGACTGTCCATGGTTCCTTTTCTCTCACAGTTACAGCTGATAAATTGTTTTATTGCTCCACCTTTTCTAGAGACCATTAAGGTAATCAAAGCAAAAGCTTTGCAATTCATCAAACCCTTAAACAGCAGCAGTTACGGGGGTGTGGGGGTGAGGGCATGAGAATAAATATGCTTTTCACTTGTGTAAGCATTTTAACATACTGTGAAAATTAGCTTGTGAAGTGATTTTATGTTGCCATTTTCACCAATAGGTTGCAACTCCAGAATGTAAACCAAGAACAGGCCAAGCTCTAAATTGTAGGGCATGGCACCATTAAACATTTGTCTACTGCTGCAACTACCTTACACCTTTCCATTATGCAAAGGTGGGTTGAGTCACAATAAAATTGAATGAAGCCTGACTATTCTGGTAGTGATATCTAACACCCGCTCACCTCACCTCAGCACTGGACTTAAAGAAATATTAATTTGTTTAATGAGACTTTGGAAAAGCCTCACTTGTGATCAAACTTGTTTCCTTCAAAAGCCCTAAAAGCCATACTTTTAAGGAGCTCTCAGTTAAGGGAATTTGTACTTTATGTTAAAAAGCAGCCTCACTTGCTTTGGCTCTTCATCCTGTCATTCCTGTGCCTGTGAAGCTGTGTAAAAGTACATTAAAATGAGAAAACTAAAACATGCTGTACTGTCTTCGTCAGTGGAAGAACTGTTCTGATTCCCATTTCAGCCAAGAATATGTAATTTGATCTCTTCAAGGGAAGCCCAGAAGCCGCTGGGTCGTTCATTAGCAGAGACAGTCCATAACCCCATGAGATGTGCCTTGTCTCAGAAACACTTTGCCAGATGATTTTGTGAACTCTGTCCTCTGAACCACAAGGAATAATTAACAGCTCACTGAGGTGTGAAAGAAATATGACATAAACGACTACCTCTGTCACAAGTAGCATATCAGTGTCCAGTGACCATTAAAACATTTTGAAATAGCATTTACACTGAAACAGAATGGCAAAAAGTATGGAAAAGTACCACAGTCACAGATTCCTCAGTCTCATTTTCTGGTGGGATGTACACATGTACATCCCTGAATCTCTTTGGAGGGCAGAAAGCAACTCTCAACTTCAGACTGGAAAGGAGAAACTTATTGAAGCCTAAATCTGGGATGTCTTAGAAAATTTTAGCTAACATTCCCAAGAGGATTGAGAGCTGCTACAAATGGAAAACCAACCTCGCTGTCACACTGAAATGGTCAGACTGGAAGCATAGAGGTATTCATCTAGGGCAGAAGCAATGGGGCACATGGAGGACAATCAGGCTTTTTCAGGGCAGCTTGGAGCACTGTGGTCTTGTTTGTTCTTTTCCCACCCAAGACCATGTCACTATCAACCAGTGACACAAGATGTCCTAACAACAGGTATCAGGGATATCAGGAGACCCCAGCCCTGCTGTGGACACATTATCTATTGATCACTGCCAACTAATATGAGAGTGTGGGGGAAATTAAGTCTAAAAGGGGCATTTTGTTTTAACGTCTTATTTATGAGGCAGTAACTGCTGTTGCAATAAGGTAAAACATTAAAAACACTAACAAAATGGAATTCTCAGATTCTGAAGGGTTTTTCTGAGTTACTCTGTGTCTGTGAGTAGACGACTTCTTTTAGTCTCAGTCACTCGGACAGTGTTTTTAAAGGCACAAGAAGTGTGTGGATACAAGCTAGAGGAAATGCATTAACTATTCCCAGATACGGTACTTGAAACTTCATTTATTTAATTTGGATACTGTGACATGTAATTAGTTACTGTTAAGATGGGACACAGTGTCCAATATGAAAGCACCAGAGAAAAGCTACAGATACTTCAGTTAGTGAAATCCTTTAAAAATGCACTTGAGGATATATTGATGAAGTCAGAACACTCTAATATTTGTTAAAGGATTTTTTTGCCTTGTTTATCTTTTGCAAATGAAGCAAAGGCACATTATGATCACACCTTAACTGTTACGTGTGTCAGGTTTAAGTAAAAGTATTTGCTTGTGCTAAGTGTTTTTCTCGTCTGCAAATATTCGACTAATGAGCAGCTTCCATTATACTGCAGTGAAATCATTGAAAGGATTAATCATGCACTTGCTCCAATTTCAAGATAGATTAAGTTTGAGCTGTAGTGAAAGCAACATTGAAATTCATTAAATAGGTACAGTAACTGTGTGAAAGATTTGAGGAGCAGTTGCAGGAACCTAGGTGTCCAAGGAAGTGATAAGCTAGAATCTGGAAAGTTGTAAGTCTTGGCAACTCAGTAGTGTCCCCCTCTGGAAGGCTGCAGCCTTGGTAGTGCTTAGTAGTGCACCCTCGCCTTAAAAATGGGTTACTCTTCTTAGGCTGGCAGACTTCTAAGGGAACTGCATGGAGTCTGCACACAAAGTAGCACCAGCATTGACAGAAAATGCTTAGTACTGCTCCTAAAACTTCCCTTTTATTAGGAAAAAGGGTATTTGACTTTAAACACCTGTTGTTAATAGAAGTGACAGCACAAAGGAAGTTGGAATTTAGCCAACCTATGGGTGTCTCGCTGGACCATACTAAGAGCAAGTGCAACATGTAGGTGGGAAAGGAGCAGTCTGAAACCAGCTTTGATTCCAACAGTTGCTTATTTGGAGAGAAAAAAAGGAGACACCTCACAGGCTTTTAAAGTCAGTGCTGGGTTTTCTAGGTGATTACTTTTCTGATGCACACGTACAACAACTGGACAAAAGCAGTCACTCTGATGACAGCCAGAAGAGCTTTGGCTTTTTTAACTAAAATCCTCCAGAAAAATAGATGACTTTGAAAGGCTGGACCTACATCAGTCGGCAGCTGTGTTTTATTAATAATAATGGTATTTTCATAGCTGTGTGCTATATGCAGCTTGCAGTCACAAGGTGGTTTCCACTTCTGAACACCATGCTTGGAAGACTGCTGATGTTTTGGGCATTTTTGCTGGCAGAGGTCTATAACTACTTTGTCAAATGCCTTACTACTTTAATGGTTAGTCAGTATTACCAAGTATATGAACCCTTTCTCTAGTCCACCATGCATTGAGTAGTGCCTCATGCAGGGAAGGACAACTTCACCGCTTTCTCATAGGGATTCTTTCAGACATTTTACAAGAAGAAATAATATTTTTAAAGGTATATGGTATATACATATACTTCTTAAAGAGAAAATTCCCTCAATGAACGTTCCTTACATGTTTTGCCGTCTTTTCTTTAGTAGCTATAGTAAGTCACTGTCAGATCAGGAAATTCCTTGGCACTTTTAGTCTACAGTTTAGTTCACTGAACAGTTGTTTGACTTATTACTAGTAACTAAAAAGCAAAATCTTCTATGTCACTTAGACTAGAAATTACAAGATATACACAATGATTTAAATTATGTGCCTGTCACTTCGAATTCCCATTTTGTGCAGAATTTCTGCAGCACAGGCCTGCAGTCAGCCTACTGGAGAGCCACTCACTCTTGCTGTCTCATTCCTGGCCCATGTTCACAGTGACGGGATTCACCACAGGGCTGAGGAGCAAGATACTGTGACTGATGTGGATGGATGCTGCAGTGAATTTCTCCATCTCCCACCACAATGTTGTAGTTGGTTAAAATCAATGAAAAACTGCTACTGCAAAATCATTAAAAACCCAAAACAAAACCAAGCCAGCTTTTAGTGTGTAAAACCAACCAAGAATTAAGATCAATATACTGTGATACAGTTTATAATATCTAAATGTCAAAGGATTTACTACATATTGAAGTCTATGGAAACTTACAGGCAGAAGTAGCTTTCTTCTTTTCCTGTGTTACCACCAACGATGACAAAATAAATGAAAATCTTCCTTTAAGATGGAAGTGTTCTAGGGAAAGCAGGCTTAGGGAATACAGAACTTGTAATTTGCAGCTTTAAGCAAGTGATAATTTATACTATTAGCCAAAATGTAATTCTTATGGGAGAAAACAGTAAAAAAAAAAAGGCCAGAGAACAATGACTTTTCAAAGTTAGCAAGTTAGGAAATAAAAATAGGGTTGGTCATACACTACATACTTCTGTCATTAAAGGAAATGCAAGTGACAGTGCTGACAACTCTGGTATGAAAATGTTTCCTTTTAACATAGATTAAATACTCCGATCAATGTACTATGTCAGTGAGGTAAAAACTTCTGTTGGATATCCAAGATATGCTTCTGGATAGACTTGATAACTTCATAATTTCATAGGCTCTGGGTTGCTTATCTATGAAGAACTTGTCCAAGATCTCTGTGAGTTGTGTAAGTCTGCCTTTTCCTTCAATTGCATGAATTCACACTGATTCAAATGAATAGGAGCAGAAAATGGGGGCTGTAACACTGGTGGGATGAAAACTGCTTGCCTAAACAATGAAGACCCTGAAAGCTCATCTCCTATAGCAGAGAAGGTGAAGAAGTCTATACAGCCACTTTCCTGATCTCCTCTATGATCTTTGCAGATGGATATGAACTCAGATCTGCTCTATCCTGTGTCAGCTTGTACAAGACACTTCATTTGACCAAGGAATGGTTTCATGCAGGTCTCATTTAAGTTCACAGAGAAATCAAGATAAAGTCCTGGAGATCCAGACAGAAGACATCATGCAGCATTAGAAGCTGGTTAGATGCAGAGAAATTAGCTCTTATCTAGCCACACTTCTGATAGTTTCCTTGTTTTCAGCACTGGCATGTAAACACTTCTTGTTCAACCAATGTACCACATGGCATAAATATTAAAAAAAAAAAAGCATACCAGTCCAGCCCTCCAGAAATGTAGCTGGCAGAATTACTTAAATAAGTGACACTCTGGTGGGGAGTGTGGGTAGAATATTTAATTATACATGAAAAGGAGAGTTATTGGCAAGTGGATGAGGTTGATGTGTACAAAGCCCAAAACTGTTCTATAAAATGGAATAGATTAATGACCCTATGTA
Source organism: Podargus strigoides (assembly GCA_028020825.1). Taxonomy (NCBI): domain Eukaryota; kingdom Metazoa; phylum Chordata; class Aves; order Caprimulgiformes; family Podargidae; genus Podargus; species Podargus strigoides. The sequence continues at coordinate 2,777,728 of CM051641.1, read as the reverse complement.
TTTGGTGTTGATGGCAAGGTGTTGGCAGCAAGGGGCTGCAGTGGTGGCCTCTGCAGGAGGAGGTCAGTCTGCCCTGTGCTGGACACAGCCAGTTCCCACTGGCTTTGCCACAGTCTGGCAACTGATCTCTTTGCCTTTATCTCAACCCAGAAACTTTTTCATCTTATTTTCTCCCCCTGTCCTGTTGAATGACCAAGCAGCTGGGTGGGCATCTGGCAGCCAGCCAAGCTCGACCTACCATACTCTGGTATTGGAAAGTGATAAATATTACAAAAATAAGGTACATTCTTATTCTGTGTAGTACCTACATAGCATTGTGGAAACTTAATTAAAATGCTGTAACATTTGACTTCCTTCCCCAGAGCCCACTTCGCTTCCTTTTTGCTGCCTCAGCAGTACGTTTCCCTGTTGGTGTTTTATTTTCAGCTCTCTCTGGAAAGTTGACAGCAGTTGTACAGACATGATATAAGTCACAACCATCATGGCAAGCCTCAAAACAATATAACTTGTTCGCCATCTGAATGCTATCCTGTCAATTTGTAGCTGGCTCTTTAACCTGCTGGGATGTGCTATGAGATCCACTGCTGGCAGTCCTTTCACAGCATCAGTAGCAATCCCACAGCCACTTACTGCATGGCAGCATTCCTGCAAAAAGCTGTTTTCTGAATTGAGGAAGGGGGGAGATTTATTGTTATTTTTACTTCCAATGGATGAGCCCAAGGAATGGAGAAAGCCAATAAACCTGTGAGAGGTGTCATAGCTGGGTTCAGAGAGGAACATCTGTGGCAGTTGAACAAAATGACAAGAATTAAACCAACCATCCAGCCATTTCTCAGCCTTCCTCAGCAGCCATGATTCACTACCAACCACCAAGGCTGAAAACCTGGTCATTTCTAGACACATTGTAGAAGGTGTCGTCTAACGATGTCTCTGGGCAATGAAATGACTGTAGATTAGTGGCATAAGCATCCCATCATTCCAGCACCATCTCCACTGTTTGTCATGTCTTTAGCAGTCAGCGTTTGCATGATAACCTATTAAAAATGGTGAACACTGAATGGGTTAAAATCCGTCCTTGGATCTGGAAGGAGAGTTATGATGAGGGGTTTAGTACTGCCTGGATTGACAGCTAAACTAGTCTTCCTGCCTTCCTGGCAAACTGAACGCATAGGCTGCCGTAGCATTTCATCAGATTGTGCCAGTAGCAGAGCACCAAGGATACAACCCCCACTGTCAAGAAAAACATTTTTCCATTGTGGAACCCCTGTTGGCTGCCACTTTCTGCACACCCACCAACCAACCAGTAAGAAAGTCATTGCAAGTAACAGCTACATAATTCTTAGTCAACTGCACTTTGCAATGGGCCCATTTCATCTCTACATCCAAAGATGCTCTCTAAGACATAAGGACCTGTCTGCCTGTAGGATATATAGTGGAGTGGGTTTCTCTTCATAAAGATATAAATATTTTTGTTTTCAGAAATACATAGGTAGTTCCTGAATTTACAAGTCTTAATTAAAAAGTCATTTTCTTGGCAAGCGACAAGTTAATTTTAATATCCCCTCCTATATTCAGAACAAGATTCAAACCAAGATACAAGATTCTAAAAGTGGTTGTCTAAAATTATGCCATTTATTCCCTGCTAGGCACTCAAATAACTGCTTTGTTTTTCTAAAATTCTAAATACCTATCATCTTAAATGAAGCAAATAGCATCAAATTGGTTGCTAAAATGCCAGTAAGTATTTTGAAAAAGTGATCTCTCTGGAAGTGTCTGACTATAGGCTTAGAAGTCTGTCTCCAAACACACATATTTTTCAGCTCAGCCAATCCGTACTTTTGTAATGGAGACAATTATGGATGTGTTGGCTGGATATGCAGTTAAGTGAGAAGGCTGTATGCTTAGCAAAAAAAAAAAAAAAAAAAAGAGTTTTTAATCTCAAACTCTCAAACTGACACATGCTGACTGGTATATGAGACTGAGTATATGAGTATATATGATTGCTATATAAGACTGAATTTATGAGTGTATATATATACGTGACTGATATATGAGACTGTTACATAATATATCCCTGTTGTATGAGACTTACACAAGACTGTTACATGAGACTGAATTAGGCAGTTGCTAGCTCCAATGAAAAGCCAAGGACCCTAGTATACCAACAAAACCAATTATCTGATAGAAGTATCTGTTTTCTTTCCAGAGACTTCCTCAGCAATTACAGTTTCAAATAACTTCCTTTTCCTCCTCAGTGATTAAAAAGCATCACTAACTGTGCAAAACATACCTTTTAGCTATAATTATTTGAACATAGAACCAATCTCATTCCTGACTCACGGAGTAATTTCGAGGTCTCTCAGAAATACAATAACAATATATATATATGTGTCATATCCCTAACTGGCTCCACAGATCTGCTCAAGGACTTGGACTTCAACAAACCAATAGGGTCTTCATTCTGGGGTTAGATAGTAGGGCCTCATGAACTTCAAATGAATAATTTTATTGTAATGCAAATAAGGATTAGAGTTAAAGTTGCTATGGAAAACCCAGATCTAATTTTACTGAGGTTGGAAGAATTAAAATAAAGGCTTCTGAACACATAGGGGAAAGAGTATGTTCAAAAAGAAGGAAAAATCACGTGGAAATAACATGTAATTCCAGTAGGCTGGGCGCAATTATTTAAAGTGGTTAGACCGCATGAGTAAAACCTGTGGGCATAAAACTCACTGTATTTGGTCAGTGTACAAGTATGAACATGATGCTACGGTGCTCCCTTACTGATCCCTTAGTGGAAAGTTGACATGCCATGACAGCCCTTCAGAGACATCTGGATCCTGCCAGGCTGCTGCCCTGTAAGACAGGACATTGCAAAAAAGCAACACAACCAAAGTTCCCGTTCCTTTCCTCTTCTGTAGAGGAAAACAGGTTGACCTCAGTGAGGTGGAACTCCAACAGAAATGTTTCTGATGGAGCTGTACAGTTGGAGCAACTTCTCTAGTGTCCAACCAGATCCAGAGGCTCCATGGGCTCCATCTTTTGTTTCAGTGCTGCTACATTTTGCTTCCTGCACTTATCGGTTGGTAGGTAAGGGCTTGAGACATGAGGGACTGCAACTTTTTCTTCCAAGGGGCCACTGCTTCTTCCTCTGTTGTTGTGCTTATTAACAAGTTATGGGAACCTGGCCTCTTTGCAGCGTCAGATTTGTATGAAGCCAACCAGCGGATTCAAATGGAGGAAGAGAGAGGTACACAAGGGAGTGTGCATGTATGCACATCCACTGAGTACAATCTCAGGAATCTCTTTTCCTTAAGCATCTGCAGGTTAATGTCAGTCAGCCAAACACAGGTGTTCTTCTTCCCTTCCCCACCAGTTCAAAGAAACTGATGTAGAGACTCTGGGCTACAGCTCTGCACCATACGCTCTCTCTGCTCAGATTGGGGTGAGAGCAGAGCCACAGGGAGGTAGGTAGTGTTCACAAACTCTCTAAACATTCTCCAGAAGTGGAACCTGAAAGTTAGGTAATATCACCCTGACTCAGGACTGCTTTCCAATCTGAAATCCCACAGATTTGTGTATTTCCATATAAAATATGTGGAAGACAAAGGTTAGATGCTGAGTACATCAGAATACCCATTTAGGATTGGGATCTTTCCTTTTATCCTTACAGGCAACTCTTCTTAACTCTGCTTGGTTTTTTATCAGTATGATTGCCCTTTCTTCCCTCAGATATATTCTGTGTGGAATATATATGTTTTTTTTCTATTATACAAGCATTATTTTCTTTCCCCTTCCAGCTTCCATCTGTAGTAGCCAGCAAAATGTCACCTATCATTTGTAAAATCCTTTCTCCAATTTAACCACAGTTTTTAAAGTTGTGTGTCTGTTTCAATTTTTAAAAGTATTGCTTCTAGGCTGTATATGTGCAAGACCCATCTTTCCCCTTCCACCTGCCCTTCACACCTCCATCTCCACCTGTTTGGTTTGCAACTACAAAGGAAGGCTGAAAGCCCTTTCAGATGATGAGAGTAAGGCTGTGTTTCAGAAGCAATCACCTTTGGAGGCCATTCAGCACTTGGGTTTTAGAGTCAGACAACAAAACATGGCTTATTAACCAAAAGTCTCATTTTCCTCAATCAGAGGAAAATATGGGCCAAGAAAATGTCATGAACATGATCACACCCAAGCTCAGACTTAGGTGATGTGTACCCAGCCAGTCTTTTAGGCAAGACATGAGGCAGCTCTTGCAATGTCGATGTTTCATTGAAGCCACAGCTCCTGGGGGCCCTGGTCTACAGAACTATCATTTTTTAAGGTAGATTTCTAGTTCTCAGATTTGTGGGGAAAAGCTTAAAGACATAACCCAATTCAATGATGCAACTTCAGAAAACAAGTACACCTCTTTTTATTCTGATTATAGGTATATGATAGCATCTTTTTACAGAATCACAGAATTACTTAGGTTGGAAAAGACCTTTAAGGTCATCAAGTCCAACCTTTAACCTAACACTGACAGTATTGACTATACCATATCCTTGAGATCTCTGTCAACACAACTCTTAAACACCTCCAGGGATGGGGACTCTACCACTCCCCTGGGCAGCCCATTCCAGTGTCCAAGATGGGGTCCCCAGGGTATAAAACCCAGTCCCAGACAGCCCACCTTCAAGTGAATAACTGTAAATGAATAAATGGACATTCAAACTGAGGGGGCAAAGGTGGCCAAGCAGGAATTTTACCCGCCCCCCCCCTCCGAGTTTTGCAGACCTGACAGAGGGACTGCCAGCTGAGGAGAGGCTGCATGATCCCACAGACAATTCCTCAACACTTGATGTAGGCACAGCACTTGTATCATAAAAAATGCTGTACTGCAAAGACAACATGAACAGCACTGTAGACAGCACAGTTCTTTCAAAACAATCCGTATTTAAACTTTTTATAATTGCAGTACTGTCTGAATTAGGTCAGGTCTGAATTTATTTTTTCCATTACTTTAGCCACAAAATTTACTTCACCTCTTTCAGTGGAATTTTTCCATTAATGGTATAAACCAGGAGAAAAAAAATATTTTCTACAAATTTATAAAAATTCCTGTCATTTATGATTAATTCAGCAAAAATAAATATTTTTCCTTTTAAAAAAAGAAAGGGTTTTAAGGGAAACTTATATCAAAATACCTCAGATCTTTCCCACATGAAACTTTGAAATACAGTTTCCCTCACTGAACTGCAGGACTGTAATTTATGGCCTCCACTGTGAAAATAAGAAGAAAAGCCTACCTGCACTTAAGTATAAACTGCACCAGTGACAAAAAGTGTGCATGTACATGTGTCTGCTTCTTTCCATACATACGAACTTCTATGCAGAGTCACATTCCCTTTGCAGTTTGCAACTTGGATAAAGGAAACCTCCTGAGCAAAGCAATTCTACTTTTTTCATTGTTACTCTTCATTCTTTAGACTAAACCAAAAAAACCCCCAGAGCACAACAATGTGCCATCAGGACTAACAGTCAGAACCACCATGTCTTTCCTTTTCTTCTCCCTTTCATCCTCTGCCCTCATTCATCCCCTCCATCTCCCTCAGCACCAACTGGTCTCCCCGCATGCTTGCTGACTTCTCGGACACCCATGTACCATCCACAGGGCTGCTCACCCTGTGTTGAACCTTTTGCTAGGAAATAGTGACTTTCTTCTCCTCCTCCTTGTCCTCCTCCCTACCCACTCATAAATCCTGCCTCTGGCGGTGGTCAGACTGTTGCTCTTAAGAACTGCAACACCTCTTGTAACCCTACCCAAGGTGCTGTGCCTGACATTCCAACCACACACCCAAGGAAAGGTGGAATTACTAAGAGTTTATGTAGGCAATGGAGAAATGATTTGTCAGTTGTTTTGCCAATTAGTAGGCCCAGTACAAAAGACACAGCCAACAGCAGAAAAACAATCCAGTAAGTGAATTCTATTTCGTGTAAAGGGGTCAGTATATGGAGGATCGCTGGGGGTACAAACAAGCCAGACAGATCACAAATGATAGACACCAACCCCAGTGACCCCAGAAATGGCACAGCATGACCCACAATAGATGGAACAAACAGAGACACAAGGTAACCCATGGAGAAAATGGGAGACAACCAAGACAATAAGGTGATTACATACGATAGAGGTAACCCCAATGTTGCCTCCCCACAAAGCCCACGTTTGTACGTGCCAGACCTGACTGCGATCCAGTTGCATGAGGAGCCAGGAGGTCCTTCCCCAACAGGAAACTCTGTGAAGTGCATCCACTCCACACACAGACTCTCCAACCCTTCCTGCAAGTGGGCCCAGCTTTTATGCCCAAAGCAGGACACCTGGCACTCATTTACCCAATGCAGGGCACCTGGGGCTTGTTTACCCAAGGGCTTTCCCTGCAAGGTTGGCCACACCTTGGAGGAAAGCCAAACTCATCCCCTCCTCTTAAAGGGCCATGGGGACCACCCATATGTCAACCTTAATTCAGGGCTTGGGGTTCAGACCCCAGTACTTCATCAGTTCAGCTGCACCTCTGTTGCTAAGGTCTCACAGTAGAAATTCATATTTGAATAGATACCCATTAACTTTCACTTCTCTTTTGTCATTACTGCTACAAAACAGGTCTCCTCTTTGGCTATTCTTGTTTGTGATTACTTTTGCTCAGACACATTAGCATTCCTGTTGCAAAACTTTATTTTGTTATGTTCTGGAAGTACCATCTAATCTCTGATCTCACTGCTGCTGCATTTTGAGACCATGGCAGTCCTCTGCAGCAGTGTTCGACTTACAACCTGGGAATTTGATTATCATGCTATTTACCACTATCCTTGCTTGAGATGACTAGAATAATCAAAACATGTGGAACTGAATATTTTTGTTTGCCTATTTCACTGCTGATGGAGTGTTTCATCAGACGTGTTACCTCCAGTAATGGCATTTACACAATGGGGAATGGTCATGGGGAGGCTGGGTGGGAACAGTGATCTGAACTGAGACTCATCTACTGCCTTGCACTGAGGCTATGAAACCTCTTGGGAGAAAGAAAAGCTGGAGGAATTGCTAGGTGGCTTGTTCTGTTGCAGGTCAAGATGTCTTTTTCCTCATCCGCATTATCTTAGCTTAAACATGTGTGTTCAGCCCTTTAAAGCATCTATCACATTTATCGATAAGGTATCAATAAGGAATATGACATGAGTAAGGGTTATCTGACCCTTGATTAAATGTTCAACGTGCATCATGGGAATTATATTTTATTTCGATTATTTACAAGAGGGGATATTACAAGACATGGCCTTGATACTTTCTGTTTCTCTCATTTTCCGATAGACTTAACACACAGTGTACGTGTTCTGTAATGGTCAGTGCACCAGTGCTCAAAAATGAAAATGAAAAGCTCACATTAGGGAGAAGTTTGGGAATGGAGCTTTTGAACAAGCAATGTATTTTTGTACTGAAACACAAAATAAAGAGAAGAGCAGGGCTTCAAGGCAAAAGAGAGCTAGTGTGTTTATGACCTAGTTAAAATGTGGTACCTTTCTCTTCTGCTAAGTGCATTGATTTCTTGGTCACACTCTTGTAACGTAAATAGGGCAGCTGAAGATAAACTATTCCTCTTCTCAGTTACAAGCAGGTTTTCACAAAACCAAGAAGAAAGAAAATGCAATTCACATCTAGGCAGTCTGTGAGTTTGCTTCTTTGTTTGTGTTTTCCCTGCCCTCCCCAAAAGAAGCTCTTGTACGCCTCTGAGTTTAATAGGATATGGGGACACAAAATTCAGGGCAGTATTTTTCATGGATTGTGGCTTTCTTTTATGCATTGAGATCCATTTTTTAAAAAGCATATAGATGTGGGAGGCCTAGTATTTCTTATGTCTGGAAGGCAAAGGATTCTTAGCTGCTGTTGACACTTTCATGTACAAAGCAACAACCTGCAGAAAGATGGCTCCTTTATGAAATTCAGGTTTATCAAAGCAGACAGCTGTCAGCTTCTTACCCTCAGCACACATGAGGAGCCATGTCCCAGCCCCCTCACACGGCACCAGGGATTATCCCAGGGTTGCTGGCTGCCCTCGATCCTTCCCTCCCACAAAGCAGAAACATGAGGGACAGCTGGCAAACGCCCCTTCACTCTTTCTTAAGGCACAGCCAGCCTTTGCAGGGTGGGGACTGTCCCCCGTCCCAGCCCCACGTTTCCCTCACCACCTGTGGTTCCATTGCTCAGAGGTTTTTTTGCCTTAGAGACCTGTGTGCAGACACCTCGGGGGTGCAGGGGCCCACCAGCACCCTCAGGATGGGGCTCAGCCTCCTGCCCACTCTGGGGGTCCCCACAGGCAGAGCACATTGATTGCCATTCTTTGGCTCCAGCTCATGGGAAAAGGGACTGGGGCAGCAGTGACCATGCCAGCCCCCTAACTGTTACTCTGTCCTCTCAAGCACACTGCAGATGCTTGGGTTCAAGTCACAGCTGGAGCACTGCTGGATCCTCATCCCCCAGCACAGAGGCAGAGCCTTGATGTCACTCACTGTCTGAAGTATGGCCATAAGTCTATGAGGGATCTGGGACTAGGCTGTCTCATAGAAATGCAATGGCATTAAAAAGGTTCATGGTAAAATAGATGGCCATGGCAAAGCACATAGGGTGAACCTCAGAGTAAAATCCTGCCTAGGTGGAAGTCAGGCTTTCACGGACATCATTGATTCAATAGGTCATTTGTTTCTTTCCTTTCTGAACTAAAAGAACGTGAGTTTTGGCATGGAAAAAAAAGAAAACGAAAAAAACCCTTTTTTCTTTTTTTTCCCTGTTGTTTTTTTCCCTTCCTTCCTTTTCCTACCTACAGTTTTCCCTTTCCCTCAGTGATCTCACTATGGTGAGACTGAATTGTTAATAAATTACTTTCCAAAGTGTAGCCTGAAAGTAGACACACTATTGACAAGCCAGACTTCTCCTGGAACTGACTGGCATCTGTTTGTCTTCCCCCACGGACACCGAAGGTAGAAGAAGGCACTCCCTCACTGCTTAGGATCCACAGGCACAACTCAGACACCACAACCGCAATCTGCACCAGGCACGCACTTGATAAAACAAGAGAGAACCATGAGACAGCAGTTTCACTTCCCCTGTGCTTTGCTGCTTCTTCTGCACATGATATTTAAAGAGCATTATGGGATTCTGTGTACTTAATAACTGCTCCCTCGGAAGGATTTGGTTGTGGAATACAAATAAGTAGCTAGGTGATTAGGTTGCATGTGTTTTGGTACATTTTATTACATTTTCCATTGCCCTTTTTTTTAAAAAAAAAAAAAGAAAAAGGAGAATTCAAGCAGGGAGGAAATGCTTTCTCTGCCAACAGCCTTATTGCCAACCTCATATCTTGCAGACTCCCAGGATAATGCTTGTCCCTCAAGATGTGTGGCTGATTTTTAAATTGCAAAGAGTTGTATTTCATGAGTGTAGTAATATTTGAGGAAGCCTGCCACCATCATCTCCAATTATCTCAGGCTGAAAATTCGGATGCCTAAGCAGTTACTGGCTACTCAGATCCTGGTAGTGTTTAATTTCTGCTTACAGCTGGGAGGAGAAAACTGTCACTCTACTTCCTTGCCCTGTTCCCTTGCATGACAGTCTCCCTCCACTCAAACTGCTTGCTCCCTCAGCTTCTCCTCTACCCGAACTCCGAATCCTGCTTCTTCTCCCGTAGCACTTTTTCTCCATTGCTTGTATGGAGGCTTTTCTTACCTTGCCCTCATCATCTCCTTTCCATCCTGCTGTATTCCCAGTAGACTCTTTCTCACATCCCAGTCTTTTGCCTTGCTCTGCAGTTCTCTGGACCCTCTGCCACTCTCCCTTTCTGACTTACTCCTACTCTTACCCACACCTGCCCTTATGTCCCAGTTTCCCTCCTGCTGCCACCCTCACTCTCTTTCTTGCCTCACTGCCTTCCATTTCTCTTCTGGCTGATCCACAGTTTGAGGAAAATATTACCATGGCTATATAATCACTGAAAAAGCGAGCATACGTTTCTGCTGCAGAGGATCTGCCTGCATAGCACACATACTACATCTCAGGCGTGGGTGCTTCATTTCCATCAGTACATCTGCAGTCTGAAATTAGAAATCTGAAATCTTAATTGTATGCTCAGTAATGGGGCCAAAATGTTGCCATGGTGAAATAACAAGAGGAAGGATCAATGATAAGACATTGAAAAATGACATTTCACTGGGGCATAATGTCCCACATGAAAAAAATCTCAGACTACCCCTGTACTATAGTGTCTCTTATTTTGATCAGAGTAAAGAAGGTTTTGTTCCCGTGTCATCAAATTAGCTTCAGCTTTTGGGACTGTGGTGATCCAGAATAGGAGCACCTGCAGTGTTTTTCACCCATCTAGAGAACTTTGTGCCCCTGTGATGAGGTGTTTTATCCCTCCTCTGTGCTCAGCTCTCCTCCTGACAGCGTGCCTGTGAAAGGCACAGCACTGACAGCTACCATAGGAGCTGGAAGCTCTATCCAGCCCAAATTGCTCTTCATGTCTGCTGAGACTGGGACTCGGACTGAAAGTAGTGGGCTACAATTACAGAAAGGAAAGTTTTAGCAGTTCCTTAGGAAAAACTACAAAATTAGAGCTGGTGAAGTGAAGCAGTTGATTGCTGGGGGATCCCAAAGATACACCGCCACAGGAAGGTTTTGGGAACAGGTCAGAATAACAGAACAGGTTTTGGTAGAGATCCTGCCCTTGGGCAGGGGATACTTTGGATGACTGTCTGGGCCCTGACAGGCCCATTTTCTGTGAATCTGCTTGAGGATTTTCTCGTGGCCATTTCTGTGGCTGTAGAAAACATCAAGAAGGAGTTTGCTTCTACTTATCTTTGCCTAACTCTCCGCCTTTAAAAGCACATATATTATCATGTGACTGTGTCTGTTTTCAGAAGTTCTTAGTTTTAATTGCAAAATATTTGTTTATAAGTCTTACATCTCACTTTTAGTTTATTATCTGGATTATTTCTATTTTACGTCTAATCAAGAAGCTGGACATTTTCTGTCATCATTCCTACAGAGCTGGATTTTGCATGGAATCTCAGAAATGCATTAATTTCACTATAAGTTCTTTAAATTATTAATGTTCTAGTCAGCCTATCTGCCTGTTAACTGAATTACTCCTTCAGTCTTCCCAACAGACTGCAACAGAGTATAGCTTCTGACTATTTTTTTCTAATTCATCCCAGTTAAACTGGGATGGTATTTTTTTTTGAAATTTTACATGACATGCAAATGGACATTGCTTTTTTTTTTTTTCTCCTGCTGATTATATGTTATAACTCTCTTTTCTTTTTTCTTTCTGGAAGGTAGAGAGACTTTTTAGGCCTTTGCTCAAAAGCTGTTCCAGTGCCTTTTCAGCAGAAGCCCAATTGAACAAACCCCCACCGAGAGCCAGAGAGCCTTTGTTTGTGGATATACACAATATCAAAACATGTTAGCTATGGAAATATTGAGAGTTGTTTTCCTTTACATTCTGGTCTAAGCTGTGCAGCCTGGATACCCTTACTGGGCCATGAGGTCCTTAAGGGTCAGGCAAATGCATCAGGTACATCACCCATATCAGGTATATGGGAGAAGAAAGTCTATGAAGGGATAACGAATAAGGAAAGCCCTAACTCCATCCCTTCCTGCATGTTACCAGCTGGAGCAGGCAGCCTAATACCTGCAGAAAAAGTAAACTGAGTCACAACTAGTGGCCAAGAAAGCAACTCCCCTTCTGCAGCAAGGTCAGGGCTGTGAAGCTGCAGGTACACCTGTATCATAACAGACAGAGTGTCAGACCAAGTGCTGTGTTGCAGTAATGTCACTCTTGGGATACGTCTTTGCACAGTAGGGTTTTGAGTGTGGCAGCCACAGGCTTCATCACTCTATTTTCTTTGTAGCTTTTCCAGTGCTGAAAAGGTGAGTTACGATTTCCTTGGACTGATTTGTAATAACAGACATTTCTGGTCCTGTATTGTCCCTCCGAAGGGCTGCCAAGGCTGGGACACCTCCTGCATGGAGTCAGCAATGCCAGACCCTCTGGGCTTCTGCCTCACTGCTGGTCCACATGACACGGTGCTGCATGGCTGGGGCCAGCACTCACACTGTCACACCTGAGACATTTGCACACGTGTCCAAATGCCAGCAGACTCTGACAGTATCCTTTTATAAAGTCCTTTGAGAGGAGAATAAGATGGTAGGGAAGAGCTAGGAGGTTTTCATGAAGACAATTTCAGACTGGTCTAATTTTGTTTCTTAACAGGGTAACAGGCCAAACCAAAATGTAAATGTGGTATGGAAGTTGTTAAAGCTTTTTGACTGACTTGAGCAATATTTTCATAAGAAGATTGGAAAATATGGTCAAGATAATAGTGTTTAAAAATGGTTAAAAGACTAGCTGAAAAACCCTTCTGAAACAGTAGTTATGGTTGTTCCACTGTCAATATGGGAGGGCATTTCTGCCCTGTGGGGTCAGTCCTGAATATAAGTCTATGAAATATTTTCTATGAATGCCTGCATGGTAAAATAGACTATGCTTATAAAATCTGAGCATGCTGCCAAAGTAGCAGGGGTTGTAAGCACCTCAAAGGACAGGATAAGAATTCAAAATGATCTTGATAAATTGAAGGAACTGAAATCAATAAGACAAAATTCAATAAAGACAAGTGCAAAGTGATACACTTAGCAAGGAGAAGTCAAATGCATAAATAGAAAATGAGGAATAACTGGTGAAGCAGCAACTCTGCCAGAAGAGACCCTAGGGGTATTGTATACCATCAGCTGCATATAAATTAGCAATATGATCCTGCCTTAAAAATGACTGATGACATTCCCAGATGTATTAATATAAGTTATTATAGGAAGTAGTTGCTCTTATTTACTTTGGACTGGTTAGGTCATTGGTGGACTGCTGCATCATGCTTTGGACAGCAAATTTAGCAAAAGAGCAAAACAGCCCACAAGAAAGAACCAATAAAGATCAGAGTGCTGTAGAATGTAACCTCTAAAGCAAGACTAAAAAATATATTTTGTTTTTAGTGAGAACAAAGAACATTTTCAAATATATGAAAAAGTCCTTTGAAAAATCCACAATCAAATTAATTGTTTTGCAATTGAAGGAGACAGGAAAAGTTGCTACTGGCTTAGTTTGCAGAAAGAGAGAATCAAATTTGATAACAACAGAAATGAAGGGATGATAGTTCAGCACTGTATGGTAGGATATCTTCACTGGGTAGGTGGTATTGTAGGAAGCTTTCAAGACTGGAGAATTAACTTCTAGTGCTGGCCTAGGTATACCTATCTTACTTCACAGTAGCAAAATTAATTGAATAACATGTCTTTTGTTCTCTAACATTATCTGCGGCAGCACTGTAGAACTCCAATGCCATTTTCAGTTCTTGCTTTAGTAGTTGTCTTGCTCAGCCATTAATTTCAACAAAAATCCTGGAGATAAGGGATGTACTGAAAGTGCCCTTTTTAGAATTGTGTTGATAAGCTGTTGACACAAGGGTCAATTACTTTCTGAGCAGCATCGGACAAGCACAGAATAAAGCCATAATTTCTAACCCATTGGATCTACAACTTAAGATGAGAGAGAAAATGAATGTAGGTAGGTGGAGGTGCAGAAGGACTTCAGGAGACAATATTAATTAGCATTGGCAGTGGTACAAGCATGGGAGCCATGTACTTGTCAATTTTTGTAGGTGTTGCAGCCAAGGAAAATGTTGAAGTAGGATCTGAAGGGGTATAACAAAGTACCTTTGCAGGATAATATTTTCCAAGCATTATAGTATGAAAAGAAGTAAAATATTTGTTTGAAAATGTGAAAGACCGATGACAGAAATTGGTTTAGGGGCCAATCAGAAGACTGTTTACTTTTTTAGAGGATAGGAAGTGATAGATCACAGAAAGAGACCCTGAGAAGAAAGTATATGCTGGTACACTAGAAGATTTATATGGATTTACAAAGACAAGGTTGCTATTGCTACTGCTAATGTGGCAGGTTGAGACAATCAGATGTACAGCATTGTTTTTGATGGGTGAGAGTTAGAAAGGCTGCTTTTGCTTGAGGTGTGAGGTGACAGCTTAGACCCTGGACAAGAATTTCAGTTGCATGGATGCATAAGAAGACTTTATCTTTGGCACGTTGTGTGAAAGAGTCTTGCATAGTCTTGATGTGAGAACTGAGAGAGAATTCAGGTAACACTCAGGTAACAAGGCTAAGTGACAGGCAGGTTAATGGGATTACTGAAAGCAATGGAGAGGAGTGAGGAAGAGAGTTAAGAAATTTTCTTTTAAAATATTGAGCTTGGACTGGCAGTGAAAAATCCAAAACTGGATGCTGGGAATACAGGCCAGATCTGGGACAGAGAAACACATTTTTAGGTCATATGCCCAAACCTCTCTAATACTCAAACCTTTCTGCTCGTCCACATAACCAAGACAATGCTTCATCTGCACTAACGTTTCTGGAGTTTATGATGCAGACAGAAAGTGCAGAGGGACCCCCTACAGAGGAGCTGGAGGGAACATAAAACAATCCCCAGGAGAGCAGAGAGGAATAGTAACAGGAATGGGAGAGGAAAGATTCAAAGGGTCCAGATGAAATCAAGAAGGATATCACAAAGTATGCGACAAGTGAAGTTAGTTACGACTCAGTACTATTTCTTAGTAAAGGTAAGAAGGATACAGTCCTCTTGCCAGAAACTGAAGCCATAACCTGCTGGGACAATGAAATTCTTATCATCCAAACTGAATAAGTGCATTTTAGAGTATCTTCTCAAGGCTGGAGAAGGCTTTATAAATCTTTCAAGTGGCCATCTGTTACTGAATGCTGTAATTTTTGCACATCTTACTCAGGTCTGTAGGTAGCCTCTTTCATACTTAACCAGCACATAAATTCTGTAATGCATTTCTGGTGCTCCTCAACTCATGATGAATGGTGTTTCCCTGGGATATCAGCTCCTAGACTCTCCAGGATTACCTCACTAACCAAAACCACCACCTAGCACTGAGCACATCCCTCCCCTGTAGCTGTTGGGTGAACATGAGCTGTATGCAAAGCCCTGCTGCTGGAGTCTCAGCAAGGTTTTCTGCTACCACCTGAGCAGTTGCCCACGTTGCTCAGCAGTGAATACACCTTGACTCTATATAATCTTGTATTATCCGGTGGGAATTATAAGAAGGTATTCACCTACAAAGCTCCTTATCTAAACAGGGAAAATGCTAATCAGGGAAAGAAGACTGATTGTGACAAAACCTCCAGAGACAACATGGTGAAGTTAAGCACAGGTCATTTGGGTTATGTGACTTTTTTTTAACTGCCTTTATTATTTTCAGAGTACCACTTAACATTTCCTGAGGGAAAGTCTAATATTTATCAGATGAAATATTATGAAATTATCCTAATTTTATGACTTCAGCAATAAAAATGTACAGTGGGTAACATTTATTCTCTCAAAGAGACCTGAAATCCATCTATAAAATAACTGTTCTCCTTCTCCATTATTCATAGATTGCTGTTATTCCTGATATTTCAAAGTTTATCTGATTTTTTGGATTGAAAATCTACTTTTTTTTAAATTTCTTTTGGTAATTTCAGATGTCTCTTGCTATGAATAATGAAAAATTAAACCATGTGACTGTAGCAAGAGGACACTTAGAGCAGGAAGATAAGCTGAGTCACAGGGAGTGCATGGCCTTTTTCCTCTGTCGTGCTTTCCACAAGGCCTCCCAGCATCACCAGCCCTGGCTCTGCTCCACAGAGAAGAATGCAGCATAGCAACTGCTTCATGCAGATAGAAATCTTCCAAGGTACAAGGTCTCTTCTTTTCATACTGGGAAAGTACTTCTACTTTTAGATTTCCCTATATGCTTTAAAAAAAAAACTTTTGTAAATTATCTTGCCATCTATACTAAAATGCTGATATGAATTTTATAAATTGATGTCCAAGTCATGAAATGAGAAAACTACTGGAAAGGGAACCAAGAACTCCCTGTTCCAGCTTGAGAATCTCTTTTCTAGGTGTAATTTTCTCTATTTCGTTACTTATCATTCAAAGATCATAAAATTTCTTTTCATGACCCTTCTGTAATGTGCTCTGTTGCACTGAATTTGAAAATTGAGATTACAAATATAGAATAAGGAAAAAGAAAGAGACTCAATTTCAGCTCCAGTGAACAGGCTTTATTTCCTCTCACTTCTTGCTGCTTTTATACACCAGTCTAGCTCTAATGACACTGGAGATTTATATCTGCAGCCATGGCAGAAGAATTGGCCCAGGCACTGAGGGAGATGAATACTTCAGAAACAATGGACAAATAGTTCAAAAACCTCACCATCATTTCTTTCTCCATAGCTGTAGAGGGTTTGCATTCCCTTCATGAACAAACTGCATGGAAATATACCTAATATATATTTGAGAAATATCAGCTAATATCAGCCAATATTTGCAGCTTCTTAGAAGTTTCAGAGTAAACTGAAAAAAAAAAAAAAAGCTTTATATTCCTGGCCCTGGAAAAATATTACCAGAGCTTTAAATACAGCGTTAGACTCCCTGCTCTTTACCTTTTAAGCTAGAACTAATTTAAGGATCCCTCATCCTTAAAACTGGATGTGGGAAAAAAGTGTCACAGAGAAAAAAGTACAGAAGCCTGTCCTTTTTCTATGTCATTGTTGCATTCCTAAGAAGCAAACAAATGCAGACCTGCCATGTATCACAACGGACAGTGCAACTGCCCTGTCATGGGGTGCTCCTTGTCACCTGGGGACTTTCATGTCTAAATGACTCAAGCTGGCTGAGGCACCGGTTCTTGCTGCATTTTTTCCCATTTCTCACTCTGTGGACACATTTTTGGTCCCTGGTGTAAACAGGCTTTCCCTATGTTAAAAAAGGATGAAAGGGAGAAGGAGCCAAAGCCATCACAGCAGGACTGGAGCCTCATGAACAATATCTGCAGCAACAAATACCTTGGCGCACTTCAGACAGGACAAGGCTTGCAGGCACAGCGCCCTGCCCAGGGCACCTCTCCCTGTGAAAATGGCAGAGCCCAAGAGAAACCAGGAGGGCACAACAGCCCCAGCACCAGGGTAGATGGTTTGCAGCTTGCAGGGCTGCTGGATGGGTGCTGTCTGTCATCACCCACCCCGATACAAGCACAGCCGTCAGGATCCTCCAAGTGCTCTTGTATGCCTGATTTCAGGGAGCAGTGAGACAGAAAATGTAAAATGTGAATGAAATAAGGTGCAATTCACTGATTACAATGCTGGGTTACTAAGCAAATTGTCGTTAATTGCCTATGCTAGGAGAGAATTAGAATCATGACCTTTGAGTCATTTTACATATGAGGTCAGAAAATACTCTACATTTATAGGCATTCTGGAGTTTGTAAAGAAACTTTGAGGTGAAAGTCACCTTTATATTTTTTTTCCTATTAGTCAAATTTCCAGGACTTACAGTAACAATCTATCTAGCACTGTTTTATCATAGGTACAAAATTCTCAAGAACATTTTCAAAACCCCTATTTTTTATAGCTAGAAAATTATAAGACCCTTCATGATATTCACTTTTCAGGCAAATACATGATACTATAGGGCAAGCATTAATGGGATCAACATCAGTAAGATGTTAAGTGCTAAGGCAACATTAACTCTGGAAAAAAAATTAAAATTTTAAAAATAAAAATGAGACTGAAAGAAAAATTAATCACTGGAAATCACAATGCTGATGTGTGGGATGCTACATGTATAAAAACATAGCTGTATATTATTCATCTAAAAGGGAGATAAAATTTGCACTATGACATGTATATATACCTTAGACACATTTTGTGTCAATGGTATTTTGCAATTAACTGTTGATCTTACTATAATATTTGAGCATCAGCAAATTGCATAAATAACAACAATCAAAATAAAAAGGAGTATTTGGTGTCATTCTTATCATCAGTAGAGGAGGTTGCCATTCTTTTTTCACTACATGGAGCACAGATTTCACATGTTTATTTTCAATAATTTTTCTCTGTTTATAAATGCAGAATTAGTGAAGCATTAAAATCCAGCCAGAATCTGTTCCTGAACCTGTTAAACAAGAAAAAAAGCACAGAAAGAGAAGTCAAAGATTTCAGTTGTTATCCTGGCACATTTCTAGACTACTCCCAGCCTCCTGTTTCCATGGCTATCTGAAGCTATAAGTGCTGCCGTGGTGTTTTGCATCTCCTAAGAGTGTCTTCGGATAGATAAAAACGAAGTCATAATATTTCCATAGAGAAAATAAGGCAAAAATGGGATCAGAACTTGCTGAGAGTGGATAACTTTAATTCATAAATACACACTTACTTGGCCTTGGCCCCCGGAGCAGCGAGGTAGACAGCAGGACCGGCTTTTCTGGTTCAGATCCAGTGGAAAACATGGATATAGCTTGTTAGATTTTCCTTAGTGACAAATACAGGATTTAAATCCCTAATTTACCAGTTGGATTTAACTTCCCTTTTTACCAAAACCGAGGCCTAGCCTCTTCTTCAGCTGCAGGGCTACAGCCTCAAAATGTGAAAGGAGATTAATGAGCACAAAAGGATGCCCCTCAGGCAACAGAGTAATTTCAGCCTTTTGGACTGAAAGGAAAATCACCTTCTTTTCAATGGGGCAGCAGGGAGAGAATACCAGGTTAACTTTCCTACTGGGAGCAACATACCTGAATTTCTGACTCTTTACCTTGGAGACTTTATCCCGAGTCAGACAACACCTCGGGTCTAGTAGGGACTGCTCTCTTCTTTCCTGCTGCTGAAGGTACCGGCCACACCGTGTCCTGGGCTGCCTCCCATTGTGGGAAGGGGCACAGCCACTTTACTGAGGCTCTTCTCTCCCCACACCTCCCTGAGCTAGGACACAGGGAGCACTTCTGGCAGTGCATCAAAAAAAGCACCTAACGCAACCTTGGGGAACTGAGTTGTCTCAAACAGACTATCACCCTTAATGTGAACTGAGTAGGGAAAAGGATTCTTTGTAATTTGGCTTGAATGACAAAAGGTTAGCTTTTGAAGGAGAACAAACAAGGAAATGTAAGTGCAAAACAAACCAAACCAAAACAAACCACTTTTTTAGCAGTATGATTTGCTTTGGAAATTCCAGAGCTTGGCACCTGCTCTGGGAATATGTTCCAGATGCTTTTTTAGAAATATTTCCCCATTATTTGTGAATGGTCAGAAGATAATTGTCAGGCTTATGGAATTGTTTATTCCTCTTAACAGAAGTATCTACCCTGTGAGCATTTACCTCTGAACTAGCTGGCTGGACTTCTTTATGGTCCATGAAGAGTCATAGGCACACTGAAGGTCTCATCTCTCTCATCCTCAGGTAGGGGCCTGAAATACATTGGATGGATCCTGCAGTAGAAGTGCCCATTTCTTTCCACTGACTCTAATGAGAGACACACAGAGTGAGGTCAGATTAGTGGCCTACAATGTAGACATCTCTGTTTGTACAGATAAACAGTCCATCAAGAAAAATGTTGACTTTTTTCTGTTATAACAAATTTGATTCCTCTATCCCATCTCTCTCGACAAACAAAACAGCTTGTTAAATGAAAGGTTAAGCTAGAAGGTAAAAACACGGGTGGAAATTACTTCAGCACAAGGATTTATTTGATTGTAAGATAGTGGCATAAAATTAGTCCTTGCAGCATACTCCTAAACACAGTGTTTTTCATGTATGTCTGAAATATGTTACTGATTTTGCAGATGACTACCATAGATTTTGGCTGGCTTTTCCTTTTCATAATCACTACTCCGTGACTTTTTTATGTTCTGCCATTGCTCAGATATTAATGCAACCCTAGTGGCAAGTGTTCAGTAGCCCAGATGAGATGCCAAAGGTTAGTAATGACTTTTGAACAAACACTGCTGAAATGGCAGCGCATACTTGAAAAGGCACAATTTTTCCCAGCAGTTCAATATCATGTTTTAACTTTGTACGCAGTTAGCCTGTGGGTGTCTCTTTCATTTGTCAACATCATGCAATAGACCACTGCCATTTTACACTCTGGTGGGAAAGTGTTATTTCAACCTAATTGACTCTTTTTGCTGTATGGAAATTATTTACCTAGAAATACCACAGTAGAGGGCCAAATTGCTTTCAGTAAAAAAAAAACAACAATTACTTGGAATTTTTTACAGTATGAAGACAATATCTGGCTCTCTTCTGTTTAGCAGTGTGACCACAATCCATCTCTCTCCAAGTTGCCTTTCACAGAAGTATGATTAACTATGCAGGTTCACTAGTATCTTTCGAATGGAAATGCCGGAAAATCAGCAGTTGTATAGTTAAAATAGGATACCTAAACCCCCTTCCTCATTTCCTATGTAAGATCTGAAGACACTTGGTTTTTTGACTTCTTACTTGCACTGTAGACTTAATAGTTCATATTCATCATGTGATGGATAAATTTTTTTTAAATAGTTTTCTCTCCCTAAACTTTTTCCACTATTTATTTCATACACTAATGAAAATTAGAAATGGCTAAACAAATGAAGATCAAGCACTTTCAGAATCCTAATCTGAAATGTGTAAGTATTGGAAGACATTGCATTGGAATGTATGGTAGAAAAAGCTGCACATTTCCAAGCAATCAATTCTAACTGAGGCATCAGTGAAGGTTCCTTCATTGTTAGCAGCAGCCACTCCAGCAAGTAACCAGAAAGGTTTTCAAGTTGTAAGTGGCAAGCAATTATTTTTTTTTTTCCTGAAAATTTACCGATTTTTTTTTAATAAGATATATGCATCTAATAATTGCCTCTTTTTTTTTAATGTTGTTAATGCATCACTAGCAACAAATTAATGCTGCTGCCAAGTATTGTAAGTTTGTGCAGAAATAGAATTCTGATGTTTTGTGAAAATGATGAGGTGTCAGAAATAATTTTCCTCATAAATATGAAAAGTAGAGTTTTCAAGAACAGCAGTGGAAAAAGAAGTAAGAATTCAAAGCAAGCAGAATGAAGGATTGAATATAGGTTCCTGATAAACTTGTTGGAAACATCCACTGGATATTATCAGGATACCAGCTCTCTTCAGTGGAAATTCTACCCTTGGGCAAGAAAAATTTTGTCATACCTGATACATATCTGTAAAAGGTTTTCATTTCAACAAATCAGAGCATTTTGAAGAAAATAAGTTAAAGAGTTTTCCTAACCATTTCTAAGGCTGGGACACCTACACATAACAGTTCTTAATTTATAGCGCATTCTATTTTGAAAATAGTCTGGAGGATGGAAGTTTAATGTCCCTTTTTTGCATTTGGGTAAGCTTCATGACAATTATAATTCATTCTTTCAGTACATTACATTCTCTGTTCTCCTCAATTATAATTTTCTTTCCTAATTACAACTTCTTTATAAGCCCATAAATTGAATGTCCTTTTTTTTGACCAATAAGTGCCATTATTCTAAGTCAATTTTAGGACCATACTCCTTTTACTCACCAGATAGCAACTGTTCAAAATATTATGGGGCTAAATTAATTTCTGATCTAACTCCATTGATCTGTTTGCACTTACTCAAGAAACGATGTGGGGGCTCTTCTGGTTTTATCAGCTGTTTGCACAACTACATAAAATAACAAGCATAAATGCAACTAGATTTTCCATGATGCTTGTATAATGCACACTTCCTCTGCAGCTTGCATTAATTCCCATGGGCTGATCCCCCTGTATTAATAATCCTGACTGTGAACGGGGAATCCTCCAGCTGCTCATGCCATGAGCTGACAATGACAGGAGTACATGTGTCTGGTTTTTTGGGCTAGTTGAAACTTGATGAGTTTCTTTCCTCATTCCATAGGAGCAGACAGCACATTTTATTTGCTTTATACCCTTAAGAATTTGTGCTCCCAGGGTGTATGAAGGTCAATGAAGAAAAGAGCTAGCACAAATATAGAGGTCTTTTCCAACCAAGGCTACTCTATGATTCTATGATACTATGACAATTCTTGACCCTATGACTATGAACTCTGCTTGCGTGGCAGGTAGCTGGGTTCATTATCATTGTCTTGGGTGACATTTATGACCAGGTCTTTGTCTTTTGTTGTGATAATGCTGTGCCATCCTACAGCTGAACTGAGTCCTTTGGTAAAGCACTCGGGAATCTAAACAGAACTGGCCAAATGGATTCAGTGGTTATTGAAGGATCTTTTCTATACTAAAAAAAACCCAACCCAAACAAAAACAAATTCATCAAAATGGAAGTGCTTCATAGGAATGCTATAAATTCTAAAAATTTTTCTATTGCTATTTGCTGTAAATGCAGTGACTATGTGAATGCTTGGAGCTAGGGAATAGCTATTTGAGAGTCATGATAAATAAGCAACAATTTGAAATTCTCTGCTGTATTTTGAATAAGGTAGGATTCAGTTGCAGATCTACACAACTAGGCATATACCTGTATTACCATAAAAGCATATGAGCATAGAGAATGTTTCATACATTTTCATCTGTGTCACTGATTGACAGATGGATACATGTGAAACCAACAAGGAATTAAACTGTGGGTTTTTTTCAGTTAGTCTTTGATATTGAATAAGCCAAAATCATCACCTCTTTCAATATTAATATGGTTTCTGAGCTCACAGTCTGTTACCAGGAATGTGCTTAGGAGTCATAAAATAGGATACTCTTTTCTTCTTTGCTCAAGCTTGTAAACACTTTTTGTAAAATAGGCTAGGATTGCATAGCCTTTATTTTTGTTCCTTTCTCTCCAAAGGTTTTGACCTGTTCTAGAAATATAAAAGGCATTTGGCTGCTTTTGACAAAATATGATGGTATATTGTGTTCCTCAATAAGGAGAGGACCCCAAACCACCTCATGTGCAACTGAAATGAAACTTCAGTCTTATGCAAACTTTTGGTAAGGGGACAGGCCAGGGCTCTATTACTGTAAGGGCTTACAGCATTCTCCCAGGTCATTTGTAACACAGGCGACAGGCACACAAGTTCCAAGTGTCTTTTCAGCTTCTTTAATATCATTTTCTATACCTTTCTGCTGGGTACTTTTAAATCAGCTCCTTCCAACTGGACCTCCTTTTCTCAGACTGAATCCACATTTCAGCCTGCCTCTGAAATCTCTGAGCTTAATGGCCTTGAAGCTCACCTCTGTGTTTCCACCCACCACTCTCTCCTGTAGACAACCTTTCTGCTGTGGTGACAACATCACCTCTCCTCCTGGTATCTGAATAAACACCTCTCTCATTCTGTCATAATACCCAGCCATTTCCTATTCTTGCTCTCTTTTTCCTTCCCAGTGAAGTTCCAGCTGTTTTCCTCCATCTCAAAACAAAAAGGCTCAGGGCCCTTTCTCAATCAGCTCCCATTTTGATCACTGCAATTTTGTCTTCTGTAGATTCCTTTACAGTCACCTCCCTGCCCCACACAGACTGCTTCCTCCTAAGCTGATTTGACTGTTTCCATCTCAGATATCCCTGTCCTCAACTTTCAAGAACTCCTCCACAGCAGATTTTTAGTGCTTACTCTTGTGTCTGCACCCCTTTGCCTAACTGTACAGCTGAAGGATGACAGGAGAATTTCAGCCCTGCTACAAGTGGGTTGAAAATCAGTCACCTCTAGCAGGGAAGCCATCGATAAATGCTAGGATGGGATTCCACCTGTGCTAAAAGCAGAGCCACATTACATTTATTTATACGTATCACTCTGGTAATGCAACTTACAGAGCTTGTAAGCCTCTGCATCCACCTGCATCTGTTTGTGTGGACACATCTTAGTTTTACACTTCTCAGTCAGGCATAACTTTACAGAGCCATTTATCCATCTGAGTGTCTCAAGCAGACACAGGCCAAGAAAGATGTTTAAATATGCCCATTATGGTGCAGGATGAGTAATAAAACATAGTTTATGCCTCATTTGTCAGTCGCGCATCTGGAAATCCTGTCTGCTCCAGAAAGTTAGACAGGAATCCAGCTGCAGCAGGTGAAGCTTCAGTTTACATGCCAGCAACTGGCATCACAAGAAGGATTCAGTAGGTGTAAATGCCATCGTACAGAAGTGTCACATAAGTTCTCTTTGTGTTGCTAACAAACGTTCACCTTTTGCTCAAACTGATTTCATTGAATTGCCATCAGTGAGGAACTAAAGCTAACTTTCCCCTATGGGGTAATGATTCAACGTGCTTCATAAAACAAAGTGTGAAGCCTGAAATAAAAATATCAGACAATATACTCTGTTCCTGCAAAATACATAAAAAGGAATTACTCCTCAAAGTAATGCTATCCCATCTCTGCATGAAACTCAATATTCCTGCTGATCTATTTCATCTGGAGAAGGTGTTTCCCTCTTTTAGGCTCTATTACGCAGATTTGCTGTGGAACTGAGCCAGCTTTCTTCTGAGTCCCTCTTTAATAGAAGAATTTTCTGTGGTGTTTTATGCCTAGCCATGTGCCCTCAGGGTTGCAAGAATATCTACTGCCTTTTTTAAAGGAAATGAGAATTACGCTACATTTGTGTTTTTAAAAAAAAAAAAAAAAAAAAAGGAAACAAGAAAAAAGAAAAGATAAAAAGAAACTAGGGACATCATATTGAATGTGAAAATAGGTCCAGCATGTTAAATGAAAACACTTTTTTTGCAAGACAATCCAGTTAAGGGACAATACCTCCTTGAAGACCATGGGCCTTCTGTCAAGCAACAATTTAATCTTCAGCAGCCTGTGACACCTGCCACCAAGGAAGCTACCATGTATATATATGTTCCATATTTTCCTTCCTTCTTTTGTATTTAAGCCTAATCTTCTCAGAAAAAAATTTGAAGTTTGTGGCTGGTTATAGAAATATGAAGAGCAAAAACTGATGAACAAAGGAGCAAAGATCTCTTTTTATGCAAGTGTCCTTTGTAATTAGACGGAGAGCATGAAAAATATTATTTTTTTTTAATGAAAAGTACTTACATACTTTGTCTCTAAACTGTCTACTTTCCAAATGTATTTATGAGACACCAGTAAGTCAGAAAAAGCCATCTCCAACATCTGGTCTGACATATTCTCACTATGAGTGATGGTTACTGTTCATAGTTTTCGCTGTACTTTGAGTGGTAGTTTAAAGTTTCTCAAATTTAGAGATTTGGAGAAATACAAGCTTTTAGATGTTGTTTAAACAAGGTATGTTAGACAGAAGTTACTACAGTGTTGAGATGCAAAAACGTTCTTGCCCCCCGTACAGTTTTGTTTTCATGCAGTAAAACAGCCTAGCAGAGAGATTGCAACAGGAGGAGACCTACAGCATTTGGGTTTCTCCTACTAGCTCCACTACCAGCCAACTGAGTAAATCACTCTCTCCTACTGCTCCAATGTGGTAATGTCATTTAGCTATCTTTTGAAATGATCTGAGATAGATCCACACATAGCTGCTACATACAATTACAGGCCTGCCCTGATTTTTACTTGGACAATATTGAACTTCATGTATAAGTGAGTGTCGTATATCAACACTGTGCATATTGCAATACAATATGGATTTGGATTAATATGTTTTGTCACAAACAATTCACCAGTAATTCAAGCACTCTAATGAAGTGCTGCAAATTTCTTTTCCTAAAAGAAGATGTTGACAGCTGACAGTATCTGGGGTGGGAAATTGGAAAAGATGAGATGTCTACCATCAACAGTGCAAGAGGAGGACGAGGAGATTCTATGCTTGGTTGGACACATTTTCACAACAGCAAATTTTCACTGGATACTGAGCTTTAGCTTTTCCAATTCAATTTCAAAACCACAGTTTATTCATGGACTGCTTGCAGTAATAATTTGGAATTTACATAAACTTGTGATTATGGTTATCTGAGTTTTATAATTCCTTTGATATTCTGTTACTTGAGGGTAATTTTAGGTAAAGTTATGTGTTAGAGGAGTTTAGCCAACTTAAAATATAGAGAGTGGCAGATTAATATCTACAATTTCTCTCTACTTAGGTTCTCAAATCCCTTGTGCTGCATATATCTTCTGCATCAACAGCTGCACTTAGTAGACAATTATGCTTTTCCTATCAGTGAGCTACGGACACACAAATTTGCCAGTCTCATGTTCTCCTCATGAGTCTGATTTATAAACATGAAGTAATATTCTCATAACCTTTAACTGTTTCCAAAAGGTACCTTTTCACATACAGCTAATACCATGGTTTGCAGGCAGCTATCATAATGTGAAAACTAAACAAAGAAATGTTTAGCACATACTTCACCTCTTCTAGCCCATCATTCCCTCTGTATCTTCTTGCTACCCATCCAAATATCCAAATGGTGAAATTCAATATTTGGATCACACACATAGATTTTAAATTGAAAGTAACTTTCCTGAGGAAGGGAACACACTGTATTTCTTAGCATAAGCAAGGAGGAAAAATATTTGGACTGGAATACTTGATACAATCTATCTATCTACAGACATTGCTGCAAAAGGTTCTATAGCTTAAGATCAACTACTTCTAATGTCCTTCCTCCAAATATTTGCCTTCTGTTGTAAGTGCCATTTTTTCCAGGAGGTATTTTATGTAACTCAAATTTGGTTACTATTCTTTCTTCACAGAGGAAGGTGGGTTTGCATAAAAACTGTACTATAGAATCACAGAATCACTGAGTCACAGAATGGTTGAGGTCGGAAGGCACCTCTGGAGGTCATCTGATCCAACCCCCTGCTCAAGCAGGGCCACCTACAACTGGTTTACCAGGTCCATGTCTGGACACCTTTTGAATATCTCTGAGGATGGAGACTCTACAGCCTCCCTGGGCAACCTATGCCAGGGCTTGGTCACCCTCATGGTGAAAAAGTGTTTCCTGATGTTCAGAGGGAACCTCCTGTGTTTCAGTTTGTGTCCATTGCTCTTGTCCTGTCACTGAACACCACTGAAAAAAAGACTGTTTTCATCCTCTTTGCACCCTTCCTATAGGTATTTCTATACATTGATGAGATTCCCTCCGAGCCTTCTCTAGGCTAAACTCAGCTCTCAGCCTTTCATTATAGGAAAGATGCTCCAGTCCTTCCATCATCTATGTGTCCCTTCACTGGATTGTCTCCAGTATGTCTATGTCTCTGCTGTACTGGGAAGCCCAGAGCTGGACACACCACTTCAGGGGTGGCCTCACCAGTGTTAAGCAGAGGGGAAGGGTCCTCTCCCTCACCCTGTTGGCAACATTTTGCCTAACAGCACAAATCATTGCTGTTGACTAAAATGCTTCAAAGACACGTTTGGTAGATAGTGCTGACATCTCTGTGATTCTTCATCAAATCTGATACCACGGTTTCCTAGTCACAAGTTCTTTTCTTCTTGAGTACTGTTGACTATGACTTTGCAGATAGAAATAAAGTGCCTTGCCATTCATTTATGATTTTTGTGAGCAAAAGTCACAAGCACATGTAAATGAGATGTAGCATTGAGCTGCCTTCATACAATACAGAATAATGTGTAAGTAATCCAGTCAAAGAAAAAATATGTCAACTGTGGCTCAAAGTTTAAGATGATCATATTATGAAAATATATTTGGCTTTAACACTCAGATGCAGAGCAAAACTCTAACTGAAAAAAAAAAATATGTTAAGAGGCACAATAATTCTTCTAAGCTAAAGACCCCCATCCGCTTTTTTTGTTACCCAGCCAAATATTTTTCCCATTCCAAAGTACGGGAAAGCAGTGTTTACAATAACGAGGTTTGTGGGGGGTTTTTTTTCCCCTTTTTTGCAGCTCCTAGTGCAAGATGATTCCTCATCCATTGCCATAAATCATACTCATCCGGTACATATATAGATGAGCTTCTTAATTTTAAACACCTCAAAGTGAAAAACATTGGCTTCAGCATGTACACTTTGCTAACACCAGGAGTCATAGTTACCAGCAAGAAGCCTCAACTTTAAAGGCAGGAGTAGCACAAACATCTGCAAGACATTCTGCTGTACCTATGGGCTCTCAAATGGGAAATGACAGACAAAGTGTTGTATGTACCAGGTGACCACCAGTAATTATGATTCACCTTCCGGTGATCACAAAATAAGTACTTCTGTCTCTGAATGTAACCTCTTAAGTGCATGAAAGGGTCAAAATAGCTCTCCATAAGAGCAAATGATCCATGAAGCCTCTTCCAAGTCTGTGTCCCCCATGGCTACACCTCAGTTCCAGAACTGCCCTGGATAAGTAACCACATAAAGGCTGAAATAGCTCATGAAGTGTTAGATGAGATATATCTGTAGCAATTCAGTTTCCTCCTAAGCTGGTGGCAGTTCCATTCTTAGCATGAACAGATTTTTGTTTCTGGGCTGCAAGTGTTTCAACTAGCTAGGTAGCTGCTAACTATCTCTAAGTGCCAGCAGCAGCTCAGCTTAACCAGAATGAGCAAATGGGCGTCAGTACTTGCAGCCAGTAATTCCAGCCAATTCCCACCGCTCTGCCTTTGAGATGAGCAGCTGCCAACAAAAAGGGGTGAACAAACATGAGCTAAAAGAATGTTACACTTCCAAAATGCTTGCGAAGTACCACTCTGGAAAGATAGATTGAAACAAGATGTTAACTAACTTATCCTCACCACTTGAATACCTGGTGACATAAACCCCATACCTGACACCATAAGCAAACTGTAGGGCAAAATCCGGTTTCCTCCCCCATCAACTCGTACAGTGTAAGAATTACTTCAGAGGCTTTCAGCATATTTGTGTTTCAGCTTGCAGCACTGGTAACAGCACTGTCCCTGCCATTGCTTGAGTCAAGCTGAGCAAGAAATGTAGAACTTCTATTCTGTGCTCAGTTCCCTCATAAGTAACAGTTACATTTCCAAACACTCCATTCAAAGGTATATTAGTAAATGGTGACCTAATGTGACAGATACACTGTGCCCATACTTTTTCTCCCCTTATCTGGCAGCACTTTTAAAAGGTAGTCATTTTTTGACTGCTGTTCTAACAGCTATGTTCTTCACACTACGCATCATGGCTGATATCATTGTCAAGCTACATTTAGTCTGGCATATATCTGTGTGTGGTTTAACCATATGTTTATTGAAATGATCATGGTCATTATCTCTTATTTTCCTTGAATGCATATCATCTCACACGTATCTCTACTATTATCCCTGATATGAGCACATCTGAGCAGGGTCATTTTAAAGACTAATTCAAAATATCACATAATATTTCCTCTAATGGCACAAAACTGATTTACAATTTTGCTGGCAAGTTATTTTCACTGTTATATAGCATGGTTAATAGCTGAGGTCCATAAAGACTGCAATCAAGACATTCCATCACATTTTATATCTGGCTGCCTTTTATTGATAAGTTTCTTTTCCACTATATATGCCCTTTTACATGAAATATCTTTTCATTCTTAGTGAGTTAATTCACCCTATCTCTATTTTTATAGCTACTGGTGGATTTTTCACATGTTTAATATAGGGCGGTGTAATTTTTCCAAGCACCAAATTTCCATAAATGTGGAATTTTTAATTATGCGTTTGCTGTAATATTAAACTAAAGCAAATAAATGAGATATGACAAGATGGAGATGACAGTCTTAAGCCATGCCATCTGGGAACAGTGGGACTTGTTTACAGTTTCATTTCTCACTCCAAATCCTACTGCGTCCTAGCATGTAAAGATCTGTTAAGGAGCAGTGCCATCAGCTAAAATGTGTTGGATACCCTTGTGTGGCCAGCAGAACTCGATGGTGGGCTGTAGCAGTATTTTAAAAACAGTAGTGAGTTTACAAGCTCTCAGAGAACCTAGAGACGGAATTGCCACAACTTGATTGATTCTGCATTCTTTTAATGTGACTGGAATGTCAAATGAAGAGTGGCACAATTTTTGTTTCAGAATTGAAAACTTCAGGAAAATGCAAAACTCCTTGCAGTCTGGCAATAAAAAGGGGCTTAGGTTTTACTTCAGTTTATATGTTTCCTTGTAAAGGAAAAATAATAGTATGTGCATAAGCCAGAAGACCACACAGAAGAACAAGGAGTGAGTCACAGCACACGAGCTAGAGGTCAACTCCTGGCTCAGGAGCTGATTCCTGACACTGGGCAAATCATTTGCCTTCTCTGTGTGCAACAGAGATGATAAGTTTCTTGCAGTGGAGACAGCTTTTTGAAGCAGGTGTTGTCTTTCTCTCCTCATATATACAAAGCCTAACAACAAGGGGCTGTGACTTCGGTGGGGACATCTGCACGCTCCTAGGAGGAGATAGTATTTGCCCATGCAAATAGTTTGCTTTGAAAGGAAATCATATTCTAATAGATTTATTCCTGTCATTCTGCTTTTTCCTGAGCTATACCAAAGCTCTGAATCTCTTCTGAGTCCTTGAAAAGCCTCTCATTTAGTTATTTAATTTAGTAATTTATATAATGCTTATGATCTTGGCAGTTGGATGCTTTGCATAAAAGTAAAAATTTGACATTATATAAGCCACCCACGACAGGTAACATAAGTTAAATTACTGCTGTTGATGCTATTGAAAACTTTGACAGTCAAATTCACTAGAATTAAAAAAAAAAACAACAAACAATCAAAAACTAAACACA
Source organism: Podargus strigoides (assembly GCA_028020825.1). Lineage (NCBI taxonomy): Eukaryota > Metazoa > Chordata > Aves > Caprimulgiformes > Podargidae > Podargus > Podargus strigoides. The sequence goes on along the minus strand of CM051641.1, from coordinate 2,747,151 downwards.
TCAAATTTGCATCATACTCTCCAAGGCACAAAACTCAGAGATTGGCTGGATCTGAGGGCTAAATTGGAAACTCCTGCTGGAAAAAAACCCTGTCGCAGTCTTGCTCATGCCTAGGACCAGACTGGTGGAGATGCCTCAGAGAGATACAGATCTGCCTCCCAGTTCTCTTGGCTATTTGCTTTTGGACAGCAAAAGCATTTTCCTTCTCTGGAACATGAAAGTAATGTTGCTACCAGCCAGCCATTTCAAGGAATAGAGTGGTAAGGCTCAGTGTCCTTGGGAAAAGGGACAGAAGTCACACGGAACCATGAGCCTGCAATGTCACACTGCTGTTTCCCTTCTCACCTGTAAGATGCACACCCTTCCTTACTCAATTTCACATGGACCACATAGCTCTACAGTTCCCAAATGTAATTAGAAAAACCTCTGGGATGTAAGGGATTTTCAGCTCTCGTTCATGCACAGAAAACAGTATGTTAATTGATTTAACTAAGCTTGTGTTCAGAACTCTTTAGGAAAATAAAATCTTGCTTTGAGAGGTAATGTGATCCTATGAACTAATATTGGGATGAGAAGTAATTCACTCAACAGACTGATACTTAAATGTCACAGGTACCTGATCCATGTTGTCAAAATCAGAAGCTTCAACAAGATGCAACCTGCCTTTCTCCCCCCTGAAACACCCCCCTTCCAGTTAGTCAACCAGGCAGGTGGCCTGGTCTTCAGACATGCTGAGTGCCTGCAATTTGCACTGACTTTCACATCTAAAAAACAAATTCAGTGGGAGGTATGAATGATTATTTTCTCTGAAAATCAAGCCATTTGGGTAAAAAGGTAGTGATTTCATGCTCTTTTTTTTTAGGTTCTAGCTGCATTATGTTTCAGTTTTCCCATTTCAGAGATCTTAACAGTTTCACGAACTTCATACAGACATAGTGTTTGTTACTTAGAAAAGCACTAAATAAATACCAGATCTTATCAATTTCTCATTAGTTCTGCAATGAACATGTTTCTGACAGCTGCTGGCTGCAGAAAGCACTAAGCAAGTTTGGCTTCCCAGACTGCCCTGAGGGCAGAGATTCCCAGTCTCCAGCCAGCTACCACTGTCAAGTGGCAGAGCCACGCTACAACCCAAGGGCTGTGCAGTGCTACTCCAGGCAAAGAAGTGGCTCTGAAACATTCAAGTTCATATTCACGCTAAACCCAAATAACACAGGCAGTGATCGCAGGAGCCCACAGGTCCAGCTGTAATTCCATAAATAATTTGGTTTAGGAGTTCAGTCTGCATGACAGACATGGAGCTGAAATGCAAGAATACCTTGAATACAGAGATCTAATCATTTTTTTGTGAATGTTGCAGAAGTAGGAGTGCAGCCATGATGGTCTAAGAGCAGGAGTAAAGCAAAGTTTGTGGGCAGAAGTGAAATATTTCATTTTCCAGTTTGCTAAAGCTGGAAACAACAGAGAAGTGACTGGACACACAAGTCCCTCTTCAGGTCTAAAATAGAAACAGCAGCTGCAAAAGCTGAAATTAACCCATCAGGCTGTCTGAAACAAAAAAGTTGGAGCAGAGATTAAGACAATGAAATTGTTAAATCTGCTGGAAACGAATGAGAAATATATTTATCCCTCTTCAAGGCTAGAGAGGTTAGTTTGGGGTGGAGGGTGTTAAATGAGAATATGCCTCAACAGAGTTTTCTCTTCGTATTTTTAAACAAGTAAGAGGGAGGATTTATGGTAGCTGTCCTCCTGTTTTGGAAGTGTTTCACTGAGTCTCTGTGTGAATAACACCAAAAATCTCAGAGAAGGTGTGGCTGCATTGAGAGAACTGTCTCCCACAAGAAGATGGGTGTTTCTGTCCATCATCAGCTGTGTGAGCTCATTCTGGTGCATCACAGTTGTTTAGTCTTAGCTATAGTTTCCAGAAGGGCATATGGTACAGAGGATAGGCTGAAGAAGTGTCTTGTAAAGGCTCCAAGGATGATTGATATTGTGAGGACATGTGTTGCCAAATTCAGTGTTTGCTGCTCAAATACAGTCACAATCTCCTTGGTACATCCTAGCCCTGAGTATTTTTTTCAGGGGCTGAAGTTAGTGGGACTGGAGCTACACGGAAGGTAGGAGTTCTGGTTCTGACAAGACTTCATTTGGTTTAGGATCTTCTAAGTTTTTAAGGATTGTTTCTATAGGTCTCAGATTAGGCTGGTAACAATTGTGCTTGACAGTATTTTAGGTCCTTCTACTTCACGGATGCCACCCACCTGCCCAGGAGAGCACATCTGTCCAGTAAAGGACATCTAAATAACTAAAGCAATCTCCATGATTAATCTCTTCAGAGCAAATGAGAACAGGTCTGAAAAGCCTGGATCTTCTGAATAGTGGCTGGTTTTCTTCAGGTCAGCAGATTTATCTGTGAGTCTCTTACCGCAACTGGTAAATCGTAGTTAGATACCAGTCAGGTTATCTAAAGTGATTTCAGTGCAGCGATATTCAAGAGAGTTTGGTTGATGGACAATTGTTATTGAATTTGATCCAAATTAATTAGGAGATTCATGCTTTCAGTGCCAATGATAAAACTTTGACTTAAATATACAGGATAGAGCACAGGATTAGTAATATAAAAACTTAGAACCTCTTTTTATTTTCCTTTACGTTTTCCTTATTCTTGTTGGGTTTTTTTTTTTTGGTTTGTTGGGGTTTTTTTGAGGTAGCTCACAATAAAGTCAAAATACTATAGAATTATCTTCATCCTTATCCTGTGCCCTTTGTCTGAAAAAAAAAAAAAATGATTGAAATGAAGCTGTCCAGGATAAGCATAAAGTAGATGATTTTTTTATTTATATGGGCTGGAGCACAGAAGGTTAATATCCAACTTGGGGACATACTGAGGACAAACTGAAATGCTATCAGAGAGTGGAATGTGGTGGACAGGCCAGGAACATTCATGATGGACATGACAATATTATAGTGGGGAGGTAGTCATGGTTAATAACGGTTTCGTTATGAAGAAAACATGTTGGCTTCATTATTCATGATGTCATCTTGTTGCATGTTTGCACTACTTGCGATTTAGGATAGACTTTCTTTGTGAGACAGAAAGAAATTACAGTTATGGCTGATTTGTTATTTCTCTTCCAATTCTTTTCCTGAAGTAGTAAATATAGTGGTCCAAGCGGAGGTTTTGTCTTGAGACTTCAAGTCCAATATGTTTCCCTATTCTCTTCCTGAAGTTGTCATCAGAGGAGTGGTACTGGAATTAACTTCTGGCTGGTTAAGGAAGAAGTATGAAGGAAAGAGTCATTCTAAAATGTCATCTGCTTGTTCTTCTAAGGAGGCATCTGAGGGTTTGGAGTAGACAGTTAACCTTAGGCTAGCAGATTTTTCTTTGACTGAAGGTGTTCATAGGATTCTTTATCAGGTAGTGGCCAGGGCAGCTGTTGTGTTAGTCAGTTCTTGTGTTTGGTGCCTGTCATGGTTATTTTGATAGTATTTTGGATTCTGTTCCAAAATGGTTGGGAAAAAAATCAGAAGCACTTCATTTTAGTCTGTTTCTTATTTTAGTTCATAATTTTGGAGTGGTTAGGTAAAGGAGATTATTTTCCAGGTTTTTCTAGCATTCTTATACATAACTTCTATAGTGTATTTGGGATGGTGAATTTTAATTAAATGGTTACTGATGGTCACATCCTCTAGGAGGCTACTATGCTCCTAGAATATCCTCATAAAGTAGAGGTCATTTTCTTGAGCTAACAATTTATCACTTCTCCCTCTGCTACCACACTGTCTCCATTTCATAGATACCATTTGTTGATTTGTTGTTAACATGAAGAAATTAAGTTCAGAGTAATTGCTCTCTACTTGCATCTATCTTCGAAGTTTGCAGCTTTCCTTTCAGACCCACACAAGGCGTTCCATTCCTGAAAGCCATCTATTTTCTGCAACCACACTAATTGGTCCAAAAAAACCTATCCCCTGTGCCTACAAACCTTGTCTTGCCCTGAACCACCACAGCTCCTACTTGAAGTACAGTGGCACACTTTCAGGTTCTCAGCTGAAGCAGAAGGTCAAAAGGATTATAAACAATTAAAAACATCTTAATCCCCACTAAATGGTGGTGAATCACTGAGGAATGCCCAGGGCAGGTCACAAGCTGTTGCAAGGAGACAAGATGATAGGTGGAGGCTTTGAGGGAAAACCCAAAGGCAGCTTCCAAGATCCCCATGCAGGAGGTGGACAGGCAGCTTACAAATGGGTGTGATTTGTTTTGGTTTTAAAAAGATATTTTTTACCAGTAGTGATTTTGCCCTGAAAAACAAGACATCAAAGAGGCTGCCTACTCATTGCATTATTCACTACCCTTGCCCTCAGAGAGAATGGCACTTCACAATGGGAGATGCCATCAAGCATGCAGAAGATCCCACAGTTAATATCTACAAGCCAGGAATGACAGCTTCATATAGTCATGTCTCAAGTCATGCATGGTGTGGGAAAGTGCACAGTTAGCATCTAAGTCAGAAAATGGCTAAAACCTAGGAGGACGAGGAGAAGAAAACTATTTGCAAGGCTGGAAAACTCAAGGATACTTTTCATATATCAGCTTTGATAATGTCTATGAAGTGGGCTTTTAGACCTGTCAATGTTTCTAGAGTTTAAAAATATTTTAAAGAGGAACCGATGTGCTTACACATCATGGAAACTTACAGAAATCTCTTATTCAGGAGAAAACAAAAAGTAGAGCTTTGGAAGTACTGTTGCCTTGATGTCCCATCCCACAAGCTTACCCATTAGGCAAAAATCTTCTGAAACCCTCAAGAGTGGATTGTTTCTCAACTGCACCATCATATTTTTAAATTTGCTTAGAGTACTTGATAACTAGTTACTGCCAGACAAAAGATATTAAGAGTAGCTGGCCTGTTGCTTTAACACAAGAACAAATCTTCCAGTCCCCAGAATCTATGATTGCCTGAAAGAAATGGGAATTTCATGCCCTCAAAATGGTTAGCAAATGAAGTGAGAAAAACCATTGTTTCAAATTGAATCCTTAGCCTACACTTTTGTCATGGGTAGGTATAAAAGAACATCTTTTATTCTGCCTATGGCTATCATAAAATCAAATTATGTTTGTGTTGTCTAAGCTTTGTTTCAAATAAAGTATTAAAGGAAGAAATGATGGATCTGGGGAAGAACTTGTGCATCTTTTCCAGGCTCTCAGATGAATCATAGTCACACATGTCTGAGTAATCAATTTCACTAGTACATTTCCCAAACTCCCTAGCTGTAACTATGACAATGCAGTTAGAGATTGAAAATGTCTTTAAAAAGAAAAAAACTTAATTTACCCATTTCCTTTACATCCTGTTAAGAGCAATTAAGTGCCTTTTAATCAAGGTAGCAGTAGATAACCTTCTAGCGCTGCAGTGACCCTTGCAAAGTAGACATGAGGTCTCAGAGGCAAGCCATGTGTTCTGTCTCCAGTCTATCGCTTTTTAATCCTTCTATAATTGGGAATGCTGTCAAAAAAAGATATGTTCCAGTGTAATTAAAGACAATAATACAGCATAAACATACACGTGTGTGTAGATGGGTGAATGTGCACAGAAGATATCTAATTCTGCTGGTAAAGAATACCTTCTTTCTGGCATTTCCTCACTTCGGAGCGCTTGGCTTTTGTGACTGTGACTGTTTTGCTTTTATCTCACTTACGTTGTACAAGAGAGACTCCCAGGTTGCAGCAGGTCTGTGTGCACTGAGCAATAGGTGATGAAAGAGGACAGCATGGAGCCCACAGCCAGGAGATTTCACTCTGCTGCTGACTCCACCACCACTTTCTACTGTGACTTTGGGTCATGTCACCTGTCTCCTGTAATGTCCACCTCCAAAGCAGTGGCAGCACAGATTGTGTCCAGTCGAGCTCACGTGGAACCTCTGTGCCACTTTGGCCTTGGAGGATGCTGCTCTCCTTCCAGCATGTGCCCAGTGTCCTCCACCACTCTGGGGAGAGTTGTCTTGGCCTGACTGGTGAAAAATACAGTCTGAAAATAGGAAACAGAAAATGAGGCAGTAAAATACTCATTTTTGATTTGGAAGAGGGAAAAATGGCAGAGAACTTAGTTTTCTTTCATAAATCACAGAATGTTAGGGATTGGAAGGGACCTCAAAAGATCATCTAGTCCCATCCCCCTGCCAGAGCAGGAATACCTAGATCAGGTCACACAGGAACATGTCCAGGCAGGTTTTGAATGTCTCCAGAGAAGGAGACTCCACAACCTCTCTGGGCAGCCTGTGCCAGTGTTCTGTTACCCTCACTGTGAAGAAATTCTTCCTCACATTTATGTGGAACCTCCTATGTTCCAGCTTGCACCCATTGCCCCTTGTCCTATCATTGGATGTCACTGAGAAGAGCCTGGCTCCATCCTCATGACACTCACCCTTTACATATTTATAAACATTAATGAGGTCACCCCTCAGTCTCCTCTTCTCCAAGCTAAAGAGACCCAGCTCCCTCAGCCTTTCCTCATAAGGGAGATGTTATAAATATATAAGCCTAGAAAATATGAGAATGTTCTATATTAGACCAAACACATTAAAGTACACTACCCACGTTTATTGGTTTCTGCTGTTTGCTGGAAGTTATCCATAGCTGCTGAGGATAGGTAATGGCTGTTATTTAACATCTTCTGCCAAAGAACTGTCCATGGGAGCCAATCTAATGTCAGCACCAAACAGACCTGATTCCTTGTGACTGGCACTTGTGCTCTCCCAAATTCATTGTCAATCACTTAACCATGTATCTCAAGTAAAACACTGAAGTCACATTAAAAGTAACAAGCAGAAAGCTGAGTAAGTGCTTACCGGTACCAAACTGACATTTTGCTAGAGCAACAAATGATTCTACACATCGTTATCGGGTCAGGAGAATTTCAAAGTTATACAGTTATTAACCAATTTGGTTTTTGCATTTTCCTCTTTCTCCTGAGCATAAATTTACTATTGTGACAATTAAAGTCTGCTGATGTTTTGTATTATAATCTGCAAGAATTTTGGTACAAGAATCCTTATTTACAAAAAAGAAATGCTTCCCTAAACAGATTTAGCTTATTCCTTCTTTTCCAGTAAATAACAGCTAAAATTAAAATGTTTCTGTATGTCCAACTTTTTTAAGGTTATACTGACCAGTCTAAATCTCTTCTGAGGTGATTTTCTGTAAATCCAGAACTGTTTTAATGGCCTCCATGAATCCTTTTGGAGAATGTAAATTGCCTTGGGGAAGGAAAAAACTTATTTCACTGAGGGCCATTTAAACCAAAAGATGTATGTAGATATTCAGTAGGATTTGAACCAATTTCTCCCTCTTTTAACTGCAGTTATATCTTCCCATTCCCCCTGAATAGGTATGTGGAAAGATCATTGATTTCGCATGCTCAAAGGAAGGAATACAGTGTGTATGTGTGTCATGCATGGTGTGATGCACATCTACATGCCCCGCTCTGCCTAAACTGTTCATACCAGAGTAGACTACAGTAGACTGAAGGACATGACAAGTAGCAGAATTAATCTCTGATGGTATCTTCTCTTGCTAGTTATGTCAGGTAATAACTTTCATAGCAAGAATATAAGCGTTTTCAGAAATGAAATTAGGAAGTCCTGTTATCACCTACTCTGGCAAAAAGACATTTTTCACAATGCTATTTTCATTCAGTTTTTTAAATGGGGGACACACTCATATGTCTTTTTTATAGAGCTCTATACAGAGTGGGTTCAAAGCCCACAAAAACCACAGAAAGTTAGCAACTGCTTAGGATAGTTTTGCATCAAGATTATACTTCAAATACTGAATTTGTCTAAATTTGTTTATACCTTTTCTGCCATGAATACACAAAGAATTTATGGTAGAGCCATTGTAAAATCCACATAGATTAAAAAAATATTAAACATAATACAGCAGAAGAATAACCTACTTCAGAAACAGAGATATCACATTAGATACACAATACACCATTCTCATTATCACCATTATTCATAAGGATGACTCACACCAACAACTGATGTGTGTTTATTTGAAATCTCTTTCCATTTATTGTTCTCCACAGAATCAGAGGTGATGAGGTGACAGTATGTCTGCTTTCTTTTATACATTGATTAAAAAAACAAAACAGAATGTGCCTCATTTCTATGAGCAAGTAAGCATAAAAGGCTTGTCTGTATTTCTTATGCATTAAAGAATCTACACAGGGTCATGAGCAGTCAGCATTTACCCAAGCCCACTGATGCATGGGTGTTTCCAGAAGAACTCCCATTAGCTTTATGGTAAATTATAGACACAAATCTCTGTGCATGCTCAGTAAGAGATTAGGCACCTATTGTCAAAAAAAGAGTGAACAAAAATTTGACCATACCAGACATAGACTTTACTTGGTTGTACTTTAAAAGGATATCCTGTTCAATACACCAAAATCACTCTTACTTCCATACATTGGGATGATGTGCGCTTGTTTGTTTCTCACTTCATATCACAACAATTCAAGACTCATTCAGCTAACAGCATAATGTCAGAAAGGAAAAAATTACTACAGATTGTTCATCTGTTATTCACATGTGTTCTGTGTTATTTTGTTATTTAAATTATAAACAGTTGTTTGATGCATCTGACTCCTTGCCACAGACCAGGAATTTCCATATAGAACTGGCATCTTGCATGTGTATTAACCCTTCGTCAAAGAAGGTTTTTACTTCAGGTGGTAATGGAGGTCTGATTCAGATGGAAGAGGTGGGTTTTTTTCTGTTATTTCCCCTTGACAGAAGATCAAAGGTCAAGTCCCAGATTCCTACATACATGTTGGACTTAGCCAGAAATTGTCCCAGATTCCTACATACATTTAGAACTTACCTAGAAATTACATCTGTTCTCTGCATCTGGTGGTTTTGATTGCCTCTGTGGGTTTTTTTTTCTGAATATGCTCTTCCATTCCTCCCCTTCTACCCTCCCTGCTCTGGGCTAGATACAACTCATGAAAGAGATCTTCTTTCCCTACATCTGCCGTGGCATTATAAATGAACATATAACTACACATTATGAATACTCCATCCACAGACATGCAGATAAAAATGAAAGTGTGTACTTCTATGAAAAGCCTCTCCATGCAAAACGCTCCCTTTTCTGATTAATCTGATTACTCATAGCAGCTTGATGTTACATTTTCTGTGGCACTCTTTTCTCATCATTGAGAGCAAGACTTGCCCGTGTGTAATGAGAAGACAATCTGAATTGCACAACCTTGTACCTTTGTGAGGATGTACTAAGTCCCAGTCTGATTCTGTGTCTAAATTCCCAGAGCCAGCAACTAGAACATAAAAGGAAAAAGTAGTGAAAATCAGCATAATTTCTATAAAAAAACCCAAAAACATATTCTATTCTGCTTAAGTTCTTTTCCTACTGAACAGAGCATCTTACAGTATGAAAAAAGTAAAAAAAATCATATCCATCACTTGTGGGTCAATTTTCCTCTCAAGGTAGACAATAAATATCAAATTCCACAGTATCAGTTTCTTACTTACTTCTCAGGGAATAAGCTTATTTTTAAAAAGTCATTCAAGTTCCTACTGTATGCATTGCTTAGAGTATCAACAAATATGAACCACAGGCCAACCACACAGGAAATGCAACATAAATAATCCTATTTAATTATTGGTGGAGAAAGTGTTCGCTTCCTAGCATTCAAAGCACCTATTCTAAATTTTTTAAACATGATTTAACCTTAGTCATCTGTGCTGAAACTTCTTAAGCTGCATATCCACTTTAGACTGGTTTTGTGGGCATGTGGTTTTAAAATTTCAGCCAAAACCACATTCCTTTGCTGTGCCAGAATATTATGTTGATGGTGTTTTTTTGACATCTGCCCTATACTTTCCAGGCAGACACCTCAGACTTGGAAAAGGAGTGCAGCTCACAACAGCAGTCCAGCTGTTTCCCCAGCTGACATCTTCTACCTCCATCCCTTAGAATACAACTAGACCTCGTCTTCTTAGATACTGGCGTAGTTTGGATTTTACCTCTTAGCCACTTGCACATTTTGTCACTCACATCTGACGTGACCCATGCTCAAGCTGAACTTGGTTTATTGGTTTGCTGAGACTGATGTCCATTTACTATCAACTAAACTTGCCTGAATTGAAACCATTAGCTGTATAGTGCTGCTTTCATGAGCAGCCCTTTCTTATTTGTTACAACCGTGTTTAACTTAACAGCCCACCGCATCATTGCAGAGGCTGCCAGACCTCAGTCTTTCCCCAGCTGAAGTATGTCTATCACCATTAGAGAAGTTTTGCAGCTACAGCTTGACAGTTACTCTCATAGGCAACCATTTTACACCCCTTCAAATGACTGCAACAGCCTTTGAAACCACAGAACTACACTGTCCAGTGTGAAGGAGAGTGAGGATGGGTGGCTGGAGGGATGAGTAGCAAGAAGAAGCTGGACAGAAGTGAAGCCTCACAGTCAAGTGATATATTCCAACAAAACAATATCTGTAGCAGTTTCCTTAGTTATAAAAATGCTTTATCATACTGATTTTATTTTTAGTGGCAGTCTATCTGTTGCAAGTACGGGATATATTACCACTTTATAGGTTTGCTGAACTTAATTCAAATACTGAAACACCCAGCTCCCGATTTGGCAAATCACCAAGTATAATGAGTAATGCTTCCAATACTTATTTAGAGAATTGAGTGTTTAACAATATTTTGTTGACAAGAATAAACTAAAATAGATCCCTTCCCAAGTTTTGATTTAGCATCAAAACTGAAGAAATTACGGAATCATGGAATCACAGAACTGTCAGAGTTGGAAGGGACCTCCAGAGATCATCTAGTCCAACCCCTCTGCTTTAAAGCAGGATCCCCTAGAGCACATCACTCAGGACTGCATCCAGGCGAGTCTTGAAAATCTGCAGAGAAGGAGACTCCAGAAACTCTCTAGGCAGCCTGTGCCAGTGCTCTATCACCCTCACTGAAAAAAAGTTCTTTCTCATATTTAAATGGAACCTCCTATGTGGAGGTTCACATGCTTGTGTCCATTACCCCTAGTCTTGTCACTGGGAACCACTGAAAAGAGTCTGGCTCCATCCTCCCTCAGCCCACCCTTTAGGAATTTGTAAACATTAATTAAATCACCCCTCAGCCTTCTCTTCTCCAGGCTGAAGAGTCCCAGCTCTCTCAGCCTTTCCTCATAGGGGAGATGCTCCAATTCCCCAGTCATCCTCATTGCCCTCCACTGGACTCTCTCCAGTAGTTCCCTATAGTTAGTAGTCAGTAGTTCACACCTATATGTTAATGTTGGCAAACGGTTGGCTCAGCTAATACTTCAAGCTTTGTCATGTTGAAGTTGAAATAAACAGAATTCCCATTGCCTTCAAAAAGTCTGGACCCACCAGAAAAAGGTGTATATCCAGCACTGAATCATAGAATAATTATGGTTGGAAGGGACCTCCAGGGTCATCAAGTCCAACCTTTATCCCATCATATTCCTAACCATTAAACCACTAGACCATGGCCTCAAGTTCCTCATCAACCCGTTTTTTGAACACCCCCAGGGACGGTGACTCCACCACCTCCCTGGGCAGCCTGTTCCAATGTCTAACCACCCTCTCAGTAAAGAACTTCTTCCTAATATCCAACCTAAACTTCCCCTGATGTAACTTGAGGCCATTTCCTCTCATCCTGTCATTAGCAATTTGGGAGAAGAGACCAACACCAGCCTCACTACAACCTCCTTTTTCAGCCAGTGTCCTTCAGCTACATGCAAATGAAGTGAGCTGCTCTGTTATAATGGAGTGCTCTCCTTACCTGCCCCTGCTCCTCTCTCCTCATCCTGTATTTCTGCAAGTCATTTCAGGTGCTGAAACTTCTGGAATCAGTGCTGACATCCCACTTTTTTCATTCTGTTTCTAAGAAAAATGCAGGCTTTCAGAAAATGTATTATTTAAACAATTAAAAGCACAAGATTTTCAATAGTGGAACATCTTCACCTGAAGGTAAAGTTTCAAATTTAAGACTTCTGGAAGGCATGGGAGTCCGGACGAAGCATTTAAAATGTTGCAGCCCTTTCGCAGACCACCTTTTAGCTATTGGTTTGAGAAATACTGCCTTACAGACTGAGACAGGTGGTAGGGCCCTACACAGGCTGGCATGAGAACCTGGCCTGTGCATTTTCTAGCTCGTTTTCTGCCATTAACGGCAGTGATGGCTGTGAGCAGATATGGTCACCCTGCAGGAACCTTTCAGGGCCTGACTGACTCATCGCTTTGCTCAGTATGACTGCTGGTACATAATATGTTGAAGCAACTAACCTCCAGGTGCTAACAAAAGCCCCCAGCAAGTAAATAAATAAAGAAACAGTGTGATTATTTCTGACAAAACTGCTGTCCATATTTGTGCTGATTAGACAATTAAGGCTTTTGTGTGCTGTAGGTATTAGCAATCAAGGGGACCTATTTGTACATTATTTGCCAGGTGGCATTATTTGTCAGCTCTGTTCAAAGACTGTTGTTAAAGATCATAAATTGATCAGATTTTGCCTTCAGTGAAAAAAAAATAAAATAAATAAATCCTTCTGCTGCCAAAGAGCCTATAAGCAAAGACAATAAGCTTACACTGTTTTGAGCCAAAGGAGAGTTTGGCAACTGTTCAAAATGCAAAATGATTTGTTAAAATGCCCACCCAAAATAAAAATCTCATGGTTACCTATGCAACACATACTTAATATGTTGACAAGTAGGTGGTGTGCATTTAACCCAATGCACAGTGACTCAGCTGTGTAGCCTCCATTCAGCATTTCAATCTTAATGACTATCATCAGGTCAAACATTCATCCAGCTCCACAGATTGCAGTTGATTTCAGATGACTTCAGGTCAAGTTCTATGTCTAATAAGGCCTAAATATACTGGGCTTCTTCAGAGTAATCTAAGGGAACATACAGGAGGAGTTAGAGAGTGGTAAATCTGAATCTTTCAGCAAGAATAAGCCTTCTTATTAGAGAAGATAAGGAAAGGGCAATACTGCACAGGATAGTTTGGATAAGCAGTCCCAAATCCCCATGGCGTGTGTTGCTGAATACTGTTTGAGGATGATTTAGTGTATTCTTATTAAAATGCTTCAGAGTGTTTGCATTTTTATTGCCTACTTTCTTTTAATCTATAGTAATTTCAACCATGTTCTAATCTGTCAACTTCATCATATATTTACGAACACTTTCTACTCAAGTGGCTCCACTATGGAGCTGAAGTGCAGACAGTCTTGTTGATAGACCCTTGAAAGCAGCTTAATTATTAAATTCGCTTCAAACATTCCTTACATTCACAACAGTTAATGTAACCAACACTGTGAACCTAATTTTCCTTCAAAGCAACGTAGAAATAAGAATCCTGTTGTGCAAAAAGCACAGGTCTTTCTGCTCCAGAGCATGTCTCTACCTCATTTTGCCACAAAAGGCAAAGGCAAAATAAGGCATGATTGTGGAACGCAGCATGTTTAAGGTTAGGCAAGGTTGTGCCTTAGCAGTGGGCAGCAGATCAGGGGAAAAATCAGTCTTAAACACAAGAGAAAGAGCTCCTCTTATTTTCATGAGAGTTTCATGCAACCTAAAGGGCAGCACTAGCAGCATCACATACCACTTGAGTAGTCATCCAAGTAACAGAGAGCCATTTTATGAGTCCATGTTTTTCCTCCACCAGGAGAAAGTTAAGTAAGCAGTAGCGAGCAGATGAGAAGAAGAGGAAGAAGAAGGTGGTCACTTCCCAGCTCTTCTTCCAGTCAGCAGTGCTGGTTATTTCAGCCACACTGGTACTGGCAGTCAGCAAGGCTCCCAGAACAAGATTGCTCACTGCCTGTGCTCTGAACCTCTGGGGACCCACTATGCCACTGCTGATTTTGCCCAAAGTGCAGAACAGCCTTAATCTGGCCCTGCATCCCTTCACCATCAGCTAAGCAGCCTGAGCAGCAACAGCAGTGAGATAAAGTGACACAGGCTTGCACCTGGGCTGGCATCCAGCAGCAGGTCTCCACAGAGCCCCAGAGTGTGTGTTCTCGGTAACAGCAAAGCCTGGACAAAGCCTGTGCCATTGCATCTGCGTTGTCACTGTTGCTTGTGCTACCTACATTCAGCCAGCTAGCATATGGTGCAGTCATATGTACAGTTGTGCTGGATGCACCTGAGACAGTCTCTGGATATTTATGATGTGTCCCTCAGTGCCATGTCTGGGCACTTATGAAATTGTGCAGAACTTGCAGAATTGCTGATGCAGGAGTGAGAAATAATTTTATTTTTCCTTATTCTATAAGGTATTCTTATCCTAGGGGACAACAATGTGGATAATAGGAGTTCCACTGCAGTAATTTTTAATGGGGGAAAGGAGACCACAAGGAAGTTGTTAGTCAGCTGACTGTCCTGGATAAAAAGCTAATGCAACTCCCATCCTTTGAATATCAGCCAAAAAATTGAAATCTTGATGATGTTTTCAATTTGACAAATTGGAAATGCCCAGAGGAGGTGACACTTACAAAGAACAGTTTCTAGGAAACAAAAGGAATTCGAATGAAAAAAGCTTGGAGGACTTGCAAACAGCCATGCCATGTGGCTCCGTCTCTCAAGCTCTTACACCCCCACGCAGTTTCTATGTACATAACTGCATTTTCCAAAAGACTAGTGATTTTCAGCACTCAATTTCAAATGCATGTCGATGTGTTTTTGTCTTCAGATATAAGTAGATTTTTTGTTTTGAGGCAGAGAAGACATGGAGTGTTATTTCTGCATATAACGCCCATACACCTTTAGATTCTGTCATAAGGCCAAACATTTAGTAGCTGTGGGGGTTGAGCCATCTGGGAGTGAAGTCTGTCTAACTATGCAGTTGCATCTAGCAGCGGGCCCCTAATTGACCACTGTCACTGTAGTATCTTAGTGCACCCAGTGAAAAACAGAACTATATATTTATCATGGCCTAACTGTTCCTTTCCTCTTATTGAGAAAAGATATATTATAGGAAGTTGGGGTTTTTTTAAATTTCTGATATGTGTGTGTGTGTGTGTGTGTAAGAGGGGAGGATATTAAATGAGTGTCCTTTATATCGGTCATTTCTGTGGTCAATGGCATTTTCTATGAGAATCTGTAGGCTAGATCTATATACTGAATAAGAATCTATAGACTAGACCAGCTCCAGGAGAAACCATGTTCCATGCACATGCATCTTTCCTGTTGATACACGAAACGTTTGCCAAAAAGTTTAAAGTCAGAGAAATCAAATACCAAGAAAACTATTGTAGAACATTTGTAGTTTAAAGGCTCTTCCATTTAAAAATGGCATCTATTTATGTGTGAGTCTCCACAAAGTTTCAACTACATGCCTTTCATTTGCAACCTGCACAGGATATAGGACCCACTGGATTTTACCACTTAGCAGAAGTTAAAAAAAAGACATTTCTGCTAGATCTTTGGTGCAGGCATAGCATTTGCCATTCAACTGAATAAAAAGCTAGGATAGATGTGATACAACAAGCTGCAAAATAAATCCAAAGGGTAGCCTGAAAGGTCTGCAGTCTACTTACTCTACTCTCACTGGATATTCAAGAATATCCAGTGGAAAATTTGGCTTTTTAGAGTGTCCCCAAGCTACATGTACAGCAGGGTTATAACATGCGTCTGCTTATAAGTAATTTACGACATACTATTTTCAGTTCCCTGTCAGGCTAAATCTTAGAATGAGAAAGGCTTTACTTCACCTTTCACCCCCCCCCAAAAAATATAGCCACTCATTGGGAAATATATTAGGAAGAGTATTTATGGAAGCTGTGAGTTTTTCAGAGAATTCCACATTATCTTCAACAATATTCTGACAGGTAAGTTCAGGTTCCATGCTTCTCTTCACATGAAGCACAATTACTTTCACTGAGATAAATAGCTGTTGAAATGAAATATATGTATATGGGGTATAATGAACTGAATAAATACGTGGAGTAGGGTTAAATTTGATTCTGAATTATCTAATTCCAAAGCCTAAAAATATTCAAAATATATGTAATAGATCTTTAGGTGCTAAAAATCAGCACAGCAACCAAATTATGAAATGAGTAAGAGAATACCACAGTAGCAGGGTGCTTTACCTGGCATAATGCTGCCTGCTTTTCAGCAGAACTCATTAGCCTTGATGGAGCTCTCAGCTAACATAGTTACACCCCAGCTGGTACCCAGGCTAATTTGTTTAGAGCTGGTTTGGGTGACCCTGCACCACACATACTATTTCAATGCAGATTTACCACACAAGGAACATTTCAATTCAATTTATGAGGAAAACTCCATGGCTTGTGCATCCAAAAGATCAGATTATCTCATCATAAGAGTCCTTCTGACTATAACATCTGTGACTGAAATGATCATTAATATTTCACTTGCTTTTAAGGAAATACAAAATGCCTGGGGGAAAAAGTGCTTGGTGAATACATGTATTTCATCCAAAAAAACCCCAAAAATTTAAAGTTCTGCAAAGACAAAGGGAATACTTTAAAATCAGTTTGTAGTAGAAGTTTTTGAGGGGGTTTGTATGATCCTGTCATTGGACTTTGTTTTCCATTCCCCTACACCTTTTATACAAAGCAGATTTAATATATTACAGCTCTTACCTGGAAGGATTTAATGTTGCCTGCTGAAAATGACTGACAGTGAGGAAGGGAGAACATACAGGAATCTGTAACTCCCTCAATGGTCTAATTTATAGTTGGAGTGACATTCAGAAACCTTAGAAATCTTTTAATAACCAGGAAACTGAGAATATTAACTCGAGCTAGGTAGAACACATTTCTCATGCTGCTCTACCAGCTCAGCTCCTGTAAATCCATGTCACATCAGCATCAAGCCTTTCTGCAGCACATGAATAATTGTTCTAGTTATGTATTTGGGAGAAAAAAGGTGCACTCAGGATGACAGCAGGTAGTCATAGTTGTGTTGATTACACATACAAGAGCAACAAGATTTCTGAAACCAAACCATTAGAGGCTTAATATTATTCCTTATAGTTCCTTCCAGATAGATGGTTTGGTAAAGTCAAATAAGAGGCTGTAGCAAGGCAATATTGTATGTAAGGACTAACATCAGAGGCTTCATCCTCAAGCTCCACTGAGACCGATTCAGCTAAATCTTCCCCATTGTATCTTTAGTACTACGATGGGCTAGCCTGGCCCTCACTCTAAAATATAGTACCTTAAAGCCCCTCCTAATTTATGCCTGCCTATACTGATCCCTAAGGATTTTCCTGGATGTAGTATTCCTCCAGATATGTCTCTTCTTCCACTACAGGACTGAAAAGGGAGAGAGAAGACAGGGACCAACTGGAGATGCTAAGTAACATCCAGCAGATAATTTTACTATTTGTTGCATTTTGTTTACCATGTTCAATTTCTATATGGGAGCTGCTCTTTTCTTCCACCTCTTTTCTTAAGTCTTCCTTGTTTGTGTGAAGTCTACAGGTAAGAATGAAAAATAATCCAAACATGATAAAAACATGATGCAGTATTATGAAGTCTAGTTGAGGGCCAGCAACTAGCAGTGCACCCCAGGGGACAATACTGGGTCCAATCTTATTCAACATCATTAAGGATCTGGACAAGGCAGAGTGTACACTCAGCAAATCTACAGGTGAAACAAAACTGGAAGGGGTGTCTGATACACTAGAGTGTTCTGCTGCCATCCAGAGAGACCTTAACAGGCTGGGGAAATGGGCTGACAGGGACCTCATGAAATTCAGCAAGGGGAAATGCAAAGTCCTGCAACTCGATGGGAACAACCTCAGGCACCAATATATACCGGGGCCCACTCAGCTGGAAAGCAGCTTGCCAGAACAGGACCTGGGGTGTCCTGGTAGACTTCAAGTTGAACATGAGCCAGCAATGAGTCCTTGTTGCAAAAAAAGGCTAACAGTGCCCTGGGTGTCACTAGAAAAAGTTAACGTAGGTGATCCTTCCCCTCTACTCTGTGCTGGCGAGGCCACATCTGGAGAACTGTGCCTATCTCTGAGCTCCTCAGTACAACAGAGACTTGGAGAGAATCCAGTGAAGGGCCACAAAGACGAAGGGACTGGAGCATATTCACAAGGAAGAGCTGAGACAGCTGGGGCAGTACAACCTGGAGAAGGGAAGGCTCAGAAAAGGATCTCATCACTGTACATAAATACTTGAAGGGAAGATGCAGAGAGGATGGAGACAGTCTCTTTTTAGTGGTGCCCAGTGACAGGACAAGAGGCAATGGGCACCAACTGAAATGCAGGAGGTTCCTCCTAAACATCAAGGAACACTTTCATTACTGTGAGGGTAAGATGGAGATATTCAAAAGCTGTCTGCATATGGTCTTGGACAACCTGGGTGGTCCTGATAAACAGGGGTTTAGACCAGATGACCTCCAGAGATCCAATCTCAACTGTTCTGTGATACCACATTACAAAAGAATATACAGCATAGGAGGGATATACCATATCAATACATCCCCAATTTGTTTCCCACATCATGAGAGAATAAGGGAAGAATACAGATATATTCACACAGATTCTTCTCCAAAATCCTTCAGTAGTTCTCCTTTTACTCCAACCTTTCAGTGAAGAATCCAGAACAAAGGGGACAACAGTAAGTCTTTGAAAGGAAAGGAGACAAATACATGCAAAGTCGAGTTCCATAGGATTACCTTTCTATCTTCCCACTCATTAAGCTCCCTTTTCAAAACTTTTCCTTTCTGCAACAGGTATTGAGAACTTTAAAACCGCATTCACTCCCTTTTATGGCCCATAAACAGAGCACTGAAGTAAGTCTTAAGGGAGCTGGCTTCTTTTCCAAGTACGGTTCTATTGCATGATCTCAAAAGACTAGATTGTTTCACTTCCCTCTGCTTCTTTGTCCATCTGTATTATACGGATAACACTCTGACTTTCTTTGTATTACAGGTGGAATTTACTGATTGCATGTAGGCACTGGAACAGGCTGCCCAGGGAGGTGGTGGAGTCACCATGCCTAGAGGTGTTTAAAAAACAAGTAGATGAAGCACTAGAGGCCATGGTCTAGTGGTTAGGGAGATGATGGAGTAAAGGTTGGACTTGATGATCCTGGAGGTCCTTTCCAACCATAGTGATTCTATAATTCTACAATTCCTAAACAAGGCACTTCATCTCTACTGGAAGTATGTACATACATCATATACTGCTTGTACTAATAAAATCCTGATCTTTATTCCCTGGATGTGGAAACACCCGAAACATATGGACACTATCACTGTGCTCTCTTCTCCCTCTAGAGAGGGGGCAGACAGTGAAGAGCAGTGATGAACATTGCCTTGAATCTTCACATGCTACAAATTTGGGATAAAAAACCAAGTTTGTCTGATGTGATCTGTGCGAGATGCCTTTTAGATCTCCAGTACAGAAGTTTCCCTGAGTCATTACTGCAATAGGTAACTGTAGTGTCCTGCAATGGCTGCTGATGTTCTCTACCAGTTATACGGCTGTGAACAGGTCTGTGTTTAGACACAACCAGGCACCAATTTGTCTCCTGTAGCTGTAAGAAACATTTGTGGTCATGTAACAGGGAAGTTGCTGTGATATTGCTAGATCCCCCTTTCTCTTCCCTGGCAAGACCATGGCTGTCTCCAGTATCAGACTTATTCCAGAAGCCTGGTTCAAATTTCAAAGCAAAGCTGATTTTTGAAATAATAACTCTCAGATCTCTGGCTTTGAAACCACTTCACTGCACCTTTTTACTATATGAGAAATTCATTCTTTTCCTTGAGTGGAACATGTTGAACTTTCCCTCTTACAGCACTTTCCAGTATCACTCTCTCATGCATACTAACTTTCACAGCCTGACAATTTCAAAGCAAAGAAAAATCGTTATTCGGCAACTCAAAATCTCTAGAAGTAAGAGTACTCCTGTGAACTTGATATGCTGTATGGCTCAATCTGACCTATGCTTCTTAAACCATAAGCCATCTGTTCTTGAGCCATCTGGATTTGCTTTGATTTCTGATGGACAGATAGCACTGCTGAATGGAAACATGTGTCAAAACAGAGCAAAATAAATGTCATCAGTCACCAGTGCAGAGCTTTAAACAGAGCTTAACTGCAGCCTGCAAAGTTTCTCCTTTTTCTGGATGAGGGATTCTTATTGTTTTTCAAAGACATATCTTTTCACAATAAAACAAACTTGCACAAAGTGTTCCTTTTAACAATTTTGTATCACAGTCAGATATTTTTCAGCACAACAGTATGACCATTTATCTTTATTACAGCAAAAACTGGCAAAGGAAACAACATACAGTAGTAGCCCTTTGATCTTTTATCATGCCCCTAATAAGGAAGGAGTTTATAGTGAATTGATATCAGCCTTTCTATGAATTGAATGTTTCTTCCCCCATTCAGTAAAAACAGGTTTGATTTTGACCCTAGAGGAATGTACACATTAGATAGTCAAGCCCAAAACAGCATCCAAAACTAAAAACCTCTGAGATTTGTTGCCTTTAAATACAAACAAAGCATCTGTGAGACAGGCACATCTGTGTAGGTAGTTTAGAGGCTATACAAGGCATGCAAAAGCCCACTATGCTTAAGCACCAGGACACTACAGCAAAGCACAAAAGATGCTTGGAGTCATTTCACAGTAGACTTTTATTCAACACCAAAAAATGTACTTACCCAGCATCATCTGTGAAAAAAAAATGCTCTATTTGCACCTGGACTTGCCTAGTAAGGTATTGTTTAAGTTTAGCCTGTACCTGGGGCTAAACTGTAGCAGCTGTTCTATCATCCCTTGACACCTCCCAAGCTGAGAAGGGAAATTTGGGGGGGAAAGGAAGAAGCCATGTCTGTTGAAGTAGAAACAGATTTAGTGAAATAACAAAACTAATACACACACCAACATAAAGCATACAAGGCTATACTCAGCCTCATCCTTATGATCAGCAACAGAAGCAGTAAACCAAGAGAAAAGAGATCCAGGAAGAGGAACTCCCTACTCTCAGTGAACTCCCTCCTTTTATAATGAGCATGATGAGGTGGTATGGGATACAGCTGTGAGTCACCTGCCTTGATTGGATCTCCCAGCTCACTCAGGGCTACTCATGGCCTGCCTGCCATGGCTGGCCCACAGGTCTGTTCCTGGGAAACCAGGACATGTATACTGCACACATAGGATCCCAAGCAATGGCAAGCAGAAGGACTACAAAGCTTCACGCCTGTAACCTGCACATATCCAGATATTTGCCCCTCACATCCAGCCATTGCAGGTGACTGCTTGTTTGAAAGGTCTGAATGTCCCTTTGACAAAGGACTACCTCATGAGCCATGCACCATGAATGACTAATTGGATGCAAAGCTCATACAACTCTAATGTGGAAATTCTGTGTTATTCAAACAGCCACTTCTGTTTCGTAAACCGCACATCTGAAATTATAGAATTGAAAGACATGTTTCAGATTGTAAACAAAGAACCTACTAAGTTGCAGTGTCCTGGTTTGGCTTTCCCAGAATTTGTCTTTGTCCTTATACCATGTAACATTTTTATTGATGACTCAGTGTGAAAGCATTACTGATAAAGCTGTGGGTGTACAGATACCAGAAGAATTTCAAATGAAGCACGGAATAGATCGTGTACAAGAGGCTGGTAAAAAACGGTGAAGGCAAAATTTGTGCAACTGAAACCAGCGTAATGTAGAAACAGGACAAGAAGCCAGATGTCATCCTTATAGGATAGGAAACTACATCTTAGAAAATGATAATTGTGAAATAAATTTTCAAACCACAGTGGATAATCTGCTGCATACAAACTACAGTAAAATGTTGTAGCCAAGAGGAATAACACAGCAGGGAAGCTCTATCATCTGCATAATTGGCACTAGGATACAGCCCACTGCTGGTATCCACATTTTGACAAGGAATCAGACCATAACTATGAGAAATATTAAAGGATCAGAAAACACCTCCTACAATGAATGACTCAAAGACCTGAATTGATTAAGTTTATAAAAAAAAAAAAAAAAAAGAGCTAAGTGCTGAACTCAACACAGTCTTAAATATAGCAATAATGGAAAACAAGTCAATAATAGAGGGGCATCCTGACTAAAAGACAAAGGTTTGGAAAGATGCTACAGCTGGAAGCTCAGGCTCAAGTGTTTTGCCAATTATTAGGCCCAGCACAAAAGACACAGCCAGCAGCAGAAAAACAATCCAGTAAGTGAATTCTATTTCGCATAAAGGGGTCAGTATATGGAGGATCACTGGGGGTACAAACAAGTCGGACAGATCACAAATGATAGACACCAACCCCAGCGACCCCAGAAACGGCACAGCATGACCCATAATAGATAGAACAAAGCAAGACACAAGGTAAACCACGGAGAAAATGGGAGACAACCAAAACAATAAGGTGATTACATACGATAGAGGTAACCCCATGTTGCCTCCCCACAAAGCCCACGTTTGTAAGTGCCAGACCTGACTGGGATCCAGTTGCATGAGGAGTCAGGAGGTCCTTCCCCAACAGGAAACTCTGTGAAGTACGTCCACTCCACAGACAGACTCTCCACCCTTCCTGCAAGTGGTCCCAGCTTTTATCCCCAAACAGGACACCTGGCACTCATTTACCCAATGCAGGGCACCTGGGGCTTGTTTACCCAAGGGCTTTCCTTACAAGGCTGGCCACACCTTGGAGGAAAGCCAAAAGGCAAACTCATCCCTTCCTCTTAAAGGGCCATGGGGACCACCCATATGTCAACCTTAATTCAGGGCTTGGGGTTCAGACCCCAGCACTTCATCAAGCCACTCAGGAAAAAAAAAAGTCAGATGCATATTTTTAACACTTATAACTCAAGTTTGGGTAGCTTCAAAAGGTGTGGTCTCGTTCTTGAACAGATCACAGAATGTTAGGGATTGGAAGGGACCTCAAAAGATCATCTAGTCCAATCCCCCTGCCAGAGCAGGAACACCTAGGTCAGGTCACACAGAAACATGTCCAGGCGGGTTTTGAATGTCTCCAGAGAAGGAGACTCCACAACTTCTCTGGGCAGCCTGTTCCAGTGCTCTGTCACCCTCACTGTGAAGAAATTCTTCCTCACATTTATGCGGAACCTCCTATGTTCCAGCTTGCACCCATTTCACCTAGCAAAGTCCCATGTCCTTCCTGTGGAGGAAGTCACAGCTGATCATAGAATCATAGAATCATAGAATCATTATGGTTGGAAGGGACTTCCAGGGTCATCAAGTCCAACCTTTATCCCATCATATTCCTAACCATTAGACCATTAGACCATGGTCCCAAGTGCCTCATCAACCCGTTTTTTGAACACCCCTGGGGACGGCGACTCCACCACCTCCCTGGGCAGCCTGTGCCAGTGCCTAACCACCCGTTCAGTAAAGAACTTCTTCCTAATCATGGTGTTCCTTCCTGATCATGGTGTTCCTCTCTGACAACAAATTACAAGTGGTACAGAAAGAATTAAGCATCTCTATGATGAAAAAACTCAGTCAAAATTCTGCCCTGTTCCATTGGAAGAGCAAAATGGCAATGAACAGATGGAATATGACCTGTCCTTTACAGTGGGGTTTATCTTTTCTAACTTAAGTGTCACTTGAAAAAAGATATATGTCCCCAGAGGAGCATTCATCCCATCTAGTTCCTTCCTTGATTATAGAGTAAGCACAGACATCCAAATAGCTAATTTTAAGCAGATAATATAAGAAAAAAAGTGTCCCGCTATAAAATCAGAGTAACAATAGGTCACATGTGAAAGATTGCTATTTCCTGTTAAATTTTATTTTATAAAACTGCTTTGCATGAAATAATTCATAAAGTCCCAAAATAACTGAGTATATTAAAATCAATTTTCCTAGATTGAGATTTTTTAGAGCGAACATTTGCTATTAATTATATAATTTCAAAATCTCCTATTTCCTTCATGTTCATGTTATTAAACATCACTGAAGCAGTGTCCACAAGACTTTGACATTACTCAAAATTTCCATTTTTTTAAAAAAAAGTGTTTAAGAGATTTTGTAATTTAGTCTAAATTCAGTCACAAGGAAGAACAGCAATGTTCATCGTTATGGCAACAGCAATCTTTGTTCACATCCTGTAACTTCACCTACATAAATGGTTTTACATCGTTTCAGCTCATGAGCCAAGATTTTGTGTGAGATAAAGAAGCAAAGCACTGCTGAAGTCACTTCTATTTCATGAAGGATCATAGGATGAAGAATACAATTAAAAAAAACAGCTAAAAAGTAGAGTTTCAAGGGCATATTTATTTTATTTATAAATATATATAATAACAACTCTTAACAAAAATGCTTTCTCAAATCAAAATTACTTCAAATACATATGACACTAATTCAGTGCAAACTGTTAGCATGATATTTCCATGTACTTTAATTTTTAATAGTGCTGAGTCAAGGCCAAAGCTCCAAATGTGAAGGAATTTTGACTCAGCCCTGGATACCATGTCACATTTGTAGAACACGAATTAAATAGTCATCACCTACGAGCCAGACTTGCAGTTTCCAGTTGCAGAGCGGGGGCTATTAGGAGTTATCAACTCTAATACATGTAACATTAATAGTGCATGAGCTATTTCACGCAATACACAAGCTGACATAGCACCAGATCTGCCCTTATCATTACTCATACCACTGTTCCCAATATCTGTCACCCCCATTACCGTGGTTTTATCCAATAAAAATAGTTTGTTAATCTCAGCCTTAAATGATTTAGGCTGTATTTGTTACAAGCAGACTGGGTGTGGGAACTAAACACTCCTTCAGGGACAAACACAGCCTTGTCCAGAAGCAGTCATAAATCAGGGATACCCCAACTGCACCAGGATGCACACTGATGTTCAAAGCCCCAAAAGGCCACTAAAGCAAATGAAGACAGCTGAAGCTCCCCAAACCACCAGCCATTTCCATGCTCCACAGCTTTCCTTCTGAGAAAGAGTTGTCAGGGAGATGCATCTGATGATTTTCCTTCTGACTTGTACTGTCAGAGCTGTTCAAATCAGCCATAAAGTAGTATTTGGCACCAGATCCAATCACTCAGCCCTTTGACAAAGTTCAGATCTGAATCCAAGTTACATTGTTCAGGCTCATCTCTACCTTTAAAATCGTGTTCCAGTTAAATAAGCCTTTTCTATAAACTAAGGAGGCAAAGTGTTAATTTAGGAGAGTGGAAAGTATTATTTTAAGGCTGATTAATTGAGTATGCACCATGCTGAACACCACTTCCAGAGGCAAGGGGTGCACTGTGTTACCAAATGATTATTTAATGACTCATAATCCCTGTGCATGAGATGTCACTCCTGAAGAATTAGTTTTAAATGGGGTAGTGGTGTCTACTCAAGATGCGGAGCTAGATGACAAATCATTGTAATAGCTACATTTTTGCATCAGCCAAAACCTAATTTCAGCAGTTTGTAGCTGGAATGCACTCATGCATATACCTACTGCTGGACTGATTCATGACTGCAGAGTAAGGAAAATTATTTTGAAAAACTTTTGGTGCCAAGTATTATACTTTGATAAATTAAACCAAAATATTTGCATTCCCACTTTTGCATATCCAGTTCAGTTTAGCTCTTGCCAATTGAGTTGCTTAGCTGCCTTCCTGTAATTGCTGTCCAGTCGCTACCTATGTATAAAACACATACAGTATCTCACGGCAGAATATTTTTCACAGATTTTACCAAAAATATGAAAAAATAGAAGAGCTCCAGAGGCAGCAAATTTTGTATACCAGGTCACTTCATCACTTCATCTGCCTTTGACAACACATTCTACAGACTATTTAATGTATACTTCTATAGAAAAAAAAGAAAATTACAAAACAATGAATAGAAGTTTTTCTTCTAAGAAAACCAGATATTGAACTACTTTATTTGTATTTACTAAATAAGAACTGTAGAGCATTAATAGCGGATTCATATGGTCTTTATAAAATAAATTTCATTATCCTGACTTAAAAAACTACTCGAGAATACATCACTGGTTGTGCTGGGTCAGATCAAAATTCCAGCTAGACCCAGCTACAATTTTCTGACAGATGCTAACAAAGTTGTCAATAAATGTGTTCAATTGAACTTAACCATGGGTTTAAAATAAACACTGCTAAACAGAGAGGGGATGAGCTACGGGACTAGAGCATGCTTCTGAGATTATAAATATACTGCCTAGTATTATACTGCCATGTAAAACCAAAATAAACACAGATTAATATAGAAGTTTTGATACCTTGCGTAGATTTAGTAATCTTGATCTAAAGTGGCAGTCAATGGGCAAAGGAAAAAGCCACCATTTCTGAGGAAAGAATTCTGAGCATGTTAAATTAACAAATTAAGTAATATTCAACATTTATTTAAAACTAACAGCGCATATAGAATGGCACAAAGTGTTTGGCAAACATACAGGAAAAATAAAATGCATTATCTATCTCTAGCCACTAATAGCTCCTTGATTATTTCTAGTGCATAGAAATACTGATTTCTATGTGCTGATGAATTAGGCCACTGAAATTTAAATCTTTGGGACCACCATGAGCTCCACGAAGCCTCAGAGATCAGTAGAAGATTAAAGCCTTGTGATAACAGTATTTTACCTAATTTTAACTATGTGAAAGTTACGCATCTGGCTGGCTTTCAATGGAAAGATACAGGCACTTACAGAGGGAGAGCCCAGTGTTTAAAACAAGTGGCATATATTGCCCACTGAAGCCATATTTTTCCTTTGTTTCCACTGGCTCTAGAGGCAATCTAGACTAGACAGCTGCCTTTTAAACAGCTGAGGTTACCACCTCAGTGTCTAAAATCAACAGAACTTTTCTTTCCTTTTTAACCATGGATTAAAGTTTACCTCTTCCATCTCTAATCCAAAAAATCAGAGCACTTACCATTTCCTGAGTACAAACCATCTATACTAGATACAATTAATTTTTTTAAGGTAGCATGGATAAAATATTTCCGAATATTATCTGACAAACAAAACAGATAGATAGATAAAATTGGAAAAGCTGAAGTAAATGTTTGTAATGAAAAGAAAACATTTCTTCAAATGAAAAGAAAAGATGTTCTGAGTTAATAAAAGTTGTGGGGAAAAAAACCCCAAAAGGCAAACAGTTAACCCTTTATTGTTATTGACATTGAAAGGACAAACACTATTTTACATTCATTGGTAAATGTATTTAAATCTGCTGATGACAATTAATGTGTATATTTACCAGATTAATAGCAGTGTATTTGACAATTAATGTTCAGACAACTGTGAGCTGGAAGATTCTTCAAAAATATATACATAGATCTGCTAATTTCATCCCACATTTTAACTAACATATTATACATGCTCCTTTCACTTGGATAATTGTCATAACATGTCGTTTTCACTGTCTCCTTCTTAATCAGACTTAGTGTTTGTACGATAAATGTTAATGGTTTGGTTATTACATTATCATTCATAAAGGCAGGTGGAGGACTGCCCAAAGCCACAATCTAAAGAAAAGCTTCACGAGCATTGATAAGCGCTGCCTTATTTCTAACTGCATATGCAGGGGTAAAGAGGAGTAGTTAGCAGGGCTTTCAGTCTAGAATAGGGATCAAAGATGGCTGCATCTAAAGAGGCAGCATGATCTTTCAAGATGCTGAGCTGTCTTCATTTCTGCTGACTTCACTGCTCACTGAAGTAATTGTTTTGAACAGAACTAACAAGGCATGAGACCACAGGCACACACTGTCATACTTTTAGATGGCTGGAGAATATCAGACAGCTCTTTCCATTTGTTATCTTTTACAGCTGCTAATTAGACAGGCCATTTTGGAGAAATGTGTGATGTGTTCATCCCTCAGCATCTAGTGAACTATGAGGGATGTAGATTTTAAGAGGTTTGTAACAAACCACTTTAAAGATACATTCTGTTGTTCAGATTAAAGAATCAAATATAAAAGAGGTATTTAGGCAGAATAAGGTGCAGTGTCTTCACTCTTTCTTTCAGGATATCAAATCCAGGAGAAGTGTATCCTGAAAAAACAAATTAGACGCCTAAGCATGTTACATAGTTAGTGGGGAAAGATACCTAAAAATAAAAATCAAACCAGGATTCAGATAAAAATCTGAACAGATGGAGTTTGAGGAAAATCTGTCCATCTCCTGGTTGAGGATACATGTTTGCAGCCTTATGATGTGCTTCTGTGAGACTCTGCTGAGCTAAAAATAATACTGTGAGCTGAGGTGCTTGAGATGCCCACTTATGAAAGTGATGGTGACTCCCTTCCTAGTGGATAGTGGCCTCCAGGCTGAACCACTCACCCTGGTGTATGTGAAACACAGGTCCACTTACTCTTCAGATTCAGGGCATTCAAATCCACAGCTCCTGTATAGTACTCCAGACAGAAGCCAGCTTTAAAAGCTTCTTTAGAGTTGTGCATATGAGAATGTAAGATTCATGAAACCAGGAGACCATGAGGGAGTCTAATTCATTAGCTGAGAGTACTCTGAGCATCAGGGACCAGAATCCGCATCTCCCACTCCCTGGGTGTTCATGATCTGACACTAGTACACAACAAGACTTTGTCCCTGGGACATGAGTTTTGAGTGGTCAGTGCCACTGCGGTAACCTTGAATTGTTTGTGTGGGGTTACATAACAGGTTAGGCTGCTCAGAGGGCTTAGGATGTACTTACAGTTTGCCCATCCCACCTGGGACTCACACATATGTCAACGGATGAGGTGCATGTATAGTAGCAGAACTTCAGGTTCTTCTGCAGCTAAAAGCTCTCTGAAGACTAAGTGCTTTAGCCCATTTGTCTGTGAATTATGGCCTTGATGTAGGCACCTAAATTACACCTCAGTCATTCAGGAATGCTTTTTCCAGACTTCACCCTAAGTTTCCAAAAAGTCAGTCAGGAACAAAGAGTACAAATGGTGCTGTTTGCCAAAGCAGAGTAAATTGAATGAAAGAAAATTAGAAGGATCACATTAAGCAATATCTAGCCTGCTTTTCATAGTTTTGCCGTACAAATTTGTTAAAAGAATCTACCCAGTCCTCAGTACACTGAAACCATTGCTTAGTGCATCAACTCTGCTGTATGAATTACACCCTCAGTTCTTCAGCACAGTTCAATGCCCATCACTGACATGGAACAGGATCTTCTTTCTCTCAAAAAATGTTTTTCAGTTGGAGTCTGTATCTAGGTCATTCCTCTCGGGTACAGCTCCCTATCTCATCAGATCAGAAAGAGAAACAATTTACCACTATACCAGAAAGAACACAGTTCGCATTATTATTCCAAATATCCTGTATGTGTTTCGTTGTTTCCTAACTACTTACAAAAAGCATTCTCGGAATAAAAAGTTGTCTGACCAACTAGCAGGTTTCATAGCTGACCTACGAATATTAACCATGTGCCTTAAAAGCAAAGTTTCAGAAAGGTTGTCCTCCCTTTAACCCCTTAGATTTGCATTGTGAAAAGTAGACCTCATAACAACAAATCGCTCTTTATTTATAATCTTGTATGTACTTTTAGGATCTTGAGATACTCAATAATTTAACTGGAAGGAGCTAAAGGGTCAAATTAGGCTGCAGAAATAATAATAATAATAACAACAACCATAATGATGATGAAGATAAACAACCAGATTGTGCATGGAGTTTTCCATCCATAAATTACAAAGGCATTAAGTATCATTAGAGCCATTTTAGAGATGAAACAAAGACTTGCCTGAGGTGACTAAACAAGTTACAGCATTCAGTCACTTTTGCTGACATCTTACACCAGCATCTGTGATCTGGCTTTGCCCAGCAGCATGCAAGGTTGCTAAATACTTTCTGTTCTGTACCTGACATTAAGCCAGTTCTGTGGACATGAAATCCTGGAAAGAAGCAGTAGGTACCTGGGGAAATGTGTGTGTGAGAGAGAAAAGGGAGGCAGAAAATAACCAGTGATATTTTTTATTCAGAAAGAGGCACTATGACATGAAGGAAGAGAAGAACAAACAATTGACAATCTAAGGATATATTTTCCAGAATGAAAAAATAATATAAAGAAGAAAAAAGATGAAAATAGTATAAAAACCACAGATTTCAGAAGGAAGAAGTGGAAAGAGAAAGTGAGAGAAAAGAAGAACAACAAGGGGAGAAATAACAGAACTTTCTTTGTGATAAAAAGCAGGACCATTTGCATTGGGAGGAGTTGAGCCACCCACAGGCACAAAGACAAAAGTTACCTGACAGAGAATCTTTGTCAGCTGCAACTTCAGGTTGTCACCTGTGAGCCACCTGTCTACAAGCTGTTCTATCATACCAACAAGCCATGTCTTGTTCAACAGCAGGGGCCTTAGGGTGTTCAGCAGCGACTGGGTTCACTCAGCCGTGTGATGATGGGGGTTGCAACTGGAGAGCGAAGGCACCCAGTGGGATTCCCAGTCGAAGGCAGCTGGGAGGACTTCTCAGCAGGTAAGTGATGCTGGAGACAGATTTCTTCACCTTATTGGAAGGAAGCAGTAAATCACCTAGAAGGCAGCCTGTTTTCCTTCAAATATCCACACACTGTTTTGAAAAATCAAAGGCCAAAACCCAAAGATCAGGCATTTTTTCAACTGTTTAAGGCCCTGGGGAAATGATGACTCAGCTTGTATTTTATTTGCCAGTTCTAGGGCTGAGAAAGTGGCATGTGGCACACAGGTCTGGGAATACACCCATAAAATTTAGCAAAGGAATCAAAAAAATATAGACAAGGTTAAAATGTGTCTCAAGCAGGAGAAAACAGTCATTTCCAAGGAGGACACTTGTAGATGAGTAGAATGAAATTGATCTACCTTGGCTGACTTGTCTTTTGAGTGACAAAGAGATAAAAAGTTTAAACTGTGAATCACTCGTAGATACTGTCATGAAACTGTGTCAAGCACAGAGGAATGATAATCTGAGAACTTCTTGGAACAGACCAAAATAAAG
The DNA here is from genome assembly GCA_028020825.1 of Podargus strigoides. Lineage (NCBI taxonomy): Eukaryota > Metazoa > Chordata > Aves > Caprimulgiformes > Podargidae > Podargus > Podargus strigoides. The sequence continues at coordinate 2,716,149 of CM051641.1, read as the reverse complement.
GCCATAAATAATTCATCCTTAACATCCTACATACTGTTTTTGAGTACTTGATACAGTATTTTACCATAAATGTATACGAGGGCATGAACTGAAGACTTTGCAAGTCTAATATAAAAAATGAAAATAGAATTGTCCTTACTGCAATTTGGGCCATTCTTCTATTTATAATAATTCCTGTCTGTGAGAAAGCTCAAAATGACAGTCTTGTCTGATTTTGCACCCACCTGGAAGAATCTTTTCTTCATAGTAATCGCCTTCCTTCCAGGCTGAATCAGTTCCAGAAAGCTCTCAATGGACAAGCCAGGGAGCCCCATAAGTGAGGATTCAGACTCCTTCCCTAAGCATTGCCAGCATTCTTAAGGCAACTGCTGTTGCCTCATTGTCAGTCCTATTCATTCGGCAGATTACCTAGCACAGAGATCCCTATTTCACACATTTCTCGCATCTGTTGGCCTCTTCTTGCTTTCAGGACTGGACACAAGAATCACATCATCCTTTAAGATGAAAAATACTTATGGATGTGTGCAGTCTTTGGTGGCAGGTAAGAAGTCTTAAAATTACATGAGAAAGTTAAGCACAGGATCTTTTTCTTCTTTTCAGTCTACTAGGGAGGTCTGATCCACTCTCTCTGATTTGAGTTTGTCTCAAAATGAAGTTTGAAATTTCCTGAAGTCGCTTATGGCAGAGCAGTGCACCACTGGAAACACAAATTGTTATCTCAACAGATGGATTGGTGTGGAAGTGATCCATAATCTTGTGATGTTGACTGTCAAATCTACAGATCAAGAACATCTGTTATTGCCTGCACTGTGAAGTCCTCAGCTTGAAAGAATAGAAGATACCGGAGCAGGATTTGTTTATAATTTGCTTAACTAGGAAGAGATTTTTCCATATTGGTTGATGCTCCCCAACTACCTTACCATGGACAGTATTTTCTTAGGAGTCTCTCCTGGCAGGCCACATGGATTCTCGACACACAAATCAACTAAGGGCTGCTTACATCCTGTGTGTACTCAGTCTGAACATTCATTGCTACCTGTCATTATTTTTCAACCAATAGCTTATTTACTGCAATCACTTTCAAAGGAAACATTAGCATAATAAAACATTTATTTGCACATTTTGTACAATTGTCCTCTATACCTATTTGCTCTTCTTTCTTCAATTTGTTCCAGGACTGTTTCTTTGTATTGTTTTGCTGTAATACTTACTAGCGACAATCAAACAGCAAAAATTTCCACAGCTCATGAACTGATTTAGAACCACTCAATTGCTCACCACAGCATCCTTTACATGTGACGTTCTTTCATTCCTTTTTTGTCATCCTCACCACTCATAGATTCTGCTAATTAAAATGTAAGACCGTTATTTTTTTTTGTGCCTACACCTCATCCAGCATCACAAGGTCTCAAACTTCACTGTGCTTTGTAACACAAGTGGAATGTTGATAAATTAGTAGTGTTGTCTCAGCATCCTTGTTTGTGGTGGTTTTGTATGGAGAAAGGCTGAAGTACAACAAAGATTCAAGGCCACAGTCCTAGGAATAAATAAGCACACACAAATGACTTCTTTTCATGAAAGTATGTGATATAAATATGACAGAACTGCCTTTTTTTTTTTTTTTCCCCTGTGTGTGCATATATGTAACTTTTTAGCTGTCTCCCTAATTAAATACTCTTCCCAAAGTCTGACTCAGAAAGTCTTCATATTCTTCTTCAGATGAAATGGTCCTCTCAGGATAGTGTACAGGTGGATTCTGTGGACTTGCATAAGTGTAATACAGCATGAACCATTTTCTTAAGTAGATAAACCAATGCAAACTTCAATAAGTGTTACCTTTCCCCCCCTCAAATGTCTCTGCAAAAGAATACCTCAGTGCTTAGTAAGAAAGCTACACTGACTGGAATTACACAAGATATTTACACTAGCCTCCAAAGAAAGAAAAAATGTTTTTCATTCACTTGTTTAAGAAAAAAAATCAAATAAAATTAAAGTTTCCAAATAACTTCACATCCATACGAATCACTGGAAACCAATCCCATGCCAAAAAAGTGGAAGAAATGGCACCTAAATCCCAGAAGATGTAGAAGGCTCAGACACAGAAGTAGAAGAACTCACCTTTTTTTTCTACAAAGAGTGCTCTTCAGCTGTTTTAGGGGCAATATGACCATAAAGTTCACAGCCAACCAGTTCAACACTATTTTGCTTGTGAATCATTTTTCATCCAATGAAATGAAATCTTTCTACACATAGTCAATTTACTTAACTCTTCATTAGTGTTGCTTGTCTAATTATTTATAATGAAGTTAGTAATAAGGCATTGAGGTATGTGTAAGTAATAAAATAAAGATGTAAAGCATTGTAGATCATCTGTTAAATTAAGGTATTCTCATCACTGGAATGTATAAGAAATATATCCAGTTAAAGGGTGTTCTAGCTTTATCTCTCACCCATGGACTGTGCATAATTCCCTTGAATGTTTTCCCTCTATCATTCTAATAACTTTGCACATTCTGAACATCTGATATTATACTATCTGTTACTACTTATTGTGAAATATTCTGTTGTAGATGATATATTTGAATAAGCTTCTTTCGTAACAACAAATTTCCCATGTTGGAACTTTAGTTGATGAGCATCGATGCCCATTAAAGGAGCTAAAGCAAAAGTGCTCCTTTCATCGGTATTCTAATCCAACCATTCATGACTAAATCCTTACATTTGTTTACAGACTTAAAGGAAAATATGTATGTATTTTAATCCTCTTTCTCCCACTTCCACTACATTTTCTTTTTTGATTGCTTGGGATAAGCAATAAGTGAAATCTTGGATCCCCTCAAATTAACCAGGAATTTTGCTAATGATCTAATGGATCCAAGACAGCATCTTTCCATGAATGTGGACAGCATAAAAAATGTTGTAAGCAAATATTATTTTACACTGTCTTTTTAATGTATTGAATCAATTTTTTATCCTTTATTATTGTAGCATTTAATGGATATGAATGCCCAGACATTGTTGTTATAGCTAACAATAATCTGCATTTGCTGTGGTAGTACTAATACTTCTTTGTTAGACCCTGTAGACAAAAATAGAACAAAGCCAGTTTTTACAGAGTATTGAAAGCCAATACTTTCAAGACAGAAAGAGACATAACAAGAAAAGTGATGATGTCATGGCAGGGAGATAGGAGGAAGGCTTCATTCACATAAGATATCACATGAACAGAACAGAATAAAGCTGTGGAGGCAAGTTTTTTTTTAAATGGAAGCTGACTAGAATGTATCTATCTTAAGAAATGAAGATATACCATGGTAGCTTTTGTACAGTTACAGGAAAGCATGTGGTTTTTCCTAGAACTGCAGAAGGCCTTCAGAAACTCCTTCAGACATATGGGCTTTGCATATGCTGTCCCGGAGTAATGCCTCCCAAAGTACCTTGATGACTGACGTCTTTTATTTCCCCTGCGGTCTAGCCTCTGAAGTCCCCCAGGGGGAACCATAAGCGTGTCCAAGAGCAATAGGAGGAACTTCAGAATCATCACGGATTTTCTCGGTCCACTAGCAACCCTTCTACTCTGCACTCGAGCTTACTGCTCTTTGAGGAGCCCCCATTTACCATCATGTTCCCCAAATACAGGCAGTGGGTCACAGTTTTGCCTCCACTTTGCACTGCTAAGTAGCATGGTATGCCTCTTGAAAAATCCCATGCAGTAATACAGTCCTTTCATTTATAGCATGACTTCATCACACATCCGCCAAAAAAGCCTGTTGTCAGAGGACAACATGAAGTCAAGCACCATCCCCACACACGTCTCCAAGAAAGACATATTACAGAACCATAATTTTGGAAATGTCAACCATAACAGCTACATCTGGGCAGAGATCAGCAGACGGTCAGCTAAAGGTCCTTGAGATTTGAGTCAAGAACAGAAAAGCTAAAGAATATTTGCAGCAGGAACAAACACCTTATGTACCCTTGATAGATATTTAATGTAAAGGGTTATCGATGCAGAACATCACTTTGCCTCCCTAGAGTCACCTAAATATTAAGAGGTTAAAAGCAATGCCTCATGCAAACAAGAAATGTCTTTGTCAAGGAAGCAGACATCCTTTCTTAGCTGGATGAAACTTAACAGATTTTGTGGTCAATGGGAAGCAGTTCAATACTGACTTGCTGAAGCACTTTTAAGAAATGCAGTTTACATAATACACAGTTATGCCTGAGACTCTGTACAAGTGTAACCCCTGGGTGTACTGAGAAAGCAAGAGATCCTGTGCCTTCTCTTTAGTTGTGCTGTTCTTAATATACCTGTGAAACCCTCAAAATCTTCCCCTGAAGCTGGAAAAATGCAATAAAAGACTGTATATTTTATCTAATCTTAAAATAATTTCTAACTTGCCAAAATTCTTCAGGGCAGGAAGTAAGTACCCTTAAATTTCAGGTTTGCAACAACCTCTGACTCAGACTCAAAACACAGCTACAATATGGGCAAGAAAACATTATATCTTTCTGGTGCTGCAGAATTCTGTTCAATATTCTACCTCGACAACAAACAAAAGTATGAACTTACCCTGAAAATTCCACTAACAAACACATCTCCTTTACAACACAGCTCTTCCAGATAGTTTTTCTTTCCTTTCTGATTTCTGAATAGCATCTCTTTGATGGCAACCTTACCCTTATTCAGTACAGGGGGTTGGTTGGTTTGTTTGTTTTTCATTATTTTCTATTCCAGAATAGTGGTAGAAAAAGAAGTCTTGGCATTTAAGACCTATTTCCTTTGCCTCCCAGCTTGCATACAAACTTTTGAAAACAATATTCTGGCAGCAGTAATTCTTTTTTTACTAGTGTCTTGATTACTTTCGTAAATCTCATCATGCTGGGTGTAATTTGTTACAGGATAACATTCTCACAAAGTGCAGTTAAGGGTTTTTTTGGTGCACTCTTAGACTGTTGCAACTGCAAACAGAAAATCAATTAGGCTTACCAGGGTTCATGGTGAACCTAAAATGAAAGCATTGAGAGGTCAAGACAAAACTTTACAGCTGTTCACAAAAAGAGCTTCCAGAGAAGTTAGACAAACCTACAGTCTTATCATCAGTAAGCTTGCTTGTAATCTTTTTGCTGAAAAATCTTTTAAACATATCTGAAATGACATCTACACTACTTCATTTTGGAAATGAACCTACCAGCAAAGGAAAAAGAAACTTCCTGAGTCAAACAGGGACAGAAAGTCCAACCAGCCCTCCTAGTCAATGGCTGTGAGCCGGCAGAGCACTTGAGGATTTAGGAGTTTCATCTAGTGAGAAGTACTTTAAAGTAAAGCAAGTTCATATTTATAACGCAACAACCAACAAATGTTCCTGTTTCCAGGAATTTATCATTGTCTGCTATTGTCTGAAAATTGTTCAGATATTATGGTGAATGATGGCAGTATAAGACCATGGGCAAATTTAGCAGAGCCAAAATACCAAGCTGCAAATAGAAGCATAAATCCCATAATTACAGAAGGAGGTGGTTCCCTGAGAATGTGCCTTAGCTACAGGTATACTTGATAAATATTTTAGAAGTAAGTTGGTAAGTCTGTGCTTGTCATCAACTGTTGGATAAATCAGCTGTCTTTCATAAATTGTTTCTAAAGTAATCCACAACCCAGCAATCAACCCAGCACTGCATATGGCTGCCATTTGGACCACTAATCTAGCTGTGAACTATTACAAATACAGTCTCCATGGATAACGAAGAATAAATTTAGTCTTTGGATTCCTCAGCTGCATATGAACAACAGTATAGCTGTACAAATATTTACAGCCGCCTTGGTATGTGTTAAGGACATAAAATCTGCACTGTCACCACAGCACGGAAAACATCTGCTATTATGGTAATTCAAATAATAAATGACAAAATGGTTTATAGTTACATCTATATAAGATTTGCATCTTCTAATGATAACTTTAAAACACACACAGACACATTTTAGAAAGCAATGCAAATGCTAAGATGTTGCAGCAAAATACTAGGGGCCACGTCCCGGGCACCTTACATCTTCATACCTCAGACCTTGCTCATGTCACAAAATGTACATAGGATTTTCACCTCACCAAGGGTTAGATAACAGCTGAGTTTTAAGTGCCTGTGGTAATGATTAGGGAGGAGAAACACTGGCCTCTCAGATCAATGGCCAATCTGACATTAAATTCATATATTGTAGAATCACAGAATAGCCTTGGTTGGAAAAGACCTCTAAGATCAAGTCCAACCATTAACCTAGCACTGCCAATTCGCCATTAAACTAAGCTCTCATCATTCAAACTGACTTTTGCCCAAAATCTAGTGACACCTCCATGCGATACTCCCACTTAAATTGAGGTTCCTAAAAGGGAAGGTCCTGCGCTCTCATTGCATTTAATTAATGAAGTGCATGAGTTTGGGGACAGCAAGAAAACTAGTGCTTGCTTGTTCCTAACCTCACTTTACCTTCAGTTGGTGCAAACTCACCCTGTTCAAATTCACTACCTTGCACAGTACTTAACTGAGGAGCCACAATGCTGGGACAATGCCACACCTCTCCAGACATATTGACATACATATGAAAAGAGGAATGCATTCTACAGAGAGACTTTGAGGAAGACACAGACCACAGAAGGTCCCCAAGGTTTAGCATCTTACACTCACTGAAATCAGTCTCTGCCTATCCTACAGACCTAGATAGAAAAAAATCCTTATTACTTTGATTTAGATTCTACTTGACACTTAACCACAACTCCCTGTACATAACAACACACAAGGAAATTCTTTACTCAAACAAAGTCCAGCAGGGGAGTATGTAATTAGATCTCAGCAGAAATTAAGATAAGTAAGCTAGTCTGATATTGTTAATACACCATTGCCTCGTCATTTAACCAATCTCAATTTAAAAAATAAAATATTTTGCAGTAAAATACACTTGAAAATAAACCCACAGAAAATATCATCCTGTACAACACACAGAAGCATAATAGTTTCTAGTTTATCTTTGACATAGACTTAATTTTCTGCACACAGGTATTTTTATGTTTTAAACTATATCTCCCACTGGTGGAATTTCATGTAGTCCTGTGAGGAGATATTTTCCAATAGGAGATATCATCTTCATGTTCTTAAGGCCTTCACAATCTCCATTCAGCATCCCCTGTGCCATGTCCCTAGGACCTAGTATACTCTATTTTTGGTCATTCCTGCTTTAAGACAGCAGACATATTGACATCCTGTACAACTGGAAGAGTCTATGTGTCATCAGACACCCTGTGTACGGTGTGGTATTTGGCCATACTTATTTGATCGTGACTGGGCCAGGCTTACAGTTCTATTATGGAAGCAGATTGTGTACAGCTGTGAGGAGATGCAGGGTCAGCCCTGCCTCACCCCAGCATCACAGACCATTACATCACCCTGCTCATTTTGGCATCACTCGCTATCCTCAGAAGACTGCATGGATTTGTATGTAGGAGAAGAGGAGAGAATGTACAGAAAACCTTGACAAATTTTCTTGCTATTTCTGGAAGGCAGCACAGTGAAATTGTGATCTCCCCCGTGCAGAAATAGGACCTGCTTCCCTACCAGCAGAATGAATATGTTTCAGCCAGATCCTGTGAAAAGCAGCTGCTAAGAAGCACTAAATAATACCTAGCTTGTCTTTTATTGTTATATTTATCAGAAATGTAACAAAAATGATATTTCGTAACAGAACGTGTAACGAGATGGCATGTGCAATATCAGCATCCAGGGGCTAGGCTCCCTGTCAAAGCTTTATTCAGATGTTAGACTGTCTTGACTAATCCTTCTTAATCCTATCATCAGCTGCCATCGTGTCAAGATATGTCAGCCTTAAAAATGAAGAAATACCTTAAGGAAATGATGCTTTGCAAGGAGTAATGCTGAATTTGGATTTAGTAGGAAGATAAAGACTTATCTTTTGCTGAAGAGCCATCTTAGGCACCTGGTACCCAAACACACTCTTTGTTTCTAACAGCTGCTCAGGAACAATTTTTAAGTGTTTTTCCTATGATGTTTCACCTAAATTGTGCTTCAAGAATTAAAAAAAAAATCCAACGAGCCTACCATGGAGATCCAGCAGAGGTAACTGACTTGCAGCTGAATCTCCTGAGGTCTGGGAGCCAATTGTAAATGAAACACAAGCTTGCATTTGAATGTGTACTCTCTCAGATTGATAATATATTGTATCAGACAAACTTGATCTAGCTGATTTACAGTGCAAGGATTGGTACGCTGGAGTCATTGCTTATTAGCAGTCCTGATTGTCATGGTAATCACTCTGTTTTAACTACACTGGTTGTGAAAATTGGGACAATTTCAAATAATTGGTGCAAGCTGATTGCTATATGTAAAAACAGTGCTCCCAGACAACTGGAAGAAGATTGTTTTCATTTTGCTTCAGTGAGCTATTGCTGAACAAGTATTCAGTTGAAAGTAAAGTTAAATAAATATGAGCAACAGAACCCATAGGATGAAATCATCTTGGACTCTATGATCTTTAAGGTCTTTTCCAACCTAGATGATTCTGTGATCATGGAACCAACCTCACCAGCCTCAGCAGTCCCTACATTACAACCACACCAAAGAGAAAGGACTTTGCTTTTTTGTAAATGGAATTTATTTCTCAAAAAAAATGAATAAATTAACAGTAATGTTAATTTTGCTCAAGGATCTTTGTTGTATAGATGCTCAGAACTAACAGATGCCCGTGTCAACAATACTTCCACCTTCACATTACCATAGAGAACTAGGAAAACCCAGGTTGAAAAGAGGAGACAACTTATGACCATATACTCCCATAATCCTTTCTCCAGTTATTTAGTGAAACATTCCAAACCATCTTTCATCCCATTCCCTCATGTTTTATTTACCAAAACAGCTACAAATTAGCACAATTCTTCTATGAACTTGACACCTCTTTTCAGAAATATTTAATGTGGTATTTTGCCTGTCCTAGATTGCCTTTCTCTCCATGAAGTGTTTTGTCCATTAAGTGTTTAGTTCCATAAGACTAAAGGAAAGCTTTGCCCGAGAAATCCTCTGAACTTTTGTGCACGTCTATACAAAAAGCAGCAGATGGTTATGTCCTAGCTTCCAGCTTTCCAGGACTGCGATAGGTGAATCACCTTCAGTCTCAGAGTTGTTTAGGCACATTAGTATGTGACTGTCCATGCTACTAAGTCTTGTCTCTCATGTTAGTCACCCTATTGGCCCAACATATCTAAGTTGCGTGACTTCACTGAAGGGATCTCAGAAGAAAATAATCTCTCATCAAATGATTCATAATTCACATGTATGAATATGGAAGGAAATACAGAAAAGGTTTAGCCAGTTTCTTCTTTAGACTTGCTATTTTCTTATTCAAAATTTTTTTTAAAAGGATGAAAAAATACAAAACTGAAGAACAACATATCTTCAGCCTTTATATTTCAATCCACTGGTTTTTATATGGAAGAGAAACTTGAGTGCAGTCCTAGTTTTCACTGAACTAATTCACACAAAGTTGGAACTGAGTATACAGGTGAATTTCATTAGGTAGATATAATATTTTGACCAAGGCAGCAGAGTATAGCATCAAGAGCAGATCTCAGTACGTTAGAAAACATCAGAGTGGCAATTTAGAAACACTCATAATGCAAAGGGGGACCAAGTCAAGGAAAAATTTGTGCTATATAAATACATGAAAAACTGAAAAAACCACAAGAATGTTTTTTTTCCCTTAACAGTAGGTCATAATTACCTAGACTTCCTTAATGTGACTTTCCTGACAGATTAAATATGTTCTCTGTCTTGAACGCTAATAATTTTCATGACTGTTTGGTAACATTCAGAACAGCAACAAGAAAAATTTAACAATACTGTCTATAACAGGCCCCCATATACACTCTTTCAGCTGCTTTATGTCTGACAATTAATCACCAGCTGTAATTGTTATCAAGTGCAGAACACACTACAGGTAGTCTTCAGCACACAAGATTGATGAGAGACATGGTAGGAAATTCAATTAGATATCAGATCATTTGTTCCAAGATAATTTGCTTACTGTAACTTGCTTGGACTCCTGGGGTATTTTGCTAAAGATCTTAAATGTTACAGACTTTTTCTGCACACACCACAAATCTGATTATCTGTTTCTCTGCCCTTTGCACAGAAATAGTCTCTCTCGCCAGTTCCAAGCACATGAAAATCATGAGTCAGCCCTTACCCATCAAATTAGGAGTTTGGATGGAGAAAAGAAACTGCAATATTTTAAAAGAATAAGTGTAGAGCTTCTTATCTTGTTGCTGATAACAACTGTTTTATAACGTCAAGATAACAATTAGATAGAACAAATGCTTTCTTTACTGTTTCATGTCAGAATTATTTGGAACTAGAATAAAGTTATATAATGCAGTCAAAGCTGCAAAGAAGTGAGGATACGGAAAAATGCAGGGCCCATAGGCTCACACCAACAGCTGTCAGATGGAGGAAGGACAGAAGGAAAGATTTATGTTGCAGTCCTGTCACCATATTGTTCAGCCTAAACATTATCAAAAGGAACCTCCCTAATTACCCTGAAATGGGTTGGAGTGCAGGTAAACAGACAGGAATAAATAACAATAATAAGAACAACAACAAAACTAAACAGGCTGTAAACTCCCATAATTGAATTCATAAATCTGAATCTTTTAGAAGGTTAGCACTAGGGCTAATGCGGCTTGACCTAGAGTGATTGTTGATGCTGTATCCATTATAAGCCTCCTACCAGCGAGCAGTGAGGGGGAAAATAAATAAATAAATCAACAAGACTCTCAGGAGCACTTTAGGAATAACCCTTTCTGTCTGCCGTAGTTATCATTCAGCCTGCAGCATCTCAGCACTAGCTGGCTAGAGACAGCAATCTAACCATTGCACTGCAGCAAGCCAGGAAAACACCACCCCAGCTGCTGAAATAGAGGCAATACTTCACAGGCAGTGGGAAGCTGACAATTGCTGATGTCAAACAAGCTTATTAAATGGAAGGATGTCATCCCCTCTACCCCACCCTCCCAGCAGCAGCACCCTATACAGCAATGTGATAGTAGTCTCCAGCAGTGATCTAATACATTTGTGGCTGACAATTCTGTTACAAGCCTGAAGCTTGATTCTGCAAAGCACCAGCAAGACTCTCACCCTCACCAGCCTCAGCTGCTGATCGCCATTCTGCTCCCTCAGAGAGATCACTTGCAACAATAAAGTTTGCCCTGGGAAGGACTGGCCTTGTGTGAGCCCCTGTTCTGCAGAGCACTTTCTACACAGCAATCACATGCTCTTCTATTTGCCTTTATTTTGTTCTTGCCTGTATTATTTTTAGGGAATGTAATACACTACATTGCTGTTCAATGTACCTTCAGGGCATAATATTTCTGGAAGTTATATTGCTCTTTAACAGCAGCTACCTGGCACAAAGTAGCACATTATGTGGTCTCTGCAAATAACAACAACAATAATAATAGCATTTTGATGGCTTTATTAACATACAGTCATCTAGCAGCTTGTAAAATATGCATGTAGCACCTTTGAATCTCTGTAGCTTGACAGTGTAAAGTCTCCTTTTAGTTGGCCAATAGTCTGTGGGTTCAGGTGATTATTCAACATGCCACTGAAACATCATCTCCATGAAATTACAAGGAGGTGAAAATTAGTCCGGCTCCCATTTCTCAGCTTTAGCTATGATTCCTCATGTTATTGCCCAAGTATCTTTCCAAAAATCTAGGCTGGAACCACCACTGACAATACCTGTGTACAGATCTCTGAGCATCTCTGGATGGTTTTGATTCCTTTCTTACAGCCATAATATTGGAAGACTCAACTCTAGTTTGTCTCCAGCTGAGGAAAATATGGTCTGGACAGTGTCCATTTTCTGTGCTGCACCTTCACACAGTTCTTCAAATTTGCAATAAATCTTTTTGGATAAGTAGGTTATAGTTTAGGGTGCTAGACAGAAGTTGGGTTTGTAAACATCATAGTACAATCCCACTAATGTTCTTAGTTTGTGAAGACAGTTTTCAACCTGAATACAAGACTGGAAGAAGGGAAAACCCCATTTCCCTCTTCATTCCTCAATAGACAATTAAAATCTGCTTAATGTTTCTTTTTAACCAGATCACAGTGTGCTTTACAGGTCAAAATAAACTTTCAAAGACTTAACACAAATTCAGTTTACAAACACTTCCACAGTAAATAAACCAAAAATGCTTAAGAATTGTTAAATAGTTCATTGCAGGAGATTCTCCACAGAAGATAAAGAGCATTTTTTTACCCATTTCCTGTGTCAGCACCTAATGCAAAGTTAGTATAGCATTTATTAAGAGTATTAAATGGCATTTCCTAATACTGATGACAGCATTCATAGTGAGTTCCACAGTACTTTGCTATTTATTGGTTGGATTTGGTTTTTTCTTATGCTCTGTTTGTCGTCTATCATACTTTCTCTATCCATTTCTTAAACAATCCCCATAAAAATTATTCTCTGAGTTACCAAATCCTCTTTCTTAATGCAACATTTTATCACCTCATTAAAATACTGTATTAATTTACATTAATCTGTGCACCAAAGTTGGGTATAGTATTTTTTAACTTCTCACTTGGAAAGCTCTCAGTTACCTCCTGGATAGTGATTTTTTATTCAGCTACTATTGCATCAGTTTTTCATTTTTCTTTATTTATTCCTGGAAATGCTTAGTACATCAAACTTTAGTCCAAGCACCCTAAACTCCAGAGACAGCAAGCATGGCAATATCTCATCATTATCCTTACTCTGTCCCAAAACTTCATTTTTTGGCATACGAAGAGGCAAAGAAGAAAACAAGACCTTCTCTCTGTGGCCATTCACAGAACTCACTATGAATTTTCTGTGTTAAGGAGATGCTCAGAGCAAACATTTCTCAAAAAAGGAAGGAGACTCCTGGGATCATGATTTCCTACTAAAACTCCTGCCTGTCTAACAGGATTTGAAACAGCTCCTCTGCTTTCTACAGGCCCAGTTCTTCCAAGCACTCCCAGATCCCACAATGTTACATCACCCAAAACCATGGATTGCAACTAGATATCATAACTAGATATCAGAATAGATAAAAAACCCTCAAAGCCACTATCACAGAGTGCAAATGAAAGTTTATAATCCAGTCTCTCCCTGTCCATGGTATCTCTGCCTATAGGACTAGTTTCAGCAAATGCAGTGACTCTCTGAGGTGCCTCAAGCACAGCACAGCCCCTTGGTCTCCAGAAAGTTTCCTTTCCATTATTTTTTAGTCTATCTGCCCATTTCACCTCTCCACTGTACTGGCTTCCCTGTAGGAGCCCAGCCCTGAGTTCTGACCCCTTTGGCTACCAGCCCTTCTGTTTCCTTCCCTGAGCAGGCTCCCACGTTCCTCTCCCCACTTTCCAGGAGGTACCAGAGAAAGCCAGTGATCTCATTTAATCATTAAAGATTAGCCTTAAAAAATATGAAGAAATACTTCAAGTGCACTGCCTATCACAAACCCATATTTCCCTTCAAAAGAATCCAGGAAAGATAAGGAAAACACGTTTGTTTTCAGTCAGATTTTCACTGTCGACTTGGAGTCCACACTTTCACTGGAAAACAGTTGGAGGTAGTAGATCAGAAAGAGAAAACTGCTTCCCAAAGATTACTAATGCATGATGACAAGATGATGTTACCGTTTCTGCTTTATTCTTTATCTGAGTACGCCTTATAACCTGGCTCTGTTCTTATGTGAGCAACATTCAAGCTTAGTGTCCTTATCTCTCCACACTCAGCAGTCAGAAAAAATATATTCCTATCCTGAAGCTGTGATTTGGGCTTGGTATAAGATACAGTAAGTAATAGAAATCCGTTAATTTTTTCTACCAAATAATAGAAACCTGTTAGGTATTTCCATCAAATAACCCCTCCTTACCCAGGAAAACTTCTGTTAAACATGTAGCAACTGTAATTATTCAGGAGGGATGAACAGACTCACCTTTTTTTTTTCTTTTCCTTTTTTCCCCTCCTTTTTTTTGTCACAGTACCCTCAGACTCAATTAAAGCACCAGCCAAATTACACTGCGAGTTTTATTTACAACTCTAAAAACCTTACACTGAGCTATTCATCACAGAAAAATGCAGTGTTTGAATTTATTTGTCTGACATTTATATGTACCATGTATCCTCTGGAAACCATGAAGCTGTCAATCTATTATCTATGGAAACAAGAGACCAGAAATAGGTGCACATTGTTTCAGACAAATCTAGTGGCCTGTAAAAACACTCATTTCTTCCCTTAGCCTGTTTAAAACCTCTTTATTATCAAAACATTATTGCTTATGGCATTGAATCCTACATAATGATGCAAAACTATGATATTCCAAAGGTTGATAAATTCTTTGGTTCTAACACAGATAGAGTGTTAATAGCTATGTTAAATCTCTATATTTCATGCAAAGCAGCAGTATTTCCTCTGAAAGACATCAGCCTTTCTAAGAAGATCATAATACCTAAGCAATACGAAGACAGTTACTGTATCATCTTTTCAGTTAACCCTTTTATTTATTTAATTTTGCAAACTAGTTTCTGCAGGCTCTCAGAAGAAAGCTCTTTGATTCATTCCCACTTAATTTTTTAAATGCAGATATACCTGTATGTAAAGTGTATGGTTTCTTCCCAAAACAGTAAAAGTCACTTTTTTCCCCAATAACAGTTCCTAATATTCTGCCTGCTTTTTTGGACAATGCTGAGCACTAAGCTCAGAACTGTGCACTAAGCTCTGTGTTTACAGAACAGATCCAGTGACTTCAGGTTCTCTGTCTTGCAAGGTAATGTAACGCTGATTTAGATCCTCTCACTGTGGATGTATACCTAGGATAGGTTTTCTTGTGTGCTTTACTTTTTATTTGTAGATACAGAATACAAATTTCATGTCCTATTCTCATCTGTATACTAAAATATAAATATGAGTATACATATATGTATCTTATACATGCACATACACAAACATGCACTTTAATTGTATAATGTATACTTATTTATTAGTATACTTAACAGTAAAGACCTCAGCACAGATGCCTAAGAAATTCCATTGTCACCCTCCTCCCTTGTGAAATTTGACCATTTATTCCCACTTTCCATTTCCTGCCTTTTAAATAGTTATTAATATGCAGAGGACTTTCTCCTCTATCCTACCACAACTTAATTTCTTTAAGAGCCTCCAGCAAAGGACCTTGTCAAAAAGCCATTTGGCAGAGTATCAACTGGGTCACTTCTTCTGTATATTCAACGATGATCAAACAACTCTAATAGATTTGCAAGGGACTAATCCCCTTTTAAAAGCTGTGTTGGTTCTTCCTCATTGTATTGTACTTACCCTTGTGTCTATTAGCTCTAGAATGGCTTCTAACAGTACACACTACCAAATTTAGAGATTTTCTTAAGCTTGCTGAATTCCCCATTCCACTTAAGTCCTTTTTAGAAGTTGAATCTTTATTTGCCATTTCACTATCATCTAATACCACAACTGATTTAATCAATGGATACCATAACATAGCTGAAAGTTTCCATTTTCATATTTATGTTTCCTGAGGGTGCCCAAGTAAATAGCACCTGGTTGCGGTAATTCATCTGCATTCGCTCTATTTCTTCTAAATCTTATTTGTTTGACATTTTTGTTTGAGAAAGTACTGCTTTAAACTCCGATCCATGCAATACAAAGCCCTCTGGTTTCAATGTCTTCTTGGTGGTGATGCTCACTGAAAAGAATTGGTTTAATTTTTCTGCATTTTTGCCCTGTGAGAACTCCTATAAAACCATGAACATCTATTGGCCCCACAGTCTTTCTGGCAGCCTTCCTAATATGTTTGACAAATAAGTACATTTTTAATTTTTATGCCTTTAGGATATTGTTCTCCAAAGTATTTTTCTTTGTCCTGCCTTATTAATTTTAGGTTTAACTTATTTATGTTATTTTTCCATTTGGATGTGGTGTTAATTTTAGGTCTTTTAAATCCTAGTAATCCCCCTTAGTCTTATGTTTAACTTTGAAGACTTATTTGGAGTTGGTTTCCTAATCTTTTTTTTCCATAAGTGAAATACATTTATTCTGAGGTTCCAGTATATTATTTTTAAGCCATCTCCCTGTTATGCACAATTTAATTTATTTTT
This sequence comes from Podargus strigoides, assembly GCA_028020825.1. Lineage (NCBI taxonomy): Eukaryota > Metazoa > Chordata > Aves > Caprimulgiformes > Podargidae > Podargus > Podargus strigoides. Next base: position 2,699,954 of record CM051641.1, on the reverse strand, counting down.
TTTGGCTGTTGCATTTCATTTCTTGGAAGTAGTTTCTTGATTTTTATGTAGCTCTGCATTATTGCAGGGAAAGGGCTAAATCTGAGTGTACTGTGATAATTACTGTATTGTGGCTATTTAGCAGCAACATTCTGAACTCAGTCCTGGATCAGGATAATTCAAGATTTGTTTCTCCTGGAGTTCCAACGACTTCTTTAAGAAGCAGTCACCTCCAGGGTCTAAAAACTAATCTCTGCAGCACACATCCCAGTCACCCTTCCTTCCTGGGGCTACACACGATGCTAGCCTTTGTCAGTGTGATCTCTGCCATCTCCATGATGATGTCTTTGTCACTGTCATGAAACTGGGTGAAATTCACAGGAGAATTTCAATCCTTAGAGACTTTGTGTTAGTTCTCAATGGACTTGTTTACCTCATTTGACTATAAGGAGTCTAGAGCCAGGACTAAAACTTACATCTTCTAATTCCAAGCTTTTTTTTCAGTCAGCATGTTTCTGTTCATACTCATTTCTGTCCCAAACAATTTGACTTTCAACAACACTACACAGATGAATAATCAGCAGTATGAATTTCACATGCAGCTGCAGAGGTTCTCGGCCAGCATGTAGGATTTCAGGGGAAGAAGAGAGATTTACCAGTCTTGTGGCCTCTTCCCTAGAAATGATCCTGAAGCATTTTGTGTCAATAGAACCCTTGTGAAACAGTGATGCAAGCAAGACTTCTGTGGTGTGAACTTCAGCCATCATTTCAGTGACAGTTTGAGGTCCTAGTCCTCCAGGCTGAAGGACCACGGGAATCAGACATCTGAGATGATGCTTTATAGCATAAAGTTGAGTCCTTTCTTTTGACCACAGCACAGCAAGGTAGTGTCTAACCCTACTTTGAGCTGCTTTCATGCCTCACCCTCTGCAGGTTAGCTCCAATCTATTAGCCATTGGGCTCCTCCAAACACAGAGAGCAGAGTTCTGGTGCCTACTCCAGTGTAAGAGAGGAAGGGAGGAAGGAAGTTCAGTTCCTTACTTTTTCAGACATGAGAGGAAGCACAAAGCAGGGAGTCTGCCTTCACTGCAAGAGTTAGCTTGTCATTTTTGCACTGCAGAATAGCACTCAGAGAACTGAGCCCATAAAAGGCACTACCATTGGTTGCATTTGGCACAAAGACTTCTGAAGGGATAACACACAACCTTCTTTGCTTCATTAAGCTAAGCCACAACTTTTTCTTCTCCAAGAATTAACTGTGGGAGAAACTGTGTGTCTTCCTTGTTGTACGTGGAAGGGGGAGAATTACAGGAAACCAACATATGACTTGCAGCACCAAAGCAGATACAGCCACATCCATATAGTCTAAAAAGCTGCACCGACTTGAGGCAAGATCAGTTTTGGTGATCCAGATTAACAGTTCAATGCACAAGTACTAACACAAATTAAGGTTAAGGTATTTTCCTTCTGTATGAGATTTGAGTTATAAATGGAGCTAACATCACAGAGAAAATAAGCCCCGGGCCGTTTTCCTACAAAGCAATGAAAAATGTGAAAAACAACTTCAAATAACAGTTATTTTACTCTAGCACCTGCATAGCCATGCTATGCACTGAACGTTGCTGATTAATTAATGAAGTCCATCTGATGATGTCTCCCTATGAAGGACATACAATCTATATTTCAAATTACTTTTGAAAATTTAATCATCAGTAAGTAGAATTCGCTCGTTAGTTAGTAATAATATATTAAGTTCCTATCTCTGTCCCCAGACAGGATGGATAAAGACTAATTAATAAAAGGCATGCCACAGAATGTGTGGAGTCCCACTGGTGGCATGAAAAGTAGCAAAGGATGCTATGAATCCTGGATATGTCAGATGTGCAGCAGTGTGTTAGTGACAGACAGTCAATCAATAACACAGATACTTTATATAAAATAATAAGAAATTGCTTTAAAATACAGTCTAAATACAGATGTTCCTCAACCCAGCTCCAACATGAAATTTCTCTTTGATATGTTTTTTCTAGAACAACACAGCAGTCAAATCTTTAAAACCTTTGAAAGATATTTCTGTTCTCATCCTGCAACAAGTTAAGGCATTTTTTCTGGGTAACAGAAAAATCTCATGAGAAGTCCAACATATTTTGCATTGCCCACAAACATCTGTGGAAATCCTAACTGGAATCATCACTTTAACTGTACCAGTCGCCATCTGCCTGGCAAATGTGCAGTGCACTTCTTCAGGAATAGTCTGTGGAATTTAATCACAAACTGTAGTAAGCACCTTAGTTACAGTGTCCTGCAGGAGGCAGTAGAAGCACTCTTCTGTCTCACCTGACTTTCCAGTTGTCCTAGAGGTGATGTCTAGGTCCTTAATGTTTGAAGGAGGAGGAAATGAAGGTTGCCCTACACAAATGCCCAGCTTGGTGAAAACAGGGCGCTGCCATCTCAGTGATTTGCTGCTAGGAAGGTGCAGAGCCTTTGCAACCCCATGTCCCATCACAGAATGTATGAGTCTGCTCCACTCTGCAGAAGGATAAAGGTTAACTATCATCCAAATTGACCTTAATTAACCTATAAAGAACATCAATGCTTTATGTCATTCATTTATCAGGTCATAGAAGACATTTACATGTATTTGCTTAAAGTTCCTCAACATAAATCCAGTTATTAGTGGAGAAAAAATATAATTTCCAACATTTCTACTTCTTGAGATATTTGAAAGCAATCAAATTCAATTTGACTTTACAGCAATTCATATTTGGCAAACTTACAGGGCAGCATAATAAATTCAGATCACCATAGGAAATACATCTAAATTCTAATAGGAACCAATAGCATTTATGTGAATAGTTACAGTACCTAGACCAGAAAATTAAAAGGCAATTTTTTTCCACTGTGAATTATTCTATCATTTGAATACTGATATCTGTAGAATGCAATGAGGCTACAGATACTTAATACTAAGCTTGTTTTATTCATAGACCTATATCGTGTATGTTAGTCCAAAGACAAAAATTCTTACATTTTTCTTTTTATATTCATACCATGCCTCATTCCTCTTTAAAAACCACAGCATACACATTTCTTCTTTATTTGTGCTTCTTACACGTTTTCTGTCAGCCATACATATCACAGAGAGCAGAATACCTTACCTTCCCAGCCATAGTAAAGGATTTTTAATCATCATTGATTCTCATTGTCATTTTCTCCTCTGAAACTAAATATGTGTACTTTAATTTGCATATTAAAATCAATGTCACAGTTAATCTTTGGGTGTTTAATATACTCATAATAATTGATATGGGTGTTTTTCTGTTTCCTGACTGCTGTATAACATAAATAATCTTATAAACATCCCATTTGCTCCTCATAGCATATCCCCTTCCTGCAGAGCAATTTAACTGCATTTTAAGGAAGCAGGCTCCCAAAACAGACTGATTTCCAAAGGAAGACAAAATGTACATCTAAAATGCATCTACAGGAGTAGATGGCTGTCAGTCAAGTCATGATAGAGTTCTCTCTGACTCCCACACAGTCCTATGCCTTCTTTGCATTTCAAGGTCAAAGACAGCTGCATGCTGACTAATCTTCTCCCGGAGTTCAGTAATGCGTAGTCATTCCTGATTCTCCATAATAATAATTTTTAACAAACAGGTTTTTCCCCCACCCCTTGACTCTGAATGCCAAAATAAATATACTTGAATGCAGCAAGAACACAATCAAGTTCAGAAGCAGCTTTAAATTCACAGATCTCAAAAATCATCATCCACACTCATGATCACTTCACTATCATGCTCCTTCATTAAAGTTCCCCCTTTTGGAAATGCACTGTGATTTTGAAACATCTCTCTTTGATCCAGTTGTATTGCCATCGTTTTCTATTTTTCTATGAAAATTCATGTCTGTTTTTTTATTTTCCATCATCAAATATTTGACAGATTTTTATTTGTGTGAACTTACATACTTACACAAATATTTCTTTCTAAATCACTTCTAAAACATTTTCTAATAAAAATGTTAACATCCAAAATTATGGGAGATACATCAATTTTGACCTCTTTTAGTGATGAGCCTTATGTAGTGTCGGGTAAGGGGCATATATTTTCAATCTCACTCTCAGAACTGACTACATAAAAATCTCTTCAAGATTCACACACATTTTCTACTAAGGTAAATTGATTTTAAACATAGGGTAAAGATCATATCTGCAGATATTAGCTGACACTGTCCGATTCGTCTCTTTGGAACTGCTGCTTATGGTTCCTACACTTTCTAATGGACTAGAGCTTACTAACAAAGTACTTGCTTTTCTCTCCAATATCCGGCATCCAAAAAAATTACTTTTATATGTTGTGATTTTGCTGTTTCTATCTCAAATTATGCCTCTTTTTCTCTTTCTAGTTGATTAACAGACATGGTCCTAAGTAACACTATGTACATTCTACTAAATGTTTTGTTGTCACTTCTTTTGTTGATTCTCTGGGCTGGAAAACCTAATATTTTAAGCTGCCCTTATAAGACGACTGCTGCACACACCTCTCCTGACTCCTTTCTGAACTCATCAGTGTACTTTAGAGGGCTAAATATAGAAGGCATCAACTCACCTTCTAACAACACGTATGCAATACTCCAAATGCAAAGACTTTTTACTTACAAAACTGGGTTGCGTGAGAACAAGTTCCACTTGCCAGGCTGAATTCTGTAGCTTGACTTGATCCCCCTGTAACTATCACTTCCAGCAAACGAGCTTTCCTCTGCTCACTTCTACCATAGCGCAATCTACTCCCACTTCTTGCCTGCCCATGAAATACAGAAAGGTAGAGAATAATTGCTTTTACAAAAAAAAAAAAAAAAAGGAATATGCCACATAACAGAATATTAACCATGAGATCAACTTCTTTTAATAAAATTAATTTCAAAAGCACTTACCACAATCACCTCATCTTATCTAGCATGGCCTCTTGTCAGCATTCATACTGTTACTGGTCTAATTTAAATAGTAAGCTTTGTAGAGCAGAAATTTTTCTTCTTGTGTATCTACATGAATAAATATCACATAATTCTGCTACACTGTGGGCTAGCTTGTGCTTGGCTCCTACAAACACCTCAAGAGAGGAGGATAAAAGACCATGTGTATCTCTGAATTCTGCGTGAAATACTTTGCTTTGGGGTTTTCCTGACATAGTACAAGCTCCAAAGTAAAAGGAGAGACCTGGAAAATTATCATATGGCTGAGGGGAATACTCAGTGCCATGTAATGAGATGTCACAGTTTTCAGTGTTTCTTCATGTAATCAGTTGATTTTGTGAGGCATAAGCCAAAGCAATGCTACTGCAAGAGCTGGTAGAGTATCTAAGTCCCTTCAGACCCACAGAGACCAAACTATTCTTCAGCATTTTCAAAATGTCGATGATCACAAAGCTATTATGTTTTCATAAAAATAAGAACTAAATAAAAAATACAGACACAATTTAAAATAACAAAATTAATAACAAAATTAAACAGCAGGGAAACTTATCTCTCACCTGCAGCACGGGCCCTATGCTTATCAGTGTGGGTTATTGTACTTCTTTCACTGTAACTGTGATGCCTATTGCACTGGGGATTTGGTGTGGGCAGGCTAGCTCATAAGGGGTTTATTGAGCAGCTGCAGAGTCCTGCTTGGCTGCACAGAGGACACAGATATTGAAGATTCCAAAAGGTACTTAAATCTCTGTTCCCAAAACTGACTGGAAGAATCGCCTAATCCATCTCAGAGGTCAGTCCCACCCTCAGGTGGCAGGCTGTAAAGCTTGGCCAACCAAGCACACATGACACCATTCCTGCTGGCCTCAGCATTTTGACTGGTACCTGATTCTCTAAGTCCCTGGAAGGCAGCAAATACAGAAAAACAGTTTTTTGCAACTTTACTTTCAATTTTCCCTATGTGGAGGTGTCATAGAATCATAGAATGGTTCAGGTTGGAAGGAACCTTAAAGATCACCTGGTTCCAACCCCCCTGCCATGGGTAGGGACACCTCCCACTAGACCAGCTTACTAGTGTCGAGAATTTGCCTTGCAATGAAAAATGTCTGGGAATAGCATGGGGGAGTGGTGTGAGTTTTCTCTTTTTCTTAATCTTCCTGATGATTTCCAAGGTAAACAATCAATCAATACTTCTCTTGGAACTGAAAATCCTTTTCCAGTCAGTTCTATTTTTAAATTCTTATATGACTTTCAAAAATGTGGTTTATATTCCCAGGGCAGTCATTTGCTTTTGAAAACTACCTGAAATCAAGAGAATCCACCCAGCTAGCCACTTCTCTGACATTAGCAAATTAACATACCAGAACACATGAAAGAATAAACCGTGGTAGAGCAACAGTCTTTTCTTCCCATTTCTGTGCTTGCTAAAGCACTTGAAGTAAAACATCTATTAATCCTTAAAAAACATTGAATTTAATTACCCTGACTAATGTTAGCTTGTACCAAATGTTACAGATATGTTTTCCTTCATACAGTACAGAATGTTCTTCTAATTTTAAATTTGTGTAACTAAACTCCAGTCCCTTGAGCAATTTCCTAGCTAATTTGCACTGTCAAATGGCATGAAAGCAGCTTCTCTGCAGCCATCCAATCACTGAGTTCACTTTTCTTCACCTGAACAAGTGTATGAAATGCTGTAGTTTGACGTTACTCTTTTAAAGTCCAATAGAAGTACAGAGTAACTTGCATCAGCTTCCATGAGATCATTACAGGTTTTATTAGAAACTCCAAAAATGTCCTCTTCCTCACTAACAATCCTGGCTCTGACTTGCCTTTTGTTTTCAGGTGATCTAGATTGGCTGGGGAAGAGCTGCAGAATACAATACTTTTATTCTGATAAGGTGTTGCAGGGTTGAGCCATAGGCAACTTGAGTTCTCACATAGGGTAACAGGTAGTAGAAGGTCAAAACGGATCATCATTGGTCCTACATTGCCTCTAGCAGAGATCCAGAAAGCCAGACTCGCTGCTGCTTCTGCCACCAAAGGTTGACTAGTAAATACTGGGTGGCAACTAGTCCCGAACAGGTGCTTTGTGCATCGTCATTTAGAAACAGAAGTCTCCATCCTGACCCTTTCTATTCCTCTGTCAACCGTGGCAAAATGAACCTAGTCTCCCAGGGCTCTCCTGGGACCCTCCTATTCCCTCAGGTCCCCATTGCACACCAGTGTAAATCAGGCTGGCCTGCAAAGCAAAAACAACAGCTGTTTCCTGACAGAAAGTAGAACAAAATGTTTTCTACTATTTAAGCTTTCAAGCAAAAAGAAAAAACATACATATATATATATATATATATGCACATACTTATAATAATTTAATATTATTATTATTGTAAGGGGGTAAGAGAAAAAATTTGAAAAACGTTCAAACCCAGTAGTTACAGAGTACAGAAAAAAAAAAAAAAAAGGAGAATAACATGAATCAGTTTGCACAGCTAAGCACGAATATGTGAATCATTAAATTTTTTTGAACTGGAGATGCGGACAAAGTGGAAGGGATAAAGATTATTATTGTTTTCTATAATCTTGGCCCTATGGTACCAAGTCCAACTGGGATTCTGAGGCTGTCCTGTGGAAGGTAGACATATTTTCTTCTTAAAGAATATGAAAGTCCTTTTAATCCAGTGGTGAGATATGGAAGGCAAAATGTTAATAAAGACCCTGGTTCATTAAACTTATCTTTGATCCAGTCTTTATTATGATTATTCTGTAACAAACATTGCAAACCACAAAACAGAAATGAAGTCAAATATTGCTGCTAGCTCCCTCTCCGTACTAAGAAGTGATCGCTACCACTCATTGCAAAGAAAACTCACATTGTCAAGAAAAGTGTAAAATTCTTTATTCATTATCGTCTGGGCACTTACCTGTTTGCTAATGTGCATCCATTAGCTTTTTTTCAGCAATAAGCTTCCTTGTCTGCTCAGTGAAGCAATGTAATTTCATAGTATTTCTATCTTCCATTTTGTATTTGTTTCCTTTTAATGGACTCAATGGACCATTCTTATTTGCAGCTCAAAATTGTTGATTATGGCTCACACACACTCTGAAAGTAATATTCAACTCTGGCTCAGCATTGGTGGATGCAGACACACAAACAGCTTGAAAAAAAAGTCACAGGAAAGGGAGAAAATTCCCTTTCTCAAAAATGCCATGGTAAACTGCCAAGAACTACTACAGACAGAAATAAACCCAATAGACAGTAAATGCAGTTATAAATGGTAGGAAAGATTAAGGTTCAAACTTAATCATGCAAAATGCATGACAGCCACAAAGAGAGAGGGAAAAGCACATCTCCTCATTAGAATGAAGAGGAATCACTTCATGTATGAATGAGAAATCTTTGTTCAAGCAGCAATCACTCATCACAACTAAACGCTGTTTCCAGGAGGATACAGTAGAACCAGGTACAGAGAAGGATGCAGAGAAGAGCAATGCCACTCAAGGCAGAAAGAGCATCTGGACAAGAGAAGAGTAAATAGACTAGAAAAAAATCAAAGGAAGATGTGATAGAGCTCTATAAAACCATAATTTAAAAAGTAGGGACATCAAATAAAATGTCCAGAGAAAAAATAAGTAGCTTTTTGAATGATATGTAGTTCAACTTCAGAACTCACTGTGTCTGGGTATTGTATACAGGAAAGTTTACATGAATTCAAGAATCTTTTAGACACATTTTTGGATGGAAAAAATCCACGAAGGGTTACAAGGCATGAAAAGACACTCTAGCTCATTAAATGGTTAAGCCATGGATATCTGAAAGATAGAATAGGCATACCCAGGGGAATATGCTTGGTTCTTGCTCTTTCTCTATTTTCTATTGGTCACTGTTAAAGACAGAGGACTTGGCTAGGTGGACCTCTGGCCTGAATAAGTAATGACCTTCAAAGAACTAAATGCTTACCTTCCTGCTTGTTATTCAGACCTGAATAGTCAACTCCTATTTTCTACAAGCGTTATCACTATATAACTAAAAAAATGTTGTATTAACACTATTTCCACATTATATCAATTAAAAAAATAATTATTTAGTATTATGTTTTGTGAAGAGGAAAACCTAGTTGCACAATTCAATAGAGACATCAGCTAGCTTTTAAAAATTTAAATCCACTGGTGGAACAAGTGGATTAAACAAGTTCCTGAGATTTCTAAAAATACACTTAGCTTCTTTGGTGGATTAGCAACTGAAGGATTTTCACATGTTGAGGAGACAGATTTCAGAGATGAGTTAATTGGCCTGCAGGAAAGAGAGAAGATTATGAGCACCAGCCATAGTTAGGATAAGGGACACAGAGACAAGATTCAGAAATGCTACACCATTACCACAGACATGATAAGGATTTTGGAGGCCATAAGCACACTTCCATGTAGGAGCAGCCCCAACCACACAGCAAGAAACTGCCATCAAAAAGAGGCTTCACATTTCTTAGTCAGTTAGCAAAGCCAGTGAGATACATGGCAATGTCACAGAAAAACACTGCACAACAGCAAACCAACTGCACACATGATACCTTAACATATCATCAGGTTTTTTCCAACATCCAGGCAGCCTGAGTAGCTCAGCAGCTAAGCAGTAAATGACTGAATTTGAGCTTGTGTGGAAAAATGTGACATTACATATGTGTTTCACACAGGAACATGTCATGTAAAATCACACCTCATAAGACATTTGGCAGTGCTTTTACTGGCTGACACTGGGGGTCCTCTCAACCTGGAGGACTGAAGCCCCTGCCTTGAATATAGAATCATAGAATCATAGAATAATTTGGGTTGGAAGGGACCTTAAAGATCATCTCGTTCCAACCCCCTGCCATGGGCAGGGACACCTCCCACTAGACCAGGTTGCTCAAAGCCCCATCCAACCTGGCCTTGAACACTTCCAGGGAGGGGACAGCCACAACTTCTCTAGGTAGCATGTGCCAGTGTCTCTTCACTCTCACAGCCAAGAATTTCTTCCTAATCTCTAATCTAAATCCACCCTCTTTCAGTTTAATACCATTACCCCTCATCCTGTCACTACATGCCCTTGTAAAAAGTCCCTCTCCAGCTTTCTTGTAGGCTCCCTTCAGGTACTGGAAGGTGCTATAAGGTCTCCCTGGAGCCTCCTCTTCCCCAGGCTGAATAACCCCAAATCTCTCAGCTGCAAATCATGTCTGACAAAATTGGTGGCTTTCTACAATGGGATTAACAGTGTTGGTGGATAGGGGAAGAAAACTGATGTCATCTACCTGGACTTGTGCAAAGCATTTGACACTGTACCACATGACATCCTTGTCTCTAAATTGGAGAGACATGGACTTGATGGATGGACCACTAAAAACTGTTAATGACAGCTTGTTCTTAACCATTCCACCTGACCGCTCTCACACTTTCTGTAAAAATTTCCTTTGTCCTCCAGTTTAGGCTTCATACTATGGGTTTCACCATGACAATGTGTTTCTTATTTTTTAAACAAAGCATTGGAAGCTGAAAGAAAATGCCAAGAAAGCTTTTAAAGAACTTCTAAAGAAATCAACATTTCTCTTCATTTCCAAAAGTATGCCCTCAACATAGGGCCAACTTACTCTAAGACCTCACTACAATTTATTAATGCAGTCTGTCAAGCTGTTGACGTGTGGTATACTGTCCCAAACAAACCTTTCTAAAAGTTGGGTACAAACAGAAGTTGGTTATGGCATGACCATGCTTCTTTTCTCATAGGAACATCCTGTGACACGTAAGGTGGCAGCAGGACCATGTAAAACTGCTTGACTAGTGTTCTCACCAAGAGGCTACTCTTTGGAAAGGGAATCACCGGTGGTCAGGTGAAATGGTCATGTAGGTGCTTTGCATCATTGGGCTGGTCATTGTACAAAGAGTATTAAGGAAACCCAGACCCCAAAGGCTAACAGGGTTTTAAATTGCTGAAGGATGTTAACCTGCTCTGGGCTAACAGTGACTCTGCCCTGTCCAGGTGCAATTTTACTGGATGAGCTAAAAGGGCTCTAGCCCCCTCCCTATGAGTACTGTTTGGAGAACATGATACAAAAGCTGTCATTGCCCACAACTGCCCCCTTCATCCCAATTGCAGCTGGCCACATCCACCCTTTCCCATCCACCCAGCTGCTGTCACTACTGCAATTTCACTTATTGCTACCAGTTGCTATTTAAGTTTAAGATCCAAGGGTGAAGTCTAATGCAGGCAAGAATTAACAATCTTATAACCTACCATAAGTAAATAATGAGACCCTGCGCTAATTTTTCTACCTTGTGGGATGAGGGGGGTGTTGTTTAACATATCAAAGGATCTATGTTCCCATTTCTTCTGTAGGAAAGAATTTGACTAGCATGCTATGGAACAGACAGGGAACTTGTGGTATGTCATGCAAATTTATGCAGAGCCAACTTAAAAGAATAGAAACAGAATTTCTATATATATGTATGCCAATTACACCATATGATTCCATTTTTATTTCCTCTTCTGTGTCACTCCCCCTTCAGTTGCCTGGTTAACATTTCACACAAGCACATATGGGGGACCACACCTTCCACTTGCACAAGCAAAACAAAAAAAAGCAAAAAAACCAAGCTATTTTTAAGAATCCATCAGCAACTATTCATTCAAAAACTGTTCAGAGCACCCATCAGAGATTGCTAGGTGACAAACTATGTATTCACCTATATCTCCTTATTAGCAAAAGCAGAGAATTTAGCAAGCAGTTGAAGTAAAGGACATTACTGCTTTAAACACAAAATGTGTCAAGGCTGCAGGAACTCAGGCTGTTAACTTGCTCATACTTCTGTGAAACTTTATCCTCCTCAGCTGCAGGGAAGTACAAGTGTCAATTAGACAGAAGCTCCATCACACTTTTGAAAATGTTTTTTCATTATCCTGATTTGGAGTCTAAATATTTGGTTGTAAGTGACACTGCTTAAATGAGACGTGTCAGTTAATAACTTGCAGTTGCAAATGCTTTTTCTTTTCTTTCTTTTTTTTTTTTCATTTCTTTTGTCAAATTCATTGTTGTTGCCAATACCCTGATCATGAAAACATGAATGAATGTGAATGACTATAAGACTGGTAACCTGCAAGAATGCAGCAGTGCTGTGTGTTACTGATCTATATGTAAAGCAGTCAGATCACTGCTAGGGAGACTCATTAAAGGGGTGCACCACTACGTAACAGTTCCTACTGGACATTCAGCCACCTTAACTTTGTGATAAGTGTCCTACACGTTTCACAATCTTGTAGCATCCACCCAATTTGGTGTTTAATGTCCTAAAATATCTTGATAGCTAGCACACAACCACAGGTTGTTTTACTATAGGTGTTTTGCTAAGGTGTTTTACTATACTTTTATGAGGTTAACTTTCAAGGCCGTGAGTTGCTATTACAAAAACACAGATGATCCGAGGATGGCTCACTTAATAAATAGAAAAGACAGGCGAGATAATGAGCTGTAGGTAATGGAACTGTACAGCAGAATAGTCATCAGTTGTCCAAAACTCTCATTGTGCTCAGTGCACAGTGAAATCACACAGTTAACTCCTCAACACCAAGCCTGTCACCTGAGCTCCTTTCCTTTTTCACAGTGAAATGCGCACCAAGGTTTTGAAGATGGTAGATTGCTGTGTTCATATACCTTCATGTCTTCTAGGCCTGTGTGATGTTAACTCTTTACTGAAATAGCAAACAACTCAATGTGCAGGACATGGTACTGTATGCAGACAAACTGGGTAGACTCACACCACAGATATTTGTTGCTGGAATAAAAAGAGCTTGAAAAAGAACAACCCACATACCATCCAAGCCATTGCTTTCCATGTAATGGCCCTGCAAAGTTCACACAAATTCAAAGACAGATTTGGTGTGTTTGTTTCCAAATGACTGCAGGTCAGATGCTGTGGGTGACCAAGCAGGAGAGGAGAAAGAGAAAACAGCTGTTCTTGCTCTCTCTGGACTGCAGGTCATGGTAACTGGCAACCAAGGATAGTGGGAGGGAAAAGGATGTTGGCCTCCATGCCACCTGCCCAGGAGGGCACTGTTGCATCAACACCAGGTTGTAATTAAGTGTGTGACTCCATGGACCCCAGGGGTATATGTAGAGGCATTCTTCAAGTGTGAGTATTGGAAAGTGACTCACGAGAAACAACATAAAAAGATAAAATCTAAATATCACTCACCTTTTTCTCTCACCTCACCCCCTTTCCGAAAGTAGGATTTTAAAATCATGTCTATAGTTACTCTATAGATTGTGCTTCCACTCCTTCCACCCACTCTATGTAGTTTGAATTTAGCTCTTTTACAAGCTCTGGTTTAATTAATATATTCATAAAATAATACATCATCTCCCCTGCTCTGCTCATCATCTTACGTGCAGATTTCTTTGATGGCACTCCTTCATTTCTCAAAGTTATGTCCTTCAGAACTCCAAATATTTGATTGAGTCTTCTAAAATTAACCTGTGTTAGGTTAGGTTTGGTTCAGTTAGAGTTGATTCATTTTTGTTTTCAGAAACCTTCCAGATTCCATGTCTCCTAATAGAGAATATTATTGGTCTCAGTGCATAGCCTGGCTGAATCAGAAAACTCAGCACAGAAAACCAAGCATGCATCAACCATTGATTTTCATGTGTCACATCTTCCTGCTCACTGACATACTCTGATTAAAGGCTTACAAGTATAAACCCAGAATGACTTCATTGGCTCTGGCAGAATAACTTCAAATTTACACAGTTGAAATCAAGATCTCAGTCCAATCCTCATTTTGTAGAGAACAGCTCAATATATAGCTCTCCCTAGATAGAAGTAGAAAATATGAGCACAAAACCAAAAACAAACAAAAATAACCCCAGGAAGCAATACACTTCAGGGCCTGTATCCACCCTTGTACAGTTCTTTTTCATAGCTTCAGGGACTAATTTGTCCCTTCTTGTTGGCTGCAGTAACTCATGGTGTTATTTTACATCATTACATTTCTTTTTTTTGTTTTCATTTATGCCAACAAGACCATGAGTGGGCGTCATATAAGATAGATCTCACTAATTTTAAAAAAGAAAAGCTAGTGAACAGGAGGTGATAAATGCTGTGCTGCCTACTCAGGTTCTGTCACATAAGATGTCACTTCTTTATTTTAATTATATTTTCTGCCAACTCACAAAAGCGAGCGTTTTTTACTGCATGTGATCCTACCTTTTGCTATGGAACGTTTCTGCATAGCCAATTGCAAAATGCATCTACTTGTTTCTGTCCCAGTTTATTTCCATATTCACTTTTATGGCTGCTTCCTGATGTTCTACAGAAACTGTCTCTTCAGGAAATGTTAATACATAAATAACAGCTTGTTCATTGCAAAATGACTCAGACTATTCGCACATGGAATTCAATTTTTTTTTAAAGCATTAATAAAATACATAGGATGCCTAAAAAATCATCTACATTTTAGATACAGTTTTGCTAATGAACACTCACAACTAACTAGTTTTGATTAAAAAAAAATAATATACTGGATTAAAAAATTGGAAGCTAAAAAACTCTGGGATCTAGAATGTACTAACAGCAAATGCTTGTCTGTTTGCATGGCAAGAAAGAACTCTTGTCATGCTAGAAGGTGAACTAAAATGATATTCTGGCAACACCAGGTGTTTGATCAACTGCTAACGTCAGCAGATGCTTTGAGCAGAAGGGCTACCTGTAGCAGAACTGGGCTGATCAATGCCTGTCAGTGAAATTGCGCCATGTGTAAGTCAGGCTGCAGACACTGATAAAATCCCACACTTCACCAAAATAAAATTAACTTTGCAAATGGGAACATTCGGAAAAACAACACTTGCTAAAATAAATGAAACTAAAGCCAGAGTATGAACCAGAACTCAAGCACAATAGCTATGTCCTGGAAGAGTTTTCAACACAAGGTTCGTAACAGTGGCTTTGATCAATTTTATCCAAAGTAACACATCTCAAGAATTATTTTCAGCCACAGAATGAGAAGCAATGAATGAAATTGTTTATTATTGCCCTACTAAACTGGAAAACATAAACAGAAATGACAATATAAATTGTAGGACGGAACCTACAATAAGAGCAGAAAAAGAACAGTACAAGAAGATTGGATAGCTTAACCACACACATGGGGGGCAATCAGGTAGCTGAATTATGCTGCAGACAATGTCAGATCCACGATTGGGTAGTTCAACTAAATCAAAACCAGTCAGTTCACAGACTGAATGAAAAATTACATTTCTGAAGTCATTAATGTTGTGATTTTTGTACCATAACTGTCCAGTCAGATCACTGGTATTTCTTACCAGGTTCAGCCTTGAACAAAGGAAGAACATACTGCCTTCCATTTGACCATTTATTTTTCATTAATCACAATATCCTTATTATGCAAAAAAATGATATTGAATTAGAACATAAAATTGAATCACATCTCAAGTAAAAGCATAGATTCCTGAAGAGTTTATTCTTGTCAGATGAAACAACCACCAATTCAATGATCTCTTCTCTGGGATGGGCCTTCTAGAGACCCTCTGCTCAAGGACAAGTGAAGTTCTCCACCTCTTAAGTGCTTAGAGCACTTCCCTGTAGAAATACTGCTCAACTCAAACTCCAGCTCTGCACAGCAGGAAAGCTTAGGGTGTTCAAAACCAGAACTTGACTTGTTTTCCTGGACCATCTTTACTGCTAGATCTGGCAGAGTACTGCTTGTACACCTACTGGAACAACTCTAGAATTACTAAGGGACTTCAGCATTTGCTTTCTTGACACCTCAAGCCTCTTCATGGGCAGGCAGCCAGTCCTTTCCCCTGCCTTTAGAGAAAAACCTATTTGAACATCACTTACCTCACAGGACTCTTTAAATAAAGTTAGTTTGTATTTAGAACAGACATTCTTATGTCCTTGTTTACATGTATACATTTAAAAATAGTAAATATATCACTCTCATTATCTATGCAAAATCTACATGTGCTGTTTACAGTATAGCACGTAAGCACTAAGTTAACATTATTTTCACAAATAATTTGCATTTCCCAGAAGAAAACTTACTTTTTACTGTGGACTTGTACTCAGTCTTTTCTAAGTATAAATAAATCTTGGGCTGCAAGTTCTCTGTTTGCGTGAAACAAACACTGGGACTATGCATAACTGTGAGCTGTTTTGCAGATGTACCTTCTCACCAGAGGGGATCTGGTTTCTTTGTCCCCCAAGAATCTTGCGTTTGGGAACATACAGTGCTTTTATTTTCCCCTTCTTTGTTCGGATTTGGAGGCCCTTTCTCACCTCTTTGGCTTTCCATGTAACAAGCAGGGGCCTTGCTGGGGGGATTTTCCTGACTTTATAGCTCTTGTACGCAAAGTTCTATATTATTATTCTTCACTATAAATGGCTTTTGCACAGTTCACACCAACACAGTATTCTACAAAGCTGTATATCACAGGGAATATTCTGTATGCACATCTTACCCAACACACAACCTCCATTTCCTTTTGGTTCTCTGTAGGGATTCCTCCTGAAGCAATACCATGGCTTGATATCAGAGAGCTTTGAGTACCCTTCATTAGTTTAAGAGGTTTATTCATAGTTTAACTGCACATAGCTCTCTGCTGCAGAAGGTACTCATTACATGAACATGTCAGCATTGTGTGCAATGTGAAGATGGTCTTCATTTCAGGATCTGTAGAAGCTTCAGGGAGTCAGTGTGAAGTTGAATCATATTTACTTTTATGTGCTAGGAAACCACAATGTTTGGCATGAATCAAGTTTTATGGTATGTCAGAAAGTCTGCACAAAGTATGTATTCTCCAGTTCGCTACTACTTATGTAGTATGTGACTCTGAAATGCCTTACTCCTCCCAAAAGCATTTGTAGGGTAAAAAAACTAACTACCTATACTTCCTACAAGTTAGAATCTTCATCAGAACAAGTCCTTTTAGACAGAATTATTAATTTCTTTTCATCTTGTAAAGCCTGGCCTTGTGAAACAGCTCTTCTGCAAAGCTTACATTGCTGCTCACAGGAGTCAAACTTGGTAGCTCAAGCACTTCCAGCAGCATGTTGGCAGTAATACAGAGGGCAGTGCAGTTATGAACTCTCCCTGAGAATGTACTCCAGCTCCTGGCTTACTCTGGGCTTCAACTTTCCTCAGCTCCACTGCTAACAGGATACCAAGCAGGTCAACAGGTCTGATTTGAAAGCCTGAAGGACTTTAAACTTGTAAGCTGTCTGTAATGATATTATTGAATGACCAGGAATTACAGCATAGTATACTACAGAGCACCAAAATGGTGCCTTTCACCTCAGGCTCTCAATAGCAGCAATCCAGCAAGCAGTTCATGAGAAGCTCAATCATGTCACCAGGGACCTCTGGGGAGAAGGTGGTGAAGGAAAGCAGACAGCTAGGCTAGGTGGTATTACTCCCTTCTAAAGACAAACCTGTTCTACTCATTAATTAGAAGACTTGGGGTCCTTGAACTCCTTATCTACATGCATGGCAACATACTGGTTGAGAGTGGCATACCAGGCTGAGAGAGTTGGGGCTGTTCAGCTGGAGAAGAGAAGGTTCTGGGGAGACCTTATTGCAGCTTTTCAATACTTAAAGGGGACCTATAAGAAAGATGGGGACAAACTTTTCAGGAGGACCTGTTGCAAAAGGACAAACTAAAAGAGGATAGATTTAGACTGGATATAAGGAAGACATTTTTTACAATTAGGGTGGTGAAACACTGGCACACGTTGCCCAGAGAGGTGTTAAAAGCCCCACCCCTGGAAGCATTCAAGGCCAGGTTGGATGGGGCTCTGAGCAACCTGATCTAGTTGAAGATGTCCCTGCTCATTGCAGGGGAGGTTGGGCTAGATGAACTTTAAAAGTCCCTTCCAACCCAAACCGTTCTATTATTCTGTATACAGGATTTAAATGGCTTCATATATAGAAGTAATGCTACTCTCTCTCTATATATATATATATTTTTTTTTAAGTTTGCAATCAGACAAATGATCACAATCATAGAATATGTTCAAAAGAGAGGTTTCCCAGAAAAAAGAAAAATATCCAAAGTCCAAATCCTTGAACAACCACGCCTTTCCTCTTAAATGGCAAAACTACCAAACTGAAAGGAGGCAAAGGGAAGATTTACCCCAGCATGCAAAGTGAAAACACATTGTTGCTAGGTATATAACTACACGCATATTCTAGGCCAGATCTTGTCCTAAGCAGAGCTGTGATAGGGATGAAACTGATGGTGTCATGAAACACTTTCTTTGAAATCCATTCTAGCACAGATTAAGCCTAGCAAAGAAACCAGCAAACTGCATGTCATGGAGGATTTTATTGTCACCATGAGAAGAATATCCATTTCCTGCTCACCAGTAGTCAGAAGAACCACCATAAACTATATAGAGTGTACCCTGAGGAAACATGGCTTGTGGCCAGTGTATTATCCTAGTTTATTTTCTTCCACAGTCCTATGTGTTAATGAGGACTCTAACAGAGCAAGTGAAAAAAATTTCTCACATAGAATATTCCCCCACATTTGTATATCAAAGACGTTGTTATCCCTCTTCTGTGCTACCTGCCTATCATGTTTGTCTGAACTAAAATGGAAGCATATGGAAGTAGGGTTCTGCTGAACTGTAACATCTTCAGGACAGAATAGGAGAGGCAGTACAGTGGTTACCAGAAGAATTTCTCAGAGCCAGCACTGTCATATGGTGGGAAATTATACTTTTTTTGCATTCTGAATAAGCAAGTTTAATCAAAATGTTAATATTGCCCCAGAAAGACATATATTCTTAATCAACCCATTTCATTTCAAAGACTTGGACTTGTTTTTTCAAAAAATAGAGTATTTATGTGATTTCATTCTCTCTGTTCTGTAAAATCACAGAATCACAGAATGTTAGGGATTGGAAGGAATCTCAAAAGATCATCTAGTCCAATCCCCCTGCCAGAGCAGGAACACCTAGGTCAGGTCACACAGGAACATGTCCAGGCGGGTTTTGAATGTCTCCAGAGAAGGAGACTCCACACCCTCTCTGGGCAGTCTGTGCCAGGGCTCTGTCACCCTCACTAGGAAGAAGTTTTTTCTCATATTTATCTGTAATCTCCTATGTTCTAGCTTGCATCCATTGCCCCTTGTCCTATCATTGGATGTCACTGAGAAGAGCCTGGCTCCATCCTCATGACACTCACCCTTGACATATTTATAAACATTAATAAGGTCACCCCTCAGTCTCCTCTTCTCCAAGCTAAAGAGACCCAGCTCCCTCAGCCTTTCCTCATAAGGGAGATGTTCCACTCCCTTCATCATCTTTGTGGCTCTGCACTGGACTCTCTCCAGCAGTTCCCTGTCCTTCTTGAACTGGGGGGCCCAGAACTGGACACGATACTCCAGATGTGGCCTCACCAGGGCAGAGTAGAGGGGAAGGAGAACCTCTCTTGACCTACTAACCACACACCTTCTGCTACACCCCAGGATGCCATTGGCCTTCTTGGCCACAAGGGCACATTGCTGGTTCATGGTCATCCTGCTGGCCACCAATAAACACTTCTACCACACAACTTTTAAAATGAGTTTTCAATTACATAGCAATATTGAATGAGAACAAGAATATTGAATAAGATCATTGCATATGTTGATAACTGGTAATCATTACAGAAATGGGTCATTCTCAATGATGAGGCAATTGCTGCTTGGTTTACTTATTGACAGGTCATATAGTAGCCAGTGGAATGTGAGTCTGGAACTCACAGTTCATAGCTGACAATTTTGTATTAACTTTTCTTTGATATGTATTGATAAAAATACAATATAATTCTAAAAAATGAAGCAGATAAGGCTTTTGAGTTTTAGTTGAAATTACCAAGGCAGTCAACATACTTCAGTGAAACACTGGAACACATAATCTGTAAGATTATTTTTTTTTCAATAGAAATTGTGTACAATATAACTACATGTCATATCTACCTTACATAATGTATGTTACTTGTTTAAAGTACGAGGAACTATGAATTTACTCAAATCCAATAGAATTTAGTGCCATAAAACAGGGCCCAACATTTGTACCCGGATATCTCAAAAAGACACTACCTGCAAATGACTCAAATACCTGCTCTTTCTGAAGATAATGAGCAGGACCTTTGAACAGTTTCTTGAGACAGGCTTTCCAGCTGTTCTGGAAGACCTAGTTAGGGAACAAATCAGTTGACCGGGAAAGCATATCAATACTTGGACATTATTCATACCAGAGCTTGGATCCAATAAATACTTCAGACTTATTCACATTGTTCACCATTTCACTGTTCTCATCTCTGTGTCTGTTCTCTTCACTGTCTTGTCCATTTAATGACATTATAAGCTGTGGACTTGTACCACCTACCTGAAAAAGTTTTCCACGACTGCTTTTTGGGTTTCTTTCTCCTTCTGTTTTAGCAATCTCCTAATAAATTCTCATATTGATAAAAGTTAAATAGACCAAAATTTACCATAAGGGGTCAGATTCTCTTTGATGTAAATTAATACATTTCCCAGCTCAACAGAAAACACTGTTTCTAATAAAAATATATAATTTTATTAAAAACAAGTCAGTGTGGGTGCTAATTTTTTCTGTACCTTACTTAGGAGCAAGGTATCAGTGTAGATCTGGGTTTGTTGAGTTAGCTAAATGTAGGGAAAGAATGGGAAGCTTCCACTGCATCTTCTGGCAATTGAGAGAAAGTCACTAAAGGTGGTCCAAGTCCTACTTCTAGTCAGTTTCAGGGAGATTTATACCTAATTCTTCTTCAAATGATCCATCTAGGATTTCTCAGCTCCTTTTCTAGCTAGCATTTCTAATGGTCCTTTAGCAAGAAAATTTCCAAAAATCATATTTTCTTTTTATAATTAGAGTCTTCCTTTGAAAAGAAACATCTGTCAGTAGTTTTGCAGAGAAATTGGGAGTTGGAGACTTTAGTCCTATTCGTGCTCCTTCCTGCTGCTCACTGGATGACTTTACACAAGTCACAGCATGTCTCTGTTGCCTCAGCTACCCCTTTTTGTCTTCCCATACTAAACTGTGCTGTCATTGTGGCAAGGACTGTGACATACAATCCATTTCTATCGTGTCTCACACAATGAGAGCTTGATCACAGCTGGGGTCCATAGACACAGTGTGGCAACACAAATAACAAAAGAGACCTTGAGAATGGGGGAGGAGGAGCAGAGCAAACTGCCCCTAAGTTCTTGGATAACATTATAATTTCCCACTAGAAAGACAATAGAAACAGGCTTCGAAAAGTGTCAAAGTGTCTTTATCTCAACTCCAAGTAGTACTTTCCATGTACACTTCTCTGCCAGATGTACTAAGAAATTTCTGACTGCATCTGAAGTGAGTTCACTGAGAAGGAGAAGAAGAAGTACAAGCTCTGTATTTGCATGAAAGAACTAGGCTCCTCCAGATCACTGTTCCACTTATGCCAAGGACACGAGGAGGAGTATCTGAAAACCAGCTCTTAGAGATGGATAATATTTCATGCAACTTGCCAAAGTCACCTGCCAATGTCAATGAAAGCTGGAACAGAGCTATTGACAAATGTTAGTGGGGTGCCCTACACAAGACTTCAGCTGCCCAAGTGATCTCAAGAAGAGAAGGAAGATGTACAAAAATATACATGCAACAAGTTGGCAGCAAGGCAAAAGAAACCATAGAACCATGCTGACATTATCAATAGCAGCAAGGAAGAAACCTCCCATGATTACTGCTTTTCTAAGAAATATTAGATAATACTATACCGGTAAATCATGTGAAACATTACAAGATACATGAGAGCTCTTGGCGTACATCTGGTCCTGTTTATGGAACAAAGTCTCTGGTAGCCTCACTTCTAGCTCCCAGCATGCCTGAAATGTCATGAATGCAGTCTTTTCCTTCTAACTTGTATTTAAATGATTGTTCAAACTCATCGGAAGCTGTTCAGTCTTCAAAGATAAGTCAGTTTCAGTTGAAGTGAAATGGCTGACATGACAAGTAAAGCCCATAGCAATAACACCACCAATAATATGCCCCCTTATATGACTTGAATTGTCTTTTGACACATTTAGCTAATTTATGTACTAGATGTCACATACCTGAAGTAAGTGACCCCTCTTTCGCAATTATCTTGCTCCAGTACGTATTTTTTTAAAAAAAAGAAAAAATGTTTAGTAGCTGTGCAATAAAACAGATTTGGAAAAAAATGTTTTCCTTTGTCACTATTTCCATTATTAGAAATGCTTAAAGTCCCACATGTTTTTTTTTGTGAGCGAATCACCTCAGCCGTTTCCAAGTGCTGTGGAATATCAGGAGAGGAATAACAATACCACAACACAGACACGTGTTACAAAGGGTTAATCACGTTTTTGACATGAACCCAAGATTCACATGCAGAAATGTACATGTGCTTCAACATTTCTATTTCTGCACGAAACTATCACATCTGTGCACCCACAAGTATTTTAGCTTCATGAACCACAGGAGGCGTACTTTTATAATTATAGACTCATATGTCCTGATGTGAATGCGTTTTCCACCAAAACCAGATCTGTTTCTTTATAATTTGACTGCATAAACCACAACAACATTTTCTGAGCTGAAAGTAAAGGTACTTCTCAAAAATCCACAGTCATTTTTCAAAATTCCCTGTATTATACACTGGTATATTGTATAAAGTAATTTCTAAAAAGCATAGAACAATGCATCAGTGTTTCACATACCAGTGTTCCACTGCAACTATAAAGAGATAAGTATTTTCTTAAGCTATTCATACTACATCTTTCCTAGCTGAAAGAGTTATTTAAACCAAAGAAAATATAAACATCTTTGTCTAGAGATAAGGTTTCTAATTTTATTGGCCATATATATGGAAAAGCAGCCCAGCAACCTTGATAGTCATTGAATTCAAGGCTTTGCTTGTGAAGCAGTGAACACAAGCAACTCCATTTCACACCTTTAGTTAATTGCAATGTACTTAAAACATTTTTAAAACACACGCATAAGTTGGTAAACATATTTTTGTTGAGAGGTCCCCCTTAAATTACAAAGTAACAGCAATTTGTTTTCATTTAATTGACAGCAAGATATCAGTGGCTTTAAATACACAATGGAAGATCTCCAATAATGAGACCTTTGAAAATAAGCTTCAGCAATCTGGAAATAACAAGCTGGATCTGTCAGTATACAAGCCTATACAGTTCCAATCACATGTAGTTCTATCTTACTATTCAGCTAGAATTAGTATTCCAAAGAGGGGATGTACATCCCATCTGTGGGGGGAAAAAAAAAAAAAAAAAACCAAAAAACCCAGAGACCTGTGCTTTCTTCTTTTCCCCATGATGGAAGGGAAAAAACTCCTCTATCTATATTGCACCTTGCATGCAGCCCAGCACAGGTACTGCTGCCTTAATTTCCTCATGAGAAGAAGATGCAGAAGGTTGGAAAATCATTTCTTCCTGAGGGCATCCATACTATGTCCTCCCTACAAGGATTTCTATGTATATGTGTACATATATGTATGCTCTCTCCAGTATAATTCTCTCTCTCTGAAGATGGTGCCTAAATAAGCAAAGCTAAGCTTGAGAGCCCCTTCTGTAGAAAACAAATATACACTTTTTTGATGGAGCAGATAATTTGACTGGTTTTCCAGATGGGAGAATGGAATTCAGTTTACCAACAGCAAAGAACAGAGCTCCCACCTCTTGCAAACCTATTTCCCTCACGGATTAGATAAAATGCACACACATTGCCACAAAGAAGGGGAGAGACATTTAAGAGAAAGAGACCAAACAGGCACCTGCTCCGCCCTGGAGATGGTTGTGGTTGTTTGTGGTCAAAGTACTCTTTCCCTCTCACAAGGCCTGGAAGCCTCACTGCATCTTGGAGCAAAGCCACCAAGAACATCAGCTTCTCCTTCTCTGACCACCTCCTCCACACAACCCTCCTGCTTCAGGTTTCCTTGCCGAGGAGAAGTGAGGACCCAGCTCACCCAGTCAGGCTATTGATCTGGACAGCAGAAGCTCCAGCACCACATGTCTCATGCTAGCACAGACCCCCACTGACCCACTACTGCCTGCTGTTTTCTTTGGCATTGTGGTATGCTCCCCTTTCCCTCTTCAGGCTAACTTGAATTTAAAATTACCTATTCTATGCCGGCCAGTGAATCCTGATGGGATAAGCTGCAAACCAGTTAGAACAGCTGGTCTGACTCACAGGGACTAGTTACAAGGAATGAAAATTACACAGGCTTACGCACAACCGGTAAAGGCACAAGAATTATAACCTAAAAAGAGGTATTGAAGGAGACCTGAAAGAGAACAGACATATCCATAGGCAGCAACCACAGCTAGGATATTCTAATTTTGCATTTTTGACAGTTTAAATAAATTTGGCAGATCCTTTCTGAAATCAGAAGAAACTAATTATAATGTAATGGGAGCAATGACAGGAAGTTAATAGATTGGAGTCTCTGGTTTGGAGATGCAGTCTTTGAGTGCATCACCTAAAATATCTCTCATGAATTTGAGTAATCATGCAAAAATGGCTAAGAAACAAAGCCTAACTTAGTCACCAAACCACAGCTTTTCAGCAGCCAGGAAAAAGCTTCTCTAAATTGCTATTTAGTGGACATTTCAATGAAAGTTAGACACCCACATGCCAGTATTTGTGCAAGTGAAGATGACAGCATTAAAGGTAACATCAAATCAGCAATATTGTGATTATTCCTAAACCTTACTAGGATTTCTGTCACAGTCATATCAGGTGGAATAGCACTAATCCAGCCTCTGGCTGAATAACCTGGGGGTCCTGCAGGTAACAGAATGAAGTACTATCGGGCATGCAGAGGCAGAGGTGTTCATCCATGAGAGGCACTGTGGTGAGTGATAATTCAGCTGAGTCAGACACATTCACCGAGGCCGTCCCCAAACCATTCTGTTTCTTTCTTTATTTGACACTGGGAAGACAGGTGGCCCCATTCACTTTTAGGACATGTTTTTCCAGTGCTGTTCAATATTAAGGTGGAAGTGACTTGACTTTACTCAGGTAAAATACCCCAATGTGATTCCTTCCTAAAATATTAACAGCAGAAAGAGGGGTCAGAAAGCAGAGCCGGCAACAGGGTTACAGGTGAGCACACGGACATGCAGCTTTAAAAAGCTTAGGAAATAAAATACCAGCTTTATCTCCCTCGAGCAACATTCCACACACAACAGCATTGCTTTAAACTCTGGTCTCTACTTACTGTCTCACACACCACTAGTGCTATCCCATACCTTGCATCTGAAATAAACTCTGGTAGTTTTCCACTTCAAGAAATAAGCTAAAAAAAGGAACTCCATTTGTATGCTGTGTTGTTATAAAAACAAACTTTCCTCACAGTGTCCTTTCCACATCCAAGGTCCAACTGCTGTTTCAAACAATAGAATAAAAATAATAATAAAAAGTCCCAGGAGTTTACCAATCGACAGCCACCTCTTTATCACATGTCCTTCTTTTATGATTTCCATCAGACTGTGAAGAAAAAGCACTAAGCACTGGAGTTGTAAAATATCCCTAAGTTGTTTCTTTACCAGTAACAAAAGGTTTGCTATTGATCTAATTTTGTTATGGATTGCTAATTTACAGGCTGGTTTAATAGAAACAATAGAATGTTACACACAGTGGTGACAGGACCTTGTTTGCCCATGATAACTTGCACTGCTGCAGTCTTGAGCAGTGTATTATGGCGTTATTTGTGTTCTCTTAAGTGGCAATTAATCTGCCTAGAAATGTGGAACATGCACACTAGCATGTTAACAATCCTTTCAGAGAGGTGATAAAGGCAATCTATAAGCTAATGAGGATGCTATACTAAAACATGTTATGGTCAGATCTTGGAAGCTGTTTAGGAAGTTCAAATTCCAGCAAGAAAAGATAAGAGACTGCAACAAAGCAAGATGGGCAAATGAGTTGTATCATTTGGACAGCAACAAAGCGAGAACAGGGATGGTAGTGCTATGAACTGAGCTTCAGTGCCAATATTAAGGAAACAGTCTCTCAGGCACAGGGAACAAAAATGAGATGAAATTGAAGACAGCAGAAGCAGCATAGCATGGGACATCATGTAATTTCAAGATCTTCTAGGCAAATTCCTGTCCTCCTTTGAAGCAAAGGTAATTTTATTCTGCTGCCCTGTATTTGGAACTTCTATACTGTGTAATAGTGGTTTTATCATGGTGACCTGTAAAATGCATCGATTCACATCTTACCCACTCCCTTACTGTCCTGATGCAGGGTGACTATCTCAAGTACAAGGAAAATCACTACCTCCAAAAATGAACTCACTGAGGAAGCTTTTCACTAGTCAACATTCACTACTGGGATGCCACACAGCACATCTTCCACTGATTCAGATCCTCCTTACCCACTATCACTAATAGCAGACCAAAGAGCAAGTAAGGAGGAAGCTCTACTGCTAGCCAAAGACACAAGGCTGCAGGGAAATATACTAAAAACGATACTAAAGACCCTTCAAACAAACAATCGAACAAAAACACCCTGGTGATATCACCATATTAGATTACATCGGTGTTGCGGTGCCTTTTGGTATCTCACTTGTGCTCCTTCACTTGCTTGGGTTATGAACAGATGTCTGCCACCCCACATCTACATACACATCTAAGACCTGATTCTCCCCATGGGGCTGTCCCTCTCCCTTCCCACAGCAGTTACAGAGGGAGACTGAGGCATCTCAGCTCTGAATGGAAGAGCCTCAGCCGAGTTTCATGGCTTAGGAGTGATGAAGTGCATATGCTTTGGGCTATAAACTTTTTTCAACCCTACATATGCACAGCCCTCACAACTAATGGCTGAACCCTTCTAGGGCCTACCACAATATAAACAAAATATGACACTTCTAGAGTCAGCTCTCGGTTAGCTGGGACACAATTAACAATGTAAGTTATATGATATCTAGGCAGAGATTGTGGAGATTGGCACTACTCTGTTACACTCTTTCTGGACTCAAGCCAACCGTAAAGAAATCAAGCCATGCACATAAACCAGGAAGCTTAGCCCCAGTTGTCATTCTCTGCATGAACTTAATCCACTACAACATGATAATACAGTTTCCACAGTAATACTCAAATAGAAACAAAATCTCATTTCAAAATTTTAGAATAAACACAACTTTTTCATAACTCTTCTAAATGTAAAATATTTTTGTTATTTCTTTCAAAATTCCATCTGAGCAATGGATCTTCACATTTTTTGAGGTTCTAATGTTTTATTAACAGGACGTATCAGGTAAGAAAAATTTTCCCTGAGAATATTTCCCCCAGTTCTCTGGGTCATTGCAGTTTTCCTTATACACTGTAGTGGTATGCAACCATTTCCAATCAGCAGTATTTTTCAGAACTGACATTTTTATCTGAGGAACATATTCTTGCCATTATGTATGCAAATGTTGATTGGCCTGGGAGTAAAAATGCAGATACAAAAGCAGTTGTATATGCATTCCCACTAATCCATGACTTCACATTACAGTATTAATTCTGCTTTTAGCAAAGGGAAAGTTCCTGAATCCTGACCCTGAAAGGGGGGAATCTAATGTGAGGAAAATGCAGTTTTTTGCAGGAAACCCGTATTTACTTACCAATACCAAATAAATGTGCTTTCTTGCACTATCCCACATTGTTATTTCCCATTAGAATCAAGGAAACACATATGTAGAATATTCAATATATTCAAGGATCAGTAGTTAGTTGGTATCTTTATCCAAGCTTAAAGAAAAAAAAAATGTTCAATAGCATCTGAGTAAAAAATTGAAATGCTTCTAAAAAGCCAAGATCTGCCATTGTTCTAGTACTGAATGTATTCATGCACCTTAAAATAGATATGACGCTCACTTTTGGTTGGTGTCCATATCTCTCGATCATTAGTGCTGTGAGAAGTCTGCATTATTTGTAGACGGAGAGTTTTAAATGCCAATCCTAAAAGATCTGAAATTTTGTTGTATGAACACAGAGGATGCAAGGATATGATCACAAGCAACAGGAGAAGTCACGAATTCTCCTTATGCCCTTTTTCTACCAGGCATTTGGTACACAACGGCAAGACACTCAGAAGGAGAGGTCATTAGACTGAATTTGTCCTGTAGTAAGCTGAGACAATTGTTGACACCATTCATATGACAGGAAAATCCCTCACTGGACATTGAATTTTCCCCTATTCTGATTCTTTCCCAGTACATATTAAGGATACCTTAGGCAGGAAGACACAGATCCAGATCTCAAGACTGCCAAGATCCAGGCATGCTCAAGGTCACATGAATAGAGTAGCTTGAAAATACTTATCAAAGACTGGTGCATTTTAATAAGTGCACACTTATTTGTTCTAAGAAAAATTGAGAATATCTGTAAGAATAATTTTATATCAAAAGAAAGAATCAAAGTAGAGAATATAAGTCTTCTCAGTAACCAATAAAATTTGTTTCGATGTTCGATTTCAATGGACATCTTTACATACACTGAAGCCTACCTTACTCCACAAATTTTTTTGGATCCAGTGGAATTATCACAGATATATTTCTTATTTTGAATAAATTCTGAAAACTGACTGCTATTTGAGGTTTTCCACAAATCCTGATCTTCCTTCTTACTAGCTTTCTTCCCAAATTTGAAGCTGAAAAGAAGAAACTTATTTGAAGAAGAAAAAAAAAAAACACCAGAGCCTGTGGACAAGGAAGCATAAAAAAAATGCAAGATGATCTCCTATTGGTACTGCATTATATCTTTAGAATTAGTTACCATGGCTAGTTGACTATTTATTATCAACAATTTTTTTTAGACCTTAGCAAAACACTAAGAAAATGCTTTGTCTAACGATAGAAAGTCTGATGGGAAAGAGCTATGATAACAAGCATCTTAAAATTTCATTACAAAATACAAACCCTCTGTTGAATGCTTGTGCTCCTTAGTCAAATGGACTCGGGATCAGGAACAGTAATTGAATATCATCAAACCTTTCCTTTCTAATTCTCAAAGACAGTCAGATCATTTTTCAAAGTCTCTTAAAACAAAGCTTTTAGCGCTCAGGAAAGTTCTTGACAGTAATTTGGGCTGATGATAAACAAGCCTCCACTAACTACATTTGAAGACAGAAGAAAAGTCTTCACATCCTAAATTAGATATGCTCGAATGGGATGAAGGAACAGAAAATAAAATAAACAGCAATAAAAACAGAACCAGTGCACTATTTCTTTCTTACAAATGGGTTCCCAACACAGTGTCTTTGTATGTAGAAGCTTGTTGACTTTCTATATTGAAACTAGTAGGTGAGACAGTTTTTAGTTATTTATGAAAGCCTCATAAACAGTTTTGCTTCATTCCAGAAGAAGCTGTGCTTGAATTGAATATATCCAGCTTGAGAAGAAACACCGCAAACCTAATTTTTCCACGACAACTCTTTAAACTCACATCCAGAATGGCAATAATCAGCACTCGGACTACTCATTCCACCTGGAAAGAATTAATTTATCTGCTGCTCTGTGGAGTTATTACTGGTAAAAGAAACACCAATGAAAAAACAGTCTTTAAGACACCTTAAATACACAAGAGACTCTTATAGCAGAAGGAAAAAAGTAATGGACAATATGAAGTAATTCAGTTTACCTATGAGCCTGTTGAAATCTCACCAGTGTGAAGTATTTGTAGTCATAAAAATAGATTTCACTGAGATGTTTGACTTTCTATGATCATCCTGAATATCCAAAAAGAAGGGAAGCTGACACTACATATGGCAAATGAAACTGTTAATGCAGTATGGCCTTGTTTTCATAGCTAAAGAAAAATAAAAGCTAATATTTTTTCACCTGAGCAAACCACTATGAGAACAAGTCAGGCAAGTTTTATGACGAGGTAAATCAACAAAGAGCATCCCCAAGTAGAATAGAAGTTGTGAGTCCTGTTTGCTTCCTGTGCACAAGAATTTGGAGAAGGTGAAGGAACAGTCAGATGAGACTCAGTGAACACACTATTGCGTCCTTCAGACAAATAGCATATAAATTTACATCATATTTTATTTTAGTCTTAATTGTCACCATCCATAAGCTAATAAAGTTTAATCAACTTCAGCCTCTAGGCTTTAAAGCTTATCACAAATAAAGTCTAGGTGACATCTTGTAGTCCAGTTTCAAACACTGCATTCCACAAGGCAACACATTACCCACCCCTGGAGACAAAGCCATGATGACCACATATTGACAGAATTGATCAGTCCTAGCATTATGTATGAGAAACTTCAATATCATTCTAGGAACCATGATGATACAGCTTAGCTTACAGTGTATTCACAGCTGTTGGCAAAATTTTAATGGAAAAGATTAATTGGCACTAGCTTCCACCTCATGGATATACAAAGTCCATCTGTATATTGCAACATGACTGCTTAAAACATAGCAGGAGTCTCATTCCCAACATAACCTAGGACAGGTGAGTAATGCCTTTGTTTATTCAGCAAATGCCCAAATTAAGATGAAAATGTATAACTAGAAAGAGGAAACTTCTGCAGGATTCAGAGGATGATATTCAGGGGATAAATAGGTAAGGGCATCTTCTACTTATCACCACAACTGTCAGTTTTAACACAGGCTGAACACGAAGAAGGACCAAGAGTCTCAGAGAAGTCACAGAGAGTAAAAGAAGTCACGCTCATCTCTTTGTCAGCATACTTCTTTTTCACATTTACTGCTGACCTATTTTGCAGCAACTATCTTGCACTCGCACCAGTGCTCTGGAATCTAAGTTGACACAGCAAAGCGGAAACTTCACAGATTTCTGACACTTCTTTTGAACCTGCTCTTTGAATACAGTAGCTGAAATTCTGTATACCTGAAACCAAGATTCTGATAGCTTGTGTGATTTATAGGTATGCAAAATCCAAGTCACAAACTGGCCCTCAAATAGTATTAAGTAAACTCCAAAGCAGAGCTCCTTTATATAAGACATTTAAAATTAAAGGAGTCATATCACATTGTAGAACAAAGGAGGGAGGAAAGGAAGGGAGGAAAGGAAGGAAAGGAAGGGAGGAAAGGAAGGAAAGGAAGGGAGGAAAGGAAGGAAAGGAAGGGAGGAAAGGAAGGAAAGGAAGGGAGGAAAGGAAGGAAAGGAAGGGAGGAAAGGAAGGAAAGGAAGGGAGGAAAGGAAGGAAAGGAAGGGAGGAAAGGAAGGAAAGGAAGGGAGGAAAGGAAGGAAAGGAAGGGAGGAAAGGAAGGAAAGGAAGGGAGGAAAGGAAGGAAAGGAAGGGAGGAAAGGAAGGAAAGGAAGGGAGGAAAGGAAGGAAAGGAAGGGAGGAAAGGAAGGAAAGGAAGGGAGGAAAGGAAGGAAAGGAAGGGAGGAAAGGAAGGAAAGGAAGGGAGGAAAGGAAGGAAAGGAAGGGAGGAAAGGAAGGAAAGGAAGGGAGGAAAGGAAGGAAAGGAAGGGAGGAAAGGAAGGAAAGGAAGGGAGGAAAGGAAGGAAAGGAAGGGAGGAAAGGAAGGAAAGGAAGGGAGGAAAGGAAGGAAAGGAAGGGAGGAAAGGAAGGAAAGGAAGGGAGGAAAGGAAGGAAAGGAAGGGAGGAAAGGAAGGAAAGGAAGGGAGGAAAGGAAGGAAAGGAAGGGAGGAAGGAAAGGAAGGGAGGAAGGAAAGGAAGGAAGGAAGGAAGGAAGGAAGGAAGGAAGGAAGGAAGGAAGGAAGGAAGGAAGGAAGGAAGGAAGGAAGGAAGGAAGGAAGGAAGGAAGGAAGGAAGGAAGGAAGGAAGGAAGGAAGGAAGGAAGGAAGGAAGGAAGGAAGGAAGGAAGGAAGGAAGGAAGGAAGGAAGGAAGGAAGGAAGGAAGGAAGGAAGGAAGGAAGGAAGGAAGGAAGGAAGGAAGGAAGGAAGGAAGGAAGGAAGGAAGGAAGGAAGGAAGGAAGGAAGGAAGGAAGGAAGGAAGGAAGGAAGGAAGGAAGGAAGGAAGGAAGGAAGGAAGGAAGGAAGGAAGGAAGGAAGGAAGGAAGGAAGGAAGGAAATGTTTTGCAGTTACAAATAAATTTGGCATTTCATGAACAGAAAAAAGAAATGTCCAGGTGAACAGAGGTACAGATTCAAACAGTGCCCCAGTAAAGACAAGGCAGTGGCTGTCATACAACTTGCATGAAGGGCACAAAATACTCCAGTGAATGACAGTGTAATGTGTTTTGTTTCTGCTCAGCACATTTCACATGCCCTTCATGAAAACAAAAAAGCACTGCTCAGTCCACCACTGGAAGCCAATGAAAACAGGCAAAAGTTGAAACCTGTCATCCGTGTGGAGATGCATTACAACATGACAAGCATCCACAAGCAATAAATTTGTAATGCAAAAAAAAAGGAATCACAATTCAAGGCCTGCCCCAGCATATTTCAGGTTAGAGCTTGAAACTGTCAGAAAGCCAATGGTTCAAAATTTTTCAACGCAGAAAAAAACAATTTTAAAATGGGGTCATAGGTATAGACAGGTCTGAGATGATGTGCTGCTCAGCTTTAAGTAGCACCTTTCACCTTAGTTTCAGAGATTTAATGGGCAGGGAAGATAAAGAGAAAATGCAAGAAGAGGGATCTCTGAATGAAAATAGAAAGAATAAATAGAGGTTAGTTGTGACATTCTTCTCAGGTTAAGGCCTTATTCAAAGACAAAGTAGTGTGGTGTTGAACAACATGTTCTGGGCTCAAAGACAGGCAAAATATTGGCTGTGGTTTGCTGTGCAAGCATTATGCACAAACCTGCAGCCTCTTTTGATCAACAAAGAGCTCACATCAAGTGAAATGACTTTCAAAAGAAAATCACAAAACACTTCCATAATTGCCCTTCTTAACCACATGAAAACACTATTGTCAAGACGGGTATAAAGCACAAAATAAAAAGTTCTTCAGCATATTGCAAAACCATTAACATTCTTTCTGATCAGAAATTAGTACAAAAAAACCTGAAAAGTGTAACAGCAATTTACATAAAAAGGACAGATACAAGCCCCTCCAATCTTCAGTTAAACACTGCCCTAACAGTGAGTCACTGAGGCATCTCCAATTGAATGGAGATTGAAGACTCATAAAAAGTGTCTTCTCTGGAGTGATTACTAGTTTTATAGAATCATAGAATCATTTTGGTTGGAAAAGACCTTTAAGATTGGGTCCAACCATTAACGTAGCACTGCCAAGTCCACCACTAAACCATGTCCCTCAGCAACACATCTACATGTCTTTTAAATACCTCCAGGGATGGAGACTCCACCACTGCCCTGGGCTGCCTATTCCAATAAAAAGTTTCATATTTTTATTTCAGATAATATTTGATAATATTGTTTATATATTATTATATGTATTATTATATATAATAGATATTATTACACATATTCATAATATAGTGACTCTGTATAGAGTTCTTGAAGTGAGCCCAATGATCTCATGACTTTTACTCTGTATTACTAGAAAATGTCTGTTGCTTACAGATCTTTTGACCACAGAAAAATAAGATAAAAACATAAGACTACAGTGAAGCTGTGATCCCTAAAGTTAGGTTTCTCTGAAGATTCTAAGAACATCCTTGTGGGTTTCTGTCACAAACTCTGATTTAGGATCCTGCCAAGTATGCCAGTTTGTCTCTGGGCAAATTGCCAATGGGCAATTTAGACCACTTAAACCACTCAAAGACATCAGCAAAAGTGGTTTTATTGAAATATGTTATAAAAGCGTGACTTAACAACATTCAGTGGCAAGGTTGACTCTATTACTGTGCTGCACAAAAGATACAATGATTCAAAACTACCAAGACAGAATCAAAGTTACCAAGACAAAATCTTGGTGCACTATAACACAAGGTTATGCGTGATATCAGTTACTTTTACCAAAGATCTGCAATTGGTAAGAGGTGTTTCTCCCTCAAGGAGCAACCTTGGAGGCATCTCAGCTCAAGGTGAGATCACTGCCATGCAGGCAGCTGCTTAGCAAGGATAGGTCTAAGAAGGCTCACTTAGGCTGTCATATTTATGAAATAAAGTAGTTAGCTTATAGTCAAATTACATGAGATGGAAAATGTATGCATGAGACTCCTTGCACCCAGAACTTTCTTTGTTCCTTGACAAATGAGTCGTAGAAAAGCCACATGCTATTCATGTGTTTATCACATGATCAGCGTTCCAAGCTCATATGCATCAATGCCCACAGTGTCACTCTGTTCCTTTGTGGGTTTTCAGAGAATAGATTGGAACTAGAGAAGTTCTTGACCCCATTACAGCTTAGGCTTTTACCTCCTTTGCAGCCTGTACCAAACTACCGCTGGTTTGGTTACGAGGTCCAGTGCATCCATCACAGTTTCTCGGCTTATTCTTCCAATGCATTCCAGACCAGGTATAAACCTCTCCCTACTGAAGTCATTAGGAGTTTCATTATTAAGTTTCATCATGCAAGAACTTTAATGAAAGTATAGAGGAAGGAACATTACCTAATATTTGTATGTGATTTCTTGATTATTCAACCTGCCATCCAAAGTAAGTTATTCCAAACATTTAATAAAATGGAAGGTACTATAAAATGTATTTCATTGCCATTCTGCTGACAATGGAAGAAGCAAAAAAGAGACCACTTAACTCTCACAGAGACCAGAGTGCTACAGAGTGTAAAGTACTAAAAACCTTGGAGTGTGGGCAGGCAAGAGCAGGTTACACAAAGGAGGTTCAATTTTGAACACCCATAAAAGTAATTTGTTGGGTAAAAAAAACCTGTTGACTTTTCAAACACTTTTTCTAGTAGATTATATAAACACTTCCTTTTTTCCCAGAAGTCATGTAAAGTATAGCTGTATTTGAGCATGGGAAGATATACTGTATCTGTTAAAAACAATTCTCATAGCTACATTCAGAAAGAATAATGCTTCTGTCTACTGCTATAAGAGGATGCCCTGATGTTAGCTCCAGAGCTATTGGTGAACATGTAATTCTTGAAGCAGTATATATTTTAATACATATATTAATAACTCCCTACTACAAACCTTTTTACCCACAGCTAGCAAAGTGTTTTGTCTATACTATGTAAGGCTACCTTACCTTCCCTTTGCCCCAACCCATTGTTTCCTTATCTGCAGAGAGCAGTGACAGAGGGTCAGACCTGCTCTACTAGCACAAGAATCCTCTCCTTCATTTTTGATTTTCCTTTCACCATCCTCCTTTCTCCCTAATGCCTCTCTCCTTAGTTTTGTTTTCTAAGGATTCATAGGTATTAAGGAAGGTCCAAGAGTGTAATTGGTGAAATAAAAATGTGAAATAACCCTCTGCCTCCTTCCCTGAGCTCTCACAGAGCTCACAATACAGCAAAGCTATGAAGGACTCACTTCGGGTGGGTCAGTCATCAGAAAGAAGTGAGTCTGCTGCCTCCTGCCTAGAGGAGAAGATTGAGACCAAGCAGGAAACAACCAGGCAAAGTCACAAAACTGAGGGGGAAAGAGGAACTGTGAAGGTGATCCTACATCATGTGCTCAGCCAAGGGAGCTCCAGGCCTTTTAATGGCCCTGGTAAAACTGTACCCACAGGGTGATGGGAATAGCAGCATACACAGCTGTTCAGCAAATGGCACCAAGAAACCAAAATAGCAATGCAAGGCAGCTGGGAAGGTTGTCTCCTTCAAAAAATTATTCCTTTTGAAGGATATTCTTAGGTAGTGAAGATTCCCTAACAGATTTCTGGAAGCCTTCAAAGCAAGACTATGTAAGTAGGGCAAAGGCTGAAGCACTCCTGTGTCCCAGTAACTCTCAACTGCTAGAAGACGCCCATGGGCAATGGGCAGCTGGATCTAACTTAAAACAGATTGAGCCTTCACTCTTCCCTTGTACTCAGAAGAACTTGACTAAACCACCATTATCCTTTGATCCATTAGTCTATCAATTATTGTCCCCATAAAGGCACATCTCTTTTTTTCCCTTTGAAATTATTCCTGCATACCAATTAGGACTGCCACCCTTTGCCCATGATTTTTGTTTTGACAATTTTCTTCACCCATAAGACAGAAGAGTAAACTTTATTATATCAGTGCTATCTCAGAAAAATATTGACAAAAATTCCCTGGAAAAGGTCCTTTTAAGCTATAATAACAGTATGAAAATACATGCTTTATAAGCTATTAATGCACACTGTGAATAGGCTGAAGCCTCCAAGCTAAAATATGAATGTGCTTATCTGCTGGAGGTAGGTATCAGCTGCATTATAAAATATGTCAAAATGTCTCATATAAATTTTATTATCTTGTCCTAAACCTTAATTTGTTAAAGCCTTTTGAAAAACATAATTTCTAGTTCATTAAATCTTTCTAGTTCTTTAATTTTTTGTAGGAGAAAATAGCAGGAAAGCCATGTCTTCACTCAACATGGACCAGCTCCTCTTCAAGATGGGAATTATCCAGCTTACAAATATATACAGTCCATGATGGTCCTTTTCCACTTTGGCACAGGTGGCAAGTTTGCCCTCTTTATTTTCTCCTGAGCTAGGTATCACACCAAATACCTGTGGTTTCCAAGGCAAGGTCATATAGACAGGAAAGCAGCGAGAAAGTAGACCTGTGTGTCCTGCTTTGCATTGAATCATTCCCACTGTGAGAATACTTTCTTCTTACAAAACATTCCTTAGAGAACTGAAGACAATTTACAATAAAACAGACCTTACAGCCACCTAGACATAAAACTGCTGGAGAAAAAAAAACACATCTTCCAAACAAACAAGCTCTAGGACTTTCACTGTGTCATCATCTGTCCATCAGCCAAAAGTGTAAAAGTAAATTGTGGAGGGAAGCCTTCTGCAAATTTCCATCCTCTGCTTCTCCTCCAGAGACTTTCCCCCACAAGAATGGGAATCTCAACACGGTGGCATCATGGACCTTCATGCAGTACCTCAGGTCAGCCAGCTGAATGAAACCAGCTTCTCCTCTGCTCTTGAAGACAAGCTTATGCTATGTCTATGGGACTGAAAAGTGTGCAAGAGCACTAAAGGACAATGAGGCAGCTGTTAATTTTACACACAAAAATTTAAATTTTGCTCTTCTACTATAGTATAAAGTATGAATCATTACGTTATACGATACAGAAAATAAATTGTAAACAGACAAGGAATGCAGCACAAAGAGAAAGAAAACCATTCCACAACAATCTACACAGAAGAATAAATTTCCTTGCATCATTGATAAGGTCTCTCTCTTGAGAGCTTGACCCAGGACTTGTTATCTAGTCTAGGACATAAAGGAGGATCTAGGAGGATCCAGAATTAGAGTCTCTGTTCCATGTTAGCATTGCTGCATGTGCATCAGGACACCGTACCAAGAAGGGTGGTTAACCCACATGATCCTGTGGCTAAGATACAAGACTAGGAGTGAAAAACCTTGAAACTTCCCAGTTCTGATGCAAACTTAGTAATGAGGCTTTAGGCAGAGAATATAGTCTCCATGTTCCTGCTTTTCACCTCTATGAAAAGGTGACAATATACTTCCTCTCCCTTCAAAGTTATATACACATACATCTTTTTTTTCACCTGAGGGCTCCATCTGGTCTGTAATGTGCTGGTGTTCACATCCAAGTCACTCAGAAGTGCAAGGTCTATTTTAAATAAACAAACATCATTTACCACAGGTTAATCTCTGAAAACAGTTTATTGTTTTTCTGCAAAAACTGAGATGTAGTTTCTTCCAGTTGATGTATCCTTGGCTGAATGGATAGCGTGTGACTCTCACAGAGCAAGGGAGTGATAGATCCTCTCTCTGACCCATTGAAATACTCATATATTTCACACAAAATGCAATGAAGTAAACTCTAGGGAGTGAGAGGGATGTGTGTCAATATAACTGAGATCATGATGATTATGGAGAGGAAAAGCACTCTGCTTTCTACATCAATTTTGACCAAAACAGCACTTTAAAACTAGATCTGAGAAGCAGAGAAGGGAAGGGCAAAAGGAAAAGAAAAAGAGCAGCATAGGAGGGGTGTATGAGTAGTTGAATTCTGGAGGAAGAGAAAAGAAAGAGTAAAACAAAGAATTCAGTGCAATCTGAATTTTCTGTTACAATACTGCAATTGAAGCTCGAACACTGAAGAGTCAAGAAGCTAGTGAACTGCTATTAAAACACCTGTCTGGGTTTCCAAAGTGCTTAGACCCAATTGTTTTTTCCATTCCCACTTTTTCTCTTCTCCAGTTATCAGCTGCAAAGTTATACTCTGAAGGACAACAAAGGTCCTGCTATAGTACTGTTCAAACCAGATATTTTTAAGAATGAAAATAACAGAGCTACCTAAAGGAACTCAGAAACACTGTAACCCTAAGCTGGAACTGCTTCACTCTTCCACTGACAGTCTTGTACTTGGCTAAAAAGAAAGGAAGAGGAGAAAGAAATACATTCAAATGCACACCTTTATTTTTAGCATATATTTTCACTACCTGCTTGCAATAGCCACTTGGTGTCTCTGTCTTGTACTTTGTAAGTTCTCCATGGCAGGAACCATTTTCATTCCCTGCCTAAAACAATGAGTGCTAGTTGTATTAGTCAAGAGCTACAGTACCTGTAAACAGCAAATATGTATTTAGAATTGGTTGTTATAATCACATTCATTATGTCTTTGTAGATGCTACTTCCTCCATACTACTTGGTATAAAGCCCTCATTGCAGACTGTCATGCAAGCCCTGACACTGCATAGCAAGGCACCACTTCTGAGGAAGACATATGAGGAAGATGAAGGAGCAAAGAGGTAATTAACTTTCCAGCAGGTAGATGTTAATCCACAGAGAGCCTGCTCCCACTGATACGACTGCACATGGCAGCCTAGAAAGGTTGAAGAACTTCAGGTCTCAGCCCAGTCTTTCCTGCAGAGGGAAATCAGGACATGGCCAGATGGGAAGAGAGGTGAGACAACGCCAAGAGTATAGAGAAAGGGGAGCTGGCAGCCAGAAAACAAAACCCTAGTTTAACTACATAAAAAACATCCTGTAATATTTCCATCTGTCTTCCTCACTGTTCTGTAATTTTTCAGCATTAATCATTCCACCCAGAACAGGGCAACGCTGTACCTCTGAGCTCACCACTCTTGCGGAGAACCAAAAAGGAAAAGAGCCAGGGGTTGGTGACTTGGGCACGGCCTAGCAACAGTAGAAAGATCACAGCTTAATTCAGTTGTTGCTTCCCTGAAAAAAAGGAAAAACAAACCACAAAAAATCCACTTTGGGTGTTTACCTCTGCACCTCTGTCTTCTGTTCCTTCCTATTTCATGTATTTCAGTTTGCTCCCAGGCTTGTTCTGGATTGAGTTTACTAGTCCCCTCCAAGCTGCAGCCCAGTGTTGGTTCACTCTAGCTAGGGGCCACTCTGTCTAGACAGCGCGTATAATCTTTTGTAACAAGTTGGTTCACCACCAAACACTCATCGTGCCCATGAAAGCACCAATACAGGAGTCGGTCACAGCCAGTCAGAGGCAATTTGAACCGAGGGAAAAAATTCTTATGTCTTAAAATCATCTAGCCGTTGCATGCTGGCTAGAAGACAATACATCCACGGCCAATGCTATGAGAAGGGGCCTAGCTGGTGCGAGAAAAAATCTGCCCCAAGGAATGTGAATGCAATCTATTCTACCTCCCCCTTTTTATCAGTACAGATAAAGCTACGGACACATTAGTTGAGTTCCTGCTATAAGTTGTAATCTGGAGGAGCCTCCCACTCCACTGATTGATTATAGAGGGAGTTTAGGGAGACCAATCTCCTAATTTAATAATCTGAATGAATTGTCTGAAGAACAACACTCTGAATACTTCCTCTGTGTGACTAAACTCATGGCATTTATTACAACTGAAATGAACATGAGAAATCCAGACAGTATTTTGCACACATTACCTGCAAGAACAGCTGAAAAAACATGATATAGAATTACAGAATCTTTTCTTTATGTTGGATATCAATAACCATAAGCTTCATGCAGGATTTTCCACTGCAGAATCTGCAAGTATTTTGGTAACAAACTTTTGAACATTTGATGGCTGAAGATAGTATTTTTGTACCTAGTGCATGGAAAGCCAAAAAGTGCTAAGCACATTTCAGGCTACACAGAGAACGAGCCCTAATTCTCCTGATTTCCAAACATCTTGTTTGGGTATGAAACCTAGGTTCCCTCTGATGAGCAAAACCTTTATGCTCGTCTCTCTATCATAAGATTCATGGATAGGTCAAGAGCCTGTAACTCACAGCTTTCAGCAGGAAAAAAAAACTGCCCAGTAAATGAAAAATTTTTAAGCATCGTATCTTGGCTTAATCAAGGTTATACTAGAAGAACATGTCTACCAAATTTCAACAGTTACTTAGGCAGTTCTGACTTTTCAAAAAAACTCTGCATCCTGTGTAATAGCACTAATTACTTTAGTAGTGATTAGACAAAGATGTATTTAATTTAAGACAGGAAAGCTGGAAAAAAAGAAAC
The DNA here is from genome assembly GCA_028020825.1 of Podargus strigoides. Taxonomy (NCBI): domain Eukaryota; kingdom Metazoa; phylum Chordata; class Aves; order Caprimulgiformes; family Podargidae; genus Podargus; species Podargus strigoides. Next base: position 2,659,495 of record CM051641.1, on the reverse strand, counting down.
AAAACAACACTGTGGTTCATTGAATATAACAGCATATATAGTTTACAGTTCATCCTGGGGATATCTGTCAGCATACAGACTTTGCAAGTGTCAATGTTAGACCAAAACATTATGATCAGTTGTCTCAAGAACAGTGTTGAAGAGAGCTTCTGGGAACACAGAGAGTAAGAAAGGCTAAGTGAAGGCAAGGCACTGAAAGAGAATTAAGGCACAACAGAATCATGTGAACGTGATATTTTGGAAAGACCCAAATCTGGTAGACAGACATCGGGACCAGAATAACATATAGCTTTACAGAGCTTGATGAAAAGACAGGAGTAAGTCTCTGAAATAAAAACTAAAAGGAAAAGGGCCATTTCAGAAGAGTGCAAGTATTCTGAAACAGATGGTCCTTGGAAAGAGAGACGAGACTAGGAAAAAGGATTATGAGCAGATGTTAACGATACTTCATCTGAATGACTGGTAGTACTAAATCCTACACCAAAACTAGGATTGATGGGAAAAATTACATCATCCCCAATCATAGAATCATAGAATAATTATGGTTGGAAGGGACCTCCAGGGTCATCAAGTCCAACCTTTATCCCATCATATTCCTAACCATTAAACCACTAGACCATGGCCTCAAGTGCCTCATCAACCCATTTTTTGAACACCCCCAGGGACGGTTACTCCACCACCTCCCTGGGCAGCCTGTTCCAATGCCTAACCACCCTTTCAGTAAAGAACTTCTTCCTAATATCCAACCTAAACTTTCCCTGACGTAACTTGAAGCCATTTCCTCTCATCCTATCATTAGTAATTTGGGAGAAGAGACCAACACCAGCCTCACTACAGCCTCCCAAGGAAAGGTATGCGTCATTACCAGAGCACACTCACATGTCTAGACATGTGCTTGCATAGCCAGAGACAAAGGCAAATTTGGAAGTCAGATGGAATGCAGAGGAGTCAAAATAAATGAAGCAGAACTGGCCATACAAAAGCAGATGGTTCAAGATGCTGCTGGACAGACCTGACTCCTGCCTCAATGTCATGGCAAGAGTAGTGCCATGGGGATGCAGAAAGTGACTAATTAGAACACTTCTCTGCAAGCAGACTCTTTCACCTTCCCTGATGCTTCGTTTCCAGTGAGAACACTAAGTCTTAAGCTCATGGTTAGGATTCACTACAAGGATTTTTCAAGGAAAGGCGCCATTTTAGTCCACTTTATTTCAAACTGTCACTTACAGAGTAAAATATTAATTCTGCCAGAGACTAGCTACTAAAATTCCCTCCTCCTTTATTTTATTTTTCAGGGTACTTCTCAGCTTCCTCCTTTCCAAAGGCCCAACTGCTCTGAGAGCTTTAGTGACTGATTCAGCACTGAATTAGCTACTATTGAAAGTTCAACTGCAAACATATCCAGTGCTCTTGAAGTGACAAACACAAGTGGGCCTGTCAGAAACTGTCATGCCTGGAACTCCCCTACTCTTTATAAGCTTAATGAGCTGCACTATTCCAAAGGAATTACTGTCTGAATTCCCTCACCTCCAACCATTACCCTGCTTCTGGCCGTGAAGAACAGCATGTGAAGCATACACAGATTTTCAGTCCAATAAGATTCCATAAGAAGAAAATCTGCATTAGCAGAATCACCCTCCTTTCTCTAGTTTGAGTTCAGGTCACAACCATGATCATGGCGACACGTGTGCTCTCTAATTCCAGTTCCCTTTGGCAACCCTGTTATCTCTGCACTGAGGCTTCAACTGGTTAAAGCAGAAAGTATCCTTTATTCTTCCAGAAAATCTTTTGATTAGTTGGTCCCTGAAATCAACACACTTCTCATATTAATCTTTTGTTAATTAAGAAAAAATGTCAATATGACCCCAAAAGGTACACACAATAGTTTCCACCCACGCTAGAATTTTTTCACTGCCAGTGTTCATTATTTTTAATTAGAATCCTGCTTATAGAGGGCTAGAATTGCTAGGACTTTTGGGAAATAACAGCTACAGGCACTGGCTGGATTTTTTTAGGCTATAACAGTATTTAGAGTAAGATAGAGTGCAGCAAAATCCCTATTTTAGAGATAATTTCTGCCAATCACTTTTTTTTTTTTTTTTTTTCTCCTCTTAGAGCCTGATTTCAAGGATCTGTCGCCCACAGAAGCTATCTTTACTTGCCAAGAATGTTTGCTGCAGGACCAGGACATTACCTTGTGACTATGCACTATTGAGACCTTTCCTCCAAGTCCCCATTGCTGTTTAAGAAAAGGATCTGCAAAAAACAAGGCAGCAGCCCTGTTATGAAAGACCACTATCCCAAATCTTACATCACATCACATGACTGGTCCTAATATCATCTTGGGACAGAGGAAAGATATAAATGACTGGTAGTTAGAGCGAGTATAGCAGAGGACCACATACACCTCTGTGCATGTTGTTAGCAGTCATATCACTGTTTCAACTGAACTAACATTTTCACAGAATCACAGAATGTTAGGGATTGGAAGGGACCTCAAAAGATCATCTAGTCCAATCCCCCTGCCAGAGCAGGAATACCTAGATCAGGTCACACAGGAACATGTCCAGGCGGGTTTTGAATGTCTCCAGAGAAGGAGACTCCACAACCTCTCTGGGCAGCCTGTGCCAGTGTTCTGTCACCCTCACTGTGAAGAAATTCTTCCTCGCATTTATGTGGAACCTCCTATGTTCCAGCTTACACCCATTGCCCCTTGTCCTGTCATTGGATGTCACTGAGAAGAGTCTGGCTCCATCCTCATGACACTCACCCTTGACATATTTATAAACATTAATGAGGTCACCCCTCAGTCTCCTCTTCTCCAAGCTAAAGAGACCCAGCTCCCTCAGCCTTTCCTCATAAGGGAGATGTTCCACTCCCTTAATCATCTTTGTGGCTCTACGCTGGACTCTCTCAAGCAGTTCCCTGTCCTTCTTGAACTGGGGGGCCCAGAACTGGACACAATACTCCAGATGTGGCCTCACCAAGGCAGAATAGAGGGGAAGGAGAACCTCTCTCGACCTACTAACCACTCCCTTTCTAATACACCCCAGGATGCCATTGGCCTTCTTGGCCACAAGGGCACATTGCTGGCTCATGGTCATCCTGCTGTCCACCAGGACCCCCAGGTCCCTTTCCCCTACACTGCTCTCCAGCAGGTCAGCTCCCAACCTGTACTGGTACATGGGGTTGTTCTTCCCCAGATGCAAAACTCTACACTTGCCCTTGTTGAAATTCATTAAGTTTTTTCCCGCCCAACTCTCCAGCCTATCAAGGTCTCGTTGAATGGCAGCACAACCCTCTGGTGTGTCAGCCATTCCTCCTAGTTTGGTGTCATCAGCAAACTTGCTGAGGATACATTCTGTACCCTCATCCAAGTCGTTGATGAAGATATTAAACAACACCGGTCCCAGTACCGACCCCTGAGGGACTCCACTAGTCACAGGCCTCCAACTAGACTCCGTCCCATTAACCACAACTCTCTGGCTTCTTCCCTTCAGCCAGTTCATAATCCACCTCACTACCTGATCACTAAACCCATACTTTATCAGCTTATCTACAAGGATGCTGTGGGAGACAGTGTCAAATGCTTTACTGAAATCAAGATAAACCACATCTACCGCTTTACCATCATCTATCCACCTAGTTATTTCCTCATAGAAGGCAATAAGGTTGGTCAAACATGACTTACCCTTGGTAAAACCATGTTGACTGCTCTTAATGACCCCCTCATCCTTGATGTGCCTCGAGATCGTGCCAAGAACAAGCTGTTCCATCACCTTTCCAGGGATGGAGGTGAGGCTGACCGGTCTATAGTTACCCGGGTCCTCCTTCTTGCCCTTCTTATAGATTGGAGTGACATTTGCTATCCTCCAGTCCTCAGGCACCTCTCCTGTTCTCCATGACTTAGCAAAGATGATGGAGAGTGGCCTAGCAATGACCTCTGCCAGCTCCCTCAGCACCCTTGGGTGCATTCCATCTGGTCCCATTGATTTATGGATATCCAGATTGCTCAACTGATCCCTAACCCAATCCTCATCTACCAAGGCAAACTCTTCCTTTATCCTGACTTCTTCCGGGGCTACAGGGATCAGGGGCTCCTGGGGAAAGCCTGCAGGAGTAAAGACAGAGGCAAAGAAGGCATTCAGCACCTCTGCCTTCTTTATATCCTCTGTCTCTAGGGAAGAGAAAAATTTTTTTAAAATTTTTTTTTAAGAGAAAAATTACTATTTGACTAGCTATTACTGATAACAGGCTGCAAAGTAGACCCGTGCTCAGCTCTCACTGTGTATAAATGTGGGTTAAAAAGCCCTCTCAGATGCTGCTTGTGAAAGGGCTGGAACATCAACACTTGCCTCTCTGGGATCGAATTGCTCTCAGATCATTCCCTACTCTTGTGGGACATTTTTAATGACTATGATGTTCTCCTGCTTGAAAACATCAGAAAGAATAGTAGAAGAGTAAATGATTAAAAATTATTAGAGAGATATCTTAGCCCAGCTAAAGGCAATGTCTGCTTCACAGTGGCCTTCAAAGAAGGGCAGGATTTCATCTTGAAAATCTTTTTATTCTTTATTTTGACCAGGGGAAGAAGGAAATAGCAGTCAGCTGAGGAACCTGAATTATCCAAATGTATTACATTGTCTGTCTCTGCCATAGGGATCTTGGCTCTTGTAGTCTGCTTATAGGGAGACTTTTACTGCCTGAAATGAAAGCCAGGGAACAGAAAAAAGAACCCAGACTCTCAATCAAATACAGAGGTTTCAAGGGTTGGTTTCCTCAGGTGTGATATCTAAGCTACAAGAGAATAGAAATTTTGTTAAACTCCTGCACATTTCTTCAGGACCTTTTCTTTAGACCAAAATGAGTGTGAAATTTACTTTGGATGATAAATACACAGTAAGAAAGAGCAGCCCAAGCAAACATTTTTTAAAAAGAGAAATGCAGCAACATTGAGGAAACAAGTCATGCATCCTCCCAGATGATTTCCCTTTTATTCCACACATGCACAGAGAATATAACTCATAAAAAATGCAGCACTTCCATGACAGTACAAATCAAAGTCTCTTCGAAAAAGTAGGAGGGTGCAGTAGGAGGAAGACAGTAATTATTTGCACTTTCGGAAGGGAAGGGAAAAAGGAGAGGTGAGGCAAGGAAAGATTTAAAGCTGGGCTTTTCAGAAGATGTTTAAAAAGTAGTATTGTCAGTTCACACTGAATTTCTGTGAGAGATGGCTCCCTAATTCTCTTACACACTACTGCAAGTCCAATCTGAAAAAAGAAACTCCCAAACACCTAATGGTTTCTATTTTTATCTAAGTCTAAGAAGGAGTCTAAATTCTATAAGGGCAGGGATAGGACTCTTCTCCTCATCTCTCTGCAGTTGTATTACTGAGAATTTTCATATTAATATTTATGAGTCTGTTTTACTCATAGTTTGAGAGGACAGCATGAAAAATAGCAGTATGGCTATTTTAAAACATTTCCTTAATGTTGAAACGTTAAGATTTTGAAAATTTTTAATGTTTGGGAATATCTTTATCTATTACTTCAGTTTGAGACAGTCTTCCTCTGTGTTTTGCAGACTAGCAGCACCATTTGAGAGCAAACTAAACAGGTCTTCCAAAAAACCTTTAGTTTTTAAGTGTCTTTGTGTGAGTGTAAATTAAATTCTTCAAGTATGTATGAGCTTCTCTGAATTCAGAGCCACAATAAAGGTTTATTGTCCTGATAGCAGAGTATTCAGCTACAAGGAACTTTGAAAACAAATGGGTATGCTAGACAACAAATAAAATGGGATTTTGCTCTGATGTATGAAACTCTCCCATCTCTGTTCTTATATGGAAAGCATTAAGATCATCTTGGTTTGAGACACTAGACCTGAAGAGTTGACATAACTACAGCTCTCCCTGGAAAGTCAAATGGATGAAAGGCAAGATCAAGTTTTAAACTGGATGAGAAAATACAAGTCTGAGTAAAGGCACAAATCTAGAGATTTAAAAAATAAATACATAAAAATATATTATATGGCACACTGTCGCAATGACATATTTACCATAACACTGCCAGAAGTACACACATTAAAGCAGTTGGACTTAATATAAAGTAACTGGTATTAAGGTGATCTGGCTTATACTATAGAGTGGCATAAATTCAAAAGAAAAGGTTTAACCTTTCAGCATAGATCACTTATACTTCATGTATATAAAAAGGTGGGGAGAGACAAATCTAATTGATAAATTATCAGTTGAAAAGTCTGATGACTCATTAAGGAGCTAGCTATATAGACCTTCATCAGGAAAGAGGAACAAACTTCACTGGGATTTTTTTTGTCTTTTTTTTAAACAAAAAAAGAAAGTCATGCAAGGACAGGACTTGGGTTATGAGTTTCAGCTTGCTTAATATGTACTGGGAAAGCTTTCAAGGATGAAGCAGAAATAATCCCAAGTGTCAGAATACTGAGTAGGAGGCAAGTGGCAATTTGGAGCTAAAATAGCCCATTTTTTAGACACAGTAGGCATATTTCATTGTGGTTCAAAAAAAGAGCTATTGTTGATTACTGACTTTTCCTGAGCTGATAGAAGTCTTGCTCTTTGTCTGTAAGTACAGCATTTGAATGCCATATTGGAGGCAACTGAGTCTCTCTGGCTTAAGCAAAACTGTCTTAAAAGGAGCAGGACTTGTAATTTCCTGAGAAGAGACAAAGAATATAGACATATTTTTTTCTTTACAACTGAAAAATAAATATTTCAGAAATATGAGAACATAAAAAATCATGCTAAAAACTTAAGTGCTCTTTCACCTCAGTTTTTATAGAAACTGTTTACATTCCATCTAAGTATTGGGATATTAACTTAAACTTTGAGTCTCCAGGGTATTCAGACCCAGATCATTTTGCACTTCTACTAGATTTGAATGGCCATGGTTTTGCCCAGTTAGACCTGTTCTCCCTGCCTGTCAGGAAAGCTGGGTAAGCAGACAGAAAGGAAATGGTGTTGTTCCAATGTTTATTAAACAACAGAATTGACCATCACGAATCAGGGTCAGACAGTAAACAAGGGCTTATTAAGGCGTCTTGGAATTATATTGTTAAAGCATTGGATGCCTAACACATAGAGGTTGGTTCACAATTCAAGTATCTTGCCCTGTTAAAAATTAGAAAACGTTGATCATTATTGTTATCTTGACTGGGAAAGGGTCAGAACCAGAAAAACAGAAGAGAACACAGGAGACAGGTTGGGAATCCAGTCCCTGCCTCAGAGCCCCATCCCTTGCAAACCCAGTTTTTAATACCCTACAGTATCCATCAAATGGCAGAAACACCCCACTCGGAACCACTGAGATCCCCTTTCCCCCTCCTCAATGCTTTGAATTGAGAGTTGCTCCATGTGAGAGATAACTTGTGTTTTCGCAAAGTGTTGCGAGAATCATATTTTTGTAGAACCAAGAAAAACACCAAGGCCTTGTACATCCAGGTGCCAGATAACGTAGAAGGATGTGAGAACTGACTTAAGTTTTTATGTGGCACTACAGAGCCAAAAACCAAGGCCTTGTACAGAGATACCAAATTAGAAAAGAGCCTCGTATAAAGACCGTCTTGTTCAGTACATCCTGGTACCAGATAATGTAGAAGGACAAGAGCTACGCATAACAACCTGTGTTTGAGAATGTTGTGTCTTACATGGATCAGGAGATAGGGTGCACCTGAGAAAATATTGCCATCCCGACTGAACAGATTCCACAACTATGCATAAACAGCCGGCTGGTAAAAGAAAGACCTATTATGGAAACCGGAAAAACCTCTGATGGAAACTTATTGTAATAGAATGCGTCGGATAGGCTGTGAGCCTGGAGTATCCAACCAATGGAGAAACAGGAGAGAGTAACCCACGTCGGGATAAAATACTATAGAAATGCTTTCTTTCCTTTGTAAGGGCGCGTCTTTACTCCGGCCATGGGGTGGCGCGCCCGCGATCGCACTCGCGAATGATTGCACTCGCGAATAAACGGAGCTGCTTCACCATGGTCCTCGCCTGAGCAAACTTTTTTGGCCTAAAACTTCGTTTCTCACATCCAGAACCTGACACTTCTAATGGCTAGAACCTTTTTCCATGTCAATTTATTCAGGGCCAGTTTTGCACCCATTTGTTATTGTGTCAAACCATCCTCTAGATTAAATCTTTTCCTATCTTTGGAACTGTGACATTGCCAGCTGCAGCCATAAGTAGAACCATCTTGCAGGAAATCTCAGCTGCCATCCTTTAACTCATCCACATCAGCAAGAAAGCAGTAGATATAACTCCAGCATCTGCTGTGGACTTCTTATTTCCTACAACATTCGATGCTGCCTGCCTTGAGCATCACTAGACTGCAATATCACCCTTCCATGCTGTGCAATTTTTGGTATTATCCTTTCAAACACCAAGGACTTTTGGGTTGGCTTGCTTACTTCCTTTTTCAGTAAGTACAGAATTAGAAGGCTGTCATGCCCTTAGATCCATCACCTCCTCCAATTTCCATATGTTTTGTGCTAGCCCTTTATTCCAACTGTCATTCTCTCCTAAGCATCAGAGGACATGGGAATTCAGGGCAAAGTAGGGTAAGAGCAACTTCTGGGTCATGGCACAGAATGTTGTGGGATCCATTAGGTTGAAATTATGTAGCATGGGCTCCTCAGTTTAAGGCAGGAAAGCTGGCAATGTTAATTGATTATGAAATAATTGGATAGTTTTGCACAGCACAGTAAAAATTTTACATATAAACGAAAAAGTGATGCAAATAGTAATAAATCATATTTATTTTGCAATAACAACACAGTACTCTCCTAGGGTTAGGAGCCCACTAGGGAGTTCATAGGGATGGGGCAGCTGTCTTCAAACGTACTAGCAGTAAGGAGCTTAAAAGTCAGAAAGTGAAGCTTTTATGAAGTTAGCTGTTCAGCTGAGGTCCTGTGCCCTGTAGAACCTCTTTCTGTCACTCATCCTTCCCATCATTCATCCACAGTCATGTCTACCCCTCCAGCTAAGACCACAAGCACAGTACTGCTGGCCATCCATGACTTTGTCATTGACAGGACCTTGAACAAAGGTTTTCTCAAGGCCTCCCACTCTGGACTTTTCAAGCTAACACGACTGAGTGGAGGAAACCCACTGAACCTCCTCTTGAGGAATATGCAGAAAAAAGATGACAAAAGAAGATAGGAAAAACCCCATACCCATGGATTTACAGGACTCAATAGCATCAGGGCCAGACTTTCTGCAATTAGGCTGTGCAGGACACTTCAGATATCTCCTTCTTCCTGCTGGTACACCAGGGAGAGAATTGCAAGCCTGGACAGAGACCATTCGCAAGAACTGTAAAATATGAGTGGTGTTAACCTCGCTTTAACATCAGAAAGGATAAGTGCCAATTATCAGGTACCATAGACAATCTCAAATTATCAAGGATCTGCACAAGTATGCCTAAAAATCACTATATTCTGGATTTAGTGTGCAACATATTCTGCAATGGGCTGCACTAACCCACAGGATACAGCACCAGAAGACATATCCATCTCTCCATAACTAAGAGAGAAGGTGCAAAGAGAGCATAATACAACAAAAAGTCTTCCAAGTAAGCTCCTTAATTGGCAAATTTCCATAATGCTGTCAATGGACTGGGAAGCTAGTTCTTTCCTTTTCACATGAGTGATCTTTGCACTAGCAATGCTGTAAACCTGCTTCAGTTTTCTCCTGACACAGATGACTAATCACAGGGAAAATTCTAAAATCAAAAAGACCTGAGGGAGGTAATAATGTTAGTTGAAGTTACTAGATGAACAAAGGCAAACAGACAAGCAGAAAAACCTAAAGGAGAATTAATGGCAGGAGAAATGCAAGCCATTCAGAAAAGCCTGCTGTTTCACCAAGGGCAGTGCCAGAGCCTTGGGGATTCCTGGTATTCAGCAGTGATGATGCAATCTGTAAATGTAAGACAACTTTGTTTCCCCACTAATCACACACACCATTAAAAAATAGCTAGGGAAAAAAGCCCTGGCAGCAAATTAGATTGAAGTAGGCAGAAATCTTCTGTGGTCCTTTCTGAACTATTAGCATAAAACGTACTCTCCTTCAAAGGAATGGCTACCCTTCCACCAAATCAGAGGTCCTGAAAATGATAGTTCAATGCCACAGGAACTGACAGCTCAGTGGAGAATGATTAGAGGACTAAGTACAGCCAGAAATGGCTCACAAAGTGTCACTGCTTCTGCTCCAACCTGCCACTCTGCATTTAGATTTGTATGGCCCTTAACACAAAAATTAAAATTCTGAAAAGTTTTCCAAATAGTGTTCTCCCTTGTTATAAATTGTACAAAGAAGCTTTTTCCACTATCCAGTCACTCCTCCACTTTCACAATCAGGCTTAAAAATAAATCTTCCTTCTGGGATGATATATGATACAAGCCATTTGCAACAGCATAGAGTTGAATAGTGTTTCTCAGCCCCCTTTAACCTGAGAAATCACTGTCCCTCTTGCACCACAGCAACTCACAGTATTGTCACAACTATTCCTTTATAATGAAGTAAAAATTAGAGCAGACTATGATTGTTCATTCATTCCTTTTATTTTCTCTCCCTGTTTTGTAGAGAAATGCATTTATGTTAAGAAAAGAAAGCAATTCCAGTCATTTCATGGACCACAGTCTATGTCTCAGGGAGCATCTTTGGATCACCAGCTGGCAAGCACTGGTGGAACAGAGTATAAGCTATTTCTAAACCAGCAGGACAGCCTGATAGAAGCACTATTCCCACAAAAGCGTGGATTTTCTTTATGACCACAGCTAGACTGCTTCTGCTACTCTATCTTAATTACACCTTGGCTGTCTCCCGAGTGCAAACACATTGACAGAGACATTACCAGTCCTTCTTTCCACTAACACCAGTGGGAGATGCACAGCCATAAAGTCAGATCAGGTAAAGGTCAGAATACACAAACCCTCTAGCGTGCTAGCTGAAAGGAAAATGTCATGCTTGAGTTGGTAATGCTACCTGTAAAAATCAACCACCTATTAGTTTAGTGACTACCTTTCTCCATCTTCTTCAACTACACACACACATCTACATATTTATTGAGAGGGAACTTTTCTCATCAATATACTTGTTTAGCCTGTCTTTAATAACTCTGACTGAAGTCATAAGTAACAGTTTATCATCTCTGCTCAGACACAAGCTCGGTTCAGATGAAATACCCGCTTTAACACCTATTCCATCAGTTTATTTGAAAAGTAAACATATTTGGCACTGTCTTTACTCATTCCTGAATAAAATCAAGATAAGGAATGAAAGCCCATTGTAAGTAAGGATACAGAAACCTTTGCTAGTTTGCCCTACAATGCTTTATACTTAGGAATTTTGGATAATTTCTGGACGTAGTAAACCTGGCTAATTCTTTTTTTTTTTTCCCTCATTGGAGACAAAAAGGATTTTCCCTTGAGGAATTTTCTAAAATAGAAAATAAATATAAGAGATTAATTTAATATTTTCAAGTATAACGGTAGATTGCTGCAGAAAAATTACTAGGCCAGAAGTCTGATCAGAACTCAGTCAGGTTTGGTTTAAAATAGAAAGCATTTGATAGCCCCTCTCCAAACAATACTAGAAAGAAATGTTGATCCCTTCTCCAGCTAGTTCTTCACTAACTACACGTGCACTAATATGAGTTTAAAAATCTGCATTTATTTGTGAACTGTGTAAAGGTACTAGAATATTTAGGTACTGCAGTTACACAAAACCTGTAACTGGACTATTTAATTTAGAATTAGATTTAAGATCTCAATATTGTACTGCATGACATCGTGAAGCTTTACCTCAAGATAGTCATCTTTAGGCTGTCACTTGAACGAATTTCTAGTGTGTGCATTGGTTCATATACCTGCCACTAAGTACTGAGACTGCCTTCTGGACAGAAAAATTAGAAAGTATATGTCCAAAACCAGGACATATTGTACAGGAAACATTTCATTCCAGGTAATTGTTTAAATTTGAAAATAAATTAGAAATTGATTATTCACCAAAGTGACTGGGGTGACTTCCTTCTTATATAAAAACATAGGGATCTCTTCTCTGACCTAAGTGACTTATATGGCAGTCTTAGTCAATTTTGTTGAAGTTGCATGAACAACTAAATAATAATGGGGGAAGGACTACCAGTCCATGTGAGTTAGATGTCCTTGCTCCTGGCTATAGGTTATATGCAGTAGAGTTTGTCAGTCTCTTCTATCAATACTGTTTCATTTACCCTAAAAATATGGTCTCAAGACAGCAAGCTAGAAAGATTCCTTAGTATGGTTTTTAGGGCACTCACTACGGCAAGGAAGACATCTCAGTCCTTTTCCCTTTCAATGAATATTCAGTTATGCAGACAGGGTGGGAAAGTTTCACTAAAAGAGAATGAGTTTGCTCCTCTAGGAGGCACAAAGCACACACTCTTCATCATTTAGTCTAAACAGAAAGCCTGCTCAACTTCAAGCCTAGAAGTCAGGCTCAGCTGTGTCCCAAATATACTCTACTGAAACCTATCTATTCACTTGGGATTTTTTTGAAGTTCAGGTAGAACTATGGAGAAAACAATGCTAGACTCTCTAAACTGAGGTTCAATGTGGGTATAGATTATTAATTAATCACTACCAAAAGCCATGCACACTTATGTTTCCATGGTCCTGCTCTCAGGGCAGTGTCAATATGAGAAACATATTTTGGAAGCTGCAGGAATAGCCTCACTCCAAACCTGGTGAACTGTCTCAGGCTGTTGGGGACAGTGGGGAAGAAGTTACATCTGACAAGACAATCCAGTAGAGTTGAAAAGAGTACAAATGGTAGGCAACTTCACCTATAACATTCTGGGAAATCCTAACTAATCAAAGGAAGAAAATCTAAGACAATAGCAAGACAGACAGAAATAACAGCCAAAGATTTGTGATCAGGACAACAGTTGTTAAAAGGCATTGAATTTTAGCTATATTGTTAATGTAACATCTTCTGCATTTTTGCTTGCTGACAAAGCTCTGCCTAAGACAATCAATACTCGGGCTGGTGTACCACATGTTACACTGGGAAGCAGTACTCTCAAAGCATCCATTTCACTCGTCAGATCACCTCCACGGAAGGCACTAAACCACATCTATTCTTCCAACCTAGAAATAAGTCTGACAACTCTTGAAGATATTGCACATGGGAAATCAAGTTGTAGTTTGCATTGCTAACATCATTCTTGATACGCTGGTCTGAGGAGTTTCCTACTTACAGGCATGGCAAGACACAGAGCTGTTTTGTGTGAACACCTGCTTTCCAGACACTGCATTTCGTGCAGGGATGCTCTGCTTCCTCCACATTGGAACAGAACCTTCTCATACACCAGGCAAAACTGCAGTATTTTGCAAACATTCCTTTGCAAATTCCTTACAAAAAACTGCAGGAATACAGTATTTCTCTCAATGCATCACATTGAGTGGTGAACGCTCCTATCTGACTGACCCTGAACATGTCTTCTCAAACACTCGGATTTAATCTCTCACTTGAAATGCACTGGTGTTAATGCCAAAATATTCTTCATGTAGACAGAGTTCCAGCAGCTCCTATTGTTTTCCTCTTCACCCTCTTAGTTAAATTAGAAGAAAAATGAGTGTGACTAATGTTGAGCATTCTACATAGAAGATGGCAGAAAAACCCAAATTCACTCTGCCCACAGACCATGTTGTCTACAGGCCAGTAAACATTTGCTTGAGCACATGCTCACAAAATTTTGTAGGTCCCAGAACACAGCACTCAGAAAATGTTTAAGCTTGTTTCCATCTGCCCATGGAAATATGTCTCTGGTGATGAAGAGGGGTCAGGATGCAGCTTATTCTCATTGGCCACAACTAATCCATAAAATTCCCTTCTGCAAGGTGGCTTACTGTGACAGGCTAGACAATAAAACTGTGAGAGAGAGGTCTTTTTAGGTTGCATTTATTTATTGACAAAAGGTTGCAGCTGTAGCCATGGCAAGAGGTCTCTCCACCACATTGGAGAGTCACTGCAAAGCATCTGTTGCTGCCTTGAGTAGCATAGCCATCTGCCCCCTCCCACTCCATGGCTTTTGCAGCTTTCTCCAGGCACTTATAACCCTTTTCACCAACATCCAGCAAACAGAGGAGGTTCCAAAGAAGGGGAAAGGGAGGTCATGACTAAACAGCTGGAAGAGAAGGTGAAGTTCAGGAAAGAAATACACTACCTTCAGCAAGTAATAAAGGCTGTGGAGAGAGGTAGGGGAGAAGAACAGTGGGGCGAAATGGAACCGGTGACAGGGGTATATCTTCATCTTCCAGGACTCTCACTGCAGTTCTGGAAGCAAACACTTAAAATCTGCTAAAGCCAGCAATGTGAAACAGCAAATGTAACATTTTGGCAGTCAGTTTCACCACCACCTGCAAAAGCTAAGAATGTGATAAGAAACAGAGTAAATGAGCAGTTCCCACACATATATGGGATCTTCAGCCCCTGCATTCTTCTGCCACATGAACTGCTCCCAGAGCCACAAGGCTAGGAAACCAGTTCTCCAGTTCTTCAAGATCAAGGCAGATCCACCAAGAACTTCAGAGCTGTCCAGAATTCAGCACAAGTTCATTGAACTGGAGTTGCTCTGACTGAAACACATTCTTCTTTGCAAAGGAAGAATTTTTATTCTTGACCCAATTTCTCTGTCTTTAGTAATTTTCCTACATGGTACTGTCTGCTCTCAGACAAACAGCTAGAGTAGTGAGCAATAGTCTTTGAGAAACACATGGTGTATTTCATGCTCATTTGTATTCTCTTCTACATCCCCAATGAGGTTTTCCCACAAGAATTGCTTTAAAGCTTTTAACACAGATGACAGGTCCCAAAGTCAGCCGAGTGACTTTTTCCATTGTGTTAGCTCAAATAAACTAGGGCAAATTGGCAGAAAAATCAGCTGTGCATTTTTTACTTCCCTAAGTGTAGACCAACTGGAGATACAGTTTTCTGTATTGTAACTTCAGCATTAAAGACTGTTTTTCTATATGAGAAGTATTCTTTGTTGTTGGTAGTTTTCCTGATAATTTATATTGTAAATGTTATTAAAGCTTAAGGCAATGCAACTACTCTTTCATAATTATGGTTACTACTAACAGTACATCTGTTTGGTTTGAAAAGGCAAGACATCCATTTTATAAACATCTTTGACACCACATAAAACATCAGATGACTAAAAAGTGACCACAGTTTAGTAGTCTCCCAGCTCACTTCATGGCTACCAGGAAAAATGTATGAAACATGAACCAAACATGCAATGTGTAAAACACTTGAAAAAAAATAAGAAAACTAGGCAATATTTCTCATTTAAAATTGCTTTGATTTTCCGATTCATCAAACAGATTAATGAAGGGGAAGTTTTCCACTTTAGTGATTTTCCTCCTGTGAATGCAATAAGGACTTTCTGGTTTTAAGGCATTGATGAAGCAGTTTAGTAACCCTCTGGGTTTTTCACGCCAGGTCCTGCTCCGACACACAGAGGAACTAATGGCTGCAATCACCTTGCCTGCAGCAGCATCAGTGTTTTTAAAATACAAGCCTCTGGATTCTTTAAAGATCAGCGAGGTGCTATTTGCAAGGAAGCAACTTACTAACAAGGATGGGGGCCTCGGGAGTGGATTGATCTTTCCCATAACTGAAACATTCTTTGCAGTACATTTCATATCAAATTCATATTAGTAAAAACAATTACTGACACTCACATGCTAGAATTGATTAGTTTCCTGTCCCCTCTGGCTAAAACCTTACATCATAAAAGACTTCATAGCAGCATACCATCAGCAAGTTAGAATATTATTTAGTTATTTTCTGGAAAATACAATTTATATACAATTTCAGTGAGGACTGCATGTCTTTACCATTTTGCCTTCTGTTCAAAAACTAATGAGTGAACCATTCTTCCTTATTCTCCTGTATGATGGGATTTTTCCTGGGACCTAGACTTTCTGCATCACTTCCAGCTCCTGAAACTGTCAATGGACAGAGAACTTGCTCAGGCCCTGTGGAAGGACTCTGTGGCCTCAAATCATCCTACCTAACTTTGATTCCTATGATGAGGGTTCAGCTGCCCAAATTCCTTTTGTGTTCAGTGAAAAAGACAGGCACCTCCAAGAGTAGTTCAGACAATCTAATCTAATTTCTAAGACAATCTAATCTAATTTTGGGGGACTGGACTAGATGATCTTTTGAGGTCCCTTCCAATCCCTAACATTCTGTGAACCCACCTATTTCTCATCATTAATTATAAAGGAAACTAAAGGAGTCAACAGCTATGTTCCGTACCACTAACCTAGTCTAAATTACTATAAAAAAGGTCTGCTTCCCAGTTTCCAGGGACTAATTACATGACTTGGTTGTCTCATGGTGGGACACAGGCTGACCACACACTGGCCCAATTCTACTCGTCACCTCATATTTTATTTTCCACACAAAGGAAGCCCAGGGAAAGGGTGGGAAGGAGTGGGGCACCATGGTACATTCCAAGAGGTCCCCAGCACAATCCTTGGAGACCACTTGCATTATTGATAGAAAAAGCACACAACAGACTCAGTTTCACACAGCTTCTTTCTTTCTTTTCATTTTCTGTCTATCATTCTATGACATATTCCTGGTACAAACTGTTTGCTCACGTACTGAAAAAGAGAAACTGGACTGGCTGTATTCACCTGCTTGAAGATACAAGCACTGCAGGTTGCAGCAATGGTGGAAGACAGCTTTGGACCTACATACTGAAGCTTCATTGAAACCCACAACACAAATCATGTCATGTGGTCACAGCCACATCAGCAGTTCCTGGGGACAATCTTGACTTCTACCCCAGAGAGCTCAATGAGGTGCGGTCACTGTAACATGGAGGTCAGCACAAAATTAACTCATAGAAAACACCTCTTGGGAGTTTGCAGCCAACACTCAATGGTATTCTGGCAGCACTGGGTCTGCTTAGGTATGTCTTCACAAACTGTCTACACTGTGAAGACAACAGTGTACACAGTTCCTAAGAACAACCTTTATTCTCTCTCTTTGTTCAAAGAGGAAGCAAAACCAGCTAGTTCCTTGAAGCAGGCTGTGCTTTAACTCTGCTCCAGTTTGAAGCAAACCAACCAGAGTATTACTCAATGTGTTCATTATGAGTGCTGAGATGCTCTTAACAAAAGGATCTCCTTAAAACTGTATAAAAAGTAGTGGGGAAAGTGCCCTGGAAATTGTGAAAGATCATGTTATCTTCCCATAAGCAGAGCTTTAGGAACACTGAATGATTTTTTTCAAGCGCAGAATCCTTTCCAAAATACTCCGAAGATAGTTCCAGAAATTCTCAAGACAACATATTTAAGTTTAAATGGAGCTCAGTTAAACTAAATGGGACTTATATAGATAATGATCTGCACACACTATTCCAGAGGTTCCAAAGCTAATTTCTAGACTGTTCCCATAAGGAAAAAAAAAAAAAAAAAGTATACTCACAGCTATTGAGAAGCATGCTTGCAAATAAGACAGAGGAGGAAAAACTGGCACATGGCAGAAATTTTTTATCCAAAATTCAAAACAGGGCTGGGCCAGGGGAAGAAGTAAAAGGTATATAAACCATGCAGTTATGGTTGGGGCAGAGTTATGCAATGACCCTACACTCTATCTGGCATTTTCAGCAAACATCAGGGTTTTGGGGTCTTTGCACCTTTTATCCTCCATCTTAGTTTTAAATCTTTGTTCTTATGCAATACTGGATTTTTAATGGGTTTGGAAAGCTGTATAATTTATAAATTCCACAGAGGGAAAAAGCTTAAACATAACTCTTTGTTTTTAAATACAGCCACATAAAACACTTCTCGAAGGGTAAAGCCCAAACAATACATCAAGTCAGTCAATCAATATTCTGCAGCAGAGCCTGCATAATTACTTTTTTTCTGTGCTGTAATAGGGCCGCATTGTGCTTTATGGCCATCATTAATTAAAACAGCTTCCTGCACCAACATGCATCCCTACATAGCGCCTGCTATCAGTCTTCTGAGGTCAGAGGCTTTCCCACTGACTTGTGCCTGTCCCATGGTTATGCACCTAGGCCCTCCAGCATTCCCCTGGGATTGCAGTCAAATGCTGTGCAACGTTTGCCTGGCTCACTGTTCAATCTGTCTCTAAAGTCCTTGAGTCTTTCGTAATCAAAAGAACCTGTCAACACTTTATTACAAAGAACTATCAGGGAGTTTCAGACATGTTTATGAATGAATACAGCTTTACCTTCCCCCAGTTATACGAGGATAGCGGCTGGCACTGAAGTTTTAATACACACAACTTGTCACCAGTGAGACCCCACTCAAACCAGTCTGTAGCAGTGGGTGCTCCACAGATATTTGTAAGCATGTTTTGGCTGGTTACCAGGAATACTGAGTGGCCTGAGACCTCTAGTTTCTTGAGTTCTTAACACCCAAGACAGAAAAATCAAAGCGGAAAACATTCCCAAGACAGGCAGCCCTTTCTTTTCAGTGCTTACAAAATATCAACTCACTAAATGATAGAAGTAGCACTTTGGCATGTGGCTTTGCTAAATTTTTTCACATATAAACTCACATATTTTGTTCCAATTTCTTGTACCTTTATATAAATTATATTTTTTTTTGATTATCTGCTTTTAAGTGTTTTCCCTTTTCAGCTGCAGCCTGGCCTCCTCGTATCTACAATGGGAGGAAGAACAGCCTCAGATTTTAACTTTTTTTTTTTCCTCATATCTAGCTGGCTGCTTTTTATTCATATTAACTTGGTCATGATTCTTCATAACAGTAAATGTAGGAGGCAATCTACAGCATTTTTGGTAAGGTCAATAAATAGCATCTAGATACTGGCTTCTATACAGAAGTTCTAGACACACATTCGAAGCATTTCAATTTGTACTATTTTCTCAGTGCTTAATGCTACCTATCTTTAAGTGTCAAGCTCATGAGAGAGAATTTCTGAAAAATTTGCAATAATAAAAAAAATACACTCATAGCATTCTTTTTGTTATTTTACATGATTATTGTCAGGGGCATCTCTCTGTATTAGAGCCTAACTGCTGCTTCTCTGCAGCTGTGCACCTCATCACAGCTAAAGAAAAGAGACAGGCAGGATATCCTGGTAAGCCATGACTGAGGGAGGGAATGACTTCTTTGGTAGGTGATATCCCTTGAACGTACTCATTTAGTACCTAAAACTGTAGCACTTGTCCTCATCCCCTTCTGACTCAACAGTTTTTTATCCCAACGGAAGAATTTCAAAAAAAGTAATGCGCTAGCGAAAGCAGGGCTCATTTTACAATTACAGTTTTATTAGCCACCACTGCTGTTCTGCAGTTATCACTTCCACTGGGGTGAAACACAACAAGCACTTAAGAGTACCTAGCAACAGTACATAACAGGTTAGGGCAGAGTGTGAAGAACAACTGCAAGAGGAATTAAGGTAGGTAGTAAAAAATTATCTCATTGATACTTGGTCATGATACAGCACTTCCACTCCTATGTAAAGCTCCACAAAGTCTTTCAGCACCTGAATAAGCCTGTTGTTAGGTTCTACACCCTTTCAACTCTGACTGCCACATTGCTCAGGATGAACCCACTAATCCACTCATGGTTGCCAGGTTTACTTGAAGACTCCCATCACGAAACAAACAGGCATGATTCTCCTTCACAAAGTCCTGGGTAGATCTCACTGGGAAGAATGTGAAGGAGACTGATCACCTTCCAATGAAATATTGTTGAAAAAATTGCATTAACTTCTTCACTAGGCCCACTTAAATAGAAAATTCAGAGCTCCTTTTTCAGCCTTAAGCCCACACAGGTTTAAAGTTCCGTTGCACTGTGACACTGCAGGACACAGCCTGATTTTTCACTGCATCGCCCCTCATCCACAGCGGTTCACCTCTGTGCAAATGTGAGTGCAGAACGTCTGTGCATATTAGTCAGTGTGCTTTGGGCACACTTTGTACTCTGTAATGGACATCCTGAACTTTGTGAGAGCTGAAACCACTGCAAATAAGGAGCAAAATGACATAGCATTTTCTCTCTCTTCCTCTTTCTTTTTGTTTTTTTGGGTTTTTTTTTTGTTTAGTGTTAGTTTTAATTTAATTATAATTTGTGATTGCTAGGTTTCTACTTAGGTTACAACAGTTTCAGCAGTTCTAAACTCCCCAAAGCACCAGTAAATGGGCTGGCTGCCGGGAATTGCTACAGGAAACACCTCCTAAATATACTTCTTTCCTCTGGGTATGCTAAAGGCTTGGAAATATCTGCATAGAGAAAATTCTTGTACATAGCCAGGTAAATTAAAGAGACAATATTGAAAAAGATGAACCACTTGTGTAACAATTTAAATAAGAGTGTAGTATGAATCACAATCTGCAGTCAAGCACAGTGCATCAACTGCTTTCATGTGCTGTTTTGTAAGACAACTTACCTTGACTCTCTTATTGCCTAATGGGCACTAAGAAAAATGTACTCTTGTTTACCACAAGTGTCAGAGGGTTGTTTTAATCTAAATATTATTCTAATTATCCTGTGGACACCAGTAAGTTTAGGCTTTCCAAAAATATTATCAAGCTTCTAATAAAATTTCATAAAGATGCATAAAAAAACTCTGTGGAATATACTTCTTAAATAATTTCTAGTCCCCATTCAAGAAAAGTCATCACCTGAAAATTCAGTCTAGGTTGCTTTGGGGTTTTTTGTGCTCAGGAGTGTGCATATTTCAAAAGCTCAGAACAGGCAGAGTCTATGAAATTAAGGGCGGTAGCGTAAAACTGATCAGCTCAAGTCCCATGACACTGAGATCAAAGACAGGAAGTATTCATAGGGTCAACTATTTATAAAAGCTGTAGGACAGCCTTCAGGTTACCATCCCTAAATTACAGTGACAAAACTCCTCAAGTTTAGGACATGGCAAAGATACTGTATGCTTGTCATTAATTTGCTTTGAATAACGAACTCAACACGTCAGTTTACAGCTACAGGAAGTAGCTGGCTGCCTAACATTTCCTTGGTGTATAATCCTTATAAATTCCAAATATGCCAACACACAACAGAGTGACAGGAATGTATTAATAAATAAAATTAGAGAAAGGGCATCACCTGCTTTTTTTATTATAAAATGCCATCAGCTGTATGTGCTAAGTTCCCTGTATAAGAGAATGTCTTCAGACATTTAGAGGCCATGTATTATTTTACATAGTTCGTACATTGCCCTCATATATTTTGATTTTTTTGTAGTAAGACGTTAAGGAAAGAAACAATCTTTCTTCAGTCAGCATCATTCTTTTTCATTTAAGATGCTGAAGTTAGCTATGTTTTTTCTGCTCTTCTTATCAAACGAATAGTAATGAGCAACACAGGAGGTGACAAAGCCAGGTGGCTTATTTAAAGTGCAGCTCTCCATAGGTGAACTGTCACCTCGACTGTGGTTCAAGACGCTTGAAATTTCTAGAAGATAATAGCTGGAAGCTCAGCATTCCCTCCTGATCACTGTGTCACCCATGAAATCACTTGAATGTAATCTCCAGAGACCAGCAATGTTAAACATCATTCTGATCTAAAAGCAGTACCACGTAACTACAGGGAAATGTGAATTTGTCGTAATTCAAGTTAAACTGGAAAAAAATTACAATTATAATTTGCCTGACTTCTCATGGCCCTGATGAATGTTAATGCTTTGAATTAAGTCAATCATTTTATTCACGTTTTTCATGGTCCTCTTTTGCATGAAAAATCACAATGAAGTACTCTGTGAAGCTCTAACCATTGCCATCTAAACTCTGCTTTCATGGTTCAAAGTATGTTTTGAAAGAGTTTAGCTAAAAACTACAGTTATTTTATAAATAAATATATTTGCTTTGGCTTAGCTAACAACACCTTCGCTATATATTTTCTTCTATGGGTGTTACTAAGGCAGCAACACAGCAATCTGTGTTAATGATCTCCGCTCTCTGAAACCAACTTCAAATAGATTTCTCAAAGGTCACAGATTATTAGTGTGAAATTCTTATCTCCCTTCTAGCTGGCTGCCACAAACAACTGGGCCATATAATCTCAGCTGTAAATCAATCAAGTTCCATTTTAAGACAGGGCAAGTCACTGCTACCCTTAGCATCAGTGGCACCTGTTCCTCTTCTTTAAAAGGAACTTTCAAAGCACAGAAGGATTCATATGTGTACAGCTGTATAGTCCACTATACTGGACTAAGATACCTGATGTATTACTTGGGGAGATGGCATCTGGCTTGTGAAGGAAATAGATGAAAAAATGTAGGGCTGGTTTGGGAGAAAATGTTCTAAAATATCTGGTTTCCTGTTGAGGTATTTCTCTTTTTTTGGTGCCACAGTAGAAGGAATCTACCTCATTCCCCTTGTTCTGCACCACCCTGGATGTTAGATTCTATTTAAATTTAGTAAGAGAGCTCCAAAGCAAGGGACTATTTGCATCAGCCCTGCTTCTTGAAGAAGACATCTTGGAAGAAAGATTGAACAGTTGTTTGATGTGCCTGTTTGGCTGTCAGAGCCAAAAAAACTATTTCAGCTTCACTTTTTTAACTTTATTCCAAAAGCTGTAGGCTACTGGGACATGAGCTGACGGCAGTTCAGCACTCAGGATATTAAACAGTCATTTCAGCAGAAGCATTTTAAAAAAAAAACAACAAAAAACAACAACAACAAAAAGCTGCCATTAAGTCTCCCTTCTCTAGCCATCTGTTGCATATTCAAGTGGGTTTTTAGGACTTCATCTGCCCACGGAAAACAAAACTTCACTGCTTGAAGTTACTGCAGGACACTGCTCTGCCAATCCCAAACACTGAACTGCAGGGATCTGAGGAAGAATCGAACATGTTTGCTGTTTAAGCAACTGAGTACATTCTCAGGTTCACAGCCTATGTACATTGTTCACATTCCTCAACCTAAATATCAAGTCAGATCTGTCAAAAATCAGAGCAATTACCTAGCTAATGTTTAAAAAAATTATTCTAGTAGAATATAAGAATGTGAAAATGACCCAGGGCTTGTGTTAGATGGGAGACTGGTGAAACCACGGGTTGCCATTAAGCAAGACCTCCAGTGACCTACATTGCTCCTAAATACTACTGTCAGCTCACCAATACAAAACCCATTGAGTGTCACAAATGGAAGAATACAGGACAGTCCAGGTGAAACTTTGAGTATGGGACTCTATATTTTAAAGATTAAAAACATGCAGCAAATCCGCCCTATGGTCATGGCACCTTACAGCCTCTGTCCCATGAGAAAAATGTTGTATAACCGGTTTGAAAATAATATAAAAAGCATGATGTAGCAGTTCTCACAGATCCTAATTTAAGCCTACAACTGTTCCTTTCCCCTTAACTGCTACATAGTGTGGAAAGACATCTGTAAGACCCTTTTGATGCAAACAGCCTATATTAGCATTTTAATTCAGGAAAGTGCTGAGCTGTTAAAGCAAAAGCCATCATCCCCACTTTTTGTGCACTGATGCAAATTTCCAAGTGGCTTGGTGTGTAAAGGCTAGGCACCTCTGGAAGAAATTAAACTGGATGATTTGCTCCATGCAGATATTATGAATAATTTCCCTTTAGTTAGGACACAAAAATTTTAACCTACCACTCTGGATCACCACCACAAAATCCTCAAGCATTTACTGAGACCATATGCTTTAACAGATCTCAAAACACCAAGAGTTGTATTCTGAAATACAAATACACTTGTCATGCTGTATAATCAGGCAATGGCATCTGTACCCTTGTGTCAGCTACCAGCTATAAGGTCTTGCTTACTTCTGTACTCATCTACCCTACCCTTCTGCTTTGATAACCTTTGCATTTCTTACCTGATGTACTTTTTTTTCCCATTCCTAATATGAAGCCCACTTTTCATCCAACCACCTCTTTTACCTCACTCCCTGTCCCACTGCTGTTTTTCCCAATGGCAGAACCAACCCTTCAAGCACCTGAGACCCACTGTAGTTGGGCCAAGAGCTCCTACAGCAGCAGCTAAAGCCAGTGAAATAACAGGAGGTTTTCGATGCATGATCGCCACCAGGGATGAGGTGTATTACGAGGACCGTATTGAATGCCAAAAGAAGGGAGTCATCTTCCTGAAAACCCGTGACAATTGCACCCTAGGGCAGCCCATGTCATCCTAGTATAGAGGTCTTGAAGACATATCTATCCATGACTGCCTGAAAGTCCAGACACTATACTGGGAGCCTTGCACAAGACATTGTATTGGAGGAATTAGTAATCTTGAACTAGCCATGTCTGCTCTATTGGGCCTTATTCTTAGGGCTTGAGAAGCTCTTATGTTAGCAATGCAATCTTACAATGCAAACTTACAATATCTTTGGGAAAGGTAAACTGTATGTGGGTCATGGGGTGGAATGTAGTGGTCTTGACTGGGAGACCGCTGTACACCAAGGAGTCAGTGATTCACATAACAGCTAACTTGAGTAGGCACAAACCTGTGCTGTGCTGAGCTACACTGCGCATCCAGCCTGGCCTTTAGGCTGTGCTGTTGTGACCCATACCCCTCTATCTTGGACCATTTGTCAAACAGAACCGGCAGAGCACAGCCTGAAGCAGACTCACCACAAACACCTTTAGCTTTTAAATGGGGGGCAGGCTGGGAGAAACCTTGGATGCTGGAAGCTTTCAGAGCAGGAAAGCAAAGGCAACCTCTAGGACTCAGTTCAGAGCTGGGGCCATGTGCCATGAGGCTGAAAGGGCATGGTCACTCTGAGCAGTGCTTAGGCTTTTGGATGAAATGGAAGCCAGATGGATGATTTCTCTTAAGAGCTGGAGTAGGAAATGAGGTGGGAAGCTTTTGACTCTCACAGCAGGGTGAGAGGCTATCTTTCTTTCCTGTAAAGCTTCATCAGCCAACTCCACCTCACTAAAAAGGTATGGTCAATCACTACTCATCCTTATTCACTGTGTGCTGAAAATATCCTGAGGGACTGACTCTATAAACACCAGTTATGAAGAAAACATAATACACCAGAGCAGCAGAAAGCATGTCAGATGGTTGCTTTTCCTATAGTGACTGGATTTTTTGGTAGTGTAATTGCAGTGTGAAAAACAAACAGCAAATACAGTTTAATAAAAGAGAGTGAACTTTCTACTCACACATCAAATTTGGGAGGACCTAAAACCATGGTTCACGCAGGTTCTGCCCTTCTGGAGGGATCCACTTCGCTGCTCTGGAGCAAGAAAAGAACATAAACACCATGAAGATCACAAGAGTTCTGGCTCCTATTGTTCTGTTCTCTTCTCCAACATGAGCCCCCAAGTTGTACCTCTGAGTCGTACTCAAGGCTTACCCACTGTTCCTCTGCTGGTTTTGGGTCTAAGAAGCCTTGCTCCCATTCTCTGCCTCATACTGCCTTAGAAGTCTAGCAGTCCAACAGTCATGCAATAAGTTATTTAAATTATCATGTGGGGATTGCTGGTTTTTATTTCTGAACCTTTATGATTCAGCCTAGGTCAGGCTTACAGTCTTTCCAGAGTATCTCTAAAAGATTAGCCACAGACTTAAAAATATTAAATCTGAAATTCTTATCTAATCATACAAATCTGGGAGGCGAGGAGCCCTAAAAATTATAACAAGATGTTCATAGAAAGAGCCGATAACACCAGAAAAGTTCTACTGTAAAAGTCAACATAGGTCCACGATAGGTCATGTGGATAAGTCTTACTTGAAAAGTATTGCTTTCCCTAGGAGAAAACTCCTCATGCAGTGAACTTCTCTAGGGAAACTCCATCTACATACACAAGGAGAGCAAATAAAACTGAAGTTCAATGTCCCAGTCCTTTAACCCTGCACAATGTTCTCTGAGAAAACAGCTAGATACCAGGTGCAATCTACCCATCAGAGGTTGCTACTTGTTAACTTCAGATAAGTGATTGTTATCAGGTGATAGGCAACCTACACCTCCTGAAGAGCCTAAGAGAACTAAAGACTTAGGTCCCCTCAAATTTTAATAGGATCAGTGTACATTCCACCAGCGCATACAGCCTCTTTGTAGAACCTCCCTGTGGAAATTCTCTCTTTAATACAGGTGCACAATAGTTTGAGTCTGTTTCTGAAAAACTGAGATGCTGAAACAGGTCTTTAATCAGAAGTAAATCTATTAAAATTCACAGACATCGGTTTGAAAACAGCAATTGGCCTTCTGCATTTTCACCACAGAGGTAATAAAATTCCATGTTGCACATAACACAGTTGTTAAGGTTGATTTTAACTGGTCACTTAGAAATGGGATCCCTTCTAGGCAACTTCAACATGCTTGCTGAAGTCTATTACATAAATGAATGGAACAAACCTGATATAACCATCAGCATATCAGCAAATCCAAAGCACCAGGAAACTTGAGCAACTTTGGAAAGTGACTGGATTTTTTGTAGATAACAGAGAATAAGGCAAAGAATGAACTCATCAAGACTGAGATTTCTGAATCAGGAGCCAAGGTACTTTCTCCTCCATCTTGCAATTTTATCAATAACCATAAAGCATCATTTTAAATTGGGATTTCAGTGCTCCAGAGCTCAGTTGTAAATTAGTTTTAATTATTTTGTGTCCAAGCTTTAAAGCTTTTCCTTCCATGAGCTGTTAGTATCTTGCACTAAATAAATAAAAAGAAAATATACTCCGAACAATGTCTTCAGAAATTGTTAATTCATTGCAAAAAAACCAACCAAACCCCTATTCCTGTTCAATATTCATCTTCCAATAAATTAAGACTTCTATAAATTCTGTGCAACTGATTTTCAAAGACAGGGTAAAAAGCAATGACCTATACTAATTTAAAAGACCATATTAAATGTTTCCTTATTAAAATGAAGGGATTTGATCAGGCTCATAAATATACATTAATCTGTAGCAATGCTTACTGTAAGATGAGCAGATCAGAGCTATGCCTAAAGAAATATCCAGAAGAGGTTGGTACATTGCATTAGCTGTAGTGTGTAATTTATTATTATGCCCTTTTTAATTACTTCCTTACCAGATATGAACTATTTTCTATATCATTTGACAATCTAGATGGGAAATAATATGCCTGACTAGTCTTGGTTTATATTTATCACAGAAAAATCTAGTATCTAGAAAATTCCCAGCTTGAGGAGTTAATGTTTAAAGCTTTGCATATGTTTAAATATGGACCATCCAAACATTTAATCAAAGATGTGCCTGGAGTAAGGTGTATGGATTTACTTAGGTGCAGGCTGTACATTATTAAGGAATAAGCAAGAAGATGACAAAATGGCCCAATAAGTTCTCTCCCAATTAGAGACAGGAAAAGAACAGAAAATGCTTCTACTCCTTTTCTGCTGACTTCTTTAGTTTACTATTGAGACAGGATTAACTAATGCAGTAGTTTTTGTTCTAGTTATGGCACACAGAAAAGCTCTGATTTTATGTAAAATTATCTTTCTTACTAATAGAAATTTTAACTTAAAAGCAACCTATGTGTGAAGAACTAGTGACAGCCACTATGCAGCCAGTAGCTACTGCTTTGAAGCTCTCTGGTGGGAATTTCTCATAAATATGCCAGACTTTAAACAATTCGTCATCCATTCAAAGTCTCATTTTAAGTTTCATTCCTCATTTAAAAATGGTGCACAATCTTAATGCAGATATACAAATAGGAGCAACAAGCTTGGTGCAAATCTGAGAAAAGAACCCAATATGCGACACATGAAGCAGTGGGAGAACTCAGCACTGATCTGAATTGCTGATAACCCCCAAAACTTTCTGTATATTCAACACCAAAACAAACACTACAGGTCATATATCTCCTACTCTCTGTCAGCTCATTCTCCCCCATTAACAAAATCCTCAGATGGTATTAGTATCAAGAAAGACAAGCAGAATTGCCAGTCTACCACTAGAGACTCCTGCTTCTTTGCCTCCTTTAAGGATATCAAATAAGACAAAAGGGGTCCTGAGAATGAGCTGTGGCTTTCCTTGTCTATCCCTGCAGACAAAACAGAATCTTTATGTGACCTGGTTCCCTTATCACAGACCCATGGGCCAGCCATGCAGGCAAGCCCTAAGTAGCCCTGAGTCAGCTGCCTTGATTGGATTTCTCAGCTGACTCACAGGTGTACCCCATACCACTTAAACATGCTCAATATAAAAGGAGAGAGCTCACTAAGGGTGGAGTTCCTCTTCTGCCTGGGGTTCTTCCCTTCATGGTCTGTTCCTGCTGTCAACATAAAGGACTGGGCTGAGTAGACCCTTCCATACTTTGTCAGTTGTTGTATCAGTTTTGTTATTCCATTAAATCTGTTTCTACTTCAACTCATGGGCCTTCTCCTTTTTTTTTTTATCCCTGATTCTCCTTCTCAACTGGGGAGGGAGTATCGGGTGGTAGACTAACTACTATGATTTAGCTCCGGGTACTAGCTAAATGTAGACGTTATGCCACTGGGGTCAAGAAGGAACATGATTCCCAAAGTTACCTGTTGATCCTTTCCATGTAAAACATCTCCTCCTCCTTTTTTCTTTGTGCTCCTATCACACAATATAGCTCTGAACACCCATAGGAAATTACTTCTTTGGGAGCCACTCTCCAGATACTTTGACTTATTAGGCCATCAGCTACTTCATCTTAACAGCGTCTTTTCCCAATACAGAAAATTGTCTCTTGAGCATCACCAAGGATGACTGGTTATTAAATGAATTAGAATCATAGAATACGAGGTTGGAAGGGATCTCGAGAATCATTTCATCCAACCTTTCTTAGCAAAAGCAAGGTCTAGACAAGGTGGCCCAGCACCCTATCCAGCTGAGTCTTAAAAGTGTCCAATGTTGGGGAATCCACCACTTCCCTGAGGAGATTATTCCAATGGCTGATTGTTCTCATTGTGAAAAATTTTCCTCTTGTGTCCAATTGAAATGTCCCCAGGAGTACCTTCTACTCGTTACCCCTCATCTTTTCCATGCGACTCCTTGTAAAAAGGGAGTTGCCATCTTCTTTGTACCCACCCTTTAAATACTGGAACATGGTAATGAGATCTTCCCTAAGCCTTCTTTTCTCAAGGCTGAACAAACCCAATTCTCTCAGCCTTTCCTCATATGGTGGGCTTCCCAGTCCCTTGGTCATCTTAATGGCCCTTCTCTGGACCCTCTTCAGCCTGTCCACACCTTCTTTGTATACTGGGGACTAAAACTGAACACAGTATTCCAAGTGTGTCCTGACAAGCACTGAGTAGAGTGGGATAATAACTTCTTTATCTCTGCTGGTGATGTCCTTGTTGATGCAACCCAGCATCCTGTTGGCCTTCTTTGCCACTGCAGCACACTGTTCACTCATATTGAGCTTATTGTCCACCAGGACCCCAGGTCCCTTTCCACAGAGCTGCTCTCCAGCCTGGTAGGTCTCAGTCTGTGCTGCACTCCTGGATTGTGTTTTCCCAGTGTTTTCCCAGGTGCAAGACCTTACACTAGTCCTTGCTGAACTTCATAAGGTTCTTCTTAGCCCACTCTTTCAGTCTGTCCCGGTCTTCTTGCAGAGTTGCTCTCCCTTCCGAAGTGTCCACTTCCCCACTCTGTTAGGTATCATCAGCAAATTCAGAGTACACCTGAATCCATCATCCAGATCACTTATGAAGATATTAAACAGCACTTGGCCCAATATCGATCCCTTGGGGACCTCACTTGTTACAGGTTGCCAGTTTTAAAAGGAGCTTTTTATGACCACCCTCTGAGTGTAGCCTGTCAGCAAATTCCTCACCCACTGCACAGACCCTAACACATCAGTTTCTCTAGGAGGAGGCTGTGGGGAACTGTATCAAAAGACTTGGAGAAATCCAGGTAGACAACGTCCACTGCTAACCCCACATCGACCAAGCAGGTTACTTTGTTGTAGAATTCTGACTGAGCAGTGATATCTATTATGTATTACCAAAACTGATGTGGACTCTACAATAGGAACTGACCTCAGTAGTCAGTTTGTACTGATGTCTTATTCCTGGAAACGCAAAAGAAAATTATTTTTCCTCTTCCTCTTATCTGATGGGGGGTTTTTTGCAATGAGTATTTTTTTTCTAGTTGTTTGCTTGGTTTTTGGCTGGTTTTATGTGTTCTTAATTTAAAAATACTTATTGATTTCATCACGACCTGAACACTAATAGATTTGCTTTTGTAGTACACTGCTTTTTGCACAAAACTAAGTATAGTAATTGTATAATGGCATGTTACACACCGACAACAGTTAAAGTATGTTGCTTTTGTTATATCTTGCTATCTGGCAGGAATTATTGGTATTTTCTTATAGACTGCAGACAGTATCAATACAGATGGAGTAAGAGCTAAGGTATTTTAGGTTTATGTGGAAAGGTTCTGGTAGCAGAAGGGTTGAAGAGGTGGCTTTTGCGAGAAGACACCAGAAGCTGCCCCCATGTTGAATGGAGCCAGTTTCAACCAACTCCAAGACAGACCTGCTGCCAGCCAAAGCTGAGCCTATCAGTGACAGTGGTGGTGCCTCTGTGATAATATATTCAAGAAAGGGTAAAAAAGATGCACAACAGCAACTGGGAGAGAGGAGTGAGACTATGTGCGAGAAACAACTCTGCAGACACTAAGGTCAGTGAAGAGGGAGGGGAAAAAGGTGCTCCAGGCACCAGAACAGAGACTCCTCTGCAGCCCGTGGTGAAGACAGCCCACAGTGAGGCAGGCTGTCCCTTCGCAGCCCATAGAGGTTAACGGTGGAGCAGATATCCACCTGCAGCTCATGGAGGACCTCAAGCTGAGGCAGGTAGATGCACTTGAAGGAGGCTGTGAGCCCGTGGGAAGCCCACACTAAAGCAAGCTCCTGACAGGACCTGTGACCCTGTGGACAGTGGAGCCCATGCTGGAACAGGTTTGCTCATAGGACTTGTGACCCTGTGGGGGACTCATGCTGAAGCTGTTTGTGAAGAACTGTAGCCTGTGGGAAGGACTGTCTCACATGGATGAGTCCCCACACTGGAGTAGAGGAAGAGCATGAGGAGGAAGAAGTGTCAGAGACAAAGTGTTATGAACTGACTACAACCCTCATTCCCATGAGCCATCCAGGGAGAATGAGGTAGAGAAACTGGGAGTAAGGTTGAGCCTGGGAAGAAGCGGCGGTGAGAAGGTTGGTTTTAGATTTGTTATTATTTCTCATTATCCTAATCTGTTATTAATTGGCAATAATTTAAACTAATTTCATGTAGTTGAGTCTGTTTTGCCCATGATTGTAATTGTTGAGTGATCTCCCTGTCCTTATCTAGACCCAATGACTTTTTGTTGTATTTTCTGCCTGTGTCCTATTGAGGAGGGGGAGTAATAGAGTGGGTTGGTGGATACCTGGCAGCCAGTCAAGGTCAACTCATCACATAAGGTTAACCACAGGAATAAAAGATGACATTTTCTAGAGTGTTCCTGTGTCCTGGGTTGTTCAGGAAAATGCTTGGCACAGACATAAAACTGAATTCCAGATATACAGAATAACAGCCAGAGCTGGTCCATGCCTCCTTGAAAGCGAACTTTGTCTCAATCAGTTGCTCTTTTTCAAGTTAGATGAAGGGAACCATAGGTACGATATGTGTATCCTATTATTAAGTAGAGTGAATAGAAAGGGAAATCTTTGTTTTCAGCTCTAGCTGCAGCAGTTCATGAACATTTCGACCAGTTGACAAAAAAAATAAAGCTTTGCTTTTTCCAAAATCAAATATACTGGGCATGAACTCTCCAATAATCTCCCACTCGCATTCACATGCACTCCAAGTTAAGACTATTTTTTTTCCTATGGATGACATTGTAAGGACAGGCTGCCAAGCCCATCTGTCCCCTCATTTGCAGTTAATTCTTGTTTGCATGAGCTTTCCACATGCTGTTCAATTTTCTAGTAGAGAACAGTTCGTTTTCCTTCTGCAGTGGGTTTCCATTCTGAGAATATCCTGCCCTCCTACCACCTGGGGAGCTGCAACCTTCACGGAAAATTATGGGTGATCCATATTTCTGAAAAACAACTGAGATGAATATTCAATAACTTCAAACACTCAACAAATTGAAGTCATGTCTAGCATGTCCATTCAAATAGGCATCTAGAAATAGAAGCACCTGAAGTCAGAGGGCAGTTTTGGCCTATGATCTTCCATGACATTATTACTGGAGTTTTGTGAACTGCCCAATTAATTCCACCACCACATTTGCAAACACCTCCACTATATGTGATCCAAAAACAATGCCTCAATCTCTAAACAGCTATGTAAGAGGAAAAGCCACTCAAATAGTTCTGATGACACTACCAACCACAACAGGGGGAGACCTCAGTCCTCCAAATACTGTCTTGAGTCATACTGCAGCATAATTGCAGCTTTAATAACTTTGGTTTTAAAATCTTCTACTATAACAAAATTAAGATTTTTTTTTTTTTTAAACTGCATTTTTTTAAATGCAGACTAATTTTGCCTTTCCATTATCAGAAGAGCTGAGCCATACCTTTTAAAAAAACCAAATGATCAAAAAATCAGACATTATCATATTAGAAAGCCACTCTAACTCCCATAGAGGAAAATTAATCACTCTCTTAGAAATAGCAACAGCTGAAAAATGTCCTTTAGAATAACAGAATAGAATTAATCTTTGTCGTCAGATTTTGTAAAATTCCTCATTGTCTTTAGGGCAGTGGAATATGCTGCTGTCTTCTTAGAACATGAAATATCATCTAATCATTATAGATTACTAGATTCTCACAATGTATTTCCTTTGACAAGATCTAATAATAATCTATTCTGTACATGGGACAACTCACTGTCAGAATTTAAAGAAATTATTTGGGTTAATTATTTTCTGTCCCCCTCCTTTTCTTCTTTTATGATATGTTTTCTTTCATTGTTGGGTTTTTTTTTTCTATTTATCTATTGGTACTGCACAATAAAAGACAAAGTAGAGTTTTATTATACAAAGACTGTGTATGTCAAGTTTAAACCCAGAAGGAATTCCTATAGGCAAGCTATCAGCATATTCAAGCTTTTAATTTCCAGCATGCTTACAGTAGGGTTTTTGGAGGGAGAGAAGGGTGTCTGAATAACAAAAATATTTACTGAAATAAAAGGAAATTAGGTTTGGAAAGTAATAAATTGCCCCACATAGAACTCGCCATATTAGAATCTGCAGATACTTTAATGAACTAACATTGACTAATGCACTTGTGGATTACAGTGTAATTTTCTCCATTATCAGATACATTTCTACTTTACTAATTACCAAAGAACGCAGAGTACTCTACCCACTTAATGGCATTCTAGAGATAAGTCTTTACAACCTATGCATTTGTGTCTGTTTTATAGAGTACCTAACGCGCTTTGTCCATCTTCAACTTGATAGTTTCTTGGCACTTCTTTTCTCTTTCTCTCTCTCATCTAGCATTTCCCAGTTAATGATGCTGTTTCCTTGTTGGCATACACAAAATGAGAAATTGCATTGGCTGTTGTTTAAGGTCTTCTTGATACTCTGAAAGTTACGTTATCTGTCAGACTAAGCTGAGACATTTGCCTTTGGGAAAGTTACTTGCAAGTTTGCAGCCTTCGACCTTTTACACTAAACACCATAAAACCTGAAATAAATTTCACTTTCTTAACTAGAAACTATTTTCCTTTGTCTTCTTAAAAGATGCAAACGACAGCTGCTTTTCCATATCCTAACCACTGAACACATAGAGAAGACTAAGAGGCTTAAATTACATCAAATGAGAGTTAGGTTAGACCTGTAGAAGAAAGCTTTTCTGATTCTACAGAATAGTGCAACAGTGGAAGACATCACTGACAGAAAATGAAGTTGTTGCCATTAGGTGGTAACAAGCACCTTTAGTGGAAGATTTCTTTATTAGACTAAGTGATATAGAAAAAAAAAAAAAAAAAAAGACAGCTCTTGGGACACACTAGCCCTTCTTTAGATACAATATCAGCACAACAAACATCAACAAACAGGCTGAGACTAAACTAATTGACTAGATAAACTGAGGGAGTAGATTGTATCAACAAGGAGTGAAGGTGTAGCAAAGACAGTATATGAGGAAAATTATACATGATCATGAAAACAATATCTTGATTGAACCTTCAGTTTTATTAATCCATATTACAGATTTTAGTCTTCATTTTTTAAAATTGTTTTCTGTAAATCTTCATCAAGGATCAGGACAGAGCAGTAAGAGACAGAGAGACTGTTTGTTGAAAACATGCATGCTTATATCTACCCATTTCTGTTCTTTATCAATTGCCCATGTGAATGTACCCTGCTGCAGAGAGGTTCTCCATTTTCACTCATACTTTCCAAGAATACTGAGAGGGAAATACACCACAAAAAACACTCCTGTGTGTCACTCATACAAGTGCCCTTAGAGCAGAAATGTCACTGCAATGGAAATGTATTTGCCATTCCTACAAGGTCTGGTTTCATTTAGTGTTTGTTGGTCTACAGGAAGTTCATTTCTGATGATGTGTTTGGTGAGGCTCGGAAGCTGGGAGATGGAATCCAGGAAAAAAGTTTTTAAGTCTCATTTTCTTCTACATAAATTGCTGATAGCTTCTAATAGAGATTTCAGCATCAGACCGTGTGCAACACTTTCTCATATGAGACTTTCCTTCTTTTACCCCAGTGGCAGAAAGTTGGTTTATTCAAAAATACATCAAAGCCCTTCCTGTAGGCAAATAAATTGTAAGTCCTCTTTGAGCTACTGGGGCAGGTGATAAGGTCATTTTTTCATAGGCAGGTGCAATAAACATCCAGATTGTCAGATACAATTGGTGTCTGAGGTGTTTTAGAGCGTTTCTGATTTTGTGGAGAAAGGTGTTTGGGTCAAGAGGTTTTCTGCATATAATAGATTGTTGCAATTTTTATGATGCTTATGTACCTGAAAAAGTTGACGGTGTAGACTGGTACTACCAAGACAGTTTCATATCAGTTCTTATGAATAAGATGCTACAAAAACAATGAAAGTTCCCTGTTGTGCTGGTTTTGCTGGGATAGAGGTAGTTTTCTTCATAGTAGCTGGTATGGGGCTACATTTTGGGCTTGTGAAGAAAACAGCATTGGTAACAGAGGGATGTTGTCATTACTGCTGACCTGTGCTTACACAGAATCAAGGCCTTTTCTACTTCTCATATCACCCCACCAGTAAGGAGGCTGGGGGTGCATGAGAAGTTGTGAGGGGACACAGCTGGGACAGCTGACCCCAAATGACCAAAGGGATATTCCACACCCTATGACATCATGCTCAGTATATAAAGCTGGGGGAAGAAGAAAGCAGGGACATTTGGAGTTACAGCATTTGTCTTCCTAAGTAACCATTACACATGATGGAGCCCTGCTGTCCTGGAGATGGCTGAACACCTACCTGCCAGTGTGAAGTAGTGAATTCCTTGTTTTGCTTTGCTTACATGTGCAGCTTTGGCTTTCCCTACTAAACTGTCTTTATCTCAATCTACAAGCTTTCTCACTTTTCCGATTCTCTCCCCCATCTCATTCTAAGGGGAATGAGCAAGTGCTGGGTGGTGCTGAGGTTAAACCACAACACCTATCCAAGTAAGCAAGGTGGTGGAGGTGATCTTTGTTAAAGAAAATTGTGGCTGCTTAAACTGAACTTAACAGATAAGAGCCTGGACCAGATGCTCTGCCAAGGTCCCCTCCCTGAATCATGCTTCACAGTTCACTCCTTCATACATATAGTAAGAATGTAAAGGGAAATTCTCCAGTGCTGAGAAATAAGTTTGGATCCACAAGGGGGACAGATAATCTAGAAAGTCATGTGGCAAGCATACAAAAAGAATACTCTTCACAACTGAGGGAAGTACAGGATAGTTTCTTTCTGAAACTGGGAAAGTGTTCACTCAAACACATCTATCAAAGTTCAACAAGACAAGCAGTAAAATGAGGATACAATGATAGATAAGACTATCAAAAACAGAGCTAGACTGCATTGCCATTTACATTTTGTTTCAGAAGAGGTATGAATTAAGGACTATTAATAAATTCATCTTGATATTCTTTCCAAATAAAAAGCATATTTATATATTACTTAATTAGAAGAGGAGCTGAGCATCTTCAGGTGCTTCAGAATTCAATTGAAGATGAAAATATTCACTATTGTCTATATCCATAAACAGCAGCTGCATCAATATCCTAGCAAATTTACAGAAAATAAAACATCTTTAATCAAATTATGTTTCCTTATGGCACCACCTTTTTCAATGAGACTGTAAAAGTGAGACTGAAAAAAATCACAGACCTTGAGGAACAAGTAATCTACAGCTTATCTTACTAGAACTTTTAACAAGATTTTAAAATACTAAATACCATTAATTGCATTTTCCAGATCAACAATGTTAACATGGAAAAAGAAATAAGTGTTAACATTGCACAGTATTCCACCTTAGACTCCAGGTAACAATAAAGTTTGTCTATCTCTAAAACAGTTTTACTTAGTCATCTTTCCCCCTTCATTTTCTGGAGGTTGAATTTAGAGATTATACTTACTGCCTCCAAATGAAAACTATTTATCCTTCATTGCACAAAAGGTGACACTTTGTGCTGATGAGGATCAGTGCTTCCTTGACAATTTGTTTTAGAAATCAAAATTTATTTCTTTTTTTTTTTTTTTTTTTAAAAAAAAAAGGTATTATTGAATTTCATCACTATTTAATGACAAAGACACACAGTAAAGAACTTGTCTAGTTTTAGGATAAAAGCTTTCTCTTCAAGATCTGGCTTCTTGGAAGGAAGAAGCACAGCAACTCCTGCTAAGAAAACCAACAACGCCATTCCACACAGAGAGATCAAGTAACATGGAGGAGGAACAATACAGTGTACAGCAGTATGACAGGAAATTAATCAGGTTTTAGCTATGAAGCTTACACATGTTGTCATGTGGTTTGTAAGTACCTTGTACAGCGTGAGGTTCAGGGTACATACATCCCCCTTCTAAGGCACAAATGGCATCCATGGAAATGTGTCCTCATTTCAAAAGCACATAATCCTTAGTTAAATAAATGTGAAAAAAATAAAGATGGTTTCAGTTCTACTGTGTGAGGTATACTGCATGAGATATCAGTATAATTGGGCCAAACCTACCATTTACAAGTTACTCAAATATATCTTCAGCCCATAACATGGGCATAAATCCAGTATCAGACATAAAACTAATTACTGGCAAACTAGTAGTTATTTACACAAAAGGTGTGGATCCACAGAGGCTAGAATGATGTGACCAGGATTAGGTGTCTGTATGTGAGGAAGTAATCTAATCTCCTTTGGTCCTATGGAGAGAGAAATTTCTGGAACACAGTTCACTTCAGCTCAAGATGGATATCTAACGTACATCAACATGAACCCTGCCCTCAAACTACCTGCTCATTTGCACTACGACAAGAGCTCAGTGTGATCTGTGTCAGGGCAGAGTTTGATGTTATAGGTTTCTAAGGTTAGGTAAAATGAATCCCATACCACATGACTTCTGGAAGATGATCTGAAACATGAGCTTGTCTTTGTTTATTTATAAAGATACAAAGCCAGAGAAGAAATTCAAACACAAAACTCACTTTCAGGAGAATTTTATATACCTTAATGAACTTAGATTAGATTCCATTTATGGTAGTACTTAGGATGCTAAATAACCATAATTTAGTAGAAAATATGTGCATGGGTGACACTGGCACTTTCTGTGGTAATACGATATAATTGTATACAAAGCTGATGTCAGTAGATTAGACTTGTTCAAATATTATTTGAAAAGATGCCATTCAACAAGTTTGAAAGCTTTGTATGGAACTTTCTGGCATGCATCTTAGGCTAAATCTGAGGATCTGCAACCCAGAAGATCCTATTCTCAGAAAAGTTGCAAACTATTGTAGAGAGCATGAAAGTCTGTATCACCTTTGACCTCTGCAAGTGCCAGTGATGCCAACAGACACTTCTGTCAGGATTAAGGGCAATACCCATGGCTCTGGCAAACAGAGCTACCATTTCAACATTACCTTTAGCAGTTAGTCAGGGATCTTCAGCCAAGCTCTTTCATTAGCATGAATTCTAACGCACAAGCCCTTCAGGGAGCAGCTAACTGATACCTGCTGATTCATTCTGACAGATGCTATCAATTCACTGCACATTTTTAAGGAAAGTGATGCAGGAGTAGCTTTAGGCAAGTAGGAGTCATAAGAAGTCCTATGTTCAATGGAACCAGGATGAGCTGCTCTCTCTGAAGTAATTTACTCTTGAATACTCCCCTCTCATAGCCTGTATATGTATGCATATATCCATCTCACCAGACCATCTTGGCAGGTGTTACTCTGCTCTTCATGTGACCCAGTGACCTCATCCCAGCACAACCATGCTCTTTGACAACAGATCAAATATTAAGTAAGCACAACAATATCACTTCTGTCTAATGACTGAAGCACAGGGAAAGTCTTCAGAGACAGGAAAAACTCTAAGGAAAGCCTGGAGGAACTTGAAGCTTTGAGAACAAAACTGGATATTAGGTTAGCTATTAGATTTTAGAAGCTGTAGATTTCTTTAATATTAAGAACAGAAAGACTTTCTCTTAAGACCAGCACAGAAAGAGAATGTAACTCCTCTGTCAATGACTGTGGAATGATACAGGTAGCAACAATTTAATTGCTGCATTCCATACCTTGAGGATTAAGCTTATAAAAATAAGCATAAATATATAGCTCTAGTTAGTCATGTGTAATGAATTTTAGCCACCACATCTTATTTCCTTCTCAATTCCTCATGGCACTCATTCATTTCCTCCTTCTCTTTCCTTTACTGTGGAAGAGAAATGTCTGTACGCATAGTCAGGACTGATCCAGAGTTCCTGCTCAATCACCTGCTTCACAAACAATAATATTGAAAAAAAACCCTCACCACAGTTTCTCATCTACCTGGAAAAACACTGAATTTCCTAGAGCTGGGCATAGTGTGGATAAAACCAGTGAGCCCAAAGGATTACAAAATACAGAGGAAGGACAACCTAAATGATTCAGGCTAGTTTAGTCAAAGCTTAGTCCAAAACACCAGTTCATAAACCATAACCATAAACCATCTAGCCCCTGCTGTGACAGCCAAGAAATGCAGACAGGCCTGGGTAGCTACCTCTTGTATTTCACTCTACAATAGCTCTACAGCAGCATTCCAGCTCTGGTAACACAAGACACTACCCAGCTCACCCAGGAGCTATCTGGCACCTATCCTCTTCTAACCCACAGTCAGACGGCTACCAGTGCCTGAGCCACTGAGTTCAATACTAGCACAAATATGTTCATAGATTTCCACTCACAGCTCTGCTGGCAGTACATCTGTAGGATTAAAGCTTTTTCACACCAAAGTAGTGGGGGAATCCTATGACAACTAAACACTGAGCAAAACCATGAATATATAGTAAGTAATAAACCTGCACCGGCTGGGGAGATGCTCTCAGGTACATATTATGATGTGACATTGTTTTTTATGGTCTAACAATTTTTATGCTCAATTCAACAAATAATAATTCTGTGACACCCTTTTACACAACTGAATTACTATTACATGGGTACTCTGTGAAATGTGGAAACATACTTTAAACAATTTTTTAAATACTATTGAAATAGTTTAGTTTCCAGACCAAATATATCATTCTATAAAACAGCCCTGGACCTGCATAGCAGAGCATCAAAGTATTGTCATTGCTAACCTGACAGGTAATATATCTGAACTAAATGATCTACCTAAACATATTACAAATTATTAGTTGTCAATTAGATATACTGTTAATACAGATAATTATGTGTTTCAAGTAATAGACCTGTACTTTGACATGCATTTACAGACTAATTAGCACTTCTGGAAAGCTTCTAGAAATAGAGCATTCAAAGTAGCAGTAACAAAGTAGTTTTGATCAGGTTCTTTCTTTTTCTTACCCTCCTTTTAACCCATGACTCGTTTTTTCTCCACACATTTATGTTTCACCTTAATGGGAAGTATTTAGCCTCTCAGAAATACATATATCGCTCTTTACAGAGATTTCTGCAAATAGTTTCTCTTGCACCTTAAGAATAAAGCAAAACAATCCAAAATTTTCTCATCTCCACAAATTTGTCTTTTCAGCATAACAATTCATGCTGTTCCAAGGGCCTGGACTGTAAAGAGCAGAACTATTTGGTGGCCTTTTTGAAAATGAAATGTTTCGTTTCATTAGACATATGGAAGTGTCATCAGGAAAAGGTTTTGAAGCTAGTGCTGACCAAGAGAGAGCAACCAGTGGGATGTAAGAAACCTTCCTCCATTAAATGGTCCTGGCTACAAACCAAAATGATTACTCTTCTGTTTTCAGAATGTGATTGTGGAACACTCCCCACTTACAGCATGCCCTGTTTACTCACATGAAGCTGCAGTTTCATAAGACTTCAGACAAGAGCTATGCAACAGTACTCAGAAATCAGGACATGTCAGAGCACCCAGGTGAATACACACCCTTTCCTTCATCACTCACTGAGAGCCAGCACACCAGACTCTGATGAGGAGAAAACTATGTCTTCAGCCCAAATAAAAGCAAGCTTTGTGTCTAAAATACAGTCAACACAGCAATTTCTCTATGTCAAAAGCTACTATGCATTTGATACTATGTTAGATTCCCTTACATGATATTAAATGGGGATTTTGTGATCCCTTATCTAATATAGCAAAACCTCCATTTAAGACCATCCCAAAACAAACTATGACTCTGCTTTATATTTACCACCCTTCCCAACACAATTCGGTTCTCAATTACTCTTCCCTTAGTCTCTAATCCCGTAACTAGAAAACTCCCAGAGGGAAACCTGCACAGTGGATAAGTGAATTTCACAAAAATTATTCACTTTTCACACACTTTAATTAACAAACTTCTTAGTCCAGCAAATAATCTGCTACTAATTAGCAGAGAAGTGCCTACATCACTAACTAAAACCAGAAAAACTGCACTCCTTTGCAAGTTCATCACTTCATATTGCTTTTGTAGCATATCATTGTATTCTGTATTTTAATTTGAGAGTTCAGGTCTGCCCTTTGTGCCCAGTGCACATAAGTCTTAATATTATCTGGGTTTTTTTGCAAGGCACTATAAACATATATGTTCCAGGAAGCTTAAAGCTGTTAAACTGAAAAAAAAAACCACCTTATTTTATACAATTAAATAACTAATACTGTTCCATGAGTCTATGAGTCTACCCTTTTTCAGTGCACTGTTTGATGCATCATAAATATGGCATTTCCTAACTGCCTGCTTCTGGAGTTTGCAAATTTGATATTCCTTTAGCAGTGTGTGTGTGTATTTGTCG
Organism: Podargus strigoides; assembly: GCA_028020825.1. Lineage (NCBI taxonomy): Eukaryota > Metazoa > Chordata > Aves > Caprimulgiformes > Podargidae > Podargus > Podargus strigoides. Next base: position 2,618,112 of record CM051641.1, on the reverse strand, counting down.
GTTTATCATCGTCAAAGTGTTTGTAGTATACCATCTATGCTGCAATATTTAATTATTTTCTCTAGCTACAAATCTTTGCTGAGAGAAGCAAGAAACAATGAGTTTTAAAACAGGAAATCCCTCTGCTGATCAAAGATGAGCTATAAACAGCCATCTTTGAGATTTCTCAAATAAAAGATTGCCTTTATAGTGGAAAACATGAGCTGACCTAAATACAAGAGAGACCATAAAATTTCCTTCTAATTCATATGGATAAAACAGAGGCATTAACACACACTCATGAGGGAGTTCTGAAAATCTTGCATAAATGTTCCCCAGAATAGAAGTCCATTTGTTTTCAGCCGTAGTACCTCCCTTTCACCCTCTGCTAGGATACATAACCATGCACACTAGCTGAGAATGCTGGTCAGACTCTGGGTTACAAAAATTAAGAATCACTGATACTGCTAAAAAGACAGAAACTGAACTGCTCATATGTCCACTCCAAGTCTTGATCTGCTCCTAACAGCAGCCTGTACTTTAAATACACAAACAAACACCAAGATATTAATTTTCACATATATTACAAATGGAATGGTTAGGAAAATAACAGTACGCTAATACTACACTTAAGGTTTCTCCAGCCAACAGCACATGAGCAGTCTGCTTCTAATCCAATCCTGTTGAAGTCAGGAAATATTCAATCAAGTCAAAAGAGCAAAACTTTTCAAAATCAGGCCCTGACATGTTTTATATGAATGACATTGCGTAAATTTGTATTTGCTGAGAGGTGCTGGCAATAGGACTTATTGGGAAATGGGAAAGCTAGGATCCCAGTGCTTGAGGAAAACAAGGTTTATTACTTATGGAAAGGACAAGTTCAGGATACACAGAACAATAATTGACAGGCATAATCTTAACTTCATTAAAGGGTCTAGACTAACTCAACCAGACTACTTCCATTCATTTACTTAAAACTTCCTCTGGCACATGTCCCAGTCTCTAGCCATCTCACATCACGAAATTCACATTTAAAATCTTCAATAATTCACCTGTTCAATTAGTCAGTCAATTATTCAGCTATTGATCTGCCCCACAAGGAAAATAAAACTTTAACGGATGGACAGCTTACCTTTCACAAACAGAAGAAACTGAGCTGCTGATTACAGCTTAGATTTGGTCTCTGCCCAGGCACAATTATCTGGGGAAAAAAAATGTTTAACTCTTCTCCCCTTGCAGTTCTCAGATTAGCCCTGTTACAGTTCCAGAAAATGAGAAACATCTGAATGTTTCCAACTCTTTGCCACCACAAGTAGCATTACAGGTGATGCTTATCTACCTCATTTGCTTAGGAAATGACTAGGACTGAAATGTTGCTTAGTTCCAGAGATAATTAAACACTCTCCTCTAAAAGCTATAATGGAATTTTTAAAATTCAGTTTCATTATTTTGCTTCTTGCTTTTCCTCTGCTAGATGCAATTTCTTCATAAGGGAGCCTTCAAAAAGATTTTTCTTTCTTCTTATGAGCTCTGTACTTCTGATCTACATCTTTGTTTTCAAACCTGCTACCCACCAGTTCCTCCTCCTGCCTTTCTAAGTGATCATTAGGCTGAAAGACCACCTCTTGCAGTCTCCCCTCAGAGGACCAGTGCTGAGCCCTGTAGATTTCTACAAGGACTGTGCTTGCTTTGGAATTGCTCCTACAGTCAGACACCGATGTCCCAAAGCACTGAGACCTTACTAAACAACTTGGCCAACCAAGTTTATCCTAAGACACAGAACTTATTCCTGCAGATATTCCATCTTCTGTGGTGCTTAAATGCTGCCACCACCAGTTTCATATCCTCCTGTCAGCACAAAAAGGGAAAGCATAGCCAGCCAGCTACTGGCACATCAGCATCGCCTTACATGGTATTTTTCAAATCAAACCTGTTTTCTACTGTCACGGTCTCTAGCTTTTTATTCTATTCCATTTATGGAAGGAAGGGAAACCAGAAGTAAAAACAAAGGAGAATACCTTACACACTTTCCAGAAATGAAGACAGCTATTTTCAAGACATTTTCTGATAAACCACACATCACAGAGTTAGTATTTTTATGAGAGTAGGACTAGCAAAGGAAAGTCAGTCACAGATCAGCATCAACCAGTAGTCCCCCTGCACAGGCATAGTCACCCCAGTACAGGTGCTAAACAAACCCAAAAGGGGCAAAGTACCTGGATATCCTCCTAGAGCTCTCAGCAGAGTTACATGGTTTTCATCATACTTACCAATGTCCATCAGTTGAGCACACTTAGCCTTGACCACTACTGGTTTTGTCATAGGCTGATAAAAGATCCAAGAAAGACCTTCTTTAGGGAACGGGGAGGAAGAGCTCATGCAACACATGCAATGTATAGTACACAAACACATACATCTGTAAGGGATTTTAGCTTCATCATAAAGTGGTTTTCCCAGTTGCAGTTATAGGAAACATAGCAGCCACTGCATGATTGTAGCTAATTACTACTCACTCCACAATATAGACATGCTATTAAACATAACCATTTTGAAAATGAGCTTTCAATGCAGTGAAACATTTCTAATCAATAATCATTTTAAATTGCCACAAGAATCCAAACAATGGCACTTAAAACAAAAGAAAATAGAAGAACTTGTCTAATTTTCAGTTTAATGTGTACCAAATCTTCATAAACTTGAGCAGATAATTTTTTTCTAGTCAAGCACAAATACTCAAATAATAAATCAACTTCAAATTATTGGGAAATACTCACTGAAGAGGAAAAAAAAAATCAGTAGCTTTACATTAATGCCAATAGAACTTGAATCACACAACTGTCAAAGATAGCTTATTAGTTACTTTAAATAGGCACTCAATAATTGAAGTATCCTGAGGAATAATTACAGGCTATATTAAGATGACAGGAGTTTAAACTCATAAAGCTAAGAGCACATGCCATAAAGTGCCAAAGACACATTGAATGAGTCCCAATTTTCTTCGCATCTATTCTTATTTCTTCTTATCTACGTAAAAAGAACAACCAAGTACTTTAAATCTTTTTTCTTTAGATCTTTGGAAAAATGCAAACGTACACACCTAACCTGAGAAAGAAGCATCAGTGAAACCTCCCTGAGAAGCACACTACACTTGTACCAATCATCAACAGGGAAGTGCCTTCATCAGAGTGAAACTGCCCAGAAATGCACGTGTGGCAAACAAAGCAGATGAATGGAAGATGATGTTCCTTAGACAGCCTCTCCTAACATATCAGTAATATGCTATTCATGCTAAATTTCTGGAATGTCAGTGTTTCCCACAACCCGTAGTCTTGAGCACCATCTCTGAAAAAAACATATCCCATCAGAAGACCACGTCTCCTGAAGACAGGCAGTTTTTCTCTCTTTCCTTTCCACCAGCTAAGACAAGGCAAAGGCATCAAAAGACATCAAAATCTCTGTAGAATAACAGAAAAGAATCAGACACCGCACAGAGTACTTAGTCTGATTTTGGATGCGCCTGCTCTCACTAGTCTGGGGTTTTCTTCCCCCAGATGTCTCTCTTTTTCCACAGACTGCAAAGTCACTGGTTCCATCACCTTTGCATCTCCCAAACACTTCTCAACAATGAGACTGCTTACAGTCTCATTACATTGTCCAGGAAGAGTTCTCCTGGGTGTTCCCATGCTTCTTCTCATCCATGTCTTTCCAGAGAGGTACAGGTCAACACTCCAGCAACTGAAAAATGAACAATCTTACATGAGATTTATTGCCATGAAAAAAAATGCTTCCAAGGAATATATGAAAATCATACACAGAAAAAGAAAGTGTAATACATTACCACTGCTATTTAGTGGCAAATCACTAACTCCACAGTTTATTGCTGTGAGAAACCAAAGATCTCCCTGCAGTGAAACAGCCCAAATTTTACAGCAGTTACAACTGAAGTATATGATGGCAAATGGGAGAATATAATGGGGAAAAAAAAAAAAACAAACACATATGGGAACATAGAAATTATTTCTATTTTTAGCTACCACTTTGCATGGCTAAACATTAGCACTAACATATACAAAAATAAAATTATATAACCAGAGGCTACTGTTCCTGTATTGCGTGTCCTAAACAAGTAGCTTGGATTCCACAAGCAAGGAGAGTCTTCGAGTCCACGTAACCTTTACAATAATTTCAGATTACTCTGAAAATCAGATTACTTCTATTTAGGATCTCACACGCATATTTTTAGGCAGAAATACAAGCCACCCAGACTAAATGTTTTGGCCTATGGATAAATTTGACAGTAAAATGCACCTACAAGGGATCCACAGGACAGGGCAAGTGTTTTCCAGATCAACGTCATTGTAGTTGCTTTGATTTATTTGGCTTGAAAGATGACAGCGCATCTTTTCAGAGTTATCTTTCTTTCTCTGGAATTCTTTATTTTATTCTCTCCAAAGATCCACATTACAGCACATGCTGGAAGTTGTGATCTCAATCTAAAACTGATTAATGCAGCTCAATTGAACAATTAGTTCCCACTGAAGTGAAACTTCTTGTTTACATGTTATTTTCCCTTTGAGATAGAAAAGGCAGCATAAATACAGCACTATTTAAGTACCTACTGGAAAAATATATTTTATCTTACATGAAGTTTGCTTCTTTTCTTAGCTTTTTCTTCTTCCCTTGTCCTTTTGAGGAAGATCAAGGTTTGCATTTAAAATTAAACACTCCAAGCAAAACCATCATCAGTTCTAAGTACTGTAGTACACTATTGTACTCATAGTAGACCATATAGCTCAGCAACTACCTGAAATACTCGATGTTTTTGTCTCTATAATTTCCAAGCGGGGCTGACACATACCTTTATTCAGCCTTATCCTTTAGAGACATACTTAGCCTTGAAATATTGATCTGCAAATAAAGCAAGATCTTTTCCCAAGTAGTTTAACAGACTGACTATATTGTAACCATACTGTGGTTATACTGCTAATAATCATAATTTCTCACACTATGACATAGAACTGTAGATGGAAGCACTGTTACTAGTTGCGTGGTAGGAACATTGAAAGCCAGTATGATTGGATTATTTTTCCCACCACTGAAAAAAATAACATCTTTATACATGGATTTCTGTATGCAGAGTTCTCTACAAATGATGATTCCTGTATTTTCGTATCATTGTTAAATAGGAGGATCCCTGAGCTACTTTGATTAAAATACATCAGAAAACAGGCTGTGTGGAAAGTGCTTTGTGTCAGAAAAAAACTTCCTTAAGTCATGTCTGCTTCTGAGTAGTTTGAAATAGGAAATTTATTTCCTCAAGCCTCCAAGTAAACCAGGCATCAGAGACATTATTCCCTCCTGGGAAGCTGCTACTAAACTCAGGCATTAGGAGCACATCTGTAACTACTAAATTCAAAAAGCAATGTTCTACATGTTATCTTTGAAGTTTATCTGAAGGCCCAATGGGCATAAACATAAGCAATCCTTATGACTTCTCCCCCCAAAATTCCACCATACCTACCCCAGGCAACCAACACTTGTGCACAAAGGGACTCTCAAAATATCTTATTCATGTCTAAGTATACATGCAAACTGTAAGAAGTATACACTGACAAGCAAAGAAACAGATTAACCCTGCAGACCTTGAGGGGGGAAAAAAAAGGCTGTTTTCTTTGGATGGAGGCTTAAGCCACTGCTTCCTTAGCAAGTTCAGTATTTCCCTCCTACGCAGACGTTTATTTTTTACTTTAATTTGTTCCTGTTGCACAATCTGAAGTGCCTTCTACTGTGTGCTTGGCCACCACTCTATCACTGTCCAGCTGCTTTCTCTTGCCATAGACACTGGGATGTCTTTTTTGTCAATGGTTAAAATTTACAAGCACATTACAAGCAAAATTACAGACAGTCTTCCTGCTCAACAGGAACAGTATTGAATTATGATTTCCAGAGGAGTATCTTCTACAAACAACGTATACAGTTTCTCATTTCCTCTTGGCAAGAATAGTGTACCCAATCTCTGCTAAATGCTTCCTGTAGACACACTTCCAAATAATAATTCACACCAAAAAAAATGCTGATTATTTTAGGCAAACCCTTTTCAGTTTAAACTATCCATGGGGAAATAACCTGAGACACAGCCTAGCAGTAGGACCTTAATGTTGCCTCCTTCCATTGAACACTGAAAGATTTTGCAGATGCAAATTCGTGTTCAATCAACTTTGAAAATTACACCTAAGCTATCTTTCAAAAACAGTTCATTTCTTAACCTAGAAGTGAGTTAAATGACCTGACAAGACTTAGAACTGTTCAATGTCAGCAAGAGACTTTTCTCAAGTACATATTTCAGCAATATCCAAGTTGGTCTGAAGCTGCAAAATTCAGACTCAGAAAACATGAGTAAATCTGTCAGACACTAGAGGACCACAGAAGAAGCTAATAAATCAGTCCGCATTAAATGTATCAATATTACTTAAATAAATGGCATCAAGTGGATTAGGCACCTGATAAAAGTCAGGATATTTAAGATCTATTACTGGCTCTAGCTATAACCTGTCAGATGATACCTGGAGAGTATAGCCTTCTCATGCTTCCTATCCCTCCATCTGTATCCCCCAGACTTTCTAGAGTGCTTCCAGTGTGAGATTCTGTCACATTTTCACATGCATATCCCACAAACTACCTGTGAAAAACTAAAAATTTACCAGCACAGATTGTAAGTGTGTATAATTGATATAAAGGTTACCCAAGAGACCACTCTTCCTCCTACCTTCCCACTCTTAAGTCCTCATAGCCTTCTTTCTCTTCCTAACACATCCCTTACGTCTGTCCCTCATTATCTAAGGGACGTATTTCCAAGCACTATCCCTTTACAAAGGTGAAAACTGGACACATGAAAATACATATGATTAACCAAACACTTGCCTGCTGCAGTTGTATTTCTGTTTTTCATGAAGACAAGAAGAATGGAACATTCAGAGCCAGCAGGGATCTATTCCATTTTAACTGCAGTAATATATGAAATATGGTCCCAGTGTCTAATGCTTCTCAACACAGAGTGATTTAGAGTCTACATTTAGCCTGTACCCAGGGCTAAGCTGTAACAGTTGATCCACCACCCAATGACCCCTCCCCAGCTGAGAAGGGGAATCAGGGAAAAAAGGGAGAAGCCCTGTGGGTTGAAGTAGAAACAGATTTAATGAAATAAAGCTAATGCAATGACCAACACAGAGCGTACAAGCTTCTTTTCAGCCTGGTCCTCGAGGTCACCAGCAGGAACAGAAGGCCAAGAGAGAAGAGCCCCAGGAAGAGAAACTCCACCCTCAGTGAACTCCCTCCTTTTATAATGAGCATGATTAAGTGGTATGGGATACACCTGTGAGTCGGCTGCCTTGATTGGATCTCCCAGCTGACTCAGGGCTACTCATGGCCTGCCTGCATGGCTGGCCCATGGGTCTATGCCTGGGGAACCAGGACAGGTGAGACAAAGAGGTTACTCCAATGGTGCATTTCTGCAAACTGTGCACTGCAACATGCCTTCCAGGGCTGCTTCAGCTTAAAACAGTGGTGACACCACACTGAACTTCAGCTGTTTTATAACTAAGATATATACCTTCCCTACTTGCCACTCAATTCCCATAACACAAAGTAAAACAGGAGTAAATTCAGTCCAGCCTCTTCTTTTTTAATGACTGATCTGAATACAAATGTCAAGACTTGGGCAATGTGTGAGCTTGGGCAGTTTCGCCTATACACATGTACACAGTAATAGGCACAAGCTTAATATTAAATTAAGATTACTTTGGTGGGATAACTGATGATGGCATGATCGCACTTTCTGATGTGAGGGGTTTTCTTACAAAGATCACTTCAGAAACCTACGTGGTGACAAGCATAGGAAAATAAGATTAAAAAACTAAAGAAATTGAAGACAAAAAGAAAGGCCAGATACAAAAAGAGGCCTTCTTTTACACCTGAAAGACACTCAAACTGAAACATTGTCATTTTAGAGACAACCTCTGGGAAGTTAACTTCTTTAATTCAATTCTGCTTTCAGATGATGAGCCTCAGATAAATGCACGGCCGACTATGTTGACTGCACAGTGAATTTCACCTCTTCCTTTCTGAGTACCATCCAGTTAGCTCCGGTTTTGATTCCTTAGTTTGCTGCTTTTGTGGTGGTAGGAAATTTTTAGGTATTGTTCTTTGTTTGAATGTATTACTCCTCAATCACTTGACAACAGGTATACATCCCATTTTTTTCAGTGGGAAACACCAGAGAGATTTAATACCTCATTTGACAGGCAGCTTTCTGAAAACTACTATTCACGAGGACATGAGTTGTTACATGCCAATTGCTTACTTTTATGAAAATAAATTGCACTTAATTTTGTATGAAGAAAAAAAAATAATTAAAAAAAAAAAAAAAAATCACAGTTCATTTAATACTTGCAAACCCAATAATTTTTTATATGTTTATTAATTTATAGACACGATGGGTTTTCACAACACTTTGACCTTCAGACTCTTGCAGATGTTTGCTGCATAATGAGATATGGGGCTTACATGACAACATGCATTAGTAGTTAAAAGAAGACCATACATAACAATAGCCCAAAATTTCACAGAATTAAAAATGGCAAAAGCCCAAATCTCCACATGACTTAGCAATAACTCTCTATATTGTTTAACAATGACTGAGGACAATAAGGGTATGATCTTAGTCCCATCAGACAGTACAGGAACCTTGGCACGTAGTGAAATTACAAGCGGGACATTAATTAGTTCTATATTTAGATTTTTCTGTTGCAAGTCAGTGGATATAACGAAATGCCCGTTCAGTGACTTCAGCTCCATTTGACATTCATGTACTTGAAAAGCATCTGTATCTATCTTTTTTCTTTATGGTCTCACTCAAATGCAGCAAATTGCAAGAATCTGAAGGGACAGACCACACACTACACATTAATCAAGGTGCTGTAAACAGAAACAACCCTCATTCCAAAATATCTATGGTTAATACCATCTAAAGCACTCCAAACCCTCAGCTTTTACAGATTCATTTAATAGGAGTGTCACTGCAATACACTTCCTCTGATTCATTCTAACCATATGAAAGTGACACTCTTTGCTCTCACACAGGGTTAGCAGCCTACAGTAACTGTTTCAACCCTCAGCAATTAGTTTATTTTATACTTTATTTTGCATACAAGTACATAAATCCATTACACCAAGTCCAGACCACCAAATTTCAGAATCTTATCAAATCACATGGCTCATGATCTGATGCAGGATGTGATGAAGCCAACACAGCAAATATTCAAAACCTGACAATTAGGGAAACAGTCACCCGGAAAGGTAATAACATTTTGTATTACCTTTTTCTGCTTTATATTTCCAGTCTTCTTAGTGTCCAACTATCTTCAAACACTAACAGAATCATGGAATTGTCAGAGTTGGAAGGGACCTCCAGAGATCATCTCGTCCAATTCCCCTGCTTAAAAGCAGGATCCCCTAGAGCACATCACTCAGGACTGCATCCAGGCGAGTCTTGAACATCTCCAGAGAAGGAGACTCCACAACCTCTCTGGGCAGCCTGTGCCAGTGGTCTATCACCCTCACCAAAAAGTAGTTTTCTCATATTTAAATGGAATTTCCTATGGCCCAGCTTGTGCCCGTTACCCCTCATCCTGTCACCAGTGACCACTGAAAAGAGTCTGGCTCCATTCTCCCTCAAACCACCCTTTAGGTATTTGTAAACGTTAATTAAATCACCCCTCAGCCTTCTCTTCTCCAGTCTAAAGAGTCCCAGCTCTCTCAGCCTTTCCTCATAGAGGAGATGCTCCAATTCCCCAGTCATCCTCATTGCCCTCCACTGTCTCTCTTCAACTGGGGAGCCCAGAACTGGACACAGTATTCCAGTTGCAGCCTCACCAGGGCAGAGTAGAAGGGGAGAATGACCTCCCTCAACCTACTGGACACACACTGCCCTGTGCAGCCCAGGGTGGCATTGGCCTTCTTGGCAGCAAGGGCACATTGCTGGCTCATGGATAATTTACTGTCTACCAGGACTCCCAGATCTTTCTCCTCGGAACTGCTTTCCAGGAGGTCCCCCCCTAACCTATACTGGTGCCTGGCATTCTTCTTCCCCAGGTGCAGCACCCTACACTTGCCCTTATTGAACCTCATGAGGTTCTTCTCTGCCCAGCTCTCCAGCCTGTCCAGGTCCCGCTGGATGGCAGCACAGCCTTCTGGTGTGTCAGCCACCCCTCCCAGCTTGGGATCAGCAGTGAACTTGCTGAGGATACACTCTGTCCCCTCATCTAGGTCATTGATGAATATTCTGAACAAGACCAGACCAAGTGTTGACCCCGGGAGACACCACTGGTTTCAGGCCTCCAACTTGATTCTACTCCATTGATCACACCCCTCTGTGATCTGTCACACAGCCAGCTCTCGATCCACCTCACCATCCCCTCATCTAACCCACACTTCCTGAGTTTCCTAATGAGGATGTTACAGGAGATAATGTCAAAAGCCTTGCTGAAGTCAAGGTAGATGACATCTGCTGCTCTCTCCTCATCCAGTCAACCAGCTATAACATCACAGAAGGCTATCAGATTGGTCAGGCATGATTTACCCTTGCTACCATAGCAACATGAACTCTCATACTGCACAGTCTTTCAGAGTTGGTACACACCAACAAGATTTTCAGATAAGGAAATAAATTACAGAGGTTTCTACCTCCAGTTTTGGGAAAGGACAGATTTAGATGATTATCTGCATAAGTCTCTAGTGACTAGCCTTTATAAAAAAAACCAGCATCATTTAAATCAAAAAGAAGTGTTCTTGGAAAGAAGCAGAGTGGTGTCTTCTGGCTTTACATTGACTGTCCCAAGTTACTGAAGGTATTAGACAGCAATTAAAACAATTAAAATTTTTAAAGTCAGTGAGATTAGATACATGACAGTTAAGAGTTTTGAGGAAAAATGGCTGGGGCACTGTTTCAGAGAAGATTCTCCCATATAACAAACCACAAACTAAGACAGAACCAGTACAGACCACGTTTTTGGATTTCAGAGTTCACAGAATCACAGACCAGCTGAGGCTGAAGAGGATCCAGTCTAATCCTCTGCTCAATGCAGGATCAGCTATAGCAGGTTGCTCAGGGCTGTGTCCAGTCAGGTTGTGAGTACCTTCAAGAATGGAGATTCTACAACCTCTCCGGACAACCTGTGTTAGCATTTGACCACTCTCACAGTATGTTTTGCCATTACTAGGCCTAGCACAAAGGACACAGCCAGCAGCAAAACAAACTAGGAATTAGTTTCTATTGCGCACAAGAAAGTCAGTATACGGGTGAATGCTGGGGGTACAAACAAGTCAAACAGGTCACACAGACATCAGCCCCAGGGAGGATACAGCACGACCAATAATAGGTGGAATAAACAAAGAAACAAAGTCTCCCATAGAAGGGATAGAAGACAACCAAGTCAAGAAGCTGATCATATAGGATAGAAGTGGCCCCATATTGTTCCACCACAAAGTCCGCGTTTGCAAATACCAAACCTGCCCAGGGGCCAGTTGCAGGGAGAGTCAGGAGGTCCTTACTCAACAGGAAAACTCTGCAAAGTACATCCACCTTACAGAGAGACACTCCACCCTTCCTGCAAGTTATCCTCAAAACAGGACACCTGGCACTCATTTACCCAAATTCAGAGCACCTGGGGCTTGTTTACCCAAGGGCTTTCCTTACAAGGCTGGCCACACCTTGGAGGAAAGCCAAAAGGCAAACTCATCCCCTCCTTTTGAAGGACTGTGGGAACCACCCATATATCAATCTTAATCCAGGATTCAGACCCCAGCACTTCACAGTAAAAAGATTTTTTTCTTATGTTTACATGCAATTACATATATTTCAATTTGTGCCTGTTGCCTACCACTCTGTTATTGGGAAGAGTCTGGGTCCACCTTCTTAACTTACCCCCATCAGATATTTAGATATATTGATGACATTCATCTTGAGCCTTCTCTTCACTGGGCTGAACAGTCCCAGCTCTCTCAGCCTCTCCTTGTATGACAGATGCTTCAATTCCTTACTCATCTTTATGGCCTTTTGCTGGACGTGAATGCCTCTCCTGTACTGGGGAGCTAATAGAGACCAGGACTGATACAGCCCTGTACCAATACAGCCCAGGATCCTACTTCCCTTCTTTGCCACAAGGGCTCATGTTCAGCTTCTTGACTACCTGGACTATGAGACAGTTGTCCTCCAGCCTTTATTACCATACGGAGTTATTCCTTCCAAGATACAAGACTCTGCATTTCTTTTTCTTGACTTTCATGAAGTTCCTTTATCAGTCTATTTCTCTAGCCTGTCCTGGCCCCTCTGAGTAGCAGCCCTGCCCTTAGTGCATTTGCCACTCCTTCCAAATTGGTATCACTAGCAAACTGCTGAGAGAGCTTCTGTCCTGTCATCCAGGCCATCAGTGGAGATATTAAACAGGATGGTTCGAAGTAAGAGATCTTTGAGGGGAACTACCAGTTAGTACATCGCTTTGCATCACTAAACAGGACTTTTTGAGCCCAGCAGTCCAGTCAATTTCTATTCACCTTATTGCCCACTTATCCAGGCCATATCTCACTAATCTGATGATAAATAGACCATGTCAAAGGTCTCATTAAAGTCAAAGTGTAAAAAATCCACTGCCCCCCTCTACACTGTAGTGACAGTCACTTAATCATAGAAAGAAAACAAGTTGGTCCGACATGATTTGGTCTTGGTAAGTCCATGTTGGCTGCTGCCAATCACCTTCCCGTCCTTGCTCTATAACCTTCCCAGGGGCTGAGGCAAGGCTGACCTGGACCTTCTTCCATGCCCTTTTTTAAAGCAGGTGTGATGTTAGATCTTCCAGTCATCTGGATTCTCCCCCAGCTGACATGACCTTTCCAAGAACAGTAACTTTTCCTGCAGCTTCCCAAACAACCATTAGAATAGACTTTTTTTTTTGGCAAAAGGCCTTTGAGGACATCAGTAAAAATGTTTCCCACACTTGAAATATGTTCTCATTGGCTAATGAAGTCAGTGCTAGCTGCAGTTCTCCCTGGCAATGGTTCTTGGTGTCCTCAGGACGTCCTACTGGAAGCCATCTCCCTCCTTGCACTTCGCTGGCTGTCTCACCCAGGCACAAAAAGCCCTGTATAGGTCTCTCTTGTGCATAGAAACAAACTATTTAATCACCTCTTCCCCTCTTCCAGTCCTTATCAATATTCTGTCTTTTCCAGTTATCAAGTACCAGTTTTCTTATGTGTTTTAACAGACATATATTAACTAAAATGTAAACCATCTTCTCTGAATTTCTACTTCATTTTAAAGGTGGTTGTTTCCATTTCAGAGCTGGAGCAACCAGTTTTTCCATGCATGTTAGTTGATCTAATAAAAGGTAATACTTTTGCTTTGCCTATGGAATTAACATGGTAATTTCCACTCTGTTGTTCACACTGTGCACTACCCTTTTCTTCTACTTAGATGGTAAAGCATCTGGGGAATGGGATCTGTGCTCCTTCATGTTTCTTCACTGCCCTGCACAATTGGCATCTTTTATTGTTCTTTATGTATTACACTAAAAATAATTTTTAATAAAAATAGCAATTAGAGATGATTCAAATTGCTGGAAAAAAGCTAGCGGTGGGCTAGAAATATAAAAATGATAAAGACAATGACTTGGGTAATGCTATGTCAGTTAGTGCATGACAGCCGAAGTAGTAAAGAGACTGATCCAGCATACAGCCACATACATATAATGATATTCACTGTTTTATGGAAAACAGGTCTCAGATTTTGATGGGACTATGTATTTGGTTAATCTGTGTTTCAGTTAACAGTAAATATGTTAATAAAACTTCTTAGAAACACTGTGATAAACTAGTTGTGTCACATGATAAAGGAATAATAGCACAAGGCATAACTGTACTAAAGAGAGTGAGAATTGGTTGATGGACAGGTCTCAACAGCAACTATAAATGTCAGACCACTATGTTGTGAGAATCTTTTTGCCAAGGCTGGCAGGGATTACTTCTGAACTGACCATGAGTCCTAGTGAGAACCCATATCATTATGAATAACCCAGAAAAAAAGGTCTAACCCTTGCAGATGACAAAAGGGCAACAGAGTGCAAATGAACTGTGGCAACAGATCAGATTGATCTGAATGGCTTTGGTGAAATGGGTTCATTTAAGTAACATCAGTTTTAATACAGCCACATACAAATCTAGTTAAAAAGAACATACGCCAAAGCATATAATAGATGGAAGACTCTCATTTCAAATTTAGAAGGATGCTGGTGAGCATGGTATATTACTGGCTGAAGCTCCAAATGCAATACTGTGACAAACGTAGGTGTTCACACTGCAAGTGAAGAATTGGAAGTGACTTAGGAAAAACTCCAAGAAAGACACAAGTTCAGAAAACATGCGACTATGACTAAGCAGCTTAGTCTTTCCAAGAGAACCTGTAATTGGCCCCCTTGATCAGAGTAGAGAAGCACCACTGTCAGGAAGACACTTCTGAGAAAAATCTCAGCATAATGGGTATCAGAGAGAAATCTGGACTACAAACAAGGCATACTATTGCAACTGTAAGGGTAAATAACTTCTGACAAGAGGTTACTAGAAATGCATGTTACTATCCACTCTGTGTAAATCAAGACAAGATATTTTCCTATACAATAGATCATGGGGGGAAAAAAAAATACAGGCTTGATGTAGGATTTGAGTGAGGTTTTGCATCCTGGATCATAGAGAAGGCCAAGGTATATGATCCCTTCTGCCCTTAAAAATCCGTGAATCTAAAGTCATACTTGAGGTCTGTGGCAGAATGAGCATTTTACCATAGTCCAAAAATTTATCCCCAGACCAATCTTTCTTCTGAGTCAAGAAGCTATGTGATGTCTTCTGTTCACAGGAGCTGAACTGTTTTGACAGAGGTCATGTTTTCACATTTGTTTTCTTCTGTTTAATATTTAGCCAACACTGAAACATCTGAGAGCAGGTCCAAAACACTCATTAACCTCACATGCACCTTGACCCTGCCTGGCTGCTGTAAGCAGTTCAGATCAGTCACACTCAGGTGTGACTCTGGCATTAGTACAATTGCCTTTAGACTCAGAACTTGATACTACACTTATCTCAGCTCTTAATCTATATTATTTTTTCCTAAAGTGACACCTAACTGTGAAATATAAACAGCCCATAGAGTTTTAATCAGTCAACAACATTTCTAGTCCTTGCTCTCTTTAGCTTTACTACTGAAAAGAGATTCTAATAGAGCATGTTCTGGGCCAATGCTCCAGCCAGTTTTTGTAAAAAAGCCAGGTACCCGTAACAATTCTGCTGGTACTGATACAAATCGCTTGTTATCTTCAGCAGTTAAGTTTGTGCAATTATTTTCCTTTTACATCCATAATTTTCATTAATATCTTGCATCCATAAGTATCATGAGTATCATGATATGCCAGCCAGTCATTTCTCATGTGCTCCGTGGAAAGTGTGGAATTTTGCAGTTCCACAATGCATAACCATTACTTCACTATAAAAGTAAAAGCTCTTTGGGATTCCTGATCAATATTTTCTCTATGAAGGCAGAGTGGTTGCACAGCCATCAATTTGAAAGGATCTTTATAATGGCAAGTGTAGCCCCCATCTGCTTTATTGTCTAGTCTGTTCACTAGTAGGTTAGGACAGCTGAGATTGGCTTGCAATCAACATCATTATTTACTTGTAAAATTACTTCCAGTAAAACGGCATGGCTTGTGGAACTGGCAAGTACTGACCATCCAGCAGAGCTGAACACTGAAACTTTCTACTGAGCATTTTTCCCTACTATGTGTTCAAACATTTTTTAAACAATTTGTAAAATTTTACATAGGAAGCTGCAGGTTATGATGTGCAATTGGAACCATGGGGCGGGGCTGTATCCTTCTACTTTATCCTGATGTTTTCTTCCTGTCTCAATTCATGTGTACTGTATTACCTACCTTAGCCTAATACCCAGTGGATAGATGATGGTAAAGCAGTGGATGTGGTCTATCTTGATTTCAGTAAAGCATTTGACACAGCCTCCCACAGCATCCTTGCAGCTAAACTGAGGAAGTGTGGTCTGGATGACCAGGTAGTGAGGTGGATTGTGAACCGGCTGAACGAAAGAAGCCAGAGAGTTGTGGTCAATGGGACAAAGTGTAATTGGAGGCCTGTATCTAGTGGAGTCCCTCAAGGGTTGGTACTGGGACCAGTACTATTCAATATATTCATCAGTGATTTGGATGAGGGAATAGAGTGCTCTGTCAGCAAGTTTGCTGATGACACAAAACTGGGAGGAGTGGCTGACACACCAGAAGGCTGTGCTGCCATTCAGAGAGAGCCAGACAGGCTGGAGAGTTGGGCGGGGAGAAATTTAATGAAATACAACAAGGGCAAGTGTAGAGTCTTGCATCTGGGGAAGAACAGCCCCATGTGCCAGTATAAGTTGGGGACTGACCTGTTGGAGAGCAGCATAGGGGAAAGGGACCTGGGGGTCCTGGTGGACAGGAGGATGACCATGAGCCAGCAATGTGCCCTTGTGGCCAAGAAGGCCAATGGCATCCTGGGGTGTACTAGAAGGGGTGTGGTTAGTAGGTCAAGAGAGGTTCTCTTCCCCCTCTACTCTGCCCTGGTGAGGCCGCATCTGGAGTATTGTGTCCAGTTCTGGGCCCCCCAGTTCAAGAAGGACAGGGAACTGCTGGAGAGAGTCCAGTGCAGAGCCACAAAGATGATTAAGGGAGTGGAACATCTCCCTTATGAGGAAAGGCTGAGGGAGCTGGGTCTCTTTAGCTTGGAGAAGAGGAGACTGAGGGGTGACCTCATTAATGTTTATAAATATGTAAAGGGTGAGTGTCATGAGGATGGAGCCAGACTCTTCTCAGTGACATCCAGTGATAGGACAAGGGGCAATGGGTGCAAGCTGGAACATAGGAGGTTCCATATAAATGTGAGGAAGAACTTCTTCACAGTGAGGGTAACAGAATACTGGAACAGGCTGCCCAGAGAGGTTGTGGAGTCTCTTTCTCTGGAGACATTCAAAACCCGCCTGGATGCGTTCCTGTGTGACCTGATCTAGCTGTTCCTGCTCTGGCAGGGGGATTGGACTAGATGATCTTTTGAGGTCCCTTCCAATCCCTAACATTCTGTGATTCTGTGATTCTGTAATACCCTAACAGCATGTCTTAATATTTGTTCTCCTTGTGTTCTGTGCCAAGTGTTGAAACTGGAACCAAGTTTGGAAGCTGCATGTAACACCATTACATTCTTTGCACACAGACAAGCCAGGAAATTATTGTCCAATAGTACTTTGCATTAAGTGATCTGGAGTCTCATTTATTACTATGACAAATAGACTTTCAGCCGCAGGGCTGAATACTGCCTCTTACTGTTTGTTTCAGTCACTTAATAGGGGATAGAGTGGTTTATGGTTGATCGTTCAACTAGAAATCAAGACAGCATAGTCTCCATGTAACATATGACCAGTCACTTAAGATCCTAATATATGCTCAGTTCTGTACCAATGGAGGACAAAACCTTGTCTCTGATATAACTGCAAGAAATTGTGAGCAGTTTGGGAACAAGGTAATTCCAGGCCTAAGAATTAAATAGTTCTTAAGATGCCTGAATCTGGGTAATTCCAGGTGAATAACTGGAGAGCAATAAGATGAATACGTCATTTCATGTTAAGCTTCTACATACTGCCAATGTAAAAATAATCATTCTAGACTTACTTCTCACACCAAGCCTATTTTAGGCAGCTCTATGAAAAATCAGCTACCACCAAAATCCCTCCCAGTAAGTCCAGTTTCAATGCAAACAGGGCAAACTTTGAGCTACCAGATTTGCTTCCTTAGCAGAAGTTTTATATATCCATAGCATGAGTAAGTGCAAACCTCTATCAAAATGCACTCCCATCATCCACTATTATGCCCTTGAGTCAGAGAACTGCAAGTACAGTACATTCTGCTGTTTCTTTTGCTGCATCCATGCTGTTGATTCTCCCACCAGAAAAGTTTTCAAGAGCACCAAGCTGTTGTTATGACTCATAGTAAACACCAACGCAAAGCAAGCAGCCCAATGTTCTTCCCTCATTTCACTCACACACATTCAGTTAGAAAGGAGAATAATTTAAAAAAAAAAAAAAAAAAGAGAGAAAGGAGAAAATAACAAAGATTCAGTTCTTATAAGCTTATAAGTCCATGGTGAGAAAAAGAGAAGGCTGGAGAGGACTAGACAAGAGATGAACAAAAATACCATAGCAATTCAACACACGGTGAGGAGGTGGAGTGGGATAACACTACAGAAATGAATGCTTATGACTCTCGCATTATCGCCCCCAAAATAATCAGCCAAGAGAGATAATTACCAGGTTTAGCCTAAGTATATATACATGTATATGTAGAAAGGAAAAGAATGAAAGGAGCTGATCAAAACCTCCATCTCGAACAAGAGATGGGTTCAATCTTTTACTTAATAGCCAAACATAAGCTCTAGGTGAGATCAAACTCTAAATTTGAGTTGCAAGATTTCTGACAGCAGCGTCTCTCTTAACATCATGAATTGAGCGGGTTATGGCACACTGATGAGATCAAAGCCCACAACTCTAAAATGGTTTATAAAAATCCTCAAATAGCACTTCCGAATGTAAAGGCTTAAGAAGTTCATAGAAACCCAAGCTTCACACAATCTATGAGCTTTACATACTGGTAAGAGAGCGCCACAACCGTGGAACCAAGGGTTTTAGTTGGAGAATGCTGATGGGTTCTACCTGCAAAGTGAGGACAAAGACCAAGGGCTCTCCACAAGGCCAATCTATATCTGCTACTGCAGCTACTTCTTCACAGATCTTAAACCGTATGAATGACAAAATCTCTGGCAATAGTAGGTGCTCATCACCTTTGACAGTCACACTCCTTTTTTCTGAATTCGTATTTAGGAACATAATTTGAGATTCTTGTATTTGGCTTGAATTTTGAACCATTTTGTGAAAGTGAACACTTTGGCACTTTTAACATGCAATCAGATGAAAAATAAAATGCAAAATAAATTAAATAGTCTTGCTACATATAAAAACTATTCCATGTATTTTCTGATTTAATATCATAAGCTGTTTTGGAAAAAAAAAAAAAAAAAAAAGATAGACATGTAGCTAAAGGAAGGCTGGCAAATGTACTCTATAAACAAAAAAAAATATAAATTCCCTCAACAGGTTTATCTAGTTCAGAGTGATCATTGCTAATTTTAAATAAAACAATGTCAGGATATAGCTATCCAAACATTATGTTTTGTTATATTTGAGACAATTTCTAAACCATTATTCTCTATATTATTCAGTTAAAGATCAACAGGCAATATTTCAGGTAATGCTGAAATATTCATCATCACTTTTGTCCTTAAGCAAATTCATCTTAGAGTTCCCTTAAGAAAAGGGAAAGAAAATGTGGGTTACTTTTGGTTTTTGAAATAAATACGGAAGCCCATATCATGGTCTGCTTTTATAGTCAATCTTCATTTGAGCTTTTTTTTAAAAAAATGATGGTTATTCTAATTAAAACTTGCTTTTAAATCTCCAAGCTGACATGATGATTCATTCCATGAGTAGGCCACCACCCTATACAAAGCCAACAAGATCCCCAAGTGTACATCAGTTCCAGGATGCTTTTAGACAGCCGTCTCAACCGTCTCTTCTCTATAAGGAATGGGAAAATAAGAAGCAGTCTTGGCTACGCTGCCACAAAAATGCGGAGGTGCTGAATAAAGTGGACCTGCAATTCCAGTCAGAAAATTACTGATCAGCTGGTAAACTTCCGTTCTGGTTTCTATTGCTCAAATTCAACCTCAATATTCCCCTTCTAGAATAGAAATTTTAATTCAGGAGAATTCAGAAATGATATTTGGCAATGCAAATTATTCTTTCAAAGGACAAGATACAAGATTGAATTCACTGCCCTAGAAATGCATTTGAAAATGTGTTCAGCATATAAAGATTAAAGAATAAATTATATTTAATTGTGTTTATAATTATATATTTGAACTGTATACCCTTTCTGTAAATAATTTTGGGTTTACCATTTTTTTCTCTGGAAAAACACATTTTAAAAAAGCTCCATTGCAAATGTTCCCATCAGCAGTAAGTTCCTTCTCAATATAGTTGCAATCAATACCAAGGCTTTTCTGCACACTCAGCAACAGATTTAGGGACTCGAAACAGCAGTAGGTGGGCCACACGCAACAACTACTAAAAATGTCACTCTGTTAGTTAATGTTTGATAGCAAAGATTGAAATACACAGCAGGAATAACTATAACCACAGAGGACAATGGAAAAAATTAATGATAACTTCCTCCAGCTTAAGGAAAGCATTAGGATAAGTTTCAAATGGAGAGGAAATGAGAATAGAAGAATCATAAAAACAAGTCATAAAATAGTCCTACTCAGAAAGACTAAGGTTAAAATAAAATCTTGCCAGGGATCTTAGGGGAGCCATCCATGACAGATTTTGGGATCATGGCCTGGAAGAATGCTAAGAGTTTCTTTGAAAGAAGAAGATTTAATGTAGCCATGGGAGCTATCACGAGTCAAGAATCACCTCATCTCATTTCAGAGTAGATGTTCTTGTAGAACTTAGACAATTTTGATCCAGGATTAACCAGTTTTAATGTATGCCCACACCTTGTCTGTGCTACTACCTTGTCACCAAACTGCAAGTGAAAGTTCCAGAGTTTACAAGATGCTACAAGAAGAGAAGGGGCTCAGCAAAGAGGTGAGGGCCTGCAGGCCAAGGAAAGAGACTGTTCGGAGAAGTAGGGAGCTGATGCTCCAGCCTCTGAAGTAACGGAAAAGAAACTTTCCATGGAACGGAGAGGACTTTGCAGAATTTGCCACAACCCAGGAAGCTACTGAGCTGTCTGAAATCAGAAGAAAACAAGGATCCAATCACAATGACACGGTGGTAGAAGGAGATTTATTTATAGACCTTTATTTCATCTCTAGTCACCTTCAGTTCTCATTATTTAAGGGAAAAAACTGATAACTATTCTAATTTATATTCTCATAAAACCTGACCTCTCTTCAATTTAAAATCATGTGGTCTTCTTTGAGAGTTCGCTGTAAGGAAAAGTTTTAAGCAAATCCACATCAAAGTTCTGGAAAACTGGTCAACTTCCCCAGTTAGATCAGACATGGCATTACCAAAAGGCTAGGAAAATTTTAGTTCCTTCACTTGCACTGGCTGTTGTGCTACACAGCCACATGGATGTATCATCCTCTACCAGCCATTTAGATCTGTACGGAGCCTAGTTAAACTCCTGTCAGGAAATACGAGTGGGAGGACAGAGCTTATAGTAACTGTATATGATTTCTATCAGGGCAAAACGTCCTAGGCAGATATTCTTTCCTGTCATATCACTCCAGCTAAAGAAAAACCCACTATTACTGTCATTTTCAGAGTCAGCAATGCTATGAGTAGCTGTAGCAGCATCTTCTGGAAGAAAGGAAATTAGATAAAAGGGAGCCAGCAAGAAGAAAAGTTTAGAATCACACAGTGGTTAACTTCGTTTAATCAATTGCCATACCAGGCTAAGAAAGAGAACCGGCATGTGGCCTGCGCTGCAGAGACTGCAGTGACATGCGTCCAACTATATATATCTGGCATCTAAGTTTTTCTCCTCTCTGCTCCTCATCCTGCAGCTAAATTTGTAATAGAGGATAATCCCTCTGTTTCTCATCTCTTATACAAGCACAAGTGAGGAATGGGATCTACTGCACAGTTGAATAAGTTGGTACTGGTTCAAGAGTGCAGGAGGGCATGCCTTTTGAAAATATTTGGCTGTTAGCCAAAGGTTAACACCTCTCCGCAGCTAATGTCATTACAAGCCAGTGGTATTTCAGAGAAGAAAACATAAATAAACATCTTCAAACACTCTTCTCTTTTAACAAATAAATTATGAGAAAAGAAGAGAAAGAAAAATTTAAAAATAAAAAAAAAAAAGAGGAATGTGAAAACAGATGTAACTGGTGCCAACTATGAAAATTAACTCCTGTGCCTGTAAAATAGGTAGACAACAAAAGGCTGATGATCTCACATTACCCTCAGTTTTCCTCAATGCCTTTTTCTGTTACTATTTCAGCAGCTTTTGATATACACTCATATTAGCTGCTTAGCTAAAAGAAGGCACAAAAGGGCGTTATTCTCTAATTGCTGACTCCTTAGATGGCTGCGTCATTTGCTCTTCACACAAGAAACAGTTTGACAAAGCCCCATATGCAAACAAGTCCCACAGACTTGTCTCTACTCAGTATAACAAATGTGCAGGCCTAGCATCAGCTCTGGCTGGCTTCTGGCATTGCTTACACAAAGAAGCACATGAATGCTATTAAAAGACACCTGTATTATTCAGTGGGACACTGCCCTAACTTCACCCACTAAACTGAGCAAAAGAAGTGCAGAAAATGCACAGGACAAGCAAGAGTATTCTTATGGGTGTTCACATACAGAGAAAATCAAGCACTGCAGTTTATTGTTTAAATAACCTTGTACATAAAGTGAGAAAGAGACAGTGTAATGTACCATACACTTAAAATACTTCCGTAATTCAGTGGCCCACTTAAAAAGGGTCCTGTGAGCTGTCTGATCTTTCACTCTTATTCTTTTTCCTCTCAAACAGTTATTTTTTACTTTCTTTCTCTGAGCCTTACAGTGACAGACACCATTAAGAGAAACAGAACAGGAAGTTCAAACAAATCAGCCAGCTGAGATCTGATGGGAAGCTGAAGAGTCTGGGTACCCATTTTCAGTAAATTGCCCTGCAAATATCAGCTGGGGGCTTTCAGTGTCCTTTTATAGCACAGTACCTAACCATACCATGAGGAAAAAAAAACAACCTTCTCTGTCCATAGGCTTCCACTGTGTAGTACTCTGAGGGGGCCCTCTGAGCAGGCTCTCACCATGCTTTGCCATGTAGAACAGTGTCCTCTGTGCAGGCCACGACATGGAGTAAGCAACATGCAGGAACATCCAGCTGCATCCTCCTCCTCAGCCTGTTTTAGCACTTCAATTTGCTGTGGGTTTGAGCTGCTTCACAAGTTTTGAAGCTAACACATCCTTCAGAAGTCAGATGTTGGGGACTGCTACTCTATAGGGCCTGACAAGGGAAGGAAAGGAGAGGAAAAGGGCATCGAAACTAGCCAGTCTTGTGCCCGAAGTAGGAATCACAAACCTCATGTTGGCACTCCACCTCACTCAGCAAATAATTAATCCATACTGCTTTCCAAGAAAATTAGTGCTTGTGCACAGTCATTTCCAAAAATTTGTTGCATATGTAGCATATATTTTTAAACCAGCAAAATATATGCAAAGTGATTTGTTTCATCTTTTTACTGAAAGCCAGTCTACTCAAAAATACATTTGGTTAAATGTGGTTTGCAAGATGATTTTCAAAGCATAGGTCTGTGCAGTTCTCCATAGTCCTTTGATCCACGCCTTCTTCAGTCTTAATCTGTGGAACTCAGCATGAGCATCCATAAACATTGTTCTCAATCTGTATATTTTCCTCCTCTGTTTGCTTTCTTTGACATTGCTGAGTGTTGGCTATCAGCCATCTATTATAATCTTACAGTGTTCAGAACAAAACTGGTGAAATGGTTTCATTATTACATTCCCTGAAGCAGTTGCTTTTGCTTCTGGTCTTCTACACACTTAACTATATTAACACTGTTATGAAAGACACGTGATGGACAGTGCTGGAAAAATCACGTCCTTGTTTTCAACAATACATGCCTTAGGTCATCACCTCTCGTCCTCCCTATATCAGGAAATATTACATTTCTTAGAAAAAGTCTAAGGGGTGTAGCATGTGGAATTTTCCCCATATTCTATAAGAAGACAATTACATTGGACCACAAAATGGTTTTCAAACTAAAGGTGTTTTATTCTTCAATCTAATACCAGTGGGATGAAGTCTGCTGTAAATATATTAAAGCTCTAGGTTTCTTTAGACTTGTACTCAGCAGCTCTCATTCCACAACTGTTTAGACAGATATCTCTTGTGTTTATTATTTGTCATAAGTTGAACGTTGTCGGGTTTTTTCCATAGGAAAAGTGTAAGTTTCAAGATGAAACTGTGAAAGCCTCTTGCTGATTTTCTCTGGATCTTGAAAGATGAGAATAGGGACTGAAGCAAGAGATTAGTAACGTTCAGAAAGAAAATGAGAGCACGATGTCCATATTCGTGGAGGAAATTCCCTTTGCCCAGTATTCTGTCCACTCCACTGCCTTTTGGCGCCACCATCTCTTTTCAGGCTGATGTGCTATAGTTTAAATGCATGAAATGGTGAAATAGATCTGATATTTGGCTGACATGATTCCAGCAGGTTTTCCCAGTGGACATGAGTAAGGGTAGTAAAGTGACAGTGCAGGTTTAAAAGAAAAAGGGGGGGAAAAAAAAAAAGGTCAAGTTAAAATATGTTGCGGAAAGCTGAATTTCTCTCAGGATTTGTTGCAACTGAAAACAGGCCATGTCCCTTTTCTCATCTGTGAGCTAAAGCACAGTATTTTCTGTTTAATAGTGCCCTCTAGCGAAAGAAAAAAAAAACATTTTTCAACAGTTTAAAAATGAGGTGGAAGAATGTCTTGAAATGCTTTAAGTCGATTTGTTAATGATCTTACTGTCACCAAGGGACTTCAGTGCTAATGTATGCCTCTGCTACGCTGCAGGTAAAAAACAGCCTTATTGTGGCAGCTGCTCCTGAAATCCTAGCTGAAAAATGCAATTTGAGTCTAGGACATTGCAGTGTAAGGCAGGTTCATCTGAATGGGATGAAAGGAGCATCCTGCAACTGCATACACCTGAAATATAATATTACTATCTGTGCTGTGATAATGAAGTGTTTCTGATTCTATCAGACCTAATAAGGACTGATACTGCATTGTACCCATAAATTCTTCCACCTTTCCTTGGGCAGCCTTTAGACCTACAGAAAGGGGGGCATTCCCTACACTTCATGATCAATACTATAACTTACAATAAAGACTGTCAGCTAAGAAGCCTAAAGTAATCTTATAAAATCTATTTTTAAGCAACTATATTAATAATTTTATAATGTAGCCATGAAAGCTAACTTTTTTTAATCCTGTATTTCTTGAAGTGTCATGAGAGGAATAAGCTAAAACACAAAAAAGTAATGCAGATTATCATGTGGAGTTTTTTATATAGAGTTGATACTTCAGGCTGCTCTGAAAGACATATTTCTTACTGTTAATTCACTTTCAGCTGTGACACAGAAAAACAACCCTTTATTCTGAAGTTTTAAAGACATTTTAAAGATTTTTAATACTACGACACTAAAAGATAATTCCCATTTCTTCCTCTAACCCAATTACCCAATTTCAGGTCAGCTGAAAAACTATGGGAAAACAGTAGGAATGTCACTATTACAAACACTCAGTGTTTTTTGACAAGGACAATCTAGCCACACTCCGCTGCTCAGCAGAAAGGCAGATGGACAGACATCCATCAGCAGAGTGCCTGCTGCAAAGCCTCAAGGTGGTGACATCAACTCCTTGCCAGTTTCTTCAGCCAGGGACAGTGGCATCCCAAATGTAGTACCATCGGTGGCAGAACTTATTTCCTTGGGCCAGCTTCTACCCGAGGTTTCCAAACGACAGTGCGAACACATACCAAGACCCTCAAACTAGTGCACGGGCTTTCTGTTTTCCCCACCTTTTGACTCACCTTCGCATGTTGTGAGGAAAGAAAACGGGTTGCTCATTTTTGAATTAAAATCAGTGCTTAGTACCTGTATGAAAAACCACGACTTTTAACTCGGCACTTATGATCACTCCTCGACAGTGGGAGCAGCCCAGGTGCGGGTCTCTACTCCAAAGCCAGAGCAGGAATGTCTCTGGTTTAGTCTGATTTGCCAGCAGCAGGCTGAGGCCGCTACCGGAGCAGCACACAGCCGCGGGTGTGCGGCCCCCAGCAAATGGCGGCCCCTGCGCCGCGAGCCGCGCCAGCGCCACCTGCCGCTGGCACCAGGCGCTGCCGCCCAACGCCGCGGCGCTGAGGGCGGGCCGGCCGTGCTGAGGGCGGGCCGGCCGTGCTGAGGGCGGGCCGGCCGTGCTGAGGGCGGGCCGGCCGTGCTGAGGGCGGGCCGGCCGTGCTGAGGGCGGGCCGGCCGTGCTGAGGGCGGGCCGGCCGTGCTGAGGGCGGGCCGGCCGTGCTGAGGGCGGGCCGGCCGTGCTGAGGGCGGGCCGGCCGTGCTGAGGGCGGGCCGGCCGTGCTGAGGGCGGGCATCTCAGAGAGGGTCTCCGCGGTAGCACCGCGCTGCCTGCGAGGAAAAGTGGCCCAGCGGGCTATAGTCTCAGGCGCGGGTGGCGCAGGAACGAGCCCAGACGGGGGACTCTGTGGTGGGATGAGCCGCGTTGCTCCGCGTGGCTCGGGAGGGAGGCCTGGCGCCCGAGGCCCGGGTGGCCGGCTGAGTGTGCTGTACTGCAATGGAGCAGGCACAGCCGCGCCAAACCTCCTCAGTGCTCGCTGCTCCGTGACCCTCTTGAGTGCTGTGCCCGCTGCCGAAGGGCTGGCGCAGGCCCGCAGCGGTGGCAGGCTGCCCGCCATGTGGAGTGCTGCGCCCGCCAGGGCTGCGCTGCCGCTGCCTCTCCAGCACCAGCAGGCAGCAGGGGGCCCGTCCCCCGCAGCAGGAGGCAGCCTTGTCTCCAGGGCCTGCTTCAGGCACTGTTGCTGCCCTACACCTTTCCCTACTCTTTTTTTTTTATCCCTGTCAGTGGTCAGAACGTGGAGGGAGATGAGCAGGGAATGATGTGGAGAGCGATGGGGTAAAAATAAGCAGCTTCAGGGAAGGCACAAGAGGCTGTGTGCGAGTGGAACGTGACAGCATGAGTCAGAACTGTCAGCCCCACGGGGAAGATTGTGAGGGGAGACAGGGAAGAGAAAACCCCACAGTCAGTCCTGTTTCCCTCCGTAGATGAAATCCAAACCTTCCTCAACCTGAACCCACGGTTCATGTCTACCATCCTAACCCCCAAAGCTCATTTTAGAGAGAATCTCCTCCTCCTAGAGATCATTATCCTTCCACCACAACACCAAACTGAATTTATAGGTCCTCAGTTCAGTCCCCACAGTTCCCCCATACACGTTCCGTCAGCGACCAGCCTACCTGGCGTGGCTTTTCACTCTTTGACTTCTTCATGGAGAGCGTTGCACAAAGTCTAAGAACATGGTCTTGGCAAAGTATTTTCTAAACCAAAGTGACTTTCTATTTTCCAGTGCTGTCTTTATGGATTTACAGTTTAATAGTTCCGAGGTGGGAACTCGTATACCTTTTGGCCTGATCTCTCCCTTTCTGCAAGTTGAAGGACAGTGTCTTCTCTGCCTCATATTTCATATGTACCATCTTACACTTGTCTACAGATAGCTTCCCCTGCTCAAAGCAGTCACTTCATAAAACTCGTCCTTTGATCCCATTTTGCTATGTGCTTGTCATACCTGAGATGTACTGATTCTGTAGGGTAATTCTAAGTCTCTTGACTCTGTCCCTTCATAACTTCAGCACTGTTCCCGAGTAACACAAGGTCTAGTATTGAACTGGCCCTATCCAGGTCATGCTGAGTTATTGAAGTGCTGGGGTCTGAACCCCCAGCCCTGAATTAAGGTTGACATATGTGTGGTTCCCACAGTCCTTTAAAAGGAGGGGATGAGTTTGCCTTTTGGCTTTCCTCCAAGGTGTGGCCAACCTTGCAGGGAAAGCCCTTGGGTAAACAAGCCCCAGGTGCCCTGCATTGGGTAAATGAGTGCCAGGTGTCCTGTTTTGGGCATAAAAGCTGGGACCACTTGCAGGAAGGGTGGAGTGTCTGTGTGTGAGGTGGATGCACTTTGCAGAGTTTCCCTGTTGAGGAAGGACCTCCTGACTCTCCCTGCAACTGGGCCCCAGTCATGTTTGGTACTTGTGAATGCGGGCTATGTGGTAACAACATGAGTTTGCCTCTAGCCTATGTTATTAGCCTCTTGGCTTGGCTGTCTCCCATCTCTTTTATGGGGAACTTTATTGCTTTGTTTGTTCCACCAATTGTTGGCTGTGTTGTATCATTCTTGGGGTTGCTGGGGTTGATGTCTGTCTGTGTAATCTGACTGACTTGTTTGTACCCCCAGTGATCACCCATGTGCTGACCCTTTTGTATGCAATAGAATCTGGTTACTGGTTTGTTCTACTGCTGGCTGCATCCTTTGTACTAGGCTTAGTAATTGGCAAAGCAGTTGTGGTTTTTTCAGCAGCCCTATTTGCAACAACAGACAGGAGACAACTGAAGAATTGAAAAAAGAAGGAAAAAAAAAAAAAACCTGAAGTTATAAAAGAAAATGAAGTTCACCATTTGGTACTGACATACCGCATTTTGTTACTTGTGGATTCACTAAATTCCCGAGCAGCCTGTTGATGCTATGTACATCACAGTACCTGTTTATCCCACATTCCTCCTTGCCACATGTTTCATACAGCCAGACAGAATTTTAGCATAACTCATCTAACTTCTATTTATGCACTAACCATAGCCTCCCATGCAAATTAGGCTAATTTAAATAACAAAATAGAAAAATTCAGAGGATCTGGAAGAAGTCAATTAGAAGTCCACTTCCTCTCCAAGAAGGATATCCAGGAATTGCCATACACAGCAGACAGATTGATAACAGCATGATGTCTTACTGCTCAGCTAGATAGGCATGAGCTCAGCAGCATGTACTGAAGGAGACACCTTTCCCTATTCCACCTGTCTACATCGACTCAATGCAAGTGAGTACTAGACACTTATTCTTGCTTGGTTTTTACTGTGCATTAGTAACACTGGCTACATACAGTGCAAAGATGAGATTCAGAATGTCTAGGTTTTACTGCTATTTCCATTTGAAATGTAGTTACACAATAAAGGATTCGAGATTAATCTGCTTGAAATGCTAGAGATGTTAAGTGACAAGAAGCTGGGAACAATGATTTAGAAATAGCAGCTCAATTATGCAGCTTGGAGAAAAACAAACAGACTGAAATTGAAACCGAAATGCTTGTAATTCATCCTGTTCTGAAGCAAAATTTGGATAACATTCACTTACTGATGAACAGGCAGACTCAGCTGCAAATAGTGCTGTCTAAAGAGCAGTCTGAAGGCAGTTAAAGATGAGTACAGACTCACTGTGCCTCAGAGACTGAGACAGTTGCAGGAGGGAGACAGGAAAGGAAGAACACTTTCCTTGAGAGGTTCTCCACATAGCTTTGGCCAAATGAGCAAGTCCAAAGGCTCCTATGAAGCTGGGGTTACCTAAGACTTTCTTTCTGTTTGTACAGGAAAGAAGCCAACATAACAGCTACAGACCATGAATCGGCGTGAACAACCATTAGCTCCCTGTGCACACTTGAGAGGACTAGGCCGAGCTCATAGGATGTTTTCTGAGTTTGTTTGCTCAGCCTTCAAGGGTAAGCCTGAACAGCACTGACTTTTTGAGCTTTGCCAAGGCTGCCCTCAGGACCAGGCTCACAGTCCACACAGGCATCCAAGAGCATCCGAGTGCAGGCCACCTATGTAGCCAGCCCATAGTTTGATACGACAGTGTAGTACACCTTCCCCTAAGAAGCAGTGCACCCGTGCACTGATAGGGTTGTGCCACCCCATGTCTCACTGCCACCTAAGCTGTGAGAGGAGGCTGCCCTAAGCTCCTAAACATGTTTTAAAATGTTCTTTGTAAACAAGAAAAAACTAATATTACAGTCTTGTTTTCTTTATAGTTCTAATTATTGACAGCAAGTATTAAAAAATCTTAGGGGCTGTTGAGATTTTTTTCTACCGGTCTCAAATTAACCATATACTTTTCAGTCTGCATGTCTGGCTGGGGAGAGAATTGCTTACTGGAGAAAAGGAGGCAGAGATTTTTAAATCCACACCAGACATTTCTAGTTATCAGGGACTAATACCTTTTTTAAGTTTTCATTAATAGAATTTCTTTTATGTTGATGTGTCCGTAAGAGAGACACTTCATTCATCTATAATTTTTATTATTTTGGGATATGGCTATAGCCAACACCCATTGAGCCTGAAGGATAGAGTGGCCAAGAGATTTTCCCTCCAACCAATGATTACTTGCAGCAGTTAAGGTGGAAAAGAGATGGTCTGGGGAGTTTCTGTGACAGGACAGAAATATGAGAAGCCACAACAGTGTTCCTGTCTTTGAAGGCTAATGGTAACCTGTCATGGCCTGCATGAGTAGGACTGTTACCAGCAGGCCGAGGGAGGTGATCCATCCCCTCTATGCGGTATTGGTGAGGCCACACCTGGAGTGCTGTGTCCAGGTCTGGACTTCCCAGTAGAAAAGAAGCGTAGTCATACTGGAGAGTGCCCAGCAAAGCACCACTGATACAATTAAGAGACTGGAACATCCTTTCCTATGAGGACAGGTTGACAGAGCTGGGGCTATTCAGCCTGGAGAAGAAAAGGCTGAGGGGGATCTCATTGATATATATAAATACCTGAAGTGAAGGTGCAAAGAGAACAGACACAGGCTCTTTTCAGTGCTGCCCAGTGACAGGACAAGAGGAATGGGCACAAACTGAAACATGGGAGGTTCCCTCTAAACATCAGGAAACACTTTTTCATTGTGAGGGTACCAAGCACTGGCACAGGCTGTCCAGGGAGGTTGTGGAGTCTCCATCAGTGGCAATATTCAAAAGCTGACTGGCCATGGTCCTGGGCAACCAGCTGTAGGTAGCCCTGCTTGAGCAGCAGGGTTGTACCAGATGACCTCCAGAGGTCCCTTCCAACCTCAACCCATCTGTGATTCTGTGAAGGGCTGTCTTAACCTATACCTCATGAGCAAATCCAGCGTCCTGTTTCTCCATTGCCTTTATAATTCTCATAAGTTACTGAAAGCAATATCAAGAGCATGCACACACACACACACAAAGAAAAACCACAACAACCACCAAATTCCAATATTGTAACGTTTTACGTGTGCTCTTCCTGTTGTAAATCCCTAGCTCAAGTTACTCTAAATTTTGCATATTTTATTCCATTTACAAACAAGTCAGCCACCTTCTCCCCAGGAAAGGTTTACCTTTCTAGATGTTGGCTAGGAAGGTATTTTCCCCTTCTTTTAAGATAGCCTAGAATAGTAGCAGTATTTGAACATACCAAATTACAGTGCCTTAGAGCATAGAGAAGTAGTACCTCAGTGGTTTGATTTAAGGAGCTGCCTACAGATGGGAACATAGCAATAACTAGCTGAGGTATTTCCAATATATCTATTATCTTGACACAACAGCAAATACAAACGTTCCTCATTTCACAGATGGACAAACTGAAGCACAGAGAAACCCATTAGTGATGTGTGATCAATGAGTCAAAGCAAAGAAAAAGAAAGGAAGGATATCAGGAAAATCGATGTGGCTGAAAAGAGTGAGTGAATGAAGAGCTGTGATAAGTTTGGCTGAAAGGTTTATAGTGATCTTAATGTGTACTTACCCATTTACATGCACAGAAGTGGCACACTTAGAACTGTAAAGTTTGGTACTTGCATTTTTAACTGACTAGAGACAAGTGATTCTTTTTTTCCTTGAGTCACTCCTGAATTACTCTGGATATAGGGAACAAAAAGAAGAAAAAATAGCTTCAAAATACACAGAATACAAGTATCTTCATATAGCATAGCATCTACAAAAACAGCTGTGCATGATTCTCAGCTAAATTCACTCAGAATGGTCCTGATTTTTGTTCCAGTCTTTTCTGTTCCTTCCTACATAATGTAACTTGTTATAACTGCAGTCAGATTTTAACCCTTGGAGTTCTACATGTGCTCCAGCAGTAAGAGGTATCTAAGACCTCTGTTTATACTGTTCTTGCTGCACTTCAGATAAAGTGTGCAAAATCAATATCAAATTAGAATTCCTCATCTGCAGGTACCAGTAGCAATATCTAGACATGATTTTACACAGAATGAAACGAGCCATAGGAAGTCATAGTGACATATACTACACTCAACAAGAAAAAAATTGAAAATGTGAACCTGGAGGCCAAGAGCAGGAAGGAAAGTGAACTGATACCTCTAGGCATCTTTTTTGACATGAGGAAGATATAGGTCTTATGACTTCTAGGGCTTATAGGAGCACAGGAATATAATGAAAATATTTTATAGGAGATAGATTTTTGAGCTAACAAAAAAGTGATCAGAAGACAGACACAATCCATAAAGATGCATGAAAAATAGTGTTACCCTCCTGTGAAAATTTCTAAGATTTTGCAGTTTCCCTTGCTAAATCACAGCTCTTCCACACCTCAGACCCTATAGTAAGCTCTTTGGAAACAGTAGAGAGATCTTTTTTTCCATGAGGGTCCTCTTTTTTTCCCTTCTTACCACAACACATTTGTTGTCTGGTAGGTGGCATGAATACATTCATGGACATTCACATACATGAAAGAGACGAAAGAAGAGGTGGAGTTTACTCGTCCTTCCAAATCTGGCACCAGTGAAACAATGTCTAATAAAAAGCCATTGTAACTCCAATAACAACTACAACTCAGATTGCTATAGACTAGTGATTATGGTGACAAGAAAAGCTGGAACCAAAGTGTAATATCAAAAGATCAACTAGCACCATCTAGTACTTGAGAAATACAAATCCTTTAACTGCCAGTTATCTCTATCCTTGCTGTTTTCAACATGTGAACCATGAATCCCTGGCATTGCCCTACAGCTTGAATATATTCTATGTGCAGATAATAGTCTTGTATTTTTCAGTTCCATCAGCATCATGATGTCTTTGTTCTGATGTACCCAGAATAAATACTATTTAGAAGAAAACATTGGACTACTCATTAAACTTCTCTCAATCTATCTCATGCTGTAATAATACAATTCCTACAAGAGAAACATATTTATCCTCATTGAAAGTGTGCATCAGCGAGGAGCAGAGAGTAGCTGAAATGCAATTTACAATAAAAGAATCAAAGTGGTTAATCAGAGTATATATCAACCCTTCACTGGAATTAATAAGAAACATACAGAGCAATCTAGTAACAAATTTGTAGGTTGATGCATATAACTCCTTGTTAAATTTTAAAGCTATACAAGAAAGATGGGGAACTCTAATCAAAATTGTATTAGCAATTCAAGCTCCAGTTACAAACTATAGCCCAGCTGTCTACAAGAGGCAGGAAGGATTTCAATTGTCTGATTTTATGCAGAGGATAGAATAGCATAAAGTATGACCTTTCTTGGTATCATCAGAAACGGTCAACGATTTTTTTAACAGATTGGTTATTGTGATCCTTATGAGCCGCAGGCAATCTGAGAATGTAGTAGCAAGATGGCAATTCAAAGCCAGCAGGGTAGGGAATAACTTACTCAATATGACAGAAATGGAATAAAACATCTCATCTGTATCTTGTCTATTTATGGTCTAAAGCTAAATTGGTGAAACATTTAACTCCTTAGCTTTTCTAACCCAAGAATTTAATGACAAGAACTAATAAAACATTACTCTCTAGGATCATATGACAAAAAGTAACACTATTTAGATATTTTAATCCAGAGCCCTTCAATTGTAGTGTATGATGTAACAAGCATTTACTGAAGGGAGCCCACAGATCTACCTGTTGTGCACAACATATGACGAACTGAAGGCAGGAGCAGATCAAAAGTCAGCTGCAGCATGTCACATGAAGAAGAGAGGCAAGCACTTTCAGATTAAATACCCAGGTTGCCTTAGGATGTAAGTAACACCCTCCTGTAACTCAGGAAAACATAAATCATATTCAACAATCCCTGACATTCTGACCTGAGGAAAACTTCCTCCTACCTTCAGATCTAGTGATTAATTTAATCCTGACTCTGTAAGTGAAATACATCAACCAGACACTCCCAAACATCCTGCCTTGTGACCACATCAGAAAGCTGAGTTACGTTTCCAGGGAAAAGGAGGGGAACCATCTCTGTGCCCTGTCAGCAGTGCCCTGACGTACTGGATCACTGAGATATGAGTGGAATGCAAACAAACAGCAACGCCACGTCCTCCCAGAACATCTGAAAAATGCGCTTCACTGTCTGCATCGTATAATTACATTAACCTTTTTTACAGCTGCCTCATACTGGTCACTCAGTGCTATTGTATGCTCAGGGAAGACATTCAGGTGTCTTTTTGCCACCTCTTATAATTACAGTCTTTAGTTTACTGCAGAAGTTCCCATTAGAAGTCCCTACGAGCACAGCTTTGAACATTGCGCTATTCCATTTCTATCCCTCTTCATAATATTATGCTGTCCCTATTTTTATTATTCCAGGGGAAAAGGGCATCTGTTTCTTTCTCACTACAGATGGAGCCATCCTTTGACTGGCAAGAGCAATCAGTTTTAATGTCTGTGACATTCACAAGTACAGACCTGTCCCTTACTGCAGAGTTGCTAGTAGATATTGTGCCCCCTAACACCTTCACTCATTCAGACCAGTAGCTGCCTGCACACAACAAACAACTGGTTTGAGAAATGCAAACTGCATTGGTGAGACTGGTGAGAAATGGTCTCACCAATTTCTGCAACTGGTGAGAAATGACAGGAAAGTGAAAAGAAATGAGAAACAATGTTTAGAGCAGCAGTGGGGTTAGTTATTTTTTCTTAAAGTGATTACCTTCTGCCTATTCTTCATTAAATTTCCCAAAGCTAAAAAGGCAGCACATTTCAGCCATGTGTGGAGGGGTTAAAAATCAGGCAATGTGGTAATTTTCTTTCACATCATGGTGTATTGCCATCTTGTGGCTGTTTTACCTGTACTGTGCTGAAAATGTGAATAAAATAAGTGCACTTTTTTTAATGCTTTGTAAGCATAACCATTTAAGAAATGTGAGAAAGGTCAATCACAAATGGATGATGTTTATCTGAGCTTTTCTGAAACTTCTCTCTTATTTAATGCCATTTCGTCAAACTGTTTCTCCTTTATGTTTGTAGGCTGTTTTTCTGAACTGTAAACTGTATATTGATTGCCTCACTGATGTCATTCTTTCTTATTTTTTTCTTTTATGTTTAGTGAAGTGTAGTTCAGTAACATTCTTACTTCCAGTATCTCATTTTATTTTCAAACTATTTTGCATTTGATTCTGAAAAGAAAAACTCCTCTAGCCAGAATCTGTGAAATCATTGAAGTAAATTTAGCAGGAACTTCAATGTGACCAAGGAATAAAATAATTAGCTAAAAAAAGCACCAAGAATATGTGAAGATAAAAGCCATCTTGCAACAGAATTGTCTTAGTTATAGGTTTATATGACCTGCTCAATAGAACAATTTCTTTCTTAGGTATATCTCCAGAGTACACACATATAATAAACATTTGCACAGAAAATCAATTACAGTGATCTGTTGTTTGGATTATCATTTACACCACTTAGTCTCCTATAGTATCATCCATATAGAACGAGGTTTATTTGAGATCACCTTAATTCAGGAAGGAATCTCTACTCAGTAATATACATGAGCCCAAGACGTATTTTCCTGAACAGGAGCAGACTTGGGCTGGCACTTTAATGCTTTCGTGGATTAGTGCCTATAAAGAGATCTGTGGTGGTTATGAAACTGTTCTACTTTGGTGACAGTGAGAATAAATCACAAAGTGACTCTCAGTGATTTTATCATTGCTTTGATCTTGTTCTCTTTCATAAAAATGTAAATCAGATATACAAAATCAAGAGAAAAATCAGTGGAAACAAATGAAGTTACATTGGTAGGAGATAAACATATAGACAAGAAAATCACTCTCAGTTACTACCTAACAATCTCCTTTAGAAAAATTTCTGGATTTTGAAGCCTTTCATACTCTTTCCCTTGTTGCCTGGATTTGAATGTTCAATATTTAAGAAACTTGTCGTTTCTTCAGTCTGAAGGAAGTTGTTGCCCGGGGCAGACATTGGCAATGGAGTATAGTCTATGTTGTGCTTGGATTATAAGGGAACAGAAACAAGCCTTTTGGCTACTGAGCATTCCTTAGTCCATAAAAATGAACAGAGGAATTTACCTGACCAAACATTGTTCCATTCACCCTTGCCAATGAGGGAATACGGACTAGGACTGAAAAAACCCCAGGCTTTTCTGACCTTGCCTACTGCCAAGTGAAGGCTACTTTCAGCGTGTTTGTGACACTCTCACCTGACTTGCTGCTTCTGAAGATAGTTCAAGCAACTTCCCAGCAAGACAGTTGTGTACAATTGCAGACAGTCAGTGTTTGTGTGGGGATTTCTGAAAAAAACCAAAACGGCAGTTTCCTTTAGTCAGCTCCATGGTTGTAGTCACCTGTGTAACAGGGACAAGAAGGCCCAATGTTCACAGGCTTCCAGATGGGAAAGATTAACAGTCCATGTGGCAGAATATGACCCTGGCATGAACTACTGTTTCCCACTGCAAACCATTCATACCAGTGCACACTTTCTAGAACAGCTCTTTAGCAGTCTCACAGCTGCAGCATGCAAAACTTGTGCTAAGCACAAAATCATCCAGAAAAACACTACTGATCTTCACAGGAAGCAGAGATTAATCACATCCTTTTTGTAGTCCTCTGTCCCCCATTTTGCTTTTATGTGAGATTGGAGTAGAGAAATAATCACAACTTTCATTTGCTGGGAAGTAGAGAAAAAACATGGAACAGATTTCCAGCTATGGTTTCTCATTCAGAGGGACTGCTTATAGCAGTTTAAGCAATCCCGGGCCACCTTTCTCACTCCCTCTTCTCCATCTCTGTTGTGCAAATGCATTTGTGGCCCGAACTCTTAGCAGACAACCAGTCTGTCAGAAGAATAACCTAAAAAAATGAATTGGCTATTTTTAGTCATGCCAGATCCATGACACAATTCACTGCTCAACTACATGAGCAGTAGAAGAGAGAGAAAAGGTAATTCTGGAGCAAGAAGCCATGGGAAAAGTGGGTGGATAGCAGACAGAACCTGTTTTCTTTCATGCAGGAGTACTTGCAGGAACCATACATCGAATTTCAGCTGTATAGTCCTTCCATTTCAGAAAGAGCCAAGCCTTCAGAAAGCTGTATCTTGGAGAGTGTGGGCCAATTAGCACTGTGTTTGTAGTGCAATTTGGGCAATACAGAGATAGATTTACATAAACAGGGATGTCAAAAGTGCCTTGGCACTTGTCTCCAATGGATTTGAACATCTGTTCTGAAGTGTAACTGTACTTATGTAACAATTCCCAGGGTACTAACTCTGTTTCCTGAACAGAGCAAATCCAGGTCCTTCTGTGCTAAAAGCTCACAGGACTGCCAGCTTTCCCCAGATAATCAATTAATTCAGCAGGTAGCAATAGCAGACACTGATGTGCCCTCACAGCAGGCTGTGTTACACATAACCACTAAATTTCACTTTAGGTTATGAAAAGGGGAGGTGGTTTGCCAGACTGAATGAACTACCCTGTATTCCAGGTGCACCTGTGATTGCTGATGTCTATAAAACATGTGGCAGAAGGTGGCCCTGAAATCCTAACTTCACTTAGTTTTTGATAGTCTGCAAATAAAAAGGCCCTGATCTAGGCATGGAAGAAGACACAGCAGCCTCAAAAATGAGGAGCTGAATTATGCTTCATATTTTTTCAACTACCCTGTAACATCTGAACCAATTTGCAAGTTGGATCAGCTATTCGCTGGGTCGTCCGGTTGAACAGAGTGTGGCTGAGAGCCTGCAGTTACGTTCAGTTTAGCTAAGAGTTGTATAGGAAGGCATTATGTAGGTCAAGTACAAGATAATGATGCTTGGCATTTCCTAGAAGCTGATAGCCACAGCCAGAGGAACTGGCTATGATACAGCAGTAGTATCAGTGCTGCCATTCTTAATACAGGTTCACTGCAAGTGTCCAAAGGTTTGCTCTTGTTCAGTTTCTGCATTTCTGCTTTGTATTTACAGCAAACACTCTTCCATGGATAACTGCAGGTGGGATGTCCCCTGGCTTTCTCCAGGAGCTACAGGAAGCCCAAGCAGAAGTGTCTTGGGACATGTAGGGATTGTCATCAAAGACAGAAGGTAGTATTCAAAGGAAAATGTGAATTTGAAGTACATTTCCTTTAAACATGACTCACTGGATAGAGTATGTCTTCATCTGGAGTTACTGATTCCTGTCCAGAGAGTCAAACATTACATACTATGTCTGCAAAGTATGAATGCAGTTTTTGATAAATTGAACCCTTGAGCATTGTTGTTGTTACTGTGGGTTTTTTTACTTTAAGCCATATTAAAGGAAAAGAGTGTATTGATTGGATCTGGAAGGTGGTAAAGCAGTTTATCAGGCTGCAATCTCTTCAAGTCCAGCCAGTTTCAGCTTTCTTATTTTAAAAGTTTTAACTATTTTCTCTGTGCTTGACAGTCAGGGAGAGACAACCATGAAATGCAATGAAATTACTTTACTACTTCGAAGGCAAGTGGAAGGGGATGAGGGTTTTAGTAATGACTTCAAAGTTGATACTAAGTCCTGTCTGATGCATATATGACGTTAAGCACCCTGAAAAATACTGTACACATCCTCTGTAGAAGACAGTGTTGAAAGTGTCTCTAGAAAGTTATCCACATTGAAATCACATCTGAACAGCATGCAAACCACATGGACTGCAAGATGAAATAGGTAAGGAAAAGAGCAGAAAAAGCTCCTAAATGTATAAGAAGCTTAATTCAAAATCATTGACCTGGTTAGTGGATGAGGGCAAGCCTGTGGGTGTTGCCTACCTTGTAAAGCCTTTGGCACCATTTCCCAAAGCGTTCTCCTGGAGAAACTGGCTGCTCATTGTTTGGATGAGCATTCACTTCACTGGTTAAAGAACTGGCTGGCTGGCTGGGCCCAAAGAGTGGTGGTGAATGGAGCTAAATCCAGTTGGTGGCCAGTCACAAATGGTGTTCCCCAGGGCTCAGTATTACGGCCGGTTCTGTTTACTATTTTTATCAGTGATCTGGATGAGGGGATTGAGTGCACCCTCAGCAAGTTTTCAGATGATGCCAAGTTGGGCAGGAGCGTTGATATGCTTGAGGGTGGGAAGGCTCTGCAGAGGGATCTGGACAGGCTGGATCAATAGGCCATGGCCAATTGTATGAGGTTCAACAAGGCCAAGTACTGAATCCTGCATTTGGGTCACAACAGCCCCATGCAACGCTACAGGCTTGGGGAAGAGTGGCTGGAAAGCTGCCTGGTGGAAAAGGACCTGGGGTCGTTGGTCGACAGCCAGCTGAATATGAGCCAGCAGCATGCCCAAGAAGGCCAGTGGAATCCTGGCTTGTATCAGAAATGGTGTGACCAGTAGGACTAGTGAAGTCATCATCCCCCTATATTCGGCACTGGTGAGGCCGCACCTCGAATCCTGTGTTCAGTTTTGGGCCCCTCACTACAAGAAGGACACTGAGTTGCTGGAGCGTGTCCAAAGAAGGGCAAAGAAGCTGGTGAAGGGTCTGGAGCACAAGTCTTATGAGGAGCAGCTGAGGGAACTGGGGTTGTTTAGCTTGGAGAAAAGGAGGCTGAGAAGAGACCTTATCGCCCTCTACAACTACCTGAAAGGAGGTTGTAGCAAGGCGGAGGTCAGTCTCTTCTCCCAGATAACTAGTGACAGGACGAGGGGTAATGGCCTCAAGTTGTGCCAGGGAAGGTTTAGATTGGATATAATGAAAAATTTCTTCACTGAAAGGGTTGCCAAGCATTGGAACAGGCTGCCCTGGGCAGTGGTATAGTGCCCATCCCTGAAGATATTTAAAAGTTGTATAGATGTGGTGCTGAGGGACATGGTGTAGTGATGGGCTTGGCAATGTTAGTTTAATGATTAGACTGGATGATCTTAAAGGTCTTTTCCAACCTAGATGATTCTGTGGTTCTGTTATTGAATGGTAAAGCTACTGAAAGACAAGGAGAGGGACCATAGATTGCAGTCTCTACGTTTTCATTAAAATCAAACTAGAGATCACGGAAAACATTCTTTTCGAATCGGTATTAACAGAGAGTAAGTATCTGTGTTAGCAGTACTGATAAAATCTTAAAAGTGAAAATAATTTAGAATCATGGACATTTGTAACATTGTACTTCTATATAGCACTTTGTAGAAACACAGAAACTGATTTTAGGTGCATTAACTTGATCATCTGAAGTGCCCTTGCAGTGTCAGCAGTGAATTCAAGGTAGGGTTTCTGAGCTTACTGAAATGTTAGTCCAGCCATGACAAGAAAATCCTAAAAGCAGCAGGAGATATTATATATAAAGGATGTTGAATCATGAAGAGCAGAAGAGCGGCATCAAAGTGTTTGGGCTTTGCTCTGGAATTTTGGGCTTAAGTCAGAATTCACTTTCTGAAGGTCAAGTCTGGCAAGGCAACTGTGAAACTCTATGTTGCTTCTATGAAGCTCTCTGGTACCCCCAAGGAAAAGTTCTTATTTTCTCAACATTTTCTTGACGTGTTCTCTGTGCTAAGGCTATACTGATAAAATGGTTGTATAACAGATGCAGATTTGCTTATGGTACACTGGAAGGCAAGAACTGACAACATGCTAATCCCCAAAAAGATTTTGCACCAAAATGTTGATGTGTGTCACTTCCATTCACTTTATATTCTGTGTTCTTCATCCCACCAGTCCTGCCTAGATGATGGATGGGACTCAGTTTCTGCTCCACTGATGTGTATGATGGCTCTAGCTGCAGTGTAGAAGTAAGACTCCATAAGCACCTGTCACTTTTCTTAAATTAGGATTGCAATAGAAAAGGTATAACCTTACCACTGAATGAGACAAAACTGCCATGTTCACTGCCTTCACTGTCATTCACTATGAGCTGTAAATTATTAATTTACCAAAAATGAAACTGCAAAATAAAAGGATAACTTTAAAGTATTTGTCTGCTTCTTGAAATGACACTTACTGCTGCTGGAATTCCATGTTTATCACATCCCACAGACTGCCAAGCCAAATCTGCCCTACTTTGAAATAAATTATAAATTCAAATTATTTTAATCCAGTCCTGAAAACCTCACCAGGAATCTAAAAGTCCAGGTGGCTGGCTGCATCATCAAGAAGAGAGGTTTTGAAAGGTTTGGGATAGGGACTGAGTGAACAGGGCCACAGGCACTATGTAATGCAGAGGGACACCCATCCTTCCTCTGCCAAATGTCAATGGAGGGAGGGATGGGAAGGATAGCAACTTGTTGTGGAACGATGGTAATCACTGGAGACTGCAGATGTGACTCTGAACAGGTAAATGGATTTTGATTAAGTATCAGGACAACTTTTTCTCTTTTTTTTTTTTTTTTTTTAAATCCATCTCATTTTCAACATAGAATGACTCTTTGTGTCCAATCCCAAACCCTGCTGAAGACTGCCATCAATTCAGTAGACTCAGTATGACACTTTTTAAATTACTTTATTCCCTTCAGAATAACACAGCCAGTAAGAACACTTTTTGACACCTTGATAATGGCATGACTATTAGTAGTCAAACTCGAATGCAGCTGCCTGAAACTGTATGTCCATTTTGGTTTAGCAAAACAAATTGATTTCCCGAATGCAGTAAGAAGAGGTTAAGGCTTAGTTCCAACTGTGTGCAAATACCAGGCAAAGAAAAATCCAAGGCTGGGGAGACAAAAATGTAAACAAAAGAAGAATTAAGATGTTTTAATTAATCACATCATGAAGCTGTCCTAATTATATCGTTAAGATGTAAACAACATTTCTAGAATAAGCAACTCAAGACACAGTAAGATCTGCTGCCTTTCCACTGTCTTCCTCCACAATTAGGGAGAAAAGTTGCAGTTACAAATTAACTCCCCTTAAGCTATCACAGATCCATATCCTTGGTATCCTATTACAAACCTGCATTGCTGTCCTTAGATTTCTAGTGTTTCTTACATTAGTTCTTAACAGATCAGACCTCAGATCAGAAAGGAGTAAGTCTGAGCCCACTATAATTACTTCAGCCTTTAAATGTCATAGTGACTGTGGGAGGAGAGAGAGAGGAAAGTCCATCGTGCACTTCGTGGGAAGCAATCCCCTGGCTGCTTCGCATTACACCACCAGCAGTCCATGTTGCTCAGAGCTCTTGGTGCTCAAAGTACAGCCCATTTCAACCAAGTCTAGTGTTTTTGATATCATACTTAAGCAGGGCCACCTTACCCAGAACATACCTCAACTAAACCAAAGATCTCTTCCTTCACAATAATGGTCAGCCAGAAAGAGCAATAAATTACACCCATTGCCTCAGTCTAACAGATTTTCCCAGGACAGAAATTTACATTATCATATCTTGGCGGCCACTCAAGGGAGGCCTCTGCCATCATTATGCCAGGCTTTTATCCAAGAGTGTCAATGGTGGTTCACTACTCTGCCCAGAGTTCCTCTTCCGTGGTGTAGACCTCCTCCAAGGTGTTTCAGGCTATATCTCAGACTCTTTTCACACCTACGAACACACAAACTGCCACCTTGTATGAGGTTAAATGCCAGTTTAGCCCAGAACACAGGTTTAGCAGCAATTAGCCAGTATTTCGGGAAAGTGTGTAAGAAACAGAAGTATACCATGATATAACAGAAGTGTGCAGTGACAAAATAAATGCTGTTTTCCAGCAGTTAGCTGTTCAGGAGCTGATTATTCAGGTATTTGTACTGGACCACAATGTTTAATACACAACTGGATAAATTTTATTTCATCTAATATCTATTTTTTATCTCTTTGGCCTTCTTTTGCAAGGACTGCTATGGTTTACTTTTGAATAGTGTGAATAAGTGCTTCCTTTTGGGTTTTTTAAGCCCATTGTTGATGATTTTATTGGATGTGCCCTCAACCTCAAGGACAAAAAACTGCATGTAATCATTCCATATTCACCTTCTCTAAAACATTTATAGTTGTATAGGCTTTTATCATATTACCTTCTCATCCATCTCTTTTCCAGACTGGTGGGCTGAAGTCTATCTTGCTGTTGTATACCTTTGATCACCTTTCAGCCCTTCTCTATCTCATCTCTAGCTTTCTTATACCTGCCTTGAGGCTACGAGGAAAGAACTGTACATTCATTCAAGCTGTGGAAGCACCATGAATTTGTGCAGTGACATAGGAACATTTTCTGGCTTTACTCCATCCCTTTCTCAATTATTCCTGATGTTTCGTATATTCTTTTGACCTCCCACAAGCAGTGAGCTGATGTTTCCGGAAATCTATCCCCAGTCACTCCAAAATGTTTCCCCTGAATGGTAATAGCTAATTTAGAGCTTGTTAGTATGTATGAATAGTTTGAGTTATTTTTATTCCATTTGCATTACTTTTCACTTATGAGCATTAATTTTCATTTGTCATTTTATTACCCGGTTACTCAGTATTATGAGATTCTGCTACAGCTCTTTGCAGTCAGCTTCAGATTAGATTGTTCTGAATAATTTGTTATCAGATGCAGTCATCTCAATGCAGTATTTATCCTCTTTTCCAGCCATTTCCATCTTCATTTTTTCCGTTCTCTGTCCCTTACATAGATTTCTCTAGAACATGGCCATCACTGCCTTCTCAGTCCTTTTCTAGGCTTCCTCCTCAGAACATGATGAAAAAAAAAAAAAAAATGCCTGAATCTCCCATTCAATTAGCATTTCTACAACAGGCTGTCTGTGTGGGATTCGTTTCACCTAACTTTAGATGGTGACATCTATTTCTGAGCCAAGTTCTCTCTATAATCAAATAGAGAGGAAATAGGCAGTGCTACTGTGGAAGTGATCCAACTCTAATGTAAATGTCTAAAATGCATCAGATGATTCATGTCCTAAAAGTGTTTATTACTCCTCATTGACTCAAAGGGAGTGGAACAGATGCAGATTATGTACGTCAGAGGCAGAGACATCATAAATTAGGTGAGAAGAATCTTGCTTTTCCCCCACAGATTTCACTGGGCTGCAGCCACGTAATTTTCCCAGTGAACTGAAAATCCAAGAATCGCATTATGTAAAGACCTCAAACCTGAGAGTGGTGAAGGACTGGGCTTAGCAGAAGTCTACAGAGTAACATCTTTGTTATTTTTGACACCAGGACAATGTAGCTTCCTTTGCGCTGTGTGCAGTACAGCAAGCGGCCCAAGTGTAGCCAGGATCTGGTCCAGCTGGATGCAGGCTTCCTAGAACAGAGCGGGCATAACTGTGCACAGGCAGTATTTCACATGTCTTGTCCCTCATTCCTGCATTACTCTAGCTCCATAGTACTATAACTGTAATGCCACCACAGTGGCATTTTGACAGGAGTGGTCTTCCCTTGGAAAGATTTATTTGCACTTGAAATATCTTCCCATTTCCTTGCATCATTTCTATAGCGTCATGTCTTCCACAGAAATAACAAGCTTATAATGGATATATGTACTGCAGCTTCTCTTTCCTATCTTATTCACCATCCTTTCTGTCCCAAATCACCCTACACAGCAATCAAGAGTCATGCCTGGCAGGGGATCATTCACTTAGGGCTTTTAGACTGTTCTCTGCACAAGTTAATGGTAAGAGCTAAATTTCTAAAAAAGCAATGTTCTCACAGCAGTCCACTGAGGTAGCTAATACAGTCTTGGGACACTTAGCAGCA
Organism: Podargus strigoides; assembly: GCA_028020825.1. Classification (NCBI taxonomy): domain Eukaryota; kingdom Metazoa; phylum Chordata; class Aves; order Caprimulgiformes; family Podargidae; genus Podargus; species Podargus strigoides. The sequence goes on along the minus strand of CM051641.1, from coordinate 2,573,470 downwards.
AAGTTACCTCTGAGATCTGGTTTATTACAGCCAATAATATATAGGGAAAGTACTGCATTCAGGACATATAAAAAATCTTCTTAAAAAATCTGATTCATTTTCCTTTATGCAATATTCACCAGGACACAAATATTCAGGGAGCAGCTCGTTCTAAAGCTTCAAAATGTTACTGCAAATTAATGTGCACTGGTTAGTACCCTTAAGCAACTGAACTACTCTGAAAACATAGCTTATAAATATACTTTTTCCTCTCTCAAGGAAATATTCAGAAAGCACAGCCTATAGAAAGTCTTTTTTTAAAAAAAAAATATTTCTTTTATCTTCAATTAGTCTTCAAAGCAGTCTTATGACCCTAGCTTGGATCAAATACTGTCTGAGATAAGAGTAATGAAGCAATAAGATATATAAAATACAGTATAGAGTATTATTGCTTACCTTAGAAGACATAACAGTGTATTAGAGATGGCAACAATACAAGCTTTTATTCTGAACCTTGTTAATTGTTAATCTAGCACTTAACACAAACATTCTGTACATTTTCCCACCTGAATAATGGGAGAGATTAGTCATGTCCCTTATATACTCCCAGGATCTGTCAGTGCTGTGAGATATAAAGCATTAGAATTCTGTGTAAAGCCCTGCCAAATGCCTGACAACTAAAACCCTAAGAAACTGTGACAGGGAGATGGAGGCTAACCTTCTGTAACGAGGTATATAACGAATAATCAGGTGACTGCAATAATAAACTGTTGCAGTATGAAGGTAAGATTCATCTGTGCGCAGTGGTAAAATGTGGATGTCCCCAGATGAGTGCTCACCTTTGGCACCCTTTACAGTCAGTGGAGAAAAAACAGATATTTCTGGGGTGTAATTCATCTCTTCTTAAATTAGACCCTTAAATTAGGACACAGCTGTGGAAACCCCACCTCCAGAACACTGCCTTCTGAGCAGAATCCCATCCCTGGATTCCTACTGCCCATTTTTACTAAGGAATTTTCTAGTTATTATTGGATGCAAATGATATGTCTCAAGAGCACTATTATTTATCTAGTCATTCAGAAAATCTCATTGAGCTGTATTCTTGTGTAACTGCTTAGGACCTGCCCAAGTGTTAATGGAGTACTCTTATGCTTGTCTGAAATTGATTCCTCTGTGAAAAGTAGAGAAGTTGTTCATAGGGCTGCTTCTTCCCCTGTAATTATTTTTTATCTTAGGAAGTTAACTGACTTGTAGTTATAAACTTTAATTTTGGTATTGTGGATATTTTATATATCATATAATACATATGATAAATAATTTGTCTCATTAGATGGCAATTTCAACAGTATTGGGTTTAGCCCTTTCAGTAGATCACACATGCCGTAAGCCACAAGGGTCAGCCTGTGTGTTAGAAACGGCTTCACACCAACAGCAAGGCATGGCAATTGGTGGTGATGCTCAATTTTCAGACAGTGCCGCAGCATGACTCCCTGAATCAGAGAAGCTGCTGTAGCAGCATTGCTGTCCTCTCCCGTCAGTCAGCACATACACCCAGCTCAGAAACGGAAGTGTGAGACATCCACCAGATTGCAGGTGGCAGTGGGACATGGGGGGAAACCCAGGGCTGGATGCAGCTACAGTCTGTGGGGAGAGCCTGTCCTGCTTTTGCTGCTGCTGTACATCTCACAGTCCTGAACGTGCTCTGAATCACACTCAGATCAAGAGATGCTAACTGGAGTGAGAGACAGGTTTCCGCCTTCCGAGTCCACCTTGTAAATCTTGTTTGGAGTTCTGAGTATTTCTCTTGGAAAACATCACTTCTCTGTGGATGCAGTATATAGAAGGGAAGTAGGTAATAGTTAATCCACATAAATTCATGACAAAAATAGTATTCAAAATTTTCATGATCCATGCCAATGCATATTTACAGAGGACACAAGCACAGAGCTTGCAGATCTACCCTTGGCTCCTAATTCAGTATCCTCTCCTTTCATTTATGTAAATACCAAAAAAAATTTTAAAAAAAATTTTACAACTTTTAACTTTTTTGTTTCAAGGGAGATAAGTGACATCTAAATGAAAGTAAAGGCATATAAAAAAATGAGGAAACCTTATTTAGAGCTTCTGGAGGTTTCACTGGTACTGCAAAAGGAAATCTTTTTTTCCTAATCACCCAGATGCTGCTTTTCACGGATTGTAATACATTTTACAGAAGTGGCTAAATGTTTCCTCCATTTTGCTCACCAGGAAATGCATGCATCTCATTTTTAGCACTTAATTCCTGAGTGCTCAGAATTAGCTACATCAGATGAAATCTTGGAAAAGTTCCGTTTAATGACAGCAGGTCCAAGATTTACCCACAAGCTAGATTTTCAGAACTGCTGCTGGCTTCTAGCTCTGAGAGAGATGAACGGAAACCTCAAGTGCTCAGAGAAGCAGAAAATCTGGGTTTAGGTATAGGAATCTCAGGTTGCAAATGCAGAGGTATCTCAGTTAGGACTCCACTTTTGAAAATTTGCCTGCATGTGCAGGGATGCATCACTTTCAATGTCTGTGTCCATGATCTATCTACTTGGCTACATAGCCTAATCTATGGGATTTTTATAACTATAGCTAGGGTAAAAAGCTAAAAGTGGCTTTTTTGTCAATATGGTTCTTGTAATTTGAGTGCCTTGGATTGCTCGATGCAGCTTCACCCCATGCAGACTAGACATAGAGGAAGGGAGAGGATTTTGACAGAGATCAATAATGTAGTTCAGACAAGGCATTATGAGGAGCATCTGTCTGCTTTGGTGTCTCCCTCTAGTTTTCCAGTTGGGGATAATGGGCTTTGATATCTTGCCAGCTCTGCCATCCTGGAGAAGAGGTCATTGCTAGTTCAACTCTGAGTGCCTCTTGCTAATCCACCATTAACCACAGCACTCTTAGGCAATTACTTTTGCCTGGCATTTCCATCATGAAAAGGATATTCAAATTACCTTACAATGCACAATCTAGTTTTCTTACCTGCACAGCATTTGTGATCTACCAGGAAATAACTCTTGCATTTTTCCCTTGTGCATGGGTCAAACAAGTAGGAAGCTTTCTATCTGGAAGTGAATTCATACCAAATACCCAAGGAGAGAAAAAAAGATCACAAGCTCAGAAAATTGAGCAGAAGTGAAATATGTGTAAAAAAGTAATGCCTTTCAAGGAGACGTGACTGATGTAAAGTTTAAAAAGCAGCTGAAATTGCTTTATGAAGAGAAATTCTATTTATTCTGAGTATGATGAGTATTTTTATTTGACTTACTCCAAATAAATATTTTTATTTCATTTTTACATCTCTTGACTGTTAAGTATTAAGCAGCAGTCTTCTGAGATAGCTGCTTCCTGGCAAAGGGACATAGGTATCCACTGAATAAATACTAGATGAAACAAAGTGCTGTGTTTTCTGAATTGTCTCTTGAAAATGGTTTTCAGTGAGCTTGACAGCAAAATGTTATTGATAAAACTAAGAACAGATGAAGGAAAAATTAAGTGGTGAGGTAAAGAGCTGAGAGAATTTTTTGGGTGAGGTTTAGAGACAGCAAATTAGGCAGGAAAAAGGAAAATCAGGAAGACTATCTCACAGCACACGCAGAAGGAAAACGCTCTTGCAGCAGTACTTTAAAGGTGATGGGAAGGAGGAGAATGAAGTCAAATCCCACAAGAACAGAAAAAGTAAATTAAGAAAAACAGGGTCAGATTTGGACAGCCTAGGTCCAAATGCACAACTAAACTAGAAGATATCACATTATCAATGGCATGCTACTGCGATACCCTTATTTTCTCTCCCCTGTGCAGTACCATTCACTCCTCACATCTCATGACTTCCTCTAACCTCTCACTGTAATAATCCCTGGGTCTTCGTGACCTCTTTGTCCTGCTGTGCTATTTCATCTATTTCTGGAAATGCCCACCCCAGGCGGGCCTGCTGCTGCACCAGGAAGACATACCTGCAGCTGCAGCTCCCCCGTCAGCCCATTTCTTCTGTGCTGTGCCCCATGCTCAGAACATCCTGTAAAAGATGATGTGCTGCTCCGCTCAGTCATGGTTTTCCTCATTATTCCACTTTCTTTCAAGCCCTCAAGAAAATTGCCAGAAAAAAAAAAAAAAAAGAAAAAGAATCCTGCTTTTACAGTTTTCCTAAAATCCTTTCTTCTCTCTGTCCCCTGCTGTGCAAGGCCTTTGCTAAGTAACTAGGTGTTCTTCCAGAGATGGCTTTATATGCTTCTTCAGTACATATGTAGCTTTGTCAAAATTACTGTGTTCTTCCTCCCAAAATCTCCTTGTTCTATTCTAGTTTGTTACCCATCCTCCTTCATGGCATTGCAACTGAAGTGAGTTATTTGGGGCAGGGACGCTGTGTTTTCATTTCTGTTACAGAAAGCTTACAAAGCTCTCTGTGACTATAAAATAATTATCCCAGCATTTATTGTTGAGGGAATGTTAGGAGACTCCAGAGAGGCTGGTCACTTCAACTCCTGGAAGCTCTGCTTCTGAATGTTGCCATTCCACAAAGCATGTCTTCAAAGGAGAGTTTTTGTGGCTGGATGCCAGAGAATTATGCAATGTCTTTGAAATGTGAGGCACAGAATGGATTAGTAGTTTGTGAGCTGAAAATTCAGGCTATTTTCATGTACTGGGATAAAGGTGGTTCAAAGAAATTGTGAAGCTGCCACAAACATTCTCTTACCATTTGCCTGTTATGAGCTGATGCTGAAGTAGCTGCAGCAATGCCGTTGCTACCCCATCACTGTGTAGGCAAAGGATCATTGCAAGAGACACAAAAGTGGGACACACAATGTTGTGATACTCTGAGTCTACTGCAGCCCACTTAAATAGAGGAAGTTGTGCAATTAGTTTAATTCAAAGAGATAATTGACTCAACTCATGACTATTCCTAGGATAAAAAGAGAAGGAAAGATGGTTTGATGATAACTCTGTCTCAACCACTTCAGACTTTCTGTTTATCTTCTTTATATATTTAATTAAGTATATTTGAAGGACAAATCTAGATGGTAATGAGCTTTTACAACTCCCATCAAAATTAAAAGCAGATGCACATGTTCCTGAGGTTTGAAAAGAAATTTATTTATCCCATTAAAAATACATTAGATGACCATTACAGTTCTAAAACACGACAATAAAAGCAAATACATTTGTAATTAGGGCTGCCCCTTGTTCATTAGACACAGGCTGGCGTCTCCTTCACTACTCAATCAATGCTTTGCACTTATTTTGTACTTTCTTATTTTGCCTTCATGTTTGTGTTCAGAGTTCTTCTGGATGAAAAGTACTATAAATAAGCAAGGCTTTTATTTATGTCGAATGGTAGATTATAAAAAGTGTTGGCGGTTCATACCTGAATATACATTCCATTTTATTTAACTTGAATTCCAGTAAAATGTGTCATATTAAGGGAATTAAGAGCTGACGATTAGACTGATAGGGGTACCCAAATTAGATAAATAGAATATTTCAGTGGACACAAAGATTCATCATCTTGCAGACCTAGAAAATGTACATTAAATCAGTGTTGGCAATATGAGTATTTCCATATAAATAGTGGTAAATAATGCTGCAACATAGCAACTACACAAACTAATATCTCTTTGCAGACCTTGAATAGACTGATAGGATAAACTTGTTTGAACAAACATATGTTATAACACAGTCAAACATTGAGCATGGAAGCTGAGACAGGCTCATAGAATGGAGAATGAGATCTTTGAAAGCATGGACACTATAAATATTTTAGAGGTCCCAACATATAATCAGCTAAATGTGCGTTTCCTTATATCAGCAAATAGGGTCTTCTATTACTATAGCTAGAAGAGTTAAAATAATCATTCTTTAAGATCAAGGAAATTTCACACTCTTATATCTGCACATCAAAGAGACATTGACAGATGGGGATAGAACTCAAACGAAAGATTCAAGATGCAGAAAATGTATTTTCTTGTCTCTCCCAGTGCAAGTTATATGCTCGAGTTTCACTTGTTGTGAACAGATTAAAAAATGTCAGCAAAGAACTGGAGACTGAAGGAAATCATCGCTCTATAGGATTCCCAGATTTCCCATCATAGGCATTTAAGTACTGCACTGCCTGTCGAAAACAGTGATGTGGGAGCGTAGCCAAGAGGGCAGATCATTCAGAAGTGGTTTCAGACTGCATGACTTTTTTGTAAGTATTTAGTCAGTATTTTAGTTGGCTACCACGGTGCCTGCACTGAGCTGCACATGAGTTGTCGCCTCCTTGAATAAAGAATGAGAAAACATCAAAGCTACCACAGCTGGGCAGCTCTCAGTAAAAAACATCATTGCAGCCAGTGGAGAAAAAGGAGGACATGAAGGTACATTCACAACAGCATCCTTCCATCCCTGCACTGAGAAGCTTCCAACAGAGACAAAGGAGTGGGAGATAGAAACTGAGGGGAAGCTGTGGGGTCATCCATCACAGACAAAGGTGTTCAGGATAGAAGAAGAGAGGAAGAACAGAGAAGTGAAATCATGAAGGATGCAAAAGGACAGGAAAAAGAGGAAAGAAAATAAGAAGAAACAGACTTAACCAAAAAATATCAGGACGGATACCTCATACTGTAGAAGAGTTGCACTATTATAGTGTTATTAGCATAGGAAGAAAAGAAAATTTGCTTAAGGAATTAGAAGTGTGTGACTTTGATGGAGTCCATCATACTTTCCAATCTCCTGCCCCTGTCAGTTCTAAAGGTCAGGAAGCAATGAGGGACTGAGGATTGTAGCAAGAGAGAGGATGTTCTTGGCTACCCTGGTGCTTCCTCCTCTCTTGGTCTCAGTTTATTCTTTTATTTCCTCTGCAAGTCTGAGACCTCGACTTGGTGTCTCCTATAGCATTACACAAGTCACCCATCTGGAAGCAGCCTGTTGTGCAGGCAAGGAAGAGATGCTGCTGCTTTGCAATTTAGATACATGTGAAAAAAGAGCAACTCAGACTCTAGCTGTGAAATATTGGCTGGTTAGATTATTTTTTACACATGCTTCTCTCTCCATTTTCTTAAAGAGCTACAGATTTTTTTTATGCTTTTATGTACTCTTACACCTTTGTAGTTATTCTGTAGGATTGGTTTCAGTTCTGTCTTTCATGGAGTTTGATCTTTTGACTGATTTTTTTCCCACTATCTCCTTTCACAGTAATGAGGTTCTATTTCCAATACATACCAACATGTTTACTGTATTCATGTGCATAGCAGTACAAGTAAGACATGGCTGAGAACACATTTTCTGCTTTTGTTTACTGTGTCTTTTCTGTTTGTTTCTTCTGGCCCTCAAATTTGATGCTACAGAATCATTTCCTTTAAGTTAGAGAAGTGGTAAATTCTGCACTCTTTCACCACAATCAGGAGCAAGACACCAATTTCCGTAGCTCATGTTCCTTTATCTTCTGGCTTCCCAGCTTGTCTTCTGTCCTAAACCAAGCCCTGCGTGGACGCAATCATTTATCCCTCCGGGTGACTCCTAGTCCGGAATTGTTAAGAGAAGCAAACAATTACCCAACAACAAATACAGTATCTCTTTTGTTGTCACCTTCTACTTATTTCATATACAAAGCACTTGAGGAAAGACAAGGTGTCCATAGTGGCTGTGAAGGAGGTTTTCATCTGGAAGAAAGTGCTACTCCTTTCTCACCTCCTGCAGTCAACAGCCTCACAGGAAAGTTGATAAGCAAAGGCAGAGGCGATGGTTGGGAGAGAGAAGCCAGTGCTGGGGGAGAGAACTGAATTGATTCTCACTACCTACATGGAGAGGTTACCTATGCTCCTCATCCAAGTACTTCAGGTTCAGTTTCTCAAATTGTGTTACATATTCTTGGAAATAGCATTAGTGTCTCAGCCAAGGGCTGTGCCATTACTTTGATCTGAATGTCTACACATCAAGATTGGCATTCCCAGCTTTGAAATGAAATCGCAGTCTCATATTTGGCACAGAGCTTGGAGAAACTTTTCCAGATGATGGCTACACAATGCAGCTGCCTGTGAGAGAGAAAGTACAGTCCCAGAGGAATTTCAGATCTCAACAAGTTGAGGATTCAGCTGGCATTCTTCTGGTTTTCTAGTGTGTTTCAAAAGTTGACTAATATTAAAAAAGGACCTTGGCATACCACTTTTGTAGTCTCAACATAGTAGTCAAGGTAAAACATAGACACAATCAAGATTACAAAGTACAAAAACAGTCACAGGAAAGTTCAGTTTGGATAACAATGCATTAATGAATAACAAATAGCTCTTGTAGGATCACTTACTCAAATTAAAATCAAAGTATTTGGAATTTAGAATACTTCTTTCACACTTGTTATTAGTATAAGTCTCATCAAGACTGCTTGTTTTGCCAAGTATCTGATCTTCATTGATACTAAAGCTCCTTGCAAGCCTCTGTCTGAAATAAAGAAGCACAAGTGGGAAGGAAGATGTACAGCATGTTAAAAAAATGCTCCAGCATGCCAGCAACCAGTCTATTTATCCTTTTGAATCTCGCTTTTTGACCCTTCTTCTTTCAGCCATTGCCCCTTTCAAGCCATGCAAAATATAAAAGCAATGAAAACAAGTCTCCTGAGGCTGAATGTCTGCCATGAAAGACAAAGCGTAGTGAAGGAAGCAGGACAGGAATACATGCCTATATGATGTGGTAGCTGTTGTCTTTGGTCAGATGGGCAGAGTTGAAGTGAAACAGGAGGCAGAAGAATTTAAAAGGCATCAAAAGCAGTGTACCTGAAATACAAATGCTTCACTGGAATATATGAGCTGTACAATAAGGAATGCATAGCCCAAAGGACCAGTCAGATTTATAAGCATACAATTTGTAAAACATACATCTCTCACATGTTCTCTCAAATGAGGAAATTATAACTGTAATCAGAGATGCACTATGACAGGCCTCTGATTTCTTGCATGTGTGTGTTATTTTGACAGTCTACTACACTGAAGAGTTTAAGAACTTACAAGAGCATGCTTACCCATAAATGAATTTGTAGATTAATGAACTCTTCCTTCACTTGATTAATGGTTTTGTTGGAAGTGGTAAGGATGGAGCAAAAAAAAAGTAAAATGATGAGTGGCAAGCCACTGTGTCTTTGAGACAGAGATGTCTAGTGACAAGCGTGCTCTGAGCCTGAGAAACCCACATAACAGGGTAGTCAGAGAGCATCTTTCAAAACCTGTTGCCAAATGTAGACAATGATAGTGTGAGATGACTGTTACCAGAAGATGAAACATACTTTTCAAGTGGTTCATTTGGGCAGAAAAGCTGTAATGTGCCTTATGCGATGTTAGTAGTTTCTAAAGCAATGCATATTTAAATGCATGCCCTCAGTGAATACTGAGCAAAGGGGGCTGAAAGCCACACAAGCTTCTAATAGAATGGCATTTTCAAACAAAATGAGCATGTTTTTCTTTAATGTCTGATAGTATCTATCTGCAAAGACTTGGGCTATGTCCAGGAATCTTTCCTAGCAATCCTCAGCTTACTAAGGAATTTCAGTACTACAAGAAGCATTTTTAAGGATATTTCCACATAAGTATTTTTTTCTGTTTCAATGTACAATTTCTGCTGGTGTCAGCATTTTTATATCATTATAAACTGACACAGGTTTAAGTTAAGTTTTGTCTTAAATTAACAGAAAAGTTTTCTGGTCATTTTCTGAGCTGTTGTCCATTGACTCAGATCATTTCTCTCACTATCCTTCTATAATCGCTATCCTCCCAAATACTGATGTCACAGTTTAACAACATGATTCTAGCAAACAACATTATTTCTGCCCTTTTAAAGCAGTGAATGTGTCCATGACCTTCTTCATACGGAAGTTTGTCTTCAAGCCAGAAAGAATAAAGACATTAGAGCTGCAGAAAGAGGACACTGGGGTTTAAATTTACTGCCCATGCAGTCATTCAAACTGGTTCATCATTACTGAGCAAAAAGCAGTGATTAAGACCCTCTGGAAACTGGTTGCCAGATTCCTCTACAAAGTCACCAGCATCACTTATGTGTCTTCCACACTCTACTTAATGTTATCAAACATTAAAGAAAATATTGAAAGAGGGAGAAATGACCATTACCCTGGTTAATGTCAAGAGCCAGCCCACTTCCCACCACTAGTACTTCAGTAGAGCTTCTTCCTTGAGACAGGTTTCACTCCACATGCAGGACAGAGCATTATTTTACACTCCCTGTACCCCAGAGCTCAAAAGAAGATTGCAGCAGTAGTACTAAATGTTATAAAAAGATCCCTCAGGGAGGCTCCCAGCCCCTGCACCTGCTACCTGAAATGGATGTATAAGCAAACAGCCCTGCTAGGCTGGAGAGATTTACTCTGGGCAGTAGGGACATAAGTGCCCCATGGGATGGCTGAGCACTAACTCCCAGCAGCTGCCTTGAGGCTGCAGGAGGGATCACGAGGGTCCAGGCATCACAGGGAGAAGCCATGGGCCAGCACCATGGAGTATGGCCAAGGACCACTGCCGCCAAGGTCATGGGTGGAGGAGTGGACACCGACATCTGGGGAAGCTAGGGCTCGAGGCCCCTGGGGCTTCCCAGGAAAAGGGCGTGAGGGGATGCAGAGGCAACAACAGCATTTGTCTCCAAATTTGTTTGCTCTGTGCACTCAAATATAAACCTTAATACACAGCAAAAAATAAAACACAATTAGGAAAATCTGTTTAACCTAGCTCTCACAGTTGGGGTTTTTTTGTTGGTTTGTTGTTTTTTTCCAGCAAGATGATTTCACAACAAGAAAATTGAAACTTCGGAGTGAGAAACGCAAGAAATGTTACTGAAGCCAGATGAAGTATTTGAGTTCAGTTCAATTACCCAGATATCTATAGTCTCTACTCTTTTTACTGCATAGATTAGGAGGTCCACAGAGAGTGTACAAATTTCAATGAGTCAGAAGATAATTGGAATACTCAAGTGCTTTGTATGTCTTCAGTTACCAGCATAAGCATCTCTTATCTCACACTGCTCTCCTTCAAAATGTAATAGCCTGCATAAAAAAGCAGCAACTTTTAAACTTCGATCTCCATGTTTTTCAGATAATCCAGAAAATAACTCGTAAGTGTGGTAAAATTCCCACTATACTGAAGTACTATCTATGTTCACTGATGCCTGTTATTTAAAGAATTTTCTGAAAAATCAATCTGCTGTCAGTTACTAGTGCATGGCCATCTTAAAAAATGGCAGGCTTCAAACAAAAATTTCTGCCTGTACAGATTATGCAGCTCTTATAAAATAAAGTAGGTTTGGCAAACAGCAGATTGGAAGGGGTATGCCTCTAGGAAAAAATGAAAAGAGAAAAAAATGTGATCAACTTTTGCTTAGATAATTTTGAGCAAGGCAAAATACTCTACTGCAGTGGATAGTAATTACTGTTAATAACAACAGTAATGGTTTAAAAGACAAACAAAGGAAAAAAAAAAACCCAACAAACTAAACAGAAAAACTGCAAACCTCAAAACTTCCAGAAAATAAGTTTTGCAATAAAACAAGGGAGAAAACAATCCAAAATCATACCTTGCTATAATATTTGCATTGCTATGTCACTTTTTAAACATAACAGTGAAGGAATGAGGATTCACCCTGGCCCAATCAAGTTCGTTTGGGGCTTCCTTCCCCCGCCCCCACCACTATACCCAAGAGTGACATCCTATGATCCACCCACTTGGAGATGGAAAACCAGAGCATCACACCCATTTACCAGATGTGTCATCTTCAACGTGTCCAAATGGACTCAGCCCTCCTACAGGCAAGGAGGAGTCTGGAGTCTGGAGTCTGTGCTCGGTATGATGCTGCAGTGACTACAGGGAAGCCTTTTCAGAACATATGATGTATTTGTCCCTGGCAACGTAGCGCAGAGCAAGAAGATTGAAATAATAAAACCTCTGCACTTATTATGCTACCCAACTTCAGATTTTCCTCTAATTCTGACTAACCGGGTAATTAAAATTGCATTCTAATATTTATATCCCTCTCCATCAGAAGTTTGGGAGAGACAGACTATGCCATTTTCAAGGCAGGCTGAACATCAGATCTTTTATTCATGTAGGGATTTCTTTGTTCCCATCTGGATGTCATCTGTGGTAAGAACCTGAGTTACTGCATGTGATTAAGTTAATTTGTGTGTATCAACATTGTAGATTACACAGCATATCTTACCAATATTCTTCATTAAACATCAAGCAATTGAATTAGGGTTGTTGCCAGATTTCTGGATACCAGTAAAAGCTCCAGGAAGAGTTAACTCTGCAGTTCCACAATAAACACCAAGTGCATGACCTCCTAGAAGGTATCTAAAAGGTCACACTTGTCAATAATATCAATCTAGAGAAACAGTAGAGTATTATTATAAGTAGAAATCTCCAGGTTTTTCATATTTACATGTGATAATGTTCCAGTAAAAAAAAAAAAAAACCACACAAAAAAAAAAAACAAAAACCAAAAAAAACAAAAAAAAAACCTCAACAATGAAACACCCAATTTTACCCTCATGTCATGTTTAAAGTAATAGATGATTATTTTGTAGCTCTCTTCTCTTTCCTGGCCCCCTCTGCTCACAGATGTTAATATAGAAAAGGATATTTCTTCCTCTAACATTTTCTGTTTGTTTTGTGGATTTTGAAGATATCTCAGGAGTTTTGTACAGTTTACTTGAACTTTCCTGTGCAATTTTGCATCTTACATAGTAGATAATATGCTAGGTCCATGAGGAGAATCTATGCAGTAGTTTTCGCATGTACAGTAGACTTTTCACCACAAAGCCTCAATATTCCAAGCAGTTGCAACACCTGTAGATCAGCTACTGACCTCAATTTAATAGTAGCATGTATTATCACTAAAATGTGTGCCTCAAGATGCACCAGATCTACAGCCTAAGCAAACCAATTAGTTCCAGACATATATGTTATTTTTTGCTCTGGTGTCTTCCATATATGATTTACAGAAGGATTTTGGCAAAGGCCAAAAATGCCCATGTGACTTCTAACTCCTAAATTATGCTCCTAAATTATTTCCTTGATGAGCTTTTGTTCACTAAGAACAGGATCTCCTGCTCTTTCAGCAGACTATAAGAAGAGTTAGTTATTTGGTTCCCTGTGATGATTAATTGTTTACCAGAACTCCTAAGCTTATTTTTTTCTCTTTTTCTAGGTAATTTTTTTTAAAGTTGGCTGAAGTTGTAATCCGGATATGTTGAGGGGGTTTCGTTCTGACATAAGAACAAAAGAGGAATCATGCCCATTACTGTGGAAGAAGGTTCACCAAGTGATTGAATAAATGGAAAGAGGCAGGAAATGAAGGTGCCATCAAGTCAATACACATGTACCAAAGAATGAGTGGGCATTACTCACATAGGTATGAATAACGCATTTTGATGTCTATGCCATTTCACATTAGCCCAGGATGTTTCACATGCACTCATGATTATGGAAATAGAAACAGATTATGAGTCAGAGAAAAAGTTGAGTCAGAATGAATATGTGAAGTGAGTAGAAAGGAATGATCACAGCCATTAACTTTGCCTGTGAAAGGTAGCAAGGCAAGACCAGTCAAAGAACCAAAGCAAAAAGGGTGCCCAAAGGGCAACTGGGTAAAATTGCCAAGATGTGTTGACAGATAAAATGATAGGTATTTCTATTATCTGTAGCAGTGACATCTGCATGTTACAGAAGCTCAAATGACGTTGTGTGTAACTCTTTTGGGCACTTTTTGTTGACATTATTTCCCTCTGTCCTTGTGTTCATTATCTAAAACATGTTTCTACCTTGACTAAACAAGGTAAAATATAAATGCTTCCCCATAACAACGTAGGAAGTCAATAGGAGTGCTCTCACAGACTGTGTATATGAAGGAGACATAGATATTTGACTTCTTGATATCTGATTTATTTCACAGAGCTTGAAAGATCTAGAATGCTGCAGTTATAAATGCAACAGGGAAAATGTGCCAAAAAAACTTTCTGTAGGAAAATAGGACCAAAGAAAATCAGATTTCCTTGTAAGATATTCATAGTTTTCGGTTTTGGCTCCTTCACAGATAGCAAGAAACTAGAGTATCTAGAGTATTTTAGTGTTGCAGCTCTGATTTAATGAATGTTGTGTTAAGGGACAGAAAAATGTTAACAAGACGTCAGTTTTATCAAATCATACTTCATTTAATGTCTTGGGTTTGGGTCAATTATTCTGTTAACAAAGAATTTTGCTTCTCAACATAAACTTAACATCTTGAAACAGAAATCCAACTGGCCAAAATAATGTACAAGTCTTAAAGTCAGAGATGTATTGTGTAGATATACTTTTGAGCTTCAAAAATTCAGCATGGTATAAAAAAACCACCCTCTAATGATCCCATAAAATTAACTCTAAAATGTTTTGTGTTCCATATATGTAAGTCTGGAATATATTATAAAATTCAGAGCAATTCAGAGGAATTGGTCAAAGATGCTGTCTTGCTGGAAAGAAGCAATTAGCAAAGGTGAGCAAGCTCTTTATTAGGTCAACTTACGTCACTGAGAAAACAAACAAGCTTTCAGGCACACGGGTACTTGTTCAGGTCTGCAAAGCAGAAGAATTTTGCAAAGCTAAACACAAATAGAGAACAAGACTCTGAGTTTGATCTGACTGTTGAACAGCAAGACCTGAGAGAAAAAGTTGGAGGCAGCAAAAGAGCAATGGTAGGACATGATCATGGAGACAAGTGGTGATTATCTCCTGTAGGTAAGAAAGTAAAAAAGATAATCATAATCTGATTAATATGTTTAGCTCACTATGACTATTACTACTTTACAACACAAGGCATTGGCTTTTTTCTGATACTGCCATCATTACAAAGAAGAAAATGCCATCAGTCTTGAACAGAAAGCCTAGGTTCAGCTAGATTTTGCTGACCCCGGAAAGATGATGAACTGAATTTTTTATTACTTTTTGAAGCTGACCACTCAAATGAATGTATTTTTCAGCTTACTAGTCAAGTCAGTCCCAACACCCACCTATGCATCATTGCATAGTTATGACAATACAGAATAAGGTCTTGACTTTGCAGATGTGTATTGCTAAGCATAAGAATAGTCCTGTTGACATCACTGGATGACTTACATGTTTAGTGTGTGTTGTAGTATTGCAAATTTTGAAGACTATGTAAAAATCTAGAGCATTTTTTATTTTAGCATGCTCAGGAAAGTTTAAGAATTAATTTTAAAGCTAAAATCCATGATTGTCATCAAAGTTGTAATCAAAAAGTATCTTTTGACATTACAGGTCCCCCTACCTCAAGTGATGCTTATTGAAAAGCTTGTTGACAACACTAACAGAAAAGATATAGACTGCATTGACAAGAACTCGCTGTCTGATCTTAAAACAGCTCCTTCAATTGATTTATTGAAGGTGAGAATTTTGATGTGTTGACAAATCCAAACACTCTCCAGTAAAGATACAGCAATTTCAGATTGGGAATACTTCTGCAATTTCTACCACAGAAAATCCAAGCCAGGGAGCGTGGCAGAGGTCTGATGCACAAGTGGTTTTGGTCTTGCTGCTCTGTACTACTGAATGTATACTGCTCCGCACAGTAATTGGTCCCAGCTGGCTCCCGGAAGAGGCTCTCAAATAGCCAAAACCAACAACAATAATCAAACTATATTAACATTTTTCCAGATGCCAGCCCATGCCTCAGTTTATGGTGTTTGCCACAGCATATGAAGCTCCATATGTTGTTTTTTGTAATGTCAACTTTGAATTCATCACTTCTTCCTGCACCAAGTCTCTTTTCCCCTGTGTTTTAGATTTTGTAGTATCAACCACATCTGAGATTTTCTCTGTCTGCTGCTTCACTTCTGAACAGTGCTGTGCAACATGAACCTTTGCCCAGTACAAGCCAGGGCTTTAACCGTCTTCTCTGAGATCCTTGTAAATGTACAATGACTATCACCAGTAAGTCTTACTCTGGACCAGATACATACTTTTGAATAGTAATTCATAACATTTACACCTATCAGTAGTTTCCTGTCACATGTTTTGCTTTCAATGCAGACCAAATTTCCCATTAGAGAGCTTTCTTACCATCTCGTGTAGACACAATTTGGAGCCCCCGCCTCAAGATTGACTTATCAGCTGCAAATCAGTCATTCCTGGAATCAGTAAAAACACCAAATACCCCAGGCTCACCTATCATCAGCAGCTATGCTACTTTATCTTCTGATACCCCTTTCTGGTCTGTTTCTCCATTCAGATTGCTTTCTTTTCTTTTTTCTGATCCAAAGTATTCTTCAGAGTCTAAGAACCAGAACTTTACTTCACCCATTTGTTTTCCTTTTTGTAAAAACATAGCTACCTGCAGTATGGGAACTAAGCTAGTACCATATGACTTTTCTAAGAGCATCTTCAAGGTAACTCATCCAAAAACTTGCTCCAAAAAAGTGTCTTCAGCCTCTTCATAAGTTGTGGGGTTTTTACTCTTAGTCTTGCAAAATCTACTCATGAAATTATGTTTTCAAACTTATGTGAGCTTTTTTCATATTCTAAAATCCAGGAGGGAAGAAGCCATGAAGTTTTTCTTTTTCATCAAAAAATCAAAAATCGGAAAGTTTTTTGTGTGTTATTGTCAAGCAAAATGCAAAGCCTAAAATGAAGTTCAACTAAAGAACCTCCCAAAATTATTTAGAAGTGTGATGCTCCTTTGTCATCAACATCCCTAGTCTTTGTGAGACTATCAGCTAATTCTTCATATGTTATGTTTTAAATAAAGTATCACACAAATGCTTTTCTTCCTGTAGCAGAACCAAGTGATTAATGCAATTCTTCTGTGCTCTTCACCCTTCACTTTAATGAGTCACGCAGGCTGGATAATGGTGGCCTTTTCGGTTAAGGTTTATTTGAATACTTGTTAATTTTTCAGGGCCACTATAATCAGGATGTTACGTATTAAAGGAGGCGTGCAAGATTACAGCTTTTGACACTCTCTCATCTTAAAAATAAATTTAGCAATTATGATAAGATGAAATCATCTCCTGTTTTTCTCAGAAACAGGGCAAAACTTTGGTTCTTTAAAAAATAACAAACAACTTGTCTCAAACTTACTCCATTAGGAGTTTTGGGACTGAGTAACCAACCAAAGGATTCCTCATTCAAATGTTAATCTTCTCAGTCCAGGAACCAAATGCTCTGGATCTCTGTCTGGTGCAAGAAGGAGCATGCATTGGCAAGCAGGGAACCACTATTGTACCCTGAGTGCCAAGGCAACTCCCACACACTTGAAACAGAGAGTGAATACATAGAGCAGTAGTGTCACCCTTCCCCTGTGCCCTGCCTGTAGTCATGCATTTGCAAGGCCAGCCTCCCCTCAGACGTGACTACACAGGTATTTGACTGGACTCAGTACTAAGGGTGAGAGGGCTGATAAAGACATTTGACACTTCACAATCCTTGGGAAAAAAAAAGGAAAAAGGAAACAGAAAACAAAAACTAATCAGCCACACCAGCCGTTACATACTTCTGCAAATCCTATCAACTGCTAAGCCCTGGCGGTAGCCTGAGGCATAGCAGGGAGCTGACAGCATCTATAGGTCTCGTCCCAACCCTTTGTTGAAATTCAGACCCTGGAAGCCTCAAGCATAACTCATTGTTTTCTTTCGTAATCTGTGTACTTAATATCTGACATCCTTCAAGCACTGATCTAACCACTTACAACAAGCAGAATGTACTTTCTCCTGTATAGGCCCTCCTCCCGCTTCATGTCAGTATCGAAAACAAGACCAAACAAAGGCTTCCCATGACTTTGGTTTCCATGGTTGCTGAGGTTGGTACTCATCAAAAGCAGATGTCTACATCTACACAGCCCTGGGTGCTTCTAAAGCACAATCTCTTTCACCCTTTGCAATGTGAATCACACAGTATATATTGATTCAAAAGGGCCTTGGTAAGATGTACCTGTCTGAACTGGAGATATCTAATGTTCAAATCCCACTCAAACTGTCCTCTCCTTACCTTACTCAGAGTTTCCACACAGCCCTCTGTCCAAAGATTAGGCTGCTTAGTTGGTCAGATCAATGACAGTCAGTCATTGCATAGCCAGCAATAGGCAAAATTAACAAATTGTACAAATATACTACAAGCAGAGCACTGGTGAATATTTGAAGCAGTACTTTTGATACAAATATTTGAAATGATCAGATGTCAGAGGTCTTCCTTGTAAGGAAACACTTTTTATAGAATGAGATGGGATTTTATTTCTTACAATATATCTCCATTGAGAAAGAAACATGTTCGCTTTTTCATGTCTCCTGAAATGTTGGTTTATACCACTGCAGAATATGTTTCTGAAATTCATTGCTATTAATCATTCATTGAGAGAAATGTAGAACTGGTGTCTGTAGAGGCTGCACAGACTCTTGTTTTCTCTGCCTTGTCTGCCCAATTTAGAAAAAGACTTGAGCCATGGGTTGACTAGGTATTCTTAACTGCATATTCAGCTGTTTTGAACAGTTCTCAGCAGAGATATTTTTCAGTACATAGGTGAGGAGATTTTGACAAACATTTTATCTAGCTGCAAAGGTGGTCAATATAGATATACACCAACTGGAACATCAGTGGGCTGGTTCAGTTTAGTGCAGGGATTTTGCGAAGCAAGCAACCAAAAACCTAGATATGCCTCGAAAACCTGCAAAGAGTCCATAGCAAAAGACTGCATGGGCTGCTCAATAGAAAGTCCCTACCCTGCCTATTTATGGCTCCCTTTTATCCTGAATTCTGACTTTAAGCTAAAATGTGAAGCTGCTAAAATTCACCAGGAGACAGTCATGGGTGGTTTTAATGAATACTATCAGAGATACATACAACAACAAAAAAAAAAAAGGATGTATCTACATGCTGTAATAAAGCACATAAAGCATAAAATACAGATTTAGCCCAAATTAACATAAGCAGAGCTAGCTCTGGCAGTTTAGGTTGCCCCTGTGTTAGCCTAGAGCTGTACTCTCGAGTTAATCAGCCTTGTGGAGATTAGAGGTCTTTCCATAGGGACAGAGTATATTTTGGCATGAGCTGACATCTCCACATGACACTGTGCAACCTGATTCGGATCTAGCTGGTCACTTCAGTGTGACCAAGGTTTCTCAACTTGACCCTCAGCCATGCGGTGAAGACATGCTGCAACCCACCTGCTCCTCCATTTCCAGAAGCAGAGGCACGTACTCTGAGCAGAGCCCCCTCAGACCACCGTGGTGTCACTAGGATCCAGGTGCTCCAGCATGTTTTTGCTTTAACTCTGATCCTTGCCACTGGGAACCTTCAGGTGATTAAATAAATGCTGTATTTGGGGACAGAACCTCCAGAAAGGAGTGACCCATCTGAAAAATAGTTATTGTGAAGACAAGATGCACTTCATCTGTCGCCATACATACATATAAATTAGCCAAAGTGTCTCTGAAGCTGTTGTACGTAGCTTTGCATTTTCTAATAACCTTGTATGGCTTTTTTAATTTCATAAAATAAATCTCTCACAAAGCACATTCTTTAGAAGTACTTTGCACTACTACCAAAATCCCATTCTCTGCTTTTGGATCATGGTTTTTGCTTCTTGTCCAAGTGTAGTTACCCCTGCCTGCTGGAAACGGTGGACAAATGGCTACATCTGACAGTCTTAGAAGGAATTCAACTTTGCAATTAACTGCCTTCACATCTAACAGAGAAGAGGTGATATCATTTTTCACAGATCACATTAAGTGAACTCATCATATTCCAGATTGTGCTTATATGTGTCTACTGCCATTCCAGAAGAGTGTTTCCCTGGTCTTCCCCTTCTCTAATTCTTGCAATCCACCTGCATGGGAAGAAGGGAGCAGATCAAGTACACAACATGTTTCTTTCCTTTAGTCTACACAGAAGTAAATGTGCAGAGATTTCACAGAGAACTGGAGGAAATGTTAAGTTCTCGTTTTTCCTAGTCAAGAGCATGGGAGGAGCAGCATGAGCTGATTCTGAAGTTCATGAGTGAACCCTGCCAGGAAGACGGAAGGGGTGCCCTGCCAAGCAAGGGACCCTGCAGATAGGCGGAGTGAACACACATCCAGCTTCCTGCTTCCTAGAAAACAGGCAACAAGAAGGTTGATGTGACCAAGACAAGAAAGGACATAGACTCTCAGGACAGGGGAAGCTGTAAACTCCTTACTTCAGTCATCAGGAGGAAGGCTTCATTCCTGCATCCACTTGCAATAGAAGACAAACAATTCCTGCTGGGGGTAGGCTCAAGGCTCGAGGACCAACACTATCAAAATAATTTTTCAAGTATTAGGGACCAGTGATCCCCTTCTGTAGGAAGGAGAAGGACCCGTTTGCTAGCCAGACCTATCATCCCAGCAGAATTCGTGCTGGAGCAGCTTTGCCTGGAGCCCAGATCCATGACACTGTAGAAAGATTGCCAAAGCCTAGGCAGATGCCTGACTGCTCCTCTTCATTGCTCATCCACATGGGTACCAGAAATACAGCCACAGAAAACCCTGGGCAGATTAAAGGTGACCATTAAGCCTCAAGAGGAAGGGCAAGGGCATTGGGGGCCTAAGTAGTGGTCTTGTTAATCCTTACAGTCACAGGGTGAGGTCCTGAAAGGAGCAGACACAACTGTCAGACCAGTGCCTGACTGCACACCTGGGATCACTAGCAAGGATTCAGCTTCTTTCACCATGTTGTCTTGTCTGACTATGAGCAGGGACTGCTGAGAAAGAAGGGTACCCACTGGATCAAAAGAGAGAGAAGAATTTTGTGGCCATGGCTGTTGAACTGCTGAGATCTTTAAACTGGATTTACTAGGGAACAGGGGCTGAAGTCCAGAGATGAAAGAGAAGCTGCAAATGGAGGAGATATACAAGGGAGAAGGCCCCCAGAGGAATTTTTGCATTCCTGCTCAGAGGGGAAGTTCATTCAGAGTCTTTCTTCTACTGCTTGTTCAGAGCTCATGTGCAAAGCCTGGAGAACAGAAGGACCCACAAGACCAGGCGCAGTAGCAGGACTGCAACAAGACAGGGATGGTGGTGACGTGGTGGGATGCTGTACCCACAACTGACGCATGGTTCTGGATGAGTACAGACTGATGAGAAAAGACAGGCAGGGAAGAAGAGGGGAAGCAGGCACCCTTTGCACTAAGGAGCTCTTTCACTGTGTAGATCTCCAGTATGAAAGTGGAAGTGAGCCTCTAGGTCAGAACCACACAGGGGGAAAAGCACAGGGAAGGAACACATTGGATGCTGAAGTGGGATCTGTTGCCATTTCATTTAGAAACCAGACAGCTGTCCTGGGCACCCTTCTCCTTCACGGCAGCTCCCCAGGGGATCATGCCTGGCAATCCCTGAATAAGTCCCCATTTTCTCCCCCAAAGCCTGAAGACCGAACTCTGCTGCTCATCTTCCAGGTCAACCCTGACCTCCAGCATCCCATGGTTATTGCATGAGGGGCTGCCTTGGGTCAGCAGTGCTGCCACCAGCTCTTCTCTTCTCCTGAGCAGCAACTCAAGCTAGCAAAGAGAAAGCTAAGGGACACTGTAATAGCCCAGTGATGACCAAATCTCTCTTAGTATGGTGAGACAGATAATATGACCAAGGGTAACAGGCACAATTCGCTGGTCAGAACAATCAAGTTGGGCATTAGGGAAAACATAATAGAAAGACTGTGTAGTACTGGGTCAGGCTGTCCGAAGAGGTGGCGATATGTCTGGCCTTCTGGACTCAGCTGGACAAAACCACAACAGAGCTGATCTGGCACTAACAGCATGCTTGCTCTGAGCAGGAGGCAGGGCTGGGTGGCTGCAAGGGTTTATTTTCATCTAACGTTTCTGTGGCTCTGCAGTTCCTCTCCCCTTGTTTGTTTTCCCATCTGGGAAGCTAAGCTGCTAGGTCAAGATTTAGCCTTTAGGGTGCCTAAGAGAGGTTTTGCCAAAAAGTCACCAGATCAGATCTGTCAGGGGAGGATAGCTTGTCATTGTCAGTGTTCCTGGGGAAGAGGGGAGAGTAATGATGCATTTATTTTACTATCAAATTACCCACCTGCCTAGCATTAACTTGCATGTTACGCATTTGTACAGAGAGTAAGAACTGTGCTTTCAGAAGTAGCAAACAGACTGTTCAGCACCTGGTTGACAACCCTAACACATCCTGGCTTTTTCAGGGCTATTAATTCTTGGGCTTCAGCTACAGATAAAATGTTGCTATATTGTGTTCTCTGGCTGGGTTGATGAACAAGGCTGTTCAGCAGGGCCAACTGCAATGTCCTGCACCTGGGTCAGGGCAATCTCCAATATAAATACAGACTGGGGGATGAAGGCATTGAGAATAGCCCTATAGAGAAGGATTTAGGGATGCTGATAGATAAAAAGCTGGACATGAGCTGATAACGTGCTGCAATTGCAGCCCAGAAAGCCAACTGTATCTGAAATTGCATCAGAAGTGTGGCCAGCAGGTCAAGGGAGCTGATTCTGCCCCTCTACTCTGCTCTCATGAGATACCACCTGGAGTACTGTGGTCAGCTCTGGGGTCTCCAGGACAAGAAAGACATGGACTTGTTAGAGTGGGTCCAGAGGAAGGCCACGAAAATGATCAGAGGGCTGGAACACCTCTGCTATGAAGAAAGGCTGAGGCAGTTGGGGGCTTTCAGCCTGGAGAAGGCTCTGGGGAGACCTTACTGTGGCTTTTCAATATATATAAAAGTGGGCTTATAAGAGAGACATAGACTTTTTACCAAGGCCTGTAGTGACAGAACAAGAGGTAATTGTTTTAAACTGAAAGAGGGTAGGTTTAGGTTAGATATAAGGAAGAAATTTTTTACACTGAGGGTGGTGAGACACTGGAACAGGTTGCCCAGAGAAGCTGTGGAAAGCAACACTTAGCACAGTTGCTTACTAAGCTGCAGTTAAATTGATTTTCCCATCATTGGAAATGTTCAAGGCCAGGTTGGACAGAGCTTTGAGCAACTTGGTCTAGTAGATGTTCCTGCTCATGGCAGAGAGGTTGGACTGGATGATCTGTAAAAGCCCCTACCAACCCAAATCATTCTGTGATCCTGTCACTCTATGATTTCACAAATAAATCACAGCCTCTTAATAATGGAGCTGTATTTATCAATTGAACATGTTTACAGTATAGGATTAAATGAAAGGTAAATAAACAAAGCAATTACCTCTTTGCTTTGATCAAGAAAATAAAATTTCAGTCTACCATGACAGAAATAAGAATCGTGAGCTGACATAAAGGGGATTTCTGACATGGAAAATATGATCTTTTTTTCTTTCAAACTAAATTGAAGTCCAAAGCCAGCAGTTATCACAGAACATTCCCTCCTTCAAAAAATTACTTCGTATGACTCCAGGTTTTCAGCTCAATAGGCACCATTTTGAACCTCTTTTATGTAGAAAAACAAAGTATATTTTGAAGTGATAATTTTTTTACTCTGAAAACTTTTTTATCCAAAAATAACACCAAACAGCAATCCACTGAAATCTGTATCAATTTAAGAAATACATTTCACTAGTGCGCTCTTCTTTCTAGAGACAGCTGTTTAACAAATGTTTTTGAACAGCTCTCATGGAATCTAGATGGGGAGTTACGAGGAAATAAGTCTCATCTTTATGTTACAATCAGGAAAGTTTAATTGTTAGAAAGCTTTAGCTACCACATGTATGTCATCTCCATCAGGAGACAGAAGGTGAGGTATCTTACCCTCTCGGTTTTATGTGGTCACTAAAACAACATAGGAGTGGCCAAATTCAATTAGGGGAGACAGATCTTGTGCTTATGCACAGAGCTCTTCTTTCTTTCCCAAATGTACTCAGAAGCTACACCCTAATCTTTTAAAATATATAAATATAGGGCTATTAAATGCAGTGGTAAACACTTGCAAGAGTAAGTCTGGTTCTTTAATGCTCGCCTTCCCCTTTTGCATCAATATTGGACAGTAAGAGTGGAGTGCTCGTCTCCTCAAGGAGAGGAATCTTTTTAAATAAAGTTCACCAAGACTTTTATAGGGCTATAATTAAAAGATATTTTAAAAGAATATTTATTTTGCACCTTCTGTTCATGATCTGTCAGTCCTGCACTGCGCTCCAAGATCAAAATGCAACGTAAGCAGGAAGATTTTACCACAGTCCTTTCCACCTCAGTGAAAGATGTCTGTCTCTCTCTTTTAGTTCCCAGCCATTACCATTTCAGCAGAGTGCCTTTATGGGATAATCAAAAGAAAACATCCCGGAAATTTCTCACATAACTTCACTTTTTTTTTTCCCCCTTCCATCTCAAACAAGGGCCAGATGCACACTCTGAGACTGAGTCATAGTGAGGGGCTTTTTGGTTATTTAATTACAGTTTTTAATTAATGTGAGAAAGCTTAACTGATCCAAATAGTGGTAGCAGTTGACAAATTACAAGAGCACTCCATGCCCACAGAAAACCTAATGCTGCAAGAGAGCACAGGCAATCAACACTAGTTTGTAATAAGTCACATTTCAAAGAAATAGTTTTTCCAAGTGTCTTTGTGCATGTGGGATTACTATCGTCTTTGAAGTTTAAATCATTTTTAAGATCTGGCTAGGGGCAAATTAGATAAGAAGGTGGCTGTGCAATTAAATTAATACTTTGGAAAGCTCATATGGCTGTAAGATCCAAATACTTATCATGATAAAATGCTGCCAACACTTTAAAGAGGTGTACTGACTTATTTTTTACCTATAAATTTTGTTGCTGACAGATTTGGTAGATGCATGATTCAGTGCTTAGCACTGGTAACATGATTCACCCAGGTTTCTGAACAATTGTCCAAGACGAAGGCTCCAGTGAAGTCCCCAGCACCGTGACTCGACTTCCACAGGACTTGGCCACACTCACACTACAGATCGGAAAGCCTTGCTGAGCCGAGGCTTGGTGCTGTTTTGCAGCTTAGTCCACTGAAACAGGGTCCAAAAACATCTGCTTGAGGTGGTGCCAGACACATCAAGCCCCACACGTGATGACAAGACTCATTTCTGTACTCCCCTTCACACCCACCAGCGAGGGCCTTGGAGCAGCTGTGCCTGGTCCCTGGCTTCCCTGGGCAGGGGAGCTGCACTGGAGCCAGGGACAGGCACCACTCAGTGACAGATGCTCTAGCAACAGCCTCTCCCACAGCACATGGTTTCCCCATGCCATCTTCATCACATTGTCTGGCATGCTCATGACATGACTTCATCACCTGGTATAAGTGCCTGCCTCCATCACTGAGCCCGGTGCAGGATTCCTGCACAGGACTTTGCAGTCTTGAGAGGCCTGTTGTGACGGACTGTCAGATCCTGTCTCTGCATCTCCTTTTAGATTATGTGGGTTTGGACTGTCAATCACTCTTGCTGACAAAGAAATCAATTCTCTCCACAGAGCCAAGTGGTTTTGTAAAATGCATTCTGAATCATATCAACCAGATGCCTTTATAAAGCTGCATTTATGACCAAGACTTGATAAAAGAAAGGGAGTTGCAAAGTAAAGTATATCTTAATCTTTAAACCTCTTGAAAAGTCAGTTAACTGTAGGGAGCAATGGTAGGCAACTGAAAAGGGGATGTTATTTCAGCCTGTGTGTATAAATCTTCATTTCAGTGAAAAACTCCAACAAAAGTAGTATTATTTTTAAGGGGGCAGGTGGAGGAAAGTCTCATCTGTGTTTGCAAGAAGAGCGAGCCAAGGCTTCATGCAGACTCTTTTCACACAATCTTCAGGAGGAGAGTCCCATTTATTTGAGCAACAGATGTTCAAAGTGATTCACTGTGATTCACTCCAAGAGAAGTTAGATACCTGTGTTCTTTTGAAAACGCTATTATGCGATAGTTTGCCTCTTTGGATACCTGAGTATTATTAGAAGTCTGCCCTGGTTTGCCTGTCACATACACACGGTTAAGGTGAGGAATTATCGCCATTTTTTAGACCTGGAAATGGAGATGCACAGAAGTTGAATTGTTACCTAGGGAAGCACACACTCATAGAATGATAGAATTGTTTAAGTGGGAAAAGACCATTAAGATCATCTAGTTCAACCATTAACCTAACACTGCAAGTCACCACTACACCATGTCCCTCAGCACCACATCCACACACCTTTTAAATACCTCCAGGGATGGGGACTCCACCACTGCCCTGGGCAGCCTGTTCCAATGCTTTGCAACCCTTTCAGTGAAGAATTTTTTCCTAACACCCAATCTAAACCTCCCCTGGCACAACTTGAGGCCATTTCCTCTCATGCTATCACTTGTTACTTGAGAAGAGACCAACCCCCACCTCACTAAAACTTCCTTTCAGGTAGTTGTAGAGAGCAATAAGGTCTCCCCTCAGCCTCCTCTTCTCCAGACTAAACAACCCCAGTTCCCTCAGCCACTCCTCATAAGACTTGTGCTCCAGACCCTTCACCAGCTTTGTTGCCCTTCTCTGGACACGCTCCAGCAGCTCAATGTCCTTTTTGTAGTGAGGGGCCCAAAACTGAACACAGTATTCGAGGTGTGGCCTGACCAATCCTGAGTACAGGAGGACAATCACCTCCCTAGTCCTGCTGGTCACACCATTTCTGATACAGGCCAGGATGCCATTGGCCTTCTTGGCCACCTGGGCACACTGCTGGCTCATATTCAGCTATCTGTCGACCAACACCCCCAGGTCCTTTTCCGCCAGGCAGCTTTCCTGCCACTCTTCCCCAAGCCTGTAGCGCTGCATGGGGTTGTGGTGACCCAAGTGTAGGATCCAGCACTTGGCCTTGTTGAACCTCATACAATTGGCCTTGGCCTATTGATCCAGCCTGTCCAGATCCCTCTGAAGAGCCTTCCTACCCTCAGGCAGATCAACACTACCACCCAACTTAGTGTTGTCTGCAAACTTGCAGAGGGTGCACTCGATCCTCTCATCCAGATCATTGATAAAGATCTTAAACAGGAGTGACCCCAATACTGAGCCCAGGGGAACACCACTTGTGACCAGCCACCAGCTAGATTTAACTCCGTTCCCCACAACTCTTTGCACTGGGTTAGAGCAAAGATCTACCCATCCCAGAAGACTGTCCTAAATGGTGTCAGCAAGGACACCTAGGACAAGGCTGTATGTAATGTGTCTGGAGTTGTATTTCCACTGTTTTTTTCCTTGACAGCTCCTAGCAACTGTTGGTCTAGGGTCTTTTTGAGTTGCATCCAGTGGACCATGTTCGACAGCCATAAACAGAGAAGTGAGCTATTGGCTGAGAATGGATCAGATCCAAATTTTTAGCCTCCTGCCTTGTAGTCTGGCTTCTTGTAAAGTATGTCTGAAGCCTGGAATCAAGTTCACCTTAAGATTGAAATCTACTGAAGATGAAAGCATGAAATGATTGTCCCCTGAGAAGCTGGAGACAGAACTTAGCCTGGTTTCAGGGACACAAGGTTTTCTCAGGGACACAAGGTTTTCACATGGACTGTCTCACAGAATTTAAATTTTCCATCTGGAACCTGGACCTCCTGAGGTGAACAGAAGTGTTACAAAACCCCACAGAGCCAGCTGTGCAGTTAAGTTTGATATCTGTGATACAGAGCAATGTGAATCACTGATCACCATCATCACATCTAACATGCCCCATAAGGGGAATCACTGAGAGCTTTCAAGAGCACTTCAAGGTTTGCTTTGCTGCAGTATCTGTTGCAGAGGACTGCATTTTCCATTGTAATGCACTGCTTTAGAATGAGTCCCTACAAGGTAAACATTTCTTAAGCTATTATGGTATTATAATTTTAATAAATATTTTCCTTGTTGGTTACAAATTTCCTTAGTCTCTATGCAAGCAAAGCAAGGAAGGAGTCGCTGCAAGCAATGTCAGCTAACAACTAACAACTGAAAGAATCAACGAATTCACCCGCTGGGCATCACTCACTCATTAGGTTGGCTTTCATTTACCTAAAACACCTACTAGTGATAAATAGTGCTTTACTTGCCCACTAAAAAGAAAAAGCACACTTCTGAGAAATTCTCTCTATTACATCTTGTAGGACGTTTTCAGCAGAGGGAGGGATAGGTTTTGCAGCTCCTTTCAAGAAAAACAATGCCTTTGCTTAAAGAAAAAAGTCAGAAAAGTACAGGGTGAGTAAAAGAGGACAAGTAGGAATGACACTGCAGCAGCACAGCTCCTTGGAAGCTGGACAAGGTTACAGGAGCTTCTCTGTTTTAGCAAGTCAGTGCTGCAAATTGCTAAGTGTCTCCATTTCTGCTAGAGTTAATGGACACCCAAAATCCTGAAGGAGGAGAAATATGTCTAAAATAAAAACTGTTTTACTCAGCACTTTTTGCTGAAGCAAAAAATCCCTGAGTTCAAAATCAGTGAAAAGCTGATCCAACAGCTTATGCAAGTCAGTTTCTTGCCAAAAGAAGGAGTGATGGAACAAATTAATAACTTAAGGAAAAATGGAATACAGTGGTAACATCTAAAATGATTTAACACCATGTCTGAGCCCATTAAAAATATGGTATTTTTTATGAGACTAGAAAACTGAAACATATAGTTATATTTCAAAATAAAAAGCAAAACCTAAATGGCATTTTGGCAATTATTAAGCCATTACATTCATTTTGAAAGACAAAAAAATAAAGGCTATGTTTATATAGCACAAAGCATTACCATATAAAGATGCTCATTCTAGCCCTTAACACTGGATGTTGAAGAGTATGGCCAAGCGAACAAGGAGACTATGGATGCAAATACAACCTGCTACTGCTGCAGAAGGGTAGTGAACCAAGGCAGGGTCATGCTGTGATGACCAGGACCTTTCTAGAATCAAAATTACCTTGTAGAGAATTGGTGTGAAAATTTCTGGTTGGCACTGCCCTTTGCTATGTAATCCTGGAGGTTGTTCACCCAGGCATTTTATCTACACCTCCTTCTGGTTTATAGAGGGTTTTGAGCAGTCTTCTGGATATTGTGTTTGGTTTTCCCTCTCTGCCATTATATTCCTCTGTATACTTTATTCAGTTTTGAAGGGGGACAAGCTCATAAAATACATCTGATGCCTGTCCAAGCTAAAAAACTTCGGGTATTTCAAAAACAAGCAAATAGAAAAAGTACCAAGTAAATGTACTTAGGCTCTTGTGAAAATCCACACTGCTCATAAAGTGCATGTCTGCAGTCCCTGTGGGAGTACTGGCCAGGAAACCAAGTGCATTTTGGCTATGCAGATCTTCACCTTGGCAGACGTCCTTTCATCTCCATCTTCAATGTAAATTCCCAGGGGCTGCTAGCACAAACCTAAAAATAGAGACTCGCTAAGTGAACCGGCTCCTTCATAAAACATAAACATCTTGGACAACACAGCAGGAGGTGATTGATTTTACCGATCACTTTGCGGCTCTCCATGGCAACAAAGCTACCTGTCCGGGGTCTCCATCCCTTGGGGAGCCTGATCAGAGTGTCACATGCCAGTCACACTGCACTGAGATCTGCTGGAAGACACAGGTGCAAAAGAAGATTTTGACAGAGAAAGACTATTGAAATGAAGCTGCTTTAGACAAGGGACAATACGAGAGGTAGAAACAGGTGGATAAGCTAAGGGAGGATAATAAAAAGCTAAATTTGACACACATGTGCATACTTTTTTTAATACCATTTTTATAATATTTCTGTGAAAGACAGCCATAATTTTTCAATGCACTCCATGACTATCTTTTGCACAGACATTTGCCCTTTCTTGCTCTTTGTTTACATTCTGACATCCTAACAAGCAAAAATGCTGTTTGTTGTAATCTCATATCTTTCCCCAGTATGTCTCGACTTAGACCCAAAAACTGAAGTCCCAAGATAGCTTGGTTAGATAGAGGACAGAGGAGTAGCAATGATCATAGTTAGACTCAAGGCTAATTTTCCTGATTAGACTAACCTATTTTCCTTCCTGGTGGTCCTGAGGTCCTCTGAAAGCCACCAGCAGATGTAGAAAACTTCACCAACAACCTCCCTGTGCAGTAGCCCCTATCTCCTTTTCCCAGGCATAACCGCAGGCAAATAGCTAACAGCTAGCCACAAATTTTTGCTAGCATCCAACTTCAAGATACTTGAAAAACAGAGAAAACTGATTTAGATAGATTTGATTTCTACAACAAATAAGTAAAAAATCATTTATCTAGATGTACAGGACTTACCTTCTTCGCTCTGACCAAAAGCCACCTTGTTCACTGTCTCCAGAGCATAAGGAGGTATTTCCTTTTGGAAGTGTTGTAGAAATACTGCTCAGGCATATCTCCAGCTTCTTCTTTTTCTCTTTTCACACTTAAACTCATTCACAACTGGCAATACTAGTTTCCCCTTTGGAGGTGACAGTTAGCATAATTGCTGGAAAAAATAAAAACAGCGCTGGAAAGTACAGCCTGAGGAGCCAACAACATTGAATGTCACAGACATGAGAGAAAGGTAGGCAGGTCATGCTTTTAGGAGGAAAATCAAAAAATGGTGGGTTTTCATGAACTGTGGAAAACAGCTACATACCTACAAGCTGAGGGCATGTTGTGTGATAGGGAGTAATCGATAACGTGCCAGATGTGCTTGTTCTCCAAGTCATATTTCCTCTTGTGCACTTCCCTTCTGTCTGTAGCAGTGTGCAGACTGCTACAGGCTACTTGAGTGTTTTCTTCTTGCATCTTCCTATTTCCACAAGAACATTTCAGCAGAGGCACTTCCACTCTCAGCAAAAGCAAATTGTTCCTGTTTGTGTTAGGCAAACCAGATGGAGAAAACAAATCATTAATTTATGACTTAGAAGATACGTTTTTATGACAGGACTTTGTAACACCCTACACTTCTTTTTTAATTTATTTTTTCATGACATTTACAAGCAGATAGGAAAATAAAATTAGAAATAGGAGATTCCTCTCAGCGGCAGCATGCTCTCCTCAATCCTCAGGCTGCAACTACAGATCCTCTTCTGCCAGTAGCAGCCACAGGTAAAGCTGTTCCTGCTCCCCCATGCTCTCAGCAGCCTGATGCTGGTGGGTGTAAGGGATCAGGGCTGCCTGGTGGGGAAAGAGGGGTAGGGACGGGCATTTGGGGACAGAAACACCTTTACGCAGCTGAGAAGCAGCAGAACCACGTGCCTGGCCCCAGCCTTGGCCAGCAAACATCAGTCTAGTCCAGAAGTCACATCTCTTCTTTGGTTCAGGATGGTACAGCGCAGCAGGTGACCTTTCCTTCCCTGTGCTCCTCTGCCAGCCTCCATGGAGGAGAGGCATTGGTTTTATCAGTCTGACGTAAACACATCTGTCTGTCCCAGCATTTGGCAATGCTTGGGAAGGAAGCCAGGATTTTCACCCTCCTGTGCACTGGCCATGTTTAGTGCTTTGCACAGGTGAACCCGCAATGTCCTGCACATGACTGTTGCACCCTCTTGCTAGCAGGGACCTGGGAACAAGTATTTGGGGTGACTGCCAAGCTCCCTGGGCTGTAGGAGGTATCCTGTTAGCCTGTGACAGCTCCTCAGGCGTAGGATCACTCCCTTGCAAATAGCCCAGGATCTTACACTTGCAAGATTTCCTAATGGCCAGGGGAGGAAATATTCTGATATTATTCTGAAAATATTTCTGATCAGAAATATTGCTTGTCATGCTTTAAGAAGATGGAGAGCCTCTCCGTCTCTGCTGTTGAAGAATTCCCATAGCAAAAGAAAGTGTGTGCTATCTCTCTCTGCTCCCACAACTCCTTTAATACCTTTACAGAGCAAATGATTTGTGTATCTCCGAGTGCTTTGGATAACCCTTCTTGGATTTTTTAATGCACCTCTGTGTATCACAGTTATTAATCACCCAATTCATTGATAATGCTGACACAGAGACAAGGATATGAAAATACGCACTTTTAAGAAACTGGATCTGATTATTGGTTTTGTTCATAAAACTGCTCAGACTGTGGGAAGAGTGACAGGCTCTAAGAGTTCAATTTAATTTTTTAAGTCAGATGAAGTGTCTGCTGCTTTTAGTTAATCGCCAACTCTATTTTTCAGCAATAAACAGAAAACAAATTCTATTCTATTCCTCATAATGAGCCAATTCCAATTAGGGTAATTACCATGGGATAATTGTAGACTACCTCTGGTTAATTAGGGCTCCGCTGTGTGTTTACAACACTCAAGGGGTGTAAATATTTTATGATAACCACAGCTTTCTACGTGGTTACCACTTAATTTAATATATTACATCATTGTTATTGGGAAGGTAGGAGAGAAAAAGATGCAAAACCTTGAAATGATGGCAAAAGCTACAATGGGCTCTTCCCCCAGTAGTCAACCATTCTGCCAGATAATATTATGTTAAAAGATTCCCTTTTTTAGGTCATCTTATGTTCATTCAGCAGGAAAAACAAGTGCACCATCATCAGCGCTGGGCTTTGAACTTCTGAGCTTGATGATGAGAAGAAAAGCAAAGGGAGCTGGGAGATGGTGCTGGGCTCAATCCTCCCTGCTCAGTCCCGTCTCTTTGGGACAACATGCTGGTGGGACAGCAGGCACCCGCATCCTCGCTCCACTGAAAAACACAAATAATCTTATTGGGATGAAAGAAAGAAAGAATGATAAATATCTGCAAGTTTTACTTGGTATGAGATGTTGTTGGCTGGTCTCCTTGGATATGTGAGTGTTTTTCATTTAGTCACTATTTCATTGAAAATATGACATCATGAACAGGAAGAGAGTGAAAGTGAGCATTCGACTTCTGCAGAAATGCACAGGAAATTCCACCTGCAAGCAGAACTGAGATCGGAAATATAAAACCCATCAAAACTCCTCAGTTTGCTAATTTGCCCCTCAAAAAATTGCCCTATGCACAGAAATTAGCATTTAATAGAACAAAGAATGTTCCCCAAAGCATGTCCCTGTGTGGGGTGTGAGCAAATGATTTAGTTTGCCAGTCATGTAGTGTAACTCTTGATCTGTTAAAGCCTTTCCCTAAGCATATGGAAGTTAAGAAGCCCCATCCCAAACAGGGAAATTTTTAAAAATCCGTTCCTTCCTCTTCACCATACAGGAAAGTGCCCGTGTCTGATATGGTTTTGGAGTGAGTATTCATTGTAGTTTCCAGCTTTATCAGTACTTTATGATAAAATAATCTCATTTATCTGTAAAGAAAAAGTTTAGTCAAAATCTTAGTATATAACCTTTCTCACAAAACAGCCCTAACTACAGCAGCTGAATTAATAACTCTCTTTGCCAGTCAAGATAAACTCCCATTCAAGAGACAACTGAGACAACCACTGATTTTCTCCTCTTAAATTCTTCTGTTCTCTGAATAATATTACAACTAATTTGGAAACATTCTGCTCTAATACCTCTGGTGTTCTTCAGAAGGGAAAACTAGGTTTGCAGCACAACTGGTGAAAGCTTCTTTGTATGCCAATACTAACGGGCATTTTTGCTGCTGATCGTCTTCCATTGACTTCCAGCCAGGACAATAAATCAGACACATATTATTATTAAATTCCTGAGTATAATTCAGCAGTTAGATGAAATCATGAGAATAATAGACATCCATTAGAACAATGTTTTATTCACACTACGCATCTAACTGCTGGACTGTACAAACTGGGGAACTAAATGTGCTTCATCTGCCTCATCTTCTGCAGAAGCAGAAAAAGGGTGGGAGTGCTGTCAGCAATTCATATCTCCTCTGGAGACAGCCCCAGTACACTTCTTGACCTATCCGTACAGCAGCGATTCCAGGTCCCCTATTTAGATATAGCCTCTGGGTCTATCCCGAATGTGAATCACTGTTGGTGACAAAAGCACAAGTCTCTGTGCATTCCCTGGCTTATTATCACCCTCTTATCCCTCATGAAGGATTATTTCAGAATTATTTCATGATCCCTAAGTACAGTACAATCATGCTTACATTTTGATGGTGATGAAGAAATCTTCAAATCATGGAACCTTTTGAAGTGATACCGTACCAGCTGCCTGCATCTGTAGACAGCCTGAAACAGCACTATTTGCAGCTTTGTGGTGCCCAGTTCATCTTGGAAACACCAAATGGTGAAAATTTATATGAAAACTTTCTGTTACCTCCAAGTTATTGACATTAACAAACTTTAAACTGATTTGAGGTTTGCTCATTTTCAAAAAATCTCCCATATCAGATATTTTAGATGCTTCCTAGCCAGCTTCATAAACCTACAGTCCACCTTTAGCAACATCATCAACTGAGTTAGGACTGTCTTCAAGAGAATTTAAGATACACTAAAGATTGAAATTGTGGTACAGCATTAAAAAATTTTAAATCATGGACTGTATTGTATTTTTAAATTACTGTATGCATTTAGTATTCAAACCATGACAGAGAATCCACTGTGTAAGTTGTAGTATTCCTCTGTTTCGTATTTAATATTAAAAAAAAATAATAAAAAAATTTTCAAAAATGCAGTTAACGCTGCTGCCAGGTTTCTATTGCACTTAATCCAGAAATCTTGCAGGTAATTACAATCTCATTTGCCTCCAGGACTTGACTGAAGGCCAGCTGAGGCACTGGCATTCTTGACTACTTGCATATCAGGAAGAAGCAAAGGCACAGAAAAAGCAGTCATTTAAGAAGTTTTGCCAAAGGTGGACAGCAGAGGAGTTAACCAGGATTAAACACCTGTCCTTGGCAGAAAGAAAGTCTTACCAGAGGGGTGCTCTGCAGGAAGGCAGAGGTCAGGCAGTGGGGATCTCAGCTGAGGCACCCCAGAAGCTAGCTAGCAAGTGAGACAGAGTCCCCCAGATCCCTGCAGTTTCCCCTCGCCTTCCCTGAGAATCACCAAGGCCTGCCACACTATGGGGAACATGCTGGTCTTCTGCGAAGTCCGGCAGCTCAGGAAACAGCCCTCCCATTTCTTTCTGCTTCCTTGTGGGTTCACACCTTGCACAAAACGTGGATCTGAACTTCAGCTTCTGAAGGTATTTTATTAGATTGGCTGCAAACTGTAGGAACGGAGTGAAATGTGTTTTCAATGCCAAAGAAAATGAACAGCTGCATTAAACACAGCTCCATCTTGAATAAGATTGACTAAAGTAACCTGACCTCATGTTTTTCATTTCCACCCCTCATTAAAACTTCAACATTAGTTGTTTGCCAAAAGTAAAGTCTTATTTAAATATGCAAGTGATAAGTGATTTGTTTCAAAGCTAAAACTAACAATTCTTACAAGAAAGCCAGAAGCTCATAAAGATAAAATACACCTGATCTAATCACATTTCCCTTTCTTGAACTCATCCTACTTTTTAATGGCTTAAATCACCTCTGAAGGAGAAAAATAATCAATCCACACACATCTTTGGAGCAAAGCAGAATTATTTTAAATTGCACTTTGTGGCTAAAGCTATAACATACTGTTCTGCTCCAAGAAAGCAGTCCATAAATGTAGTATCGCACAAGTTTGCTTCAGCAGATTTAACAGCTGTTCATTTCTGAAAGAGCAGGAATAGTTGTAATGAATTAAACTTTTGAAGATTATACTTCCTATAGAAATTATTTTATGGCTATACCAAAGATAAAGACCAATAAGCAGTAGAGAAATTAATTATAATCTCATGAGGATAACTGTTGTACACAGCCAATCCTCTTAAAAAATCGGGAGGAGGCAGATAACAGAATAACTGCCATATGGATACACTTTTGAAGGACTTCAAAAAATACAGCAAAAAAAAATCTCAGGAAGGAAATCTTTATACATAGTAAAGAAATGCTACACAAAAGATTTGGAAAACAGCTGCCATTACTAAGAAGCTATCGGGTCTTAAGCCTAGGCAAATTCCTCTATGAAAGAGGGTCACAGGTGAACAGATCACACTTACTTGGGATATATAAAGGAGCCAGGGAGACAAGGAGACCAAAAACATGATCCTGATCCTGTTTTACTTCATTGCTGTGCTCAGAGCAATACTAGAATATAAATGCAGGGGGCAATATGGCTTTAAGGTAGCTTCTACTTCTGTTTAAAATTACTTTTGTTACTTTGAAAATAATAGAAAATGACAGATGCAGAGAAAGTAGAAAGTCAGCAAAATGCAAGCCCCGTACTCTGTGCTCTCCTGGCCCATGTAAGCCAAGCAGGCGGTTGTACCAACCCATTGGCACCATGCGCTAACTATGCACTCTTTCCCAAAAACCACCCTGGTCTGGTTGCAGTACCTTTAGATGTGCCCAGGAGTAGCCAGTTCTTCACAATAAGTTTCCATTTCATATCTGACTCTTTTTAGCACCATTTTCAGCCACCTTTGAGAGCTATGGCGGCTTTAAACCTCCTCCAATCTCTTTTCTTAAGGGAAGCCAAGTCCATAAAACATAAGCTTTTCACTCCCAGAAAAAGCTGTGGGAGAACAATATTGAGCATATCAGGGCAAGGCAATTATAGATAAAGTTGGAAATATGGCCTGTAATGGACTTTATATATAAGCTGTGTTGACTCATTTTTAGGAAAATAGGAGATGGCTGATGAATTACATAATCTCTGTACCTCCTACTGTCTGCATGGCTTAACTTGCCAAGTACTCGGAGCTGTGGAGCTATTGTTTTCAGAAGAAAGGGTGGGGATGAGTTTTTATACTCCTTCATGCAGAGTGAAACATTCCCTTCACTTTCCCCTTCAAGTGATAATGTGCTCTGGCTATATCATCAGACGTAGTGAATACTTTTTGTCTTCCAAGGATATTCCTATTTACGTGTCTTTCTAAACTTTGAAAATGCTCTATTGCATTCCAGAGCAGATGCCACCATGGACCTCTAGAAGCATCACTTCATTATT
This sequence comes from Podargus strigoides, assembly GCA_028020825.1. Taxonomy (NCBI): domain Eukaryota; kingdom Metazoa; phylum Chordata; class Aves; order Caprimulgiformes; family Podargidae; genus Podargus; species Podargus strigoides. The sequence continues at coordinate 2,536,698 of CM051641.1, read as the reverse complement.
TCTCAATTACACAAACCATAATTCTGAAATTGCTATTTTAACTTTATTACATCCATTATTTTTTAAAGGGTTTTTAACTATATCCCCTGTTGTCTTAGGTATCCAGCCTTTTAATAGGAAGCAAATGTATAAAATTAATTTCACTACAGGCTACAGCAGTAGTTGTATTTCTCAAAGGACCAAAGAGAATGGGATGTTTTTGTCTATACAGTAACACAGATACAACAGAGAAATGTAACACCAACATGTCAAACTGTGACCATGGAAGACATTGCAATCATTCTGTTATTTTAAGAGAGAAAAAGTTAAACAGCTTTTTAAAAAAATCAGTTTAGTTCCTTGGTATTTTGATGATTGTTCTATACAGTCCAAAGGCAGAAGTAAGACTGGGCTTGTGAACACTAGAGTAACTCAAATCAAGAAGGATAATCATATAGGCCAAACACCTAATGGAGAAGAAAGGTTTTTCTAAGGCAGAGGCTCAAGAAGATGCAATTTCCATGAAATATGATCACACTGAGAGGGTGGTTAGGCACTGGAACAGGCTGCCCAGGGAGGTGGTGGAGTCGCCGTCCCTGGAGTTGTTTAAAAAACGACTGGATGAAGCACTTGAGGCTATGGTCTAGTGGTTAGGGAGATGTTGGGATAAAGGTTGGACTTGATGATTCTAGAGGTCCTTTCCAACCATAGTGATTCTACGATTCTATGACTAAGGAGCTGAGTAAAGCCACAGTAAACTTTGTAATGAGCAAGCTCACTTAGACATTGTAAAAAGAAAAAACAAAAGAAATTAAATGCCTCTTCTATCATATAGATGATTAATGATACAATAGTAAATAATTCACCTTAAAAGTTAAAAGTGAAGTGATTTCAAATCAGTTTTGCCTGTAGCAAAAACCAGAAATGTTGTTGATTATTTGCCACTTATTCTTGAGCTAAAGATCCCATTTTGCTTGTCATGATGGAACATGTCACTGCTAACCTAAACCTAGTTTTAGGTTTTAGAGAAAAGACCTAAGTAAGAACCAGGGACATCATGAAGAGCATGCACCATCCATTTGCACACAGCAAAATAGCAGGAGGAGTGATTTGTACTTGAGCCTTGCTGAAGATGTATACTATGAAAAAGAATCATTGTAGTTTAATACAACTATAGGTCATATGGATCTGTTTATGAAGCCACTAAACTCTAACCCTGAAAGTGGCGAATATTGTGTAGCTACAGATGCTAGACTGCATCATGACAAACATGTGAACCATTTTCACCCTATTATGCATGATGCCCTGAGCTGTGCTCCAAGATGATGGAGTCACGTAAACCCATCTGATAAAAATGTGGCACTCAGCACTTAGCCAGATGTATTGCACCTTCAGAGGAGATTCTTTTCCAGACTTTTAAGAGTCTTGGACCTAGAATATGACAACTGGATCTTTTAATCACATATATCATGTGTATTGCCACTTGTATATCATGTCAGCAACATCGTTTTGTGCCATTTTTCTTACTTTCAGAAACTTTGTCCTGAAGTTCCTTTCATATGTCATCAAGATCAGCTTTCCATTACACAACAACCCATACCTCAGTCAATCACTTGAATATTTGTATTACTTGCTACTAGCAATGCATTGCTGGAAACCATAATCTCTATGGGTTTGGGAAATCTACCTATGTTCATATGAAATTATACTATATATTTGCTTTAAAACTGAAGTATTGTGGAAAATTGCTGGGTGAATACATATTTATTTTTGCAGTCTGTAAATGTTAGTGCTTCTTTTTAGGAGTGGAAACATCCTAAAGGGTTGAAGTGAAGCCACTGAAACCAATTCTCTCCTTCCAGAAATAAAGAGAATGTAGTCTAGAACAGAGGAAGAAAATAGTACCCAAAGGAAAAAAAACAAGCATTGGAAAGAAAGGTTCACAAAGCTACATTAAAATCTTCTACACTGTATGTATTCTGCAGCATTGGGGACTGTCTATTCTAAAGAATTTATTAGTGTATCAAGGACCCTCTTATTGAATTTACAGCTTCTAATGTAATCAGACAATATATTCTTTGTAACACTGATTACTTTTTACTGTCTATGCACAGGTATGTATCTGTCTATTTTTTCTAGACCATTCAGTACTATATATGACCACTTCAATTCATATCATTTCCAATAGCTTGTCCATAAAAAAAAACAAGTAATAAAAGTAAGAGGGAAATCCTGTTTCCATTAAAACTAACAAATACTTTGCTATTGCTTCCAGCACAGGTGAGATTTCCTCATAAAAGAGAACACTTACATAAACTCAATTTGATTACTTGACAGAGTCAGACAGTAGTATCAGTAACTTTTTCCATAGTTTTAAGGGGAAGAGAGACCTTCTTCCAGTCATTTTTAAATTTGAACACAATATGATGCCATTGTGAAAGTTTTAGGTATTTTCCAAGTAGGTAGGATATTTCAGAAAGTAAAGAAATCAGTGAAGAAACCAACTAAGATATATTAGACAATCTTGTTTTATTGCATTTCATCTTTGATAATCCAGTGATATATATATCTCCTGCTATTACTAGGAAGAGATTTCAACACTATCAATTTGCTACAAATCCCAAGTGATGTTTTTATTGCCAATGCGCCCAGCTGATTGATCAGCTGACAGCTAACAGCTGACAAATTTGGGTTTCATCAAATGAGAGGGTAGACAGCAGATCATGGGATTAGCTTTAAATGATTCTTCTGGTGTTCCTATATATCTCAGTATTTGTCAAGTGTATATTTGTGCTGCTGAGGACAAGTCACTCAAATCAAATTCATCTTCCATGTTTTTTTCTATATTCCTGCAAGGACAAACTGAGACCTCAGCTCCAACATGAAATATGTAAGAAAAACTCCCTCATCTCAGTATTGAGGGGCATGAGATTGACAGAAAGGAGTGAGCTCAACTACCTGAGCTCTAGTGTAATGCCCGGAGTTCAGTAATGAACTGGAGAGTCTAGCTGAAGGCAGTCTGGTTTGGACTTTGATTATGCTCTGTTTCTTCTTTTCTGTAGCTCCTAATTCCTTCCCTGCAAAGCAGCAAGCTAGACTAGAAGACACAATTAAACTAGATGCAACTTGGTCTTATCTATAACTCTACAGCTGAAATTGCTGTAGCAACAGTGCAGCTTAGGATGTCCCACAGAGCCCTGTCCTCAAAAACCAGAATAAGATTTCAGACTCTAACTCCCAGGACTAAAAGGCATCAATAATAAAAGTGCCTGACGTGTTAGCAAGAGGCATAAAATGTCTGACAGTGCAAAACCTGAAAGTAGTAAAACAGACAAACATACTCTCCATGTTGCTCTCCAGGTAGGCAACGGCAACTCTATGGGTCTCGTCAAACTATCCTGTAAAATGGCATTGAATTTTAGGAACCTTGTTCACAGATTAGCAGAATTAATATGACAAAAGACAGACATGTATGACTGACTGACTGTCAAACAGAGGAAGAATAAACAATACAAATAAATGAGGAGGAAAGGATCTATACTCCAGAGAGGGAACATAGGTATGCTAAATAGTAGATAGAAATATGCTTAAAATGCTAACTGTAACATGGAAAAGAATATTCAGACTTAAAATTAATCTAGCTTCTAACAGTCAATTCTGTCATTCTTATAAATCATTGCCCCAAAAGAGTGCTAAACATATTTTACAAAACTTATTTAACAAGACATATTTTGTTGACCCTGAAAAATGTTTGGAGTAGAGTTTCATTAACATGCAGGTAAAAATGATGATCCAACAGGATCAGTCATTGCTAATTCATCCAGTTCTGCTATATATCCCTGAAGTAGTATATAACATCCCTTACATTTTATACAAGTCTGACATCATGTGATAAATACATCTGGAAACAAAATAAATGGCTCAATTAGCCATACATAGCTCCTTATTATCTGTGTGCATTTTCAGCTTTTTATAACAACATGAAAGCCATAAAAATGACAAGGCCCATTTTATAGATATTTATGGGTAGATGGTCTGTCTAGAGAGAGAACAAACAGCTCCCTGCCATCTGGGATAACATGGCTTACATTTAACAAAACCTACAGTTTACACATTTCAGTATTCATAGAAATACTACATACATAGCATGCATCATTAACAGTTAGGAGGTTTTTTGGTAGATGTAATAGCCTTATAAATAAAGTATATATTTGATATATCTTATATATATGAGCATGTATATGTACACCTGAATTAAGTACTATTACAAATTTCGTCTGATTTCTTCCTGAGACAGGAGCCATTTACGATGTCCAAGACAGAATTGAGCCATGTCAGACTATTTCTGTGCTTTCTGTAAAATTTATTACTTAATAGTTAAATAAATAAATTATTCTCTAATCTGACTGAGTCATTATTTAAACAACACTTTGTTGTGGACAGTTAATTTTTTTCTCTTTTCTTTATTCTTATGAATTTTATTGATTAGAGATTGTGAGGGGCAGGAGGAATGTAGTGGGGGAAGAGTTAGGGAATAGTAATCGTGTGTTGATCCCAACCAAGCTGTACTAATTCTGGGTTCCTCACTCACACCAAGTTGCTGGTGCCTGAAAACCTGCAAGCAAAAGGTAAGTTGTTTCATCTATATTCTACAATTTGAGTTGCTTTCATAAAAATAAATAGAAGATCCAAGCAAGGAAAATTAGCTGCTAAAAAGCAGAGGGAAAAGGGTAGAGTAGGCAGGTCTCCTTCAGACAGATCACAGTACAATCCTCAGTGGTTACTGACTCAACCTACAGCAAAAAAAACAGTAGGGAAGTGGCTGGGAAGAATAGTCCTTTTGCCATCTTTCTTGCATTTACAGATCAAAACAGAGCCCAAGCATTCAGGTGAGCAGCTTTACTTTGGTCCATTATGTCTCCCAATTCAATCAAGAATCGATTTATGATTAATAAACTTTCTCAGTTAGAGAAACATATATATACAAATATCCCTATATACATTCTTATCATACACAAGGCATTGGAGGGAAAAGTTGAAGAGCCAAGAGGAAAACTGACTGAAGAAGTCCCCAAATTAATATTAATAGAATGTAAAACTACTACAGCATCTGTCTCCTTGAGCTGTCTCTCTTTCTTTGTCAGAGGTGTACCTGAGCAGTCCCAAGGGCTTAAACAGGTGGAGTTGGCTCCTCCGGCTTCCCTGCAGCTGATTATTTTGCAGTCATTGCAACAGCTGATGTTTTTAAAACCAGCAGGTTGTGTTAAAAAAAAAAAAAAAAAGCAGATGGGTATTTTATGCCTCCAGTTTGCTTTCACTACAGTGAAAGTCACCGTATAATTTTCCAAACTGGAAATGATCATTGATTATGGTCAGAGAACGGGTCTCAGAAGTGCCAAAAAGCAACGAGCAGTTTAAAAAGATAATAGACAGGAATGACCGTGAAATATCAGTTGCATGATTGCCATCTCTCAGAGGAACCCTGATAAGAAAAACTGCTTAGAAAGCACTTTGAAATCTTTCAGTGGTAGAACAAACTGTTATTACTATTATAATTTCCCTCCCTCCCACAAGTTGGAGGGCTTAGTCACTGGAAGTCAAAGTGACTCACCGAATGGGCATGTGTTTGTGCCTGATTGCCTCAGGAGAACCCTGGCTTTAGCGAGGAAACTGAGGACGGAATTGGCGTGCCGGTGCTCCCGGCACCTCTGGAGCAGAGCATAGGAGCTTCAGCAAAGCTTGGTGGTTTTGTTTCAACTGTTGTGTGCCCCTGAGGGCTGAAGCAAAGCACCCAGAGGAGAGGAAACCAATGGCAGGGCCTCTTCCAGGACAGATCCTAGAGCATTTGGGCCAGGCTGAGCTGCTCAGATCCAAACAGTCTCATTTTGGACATGGGCTTTGGATTCAGCCTAGAGAGCCATCAGAGGATGGCTCAGCCAGCTTGTGACAAATGGAAATTAGAAATAGACTCCAACAGTCCTTCCCATGGCTCTCCCAGCCCTCGCATTGCCATTTTGCCTGTGTAACAGGCACCCTGCACTGGTGTGCATGCGCTGCCCTCCCCATATCAGCTTGGGCTCAGTCCTCATTCAAAGGTAGCATCGCTGCCAGTGGGAAAAGCATGTTAGGATGTGCTAGCTAAAGGCCAGGTACAGAGAGTGGCCTGAAGGAATTAAATGACTAGGAGGTATTTTGGGAGATGATAAGGGACCTTGTGCTGAGAGGTAATTCAGGTCCAACATCTGTACCCAGGCAGGCAAACAAATGAGACTTTCTTTGGCCTCCACAAGCGTAACCCCTGGCTGCTGTTATGCAGAGCTGGCCCATACCCTGTGTGAATGCATTAATAAAATATGCCCTGGTATTGCTAGCAACAATGTCAGCAAGTTATTGTTCTTTGAATGCTGCAATAACATTCATGCATGATGAGCACAACGCTGAACGGAGGTTTCACCCTTGGCCAAACTTATCCTTGCTCTGACTTTCCCGATAAAAGAGGACATACAGCAGGCATTAATTGTGCCTGGTATGTCCAAGTGCTTTGGACATGAATGCGATTGCTTTCTTTGACGGGAGAAGGAATGTGACTTACGTAAGAACAAGAAAATGACATACCCTCTTGCAAACAAGTACATTGTGTGCCGAGACAAAGGCTGCAGGAAGAGGAGGCAGCGGGCATAGCTGGGATCTTCAAACAGTGTCCTTGGCCATGCTTTTAGCACGTCCTTGACCATGCTTTCACATGCCTGTATAAACTAAACAAATCTGAAGATATCTGCAGCTGCAAGGAGGAGTGAAGCACAACAACACAGGAGGAGCAGAGTGCAGCCCTGACAGGGGTGTCCTGAAGGCACTCTGCAGGGCACATTGGGGGAACCTGCATCCTGGTTCACTCTGTAGACCATCTGAGCGTGTGGACCACAGGGGAGTTTGAGCTCACCTTCAGCAGTGCACAGGGTGTACTCACAGGCAAGCTCTGCTCCCAGCTCCATAAGCAGATAGAGACTGGGAGGGAAAGGAAACACTAAAACTCCTTTGCAGGGGAGGGAGGATGCACAGTCCCATGGTTGCAAATGGACTTTTCTGTGGAATTCTCACATCTTCTCATAGACTCATAAAAGTGACCATCATCTGCAGTTTTTCACATGAGAGCATTAATCCCAACGAGGGAATAAGCAGAGGACACCTTACTTTGCATTTTTCAAAGTAGGAATAACATGCCAAGAATATGCACATGAATAATTATTAGAGAAAAAATACAGGAAGCTTTGCCAAGTGCTACACATCGGGAAGCACTTTAATCCACATGACCAAAAAGCATTGCATTCATCAGTGCTTTCATGAAAACAGGCTTTCCTATGCTTGAGCAGCTAAAATACATTGTTACATCTACAAACAGATTGGAGACAATTGTATTGCACTGTATTTCCTACACTTTGTCTGACAGATCATTTCTCACAAAGGTGCTTGAGCTGATCCAGGCATTTATACATACACATGAGATGATAGTAATTCAGTGCTGCAAAGTGAATTCTGCCTCCCGTGATTACCTATATTGTTTGAAAATTAAATGGGTTTGAGGATGAGGAATGTAACTCACACTGCATTATGGTTCTTCAAACACAAAGCTGATGTAAATCTTCATCAACTTTTCTCTAAGCAACAAAAGAACATAAAACTGTCACCCAGAAGCAGTGCCTGTCTTTTTCCTCACTTGACTGGCAAACTGTTGAAAGAAAATAAAATCATCAGAAATTAAAATATTAAAGCTTTAAAAAGTTGAGAGAAGGACATGGAAAAAAATCCTTGCAGATACCTCTCAAAAACAAATGCACATGTAGTGTCTTGTGTGGGGTAATATGTTTTGACTGAAGTTTGCAATGTAATTTACTTCTAGGTCACATCTGTGCCAACCAAGAGGGTTAACCAAAAGTCTTCCGGATCTAAAAAGAGATGTGTTTGGGATGTCAGTGTTCTCATGAAGAAGAGCACACATCCTGAGGAAGGACTCATGAAGAGGACTACCTGACAAAAACGTCTCCCCAAGTTTGGTCACTCTCAGACTTTGCAAGCAGAGAAGCTGCAAGCAACATGGCAGCCGTGACCACTGCCCTGTTTGCGTCAAGCCCAGGAAACGGCTGCAGCAGAGTGGGTTTACATGTAGTGTCACTGGCCATGCACTGCCTCTGCCCCCCAGATGGGATGCACACAGTGCCGTTTCCTTTTCGATTATCAGAGGCAGGGGGTCCTCAGGGAGGGTCCATATGTCACTATGGGGACCTTGGTGACTTTAAGGTACATTTCTGGCAAAAGCCATCACCACCATTGCTAACATGGTAACACATGCAGAAGAGGTCTGGGAGACCTTCCCTGGTGGAGAGGAGCCTTGGAAGAGACCTATGGTGGTTCTGATGAGACCTGAGAGAAGCAGTTGTCCATTTGTCACTCTTCTGAAACTGACTTAAGAGAAAACAGCATTAAAATTTTCATCACAGACCATCAGAAGATCACACAGGCATTTCTACACTGGTATGGGAAGGGTAAATACAAGTAACAGTGACTTTCTTCCCCTTTCAGCCTTTGCTATCATAATGAAACTGCGAAAAATCCCTATCCTACTGAACAGCTTCTTATGTAGCGTGATTTATTGTTATTGCATAAGGCACCTGGAGATAGTAATTAGAGCCCAAATGCTGCTATACAACTTACATGCCCTCTTCAAGGCCATAATTAACCAAATTAACCAAATCCTGATTTGGGGGAAAGCAGGGAGGCTTTTCGTGACACTGCCATGACTTTGCACTGAGTGTGGTGGTCCCCAGCACCATCCCCAGCTGCAGTTTATTGGCTTCACCATCAGACGCAATGGGGGAGCAAGGAAGCACTGCCAGCAGCGAACAACGGGAGGATCACTTCCTGCCACTTGCCAAGTTTCCCAAGTCTGAGGGCAGGCCTGCCCACACAGGGGCACTCAGCCAAGGCTAGAAAGGCTCGCAGAAGGAGAGAGGCAGAGTGGGAGGGCAGCAGGAATTAGGACAATAAGGAGCCAAGTGTCCCATCCCCCCCAGGGTGCTCGCAGCATGACAACTCTACCGAGGGCACGGGGATGGGGTGCACTTCCCCCAGGCTTGGGGAGGGGGTCACACCAGCCCCAAGCCGGGCAGCTCTATGGGCTGCCCCTACTCACCCTGCACCCAGGAGGCTTTGCTGGGGACTAGCAAAAATGCCACTTTTCTGCTGGGTTTGTTCTGCTGAGGAGGAAGAGAGTGTGTGTGGTCTCCCAGCTTATGAAATGCTCAGCATTTTATTGCTCCTTGGCTTTAGCGTAATTGAATTGCAGCAGTTTGTCTGCCATCCAGGCCAAGCGTGCTTCAACTTGCATAAAAGGAAATTAACACTGAGGGTTTTAAGCTAAGACCATTCCTATACCAGGGTAAAACTGAAGCATTTTGACACATTCAACTAATTTGTGCTGTAATGTAAACGGTGGGAAAGAAGTCCCTCATGTTAGCCCATGAGCAGCTAATACCCACTCCAACGACAACTTCATCCATAGAAGGGACTGAATCCTCTCTCCTTAAAATTTTGCCACTGGCACCAAGAAGCCAGGAATCCCTGAGGATTTCAGCATGCATTCATTCATACTCACAAAACATCATCTTTCCCTAGTGGGGACAGGCCCCCCAGCTAGGCTGAAGCATTCATGAATGGTAAGTCTGGAGGGAACACAAAGAGCTTTGCTTTGATAAACCACTGCAGCTGGACTGCCTGAGCTGTGCTGAGGATTAATTGGCTTTGTTTAATGTATTTTTTTATTTTAGGAAGGGCTAATGAAGTTCACCTATGGTAAAAACTACAGCAGTAAGCTATCTTCACTAAGCAAATCCATTAAGCATTCAGATGGGTTTAAAGGTATGAAACTATAACATCACTGACAGAATATAACCCAAAGGGCGGGATGCATTTTCATCTTTAAGTTATTGATTGTGGCTGTTACTGTTCTTCGAAAAACAGTCAGATACCAGTAAAAACCCAAACTGCATTACAGTTTAACAACGAAATTTTCAAAATGATCCTAAAAAAAAATTTTATTATTTACCAATAAAACACTAAGAGTTAAAAATAACAATAAGCTAATTATTTTGCAACAACGCCACATATAAATCTAAACCTGCCCATTTCAGGGAACCACATTTGAACAGTGAGGGAAAGGTCATGCAATTATACACAATCTGTTCCTGTGGAAATTTATACTATCTGGAAAAGAAACTACAATCATACCTCACTACATGGCATGGGGAAAGACTCTCTCCTCAGCTGCCCCATAAAGGGTGAATAAGCTTGTGCTTTCTGTAAACCTTTGAGATCCATCTTAAGTACAGCACTAGCATAAACGTAAGTTTTCGGTGAAGCATGTTTATATCTATGGCTCCTAAGGGTTTCAGCTGCAAGTCAGAAGCTCATACTGCCAGTGCTCTTCTGGGAAAGGAGATGTTTAAACTACAGAGGGAGAGTGAAGAGTTGGAGCCCGGATCTTGTGACCAGCCCACTGAGATGGAGAGTTCCTGCACCCAAAGGGCATGTCTCCTGACAAGAAGCTTTATGGCACCATTACCAGTAGAGATCTGGAGTTTCCTGAGGGATCCAGCAGCTTTGTCCAACAATTACAATCTGCGAACCAAGCAGTGAGGTCTTTCAGCCAGAGAAGTGTCACACAAACTCTTAGCAGTGGGGTTTGTAGTAAGATCCCCACAGCATTCAGGCTATGATTGACTACTAGAAAGAAATATTGAATTTTCAGAAGTAATTATTTCTACTGGCAAATAGAGATGTCACCGTGGTGGGTTAGGTTCTGTCTGAAGCTGCAAAGTGTCTTTCAAGTACCCACTCCTTGCTGCTTTGAAATTCCTTCCTAGCTGATCATTGCTGGTGTTTTGACATCTGGCTCCACTAAACACATCTCTGTGTACAAGCGAGTGCTGGCTGATTTGGCTTTACTGCCTCCAGAAAGAGAGTACAAACCAAACCTACTGGCTTTACTCTGGATTCGCCTCTTTACAGGCGACAATAGAAGGAAGGGGCTATTCTGGAAGAGCCGAAGGTTGATATCTTCATTGCAAAGCTGGAGACAAGGTTCCCGCAGGCAAAGCGGATCAATGAAGCCTGGTTCTAGCCAGGCTCAGTCCGCTCACCAACAGATTGCTTCAAGGCTATTTTTGTGTCCTTCACCTACAATCCCCAAGTCAGGCCTTGGTCAGTAAAAGTGCAGCATCAGCTACTCCAGCAGCACCCCAAGAGCTGAATGCTGACCTCTCCTAGCTTTAATACAACTCCTTCAGTTTTCCTTCCTCAGTATCAATGAGGTATTCAGGCTTTACCGGGAAATGGCTGCCTATAACACTCAAGGTTGCTCTGGATATTGATCCTCTTTGAGCTACTGGCTCCTTCTACCACTTCCCTAATCCAGATGGGAAATGACTCGTGTATCATGATCAGCTCCTAGAGACCTGTCCAGATACAGGTGAAGTATTCATGGCTTATCTTGGGTTAAGGGGTTATCTCAACTATTCAAAGCACTTCCTTGTTGTTACAACATTTATAAGTTTGATCCTGCATGCTACTAATTGCATTTTAGTTTTACATACTGTTATTACGTGTCATTAAACAATCTCTACCATTACTTTGGCTTTTCATAGAGATTACACATGATACACAGATATTATAGGTGACGGACATAGTAAAAGGGCTTTTAGTCTAAGCAGCTTGCACTAAGGCACAGGACACTACGGTGCCATGCTGACTGCTTCAGAGATGAGGGGATGATACCTGTGAGAGCCATAAGTCTGATGTCTGCAAACACTGATCTTCTGCTTTGATAACTGCTCTGCGGTTGCTGAGACTGGTGTTGCCTGAATAAATTCAAAACAGAAAGAAATTACTGTTTAAAAGGAAATAACTTTTAAAAGCTACAAGAAAACTTAGCTCGTAACAGATTTTCAGCAGAATCAAATGCTAACCATAAATAGAGGCCTGAGTACACAAGCCTAATTTTTGTACAGGGATATTTCTCCAAGAGTATGAAGTGCAAAAAGCAGTCATGCTGCTTGGCTCTAGTTTTAAGATAAACTACTCCAACAAATACTGCTTCATGATCCTGAATCTGCTGACGCATTTATATTATATACTGTGTGATTTTCTATGTCCTTTCTAAGCAAGTTGAGAAAACTGACACACACAAAGCTGGAACTAAGACTTTTTTTGTTTACATTTAAAATGCAAGGATACTCAGAGAATAAAGAAGAGTTTAAGTTTGTGAGACGTCATTTACTTTCAAAAGTTTATCTGTGAAACCTTGATTTCCTGAAGTGAAACTGTTCAGGGCTGCTGCTGAGAAGACATGAGGGATGGGGAGGGTATCATGGAGCCAGAGGAATGAAGAGGGCTATGCTGCTTGACTGTACTACTGCATCTGAAGCAGCATAAGTGCTCTGCACCCCATGCTAACCCAAATGCCAGCTTTGGTTCCCTTTGGTCACACTTGACCAGAAGGTGCAGTTTGTGTCCAGTCAATTTCTTTGGCATTTTAGGCCATCTCCATGATGGCTGGAGACCAAGACTAGCTTCAGGGCAGGTGCAGCCAGCAAGCACATGCCAGCGCACCAAACCCACCAGAACCCAACTGCCAGGTCTGGTTCACCGGACTTTGGCCCTCTACAGACCAACTTATGCAGAGTTATACATGTTATACCTTTAATACTAACAACGATGGCAATATGCATTATCTTTGAGGTGCAAGAGTTGCAAGGATCATCGGTCTTGGTAGGCCATAGGCTAGGATGCCATTTCATCACTGGTCCTCTAATATTTCTATTAATATTAACTCAGTTTAACATCTGCAGCTATGTATGGGTGGTTCATAAAATCTATTGGTGACCCTATATTTTGTGAACTCAATCCAAAGCTAAACTCTGGCATTTATTTTTATTATTCTCATTTGCTTTTTCTATATATGTGACTACAGCATGTCCCTGGGGGTTAATACTTTCTGAAAGCTGTGGTATATATCCTAGGAGCTCTGACAAGGGGAGCTGCATTGATTTCATGCAGATTCAGGACACAAACGCATAAGAGGAAGAAGTATTTGGCTCCTGAAGACCCCAGCTTTTCATGTATTGCAAGATGTGGTCTTCTCACCTGCCAGGCCCAGCTGGCAGGCAAAGTGGTCAGGGCACTTGCGTGACATACTCATAAGTCAGAGCTGTTAGGCAGAACTGCGGTACTTTTAGCAGTGTAGCCACAAAAAAAGATAAAAAACTCCTTGCAAGAAAAAGGAACAAACACGATTTATTTGTCTCCAACTTCATCTACTAGAAACTATGCAGTGCGATCACATAAGACTGTTTCCAGCTTTAAAACTTATTAAATAAATTTCAGAGTCTGTAAAATTTTTAGCACTTTGGAAAGACCCTGCGTTGTGCCATCTTCATTTTGATCATCTTCAGAAACTGAGTCACTGAGATGGCAATCTATCTGAAGGGAGACTGTTGTTTCTCTGAGTCACTGCATCCAGCGGGAGTGTGTGAATGTGACTTTTTGAGGGCTCTCAGAAGGAAAAAGGACAAGGATAGTATTCCAAATATAAAAAAATCAGGGAGCCTCTCTAAAGTACTTAAAGAACATGCAAGGAAGGAAAGGACTGTTAAAGCCCAGATCAAGAACATGCTGGCATTACGGTGAAAAAACAGATTAAACAGAGATAAAATCTAGAACAGAACAAGAAAGACAAAAAACTGCTTGCATGCATTAAAAACAAACACAACAAACACAACAAAAAAGAAAAACAAAAAAGCAGGCACTTGAGATCAACACTATAATCAAAACTGTTTGAAGATTGTGAGATTTGCTGCCTACTGGCACTTGGCTCTTTTATGAATCACCGTTTGCAGAAGTCAAGAATTATTTTAAAAATAAGCCACAATTCTTTTTTTTTTTTTCTCTCTCTACTTCCTTGCTGTGAGACTTACTTGTTTTCCTACATGATACTACAACAGGTAAACTGAAAACATCCTTTACAGAGTGACTGGTTTAGATATCATAGAATCATAGAATGGTTTGGGTTGGAAGGGACCTCAAAGATCATCTAGTTCCAACCCCCCTGCCATGACAGGGACACTTTCCACTCGATCGGGTTGCTCAAGGCTCCATCCAACCTGGCCTTGAACACTTCCAGGGACTGAGCATCCACAACTTCCTTGGGCAACCTGCTCCAGTGCATCACCACCCTCAGGGTAAAGAACTTCTTCCTTATATCTAATCTAAACCTACCCTCTCTCAGCTTCCACCCATTACCCCTCATCCTATCATTACAGTCCCTTGTAAAAAGTCCCTCTCCAGCTTTCTTGTAGGCCCCCTTGAGGTACTGGAAGGCCACTATAAGGTCTCCCTGGAGCCTTCTCTTTTCCAGCCTAAACTCTCGAGCCTAACTCTCTCAGCCTGTCCTCATAAGAGAGGTGTTCCAGTCATCTGATCATCTTGGTAGTCCTCCTCTGGACTCACTCCAACAGCTCCATATCTTTCTTATTTATTAGTTACTCTCAAACTATTCTCCTGTCAGCTCAAGAATTGTGTGTGCAGGTTACAAAGTGAAATTCATTCATGAAAAGTCCCTGTCACTTACTGATTTGGAGTTTCTCAAAGAAGTTACCCATGAAAACAAAAAGAATGTAGATCTGTGCCAAGTTACTCTTTATTTCCATAGCAACTGTATGCCAAAAAAAAAAAAAAAAAAAAGGTTGTCAATGTGGAACACTTCTTAAAAAGTTAGAGTCATCATAAGGGGACAATGGAAGCAGCAACATTGCTTGTTATCATAGCCAAAGTCTCTTAATGAGACCTCTCCTACTTCAGAGGATCCCAGTACTGATCATAAGAATAGCCATTCAGAACTGGACCAAAGCTATCTAGTCAAGTATCTGATAGTAAACAACACCAGATATAAGAAAGGCTATAAAAGCAGGACCAGCATATGATATTCTCCCACAATACTCTCCCATCCTACGCAATGCACAGGACAATCATTTCCTGAGCCAGAGGCACATGTTTAATCTCAGCATTAAATAGACTTTGGTATTTTGCCTTTTTTTTTTTTTAATTTTATTTCCATGAATTTCTCTAATCACTTTTTGAATCAATGTAAATTTTTAGTACCTAGAATATCCCCAGGCCTGGATTCTACAGCTGAGCTGCTGCTTGGCGATTTCCTTAGATGCTCCCTCTTATTTTAGAAGAGCAAAATGATCCTTCCTTATGATCTCCATCCCATACGTGATTTTATAGCTGTCTTTTATGTCTACTCTGAGACAATTTTTTTCATAGCTAGAGTTCTCATATGTTTGATTTTTTTGTATTGAGCCTATTTCATATATACGATTGTCCTTGTCACTCTACTATGCTCCTCTTTTGGTTCTATTTTTTATACATATATATAGTGATATGAGGGCTAAAAATGTCCACAGCATTCAAGATATTGTAGCCTAATACTGTTCTATGGGTTGTTCTGCCTTCCTTCCCTAGTAATTTCCTTTATACTGACTGCCATTCAGCACTCTGCTGATGTTCCTACAGAACTTGCTATTATAACTTCAGAATCTTTGTACTAGTTGATAACAGCTTTTTCAGAGTCTGTAATTGCATATATTAAATTGAGATTTCTCTTGTGAACTCTTTATATTTTCATACATTCTCTTCCCCCACCATGTTACTCAGTATCACAAGACATTATAGCAACTCTTCACACTTTGCTAGCTTTTGCTTTTTCCACCAGGAAGAGTTCAGAACAGTCACTGAACTTTGTCACTTCATTTTTCACCCCTTTTCCATTCACTTGTGAATGTGATGAAGAGCAGGGCTCCTCAGATAAGTCTCTGTGGGACCACAATGGCAAGCTCCCTCTGGTGAGAAAAGTAATTACTTACTCTTTTAATCGGTTGCATATCCATGTTAGCACTGTCCATCTCATCCCTAACTTAATTTCTTTAAAACATTTTGGTGAATGATCTTGTCAAGTGCCTTTCAGGAACCCAAGGAGACTGTATCAGCTGTATCTCCCAGATCCACATGCTTGATCAGTCCTTCAGAGAACTTGGAGACTTATGAGGAATGAATTCCCTTTACAAAACCATAAAGAATCTTGCCCAACATATCATATTTGCCTACATATCCAATAATTCTGCTATTTTATTAATGTCCAACATCAGTCTGTAATCTCCTAAAATCCCTGCAACTCCTTTCAACAACAGGCATCATGATTTGCTACATTTTCATTCCTCTGGTATCCAGGTTTTTGGTCTTAGGTAAGAGATAAGCAGCTGTACACTACAACTAGTAGTTCAGCTGTTTCACATTTGCATCTCTCTAGAGCTCTCAGGTGAAAAATGTGGTCCTGCTGGTAAGTCTCTGTTAACTCTCCATGCGGCGGCCACTTAGGGCAATCTGTCTTTTCATGGGCTTGCCACTGCCAAGGCTCAGTTCTCCAAAACTGCTTCAGGTTCTGGACATTCTGAAGTCATTCTTTATCCCTATGAAATTTAATGAAATGAGAATTGTGAAAAAGCCAGGAGAGGAAAAAAAAACATAACAAGTTGTCATTGGAAGACCACGTCAAAATGCTACTTTCAAAGGCTGGACATTTAAAACCTTCTTATTTAACTCCCCATGGCATTCGTTGAACAGTTCTGTGAATCATCAGAAGAAAAACTCAAAAGCCTGTGTTCACAACAGCCTCTTCCCATTCAGTTGTGTTTCTTTATCTGTCTATGCTGTCCTGGTTCAAAAGGAATGAACAAACAAATATCATGGTGCATACGCATGGGTTTTTTTAGGTAGGATGAGCCTTCATGAAATAAGTTTCTGTAACAAAGGCTTTTAAACACTGGGGCTTTTTATACATTGCTCACATATAATTTAGTAATGAGTAGTTACCAATGTAGTTAGGCAGTTGTGGACCCAATTATCCAATTACTGCAACTGCACAAACAGAGTAATTGTACAGCGAACGTGCTCATGTACTTTGCATTCGCACTTTTGTAAGCCAGGCGTTACCCTTTCAGTGCTATGGCAGAGTGGGGATGGTTCACCTTTTTTATTACTACCTCTGTTCTTGGGGAAGTTTTAGTGCACGTTTTCGGGAGAAAACATTCTGGGTTTTCACTGAAGGCAGCTAACAGTGAAACTATCACAAGATATTAGGCAAGCAGGAACATTAGTTCTCTCAAATTCAGATGACACTGAATTTAAATTTTCTGGCTTCTCTGAGCTTCCTATTCTCAAAGTTCTCTTTTGTGATAAGATAATTCTATTCCTTATCGATAGTGAAAAGTCATAGCAGCCTCATCATCCAGAACTTTGCATGCAACTGCAATAAATCCACAGTGAGAACTGAATTTTCTCCTTTGCCTTAACAGAATATTAGAGTTTAGTGCATGCCACAAAATACAAACCCAGATCTAACTCACAACAAATTTCAGCATTCTTCATGTTACTCCTCTTGACACTTGGGTTTGGCGTGAGAAGAGAGAGGTGCATCTGTCAAGTCTGTGCCTGTGCAACAGCACTATAAAGAATTAGGCAAATTTTTTTTCAAGACTCAAGTACTTGTGCAAAGCTAAATAATAGACTGTATGGGCAGTTGCAAATGAATCAGATCAAAATTTCATGTCAAGCAGGAGTGAGGTACATATTCTTCCACAAACTGAAGCAATGCGTTTCCCTTCACACTTATATTTCTGACTGTGAATTGTGTAGGAAGTCTAATGGCTTGGGAAACTTACTAAATAAAATGGCACTGCAGAAAAGGAAATATTCTTTGTGGGACGTAGTAAAAGTAAAATCACAGATTGTTCTAAATTGCTTGTGTCGAATATAACTTATAAGTATAATATATATAAGAGTATTTTTGCCTTGATACAGCAATGTTCTGACAGCGTTAATCTTTTTCCTGTTAATCCCCTGGATTCCCACAGCATATAGCTCTCTTCCATTTGTCCCTTATCCTAAAAAGTAGTTGATCAAACTCCAGGACCATGTTTATCTTGCTGGAAGCAATTAGTTAGTACCAGCTGTCAAAGCCACAGCCGGTTCCTAGCACACATGTGTGTAGCTTGTCAGTGTGTGTAAGTAACAGCATATGCCTTCCAGAAGATAATGCTACTGATCTTAAACTGGAATCGGGTTTTGTTTGGTAGAATAACACATGGAGAACCAGATTACACCATAACCAAATACTATGATATTTCAATAAATGATTCAACTTTAGGCCTATTTTTGGTTTTGTAGACTGTAAGCAGCTGCTTTTAATATCAACGCCAGTTTATCTACTCCCTCCCAGTATTTAGAGGTTTGAACACTCCTTTTGAATTTAGTCCCATCTCTATTTTTAAAAGCTCATTTATCAGATAAGTGCAGCTGAAAGTCCAAGAAACCTCTAGGCTTTGAATGGATGGATTAGATTAAAGTGTTGGGCATAAGAAGTGAAGATTTTATTCAATTATACAACTTCCCCTGCACATCAGTGTTTTCAACACTTTGTCATATTTAGAATCTGTTAAGCTGCAATATTATTAGAAACAGTAGTTAAATGTTACTTATGAAAGAAAAACAAAATAATGTTACCAATTTGTGAGCCAGAAATGTCTACCTCCTATTGAATGAGAACTGTCAAATAATAAAGAGCTGTTTGAAATCTATAAAAAGACTCCTGTAGCTAAGTATGTTCAACATCAAACCTTTGTAATTCCCAACAAATTCAAAATGTAAAATCATTAAAGAACACATGAAGATTAAGCTCACAGCAATTGCCAAGGACAGGTCAGAGATCGGAATATTTCATCCTAGGAACAATTACCAGGATTGGGAAATTTTGTACTTGGGTTGACATACATTTCTAAGGATGAACTTTATTCCCTTGCACTCCCAAACACGCTGCCTCCCCCCTGAAAGGCTGCAACAGCCCCAGAAGGGAACCCCAAAGGCCAGAGGCTTTTCTGCACAAGTGCCTTTAGGAAGAGAAAGTGTTAAATCAGGCCTGACAAGGCTGGAGTAGCTTATTGGGAAACGGAGACAACCATCTGCTGGGAGGGAAGTTCCAACCCAATGTGGTGATCTCTTCTGAAACTGGGAAGTAGAAAAAGAGCAGCAAAAAAACGCTGAATACTCAGCCATTGGTAACTGCACTGCCTTGCAATAAACAGGGAGCTTACTAAAAGCAGACGAGTTAATGTCTTGGAAAGAAGCAAGACAAGGCAGGCTTTCCCTTTTCTGAAGCAGAGCTGGATTTGGACACGTGGATGTGCTCTCTGCCTGTGCATAATTTTGACTGTTAACCTTGATGTTTAAGGCAATGCACAACTCCTAAGCAGAAGAAGAGTTTGGATTTTTTTACTTGCTTTTGAATTGCTGAGTTCTAGACTATGGAGGTGATAGCCTCTTTAATAAAGGGTGTCCATTTCTTTAGAGAAGGGAAATGGAGCTGGAAGCTCACAAGAGGGGTAATTTTGAAACTTACTATCTCCACACTAAATCTTAAAAATGATTGCAGAAATAGAGGCAATATGGTAGCAACCTCTCTCCTTTTCGGATTGCACTCTGTGAACTGCAAGCTAAGGAGAATATGGGCAAAAGATGAAATGGAAGATGGGAAAGGAAAATGTTGAGCAGATTTTGAAAATTATCCAAGTAATGTCTTAAATGAAAGTAATCTTTGACTATGAATGCAGAGGATGCAAGTAGATGGGCCTTTTGGGTAGAGAATTCTTCTTACTAATCAGAAAGAGAAACTCTGTGCAAGCAATCTAAAAGGAGAATAATGGTATTAGTCACTCCTCATGCTCCAAGATTAACTCTTTTTAAAACACTGATTACAGCTCTAAGTACAGCCCAAAACTGGAATTTACAAATCAGATGGGATTTTAGCAGTTCAGTTTCAAATCCTAGCCATTCTCTTTCTACATAACCAAGAGCAGCTTTTATAAGCTCAGGAAGTCCCACTCTATATAGTTAATCATCCTATATAGTTAATTTTCCCTATAAATCATATCATGCCTCAGTCAGTTTGGCAGCTTACTGCCTAGGACTGAAAGTTGTGCAGTGTACGGCAGCCCAACAAACAGCCCTGACTACTGCAGACCTCTGTGAAATGTCTCTGTGTTTGGCTTTCAAGTCTCAACAGACATCTTCATAGCAAGGTCAGGCTGAAAACATTTTGAGCGTGGTCTCTTTTGCCCTCTGTGCTGTGTTTGGCCTCCCAGTTGACACAGAACCCGTGGAAGGAGACAAGGGCAGTTCTTGCATTGAGCACAGGGTGCACGTAAACAACAAAGCCTGATTGGCCACTTCCATGTGTCACCCTTGGGCACCCTTCGCTATTATCCAGGGCACACCAGTTTTCAGCTTTGAATACCTGAGGTCAATGATAAGTAAGCAATAAATTACCTTGCAAGAAGATGCTGAGCCCCTGACAGACACCTGGAGAGAATAATACAGAAGACCCATTTTGTGAAGAAGGCAGGAGGAAGAAAGAAGCAGGAGCAAAGAAGGTTGTCAGGCAGTAGACACCCTTTTGTCAGAGGATGCCTAGTCTGATTTTTTTTAAATTATAGCCTGTGAATTTAAGCACAAAACCCTAAAGTAGAAAACTTCCATAGATTCTTATTTAACAAGCCTGCATGTTCTCTAACTCTTTGAGGAATTACATGGCAAAGTTGGTTCCTGCCTGTTTTTCACCTCCAAACATATGGAGGCTGCACATTACAGATAGCCAGAGCCATTTGCAGGCTCCTAGGAAGACGAGTTGTCTCAGAAAAGCTTCTCCTCTTCTGTCTTTGCCTTTTCTCCCTTGTTCCTGAAAATGCAGAGTGAATCATGGCATGCCAGAATCACAGAATCACAGAATGGTAGGAGTTGGAAGGGACCTCCGAAGATCATCTAGTCCAACCCCCCTGCTAGAACAGGATCCTACAGTAGATCACACAGGAACAAATCCAGATGGGTTTTAAATGACGGAGACTCCACAGCCTCTCTGGGCAGCCTGTGCCAGTGCTCAGTCACCCTCACAGTAAAGAAGTGTTTTCTTATGTTAAGGTTGAACCTCCTGTGTTCCAGTTTGTGCCCATTGCTCCTTGTTCTGTCACTGGGCACGACTCAGAGAAGGGACATGTTTGTCCAGCAGAATTCACATAACTTCTTTAAACACATGCTTAAGCTCTTGCCCAAATGAAAGCTTTAACCACTGCTGAGCTCATACCCTGCCAAATGATGTCCATAAGGACTAATAACACCAGTGCTCAATGATCATGAAATTGTGTGGTCAGACTAACAAAGAAAGTGCTCATCCTGTGCTGAGTCTGAAGGAAGCAGGTTGAAAGTTCGTTAACATGGCTGATATTGCTAGAAAATATCCTAATATAGTTTTAGGCTTAAAAAATTAGGAGACCGAAACTCTGATATAACCACATTTCATTATGGGTATTTGAATCTATAGCTGGTAACCCAGGTGAAAGTGAATTGATCCCAGCTTATACATGGACAGTCCCTTTCGCTGTTTCTTTACTGGTAATATAACATTTCTCTCTATTTCTCTATTTCTTCCAGTGTATCAAGACATTTATTTTATATCCTCACCTAGCCTCAAAGCCAGTCATTTTTCCTTTAATTGTTCCTCAAAGCAGTTATTAGTGTGTCAATAGATGTCCAAATATTAATATCAAATAGAAATTTTTAAAAAGGAACAAGCATCATTGCTTCCTTTATAATGTCTCCTTTTTCCTCTTTTTAAATGATAACTTCACTATTCACCTCCTAAATTAAACATGTTTCTTTGAAATATACATAGCTGAATTAAGGCCCAGTTCAGTTCCTATTTGAATCAATTAGCAGTATTCCCATTGACGCAAATGAAAGGGAAAATGACACTTCATTGTATCTCTCACTCCCAGCCTCAGCTTCCTTTTTTCTCTTCCTCCTTAGATTCACTATGCATTCAGCTTGGTTTCTGAATGAGACGGGGCTTAACAGACCACATTGTCTCTCTGCCCACCTTCACTTTTGAATGCTCTGGCCAAATTTACCTTAACTTGAGGGAGCTATTGGTCTCCAAGAGATTATATTTCTACAAATTATGGGAAAATAGCAGAGAGGAGACAGCCAAATCAGTCGTTCCTCTAGGAGAAAGGTGACAGTGTGAAATGGGTAGTTATTCCCCGTTTTGCCTCTCTGCACTCCTTCTTGCCAAGGCAGTACTTGGGAAGCACAGGCAGCAAGGTTTGCAGCTGGGTATTAAGTAACACAGAGAAAGATAAGCCAGGATAAGTGTGATAGGAGTCTTTGGCAGATCAGATGCCAGGCTGTGGAAATTAAGTTTCACAAGTGACAACTCACAAACTGAATGGTCTGTAAATTTTTTTTTTGAGGGGGGGAGGGAGGTCAGTTTGATCATGACTCACAGGCCTTGTGCAGATCTAAGTTCTAAAGAGAATTCTAGCTGAGCTGAATGAGCATTTGGCTGAGCTAAAACTGAGCAGAAACTCTTGGACTCAGCCCACTGACAGTAAGAGCTCACTTCCTCACAGTATTTCCTCTCCAGATGTCAAATGAGTATTTCACCAGAATACTAGCTTATCTCACCCAGGGCAGCTGTGAATGCTCATATCAAGTCCAGATTCTAAAAGTACAGTTTCACCTGGTGTTGGATTTTTAATTCTTCCCTCAGTGATACATTCAACAAAACTTTCATTTTTGTTTCAGAAATAGGACACACCAAATCCCAGGTCTTAAAAATGAATGCTGCTGTATGTAGTGTCTTATAAACATAAAAGTAGGACAAGAAATATGAAAATCAAATCCCATGGCCCACTCAGTTGTGGGAATTTCTTTCATTATAATAGCGAGTGCAGCTAATGCAGCTCAGCTACAGCTATAATTGTTCACATGCACATTCCATTTTCTTCTTCACAGCTCCCTTGCTATTTTAAAAACCTTAATTTAAAATTGTTTTCCTGATGTACTGATCCCACAATCACATTGGCCAGCTCCTCCAGCATCTTCAGGTAAATCCTACCCAGTTCCGTGGTTTTGAGTACATCCAGCTTCTTTCAAGTCTCTAACTTGTTTGTCCCCTCCCCACTGAGGGAGGGCTGCCCCTTTCCATCCCAAATCACGCCAGTACCAGAGCAGCCTTTGACGGTGAAGACAGAGGCAAAAAAAGTCATTGAATAAGTAATTTCTTCTCCACTCATCGATGGCCCATGCTTTTCCTGAACTTATTTTGAAATTAGCGTTCCCACAGAGTCCATCTGGTTCCCATTAGTTCACCTCAGCAGTCTTGGCTGCAACTGGGCTTTGGCCTTCCTGATTTTGACACTAAGTACCTCGCACTGCTATATACTGCCTGTCCTTGTTTCTGCCTCTTCTCCACTACTTTCTTGCGTGCTAGTCCAATGAGAAGCTCTCTGTCTAGCCATGCAGACTTTCTTCTCAAATTCCCAGTCTTCCCACATGACAAGATGGTTCATTCCTGAGCTCTCAGTAAGTTGCCTTTAGAAACCAGACAGTTCTCCTGGGCACCCTTCACAGCAGCTCCCCAGAGGACCATGCTAGGCAATCTGTGAACAAGCCTCTGTTTGCTCCCCCAAAGCCCAGGTCCTCTGCTTACCTTCCAGCCTTCCTCTGGACCCCAACTTCCAGCATCTTGTGGTTGCTGCAGCCAGGGTTGCCCTGTGTGACCAGAGCTGCCACCAGCTCTTTGCTGCTTATGAGCAGCAGATTGAGTCAAATCTTGTCCCTGTTCAGCTCATCTGGCATTTCCATGAGAACTCATCACCTATGCAGACCAGGAGCCTCCTGAGTTTCCTGCCAGGTGCCACATTGCCTTCCCAGCAGGCATCTGAGTGGCTGAACCTCCACCCCCGAGGATGAGAGCCTGTAAGCAGAAGCCTGCTGCTAGTCAAGAGCTTGTGCTAGTTCCTGGGAGCAAGCATCTTTCTGCCATGGGTAAGCATTGCCTGTTGGTACCGCCAGGCATTGCCAGCCATGGCTGCTATTAAAATTCATAAGACTTTCCATAATAGTTTGCCATTGAAGAGGCTAGCTGGACTTCTATTTTTAGATCAGTGAGAGCCTTTCTATCAATTACAGTGAGACTTAATATAATGAAAATGATACTTCTTAAAAAATCTGGGCCTTTGAACTCCTTTCTGAAAATAACAGGAACATCAACGCAAATTACTGCTTATCAATTGCTGATGTAATTGGAAGACGGTTTACGTGCAATAGAGCTTTCCAGTTTGTTTTCATTCTGTCATGACACACATATGTCTTGCCCTAGTCCAGTCAAAGACTTATCATTTAATTTTGATACAGCATCTGGGTCTTGGGAGGGAATGCCAGTGGTTAAGAGAAAAAATAAATAGCGTTGTTCAAAGTTGGTTTTTTTAGAGTTAAAGAAGAAAATGACCATGTCTGTACTATGACAATTCTACTAAGCTCAGCTACACTTTTTTCAATCTGTGATTACGAAACCACTGTTTAGTAAAAGCTAAGATCCATTTGAATGTGTTGTGGGGGCAGGGAAGAGCTTTCACAGCATCACAGAATCACAGAATGTTAGGGATTGGAAGGGACCTCAAAAGATCATCTAGTCCAAACCCCCTGCCAGAGCAGGAATACCTAGGTCAGGTCACACAGGAACATGTCCAGGCGGGTTTTGAATGTCTCCAGAGAAGGAGACTCCACAACCTCTCTGGGCATATTTCAGCATAGTGGTAGAGTCTTATGTCCCTGACAACAATAGCATGTCTGAGAAATCTCACTCTGGGATAAAAATGGTATAATTATGGGGGGAAAAAGATATATTGGCTTGGCACTGGCAGCAGTTTGTCAGGCTGGGTGGCTAAACCAGTACAGTCTGCATCAGTGAGACATGGCCTTAATATTATGTTGTGTTACGTTAATGTTTTTATAGCATCTGGAATCTTCAGTGCTTAAATTCAGATCCAAAAATGCAGAACTTGACCAAAAAAAGTGGTTACCTTTGAGACTCTTCTCATCTGAAACACTTTAAGACTCCTTTTTCCACAGGAAAAAGACATCCCTGTACTAAGCCTGCAGAACTGCTGAGTGTGGTACACATGTGGTTTAAGTAGTTTTAGTCTGTGGGTTCAATAAGCAAAGGTGAAGAGTGTTGGCTTTAGTGTTAACATTTATATTCTTCCCTATCTATACCATTCTTTTTGATCCTTGAGTATAAAACTGCATAATTTTTACTACCAGAAATGCTATTTTTAGCATCAGAGATCCTAAAATGAGATCCTGATTACTGCAGATGAATAATACACAGAATCACAGAATCACAGAATGTTAGGGATTGGAAGGAATCTCAAAAGATCATCTAGTCCAATCCCCCTGCCAGAGCAGGATTATCTAGATCAGGTCACACAGGAACACGTCCAGGTGGGTTTGAATGTCTCCAGAGAAGGAGACTCCACAACCTCTCTGGGCAGCCTGTTCCAGTGTTCTGTTACCCTCACTGTGAAGAAGTTTTTTCTCACATTTATACACCGAATACACTGAAGTGAAGATGGTATAGAAATGCCATTAGTTCTCAGAAATAACTATCATAGAAATTTAGAAATGGACAACTTTGGCCCATCTAGTCCAATATATCCTATTCCAGTCATGGCAATCAGCCACCAGTAGGGTTTTCTTTCAGAGCTCAGAAGTTGCATGGTGCTTTGCTCTCTTGGTTGCAGTACAGTGAAAGTCTGCAGTCCTTCAGTATTTTAAGGACCATGTAGAAATGAAAATACTTTTTTCCTAATGTCTTACTCCTTTGTTTTCAAGGCTCTAGGGGAATGGTGCTTGCCATGTCACCTCTGTAATGTAATTTTTGTTTACAAGGCATTGGTTTTTATTCCCTACCTTACCCTAGCTGTCTTTACCTAATCAAGTTTGTACGTTGTCTAAATACCCAAATGCTGCCAGCAGAAACTTGATTCTGGTATCTACAGGGGCATATTATCTTCTAAATAATTACCCACCCTCTCACAGCAATCCACTAATACTTCAATTTTAGTTTAGCTTTAGTTTCATCTGTTATTGACACTGGCGAGGTCTGCCCAGGTAGAAAGGCTGGAGATTGACCCAGCAGCAATGGACTGGATGGAAATTCCCAGTGTATCAAGTTCTACCTATCTGCTACTACAGGCAAGCAACCTGCATCTTCCTTTTCATAAATCAGCCAAGTTCTGTTTCAAATTATTCTGTCCTCTCTTATTTCCATTGGTTTAAAAGAACCAAAACTTTATTGTTCTGATGGTAATAAAGCTTCCTAGCTTTCAATCTACATTTATTCATGTACAGTTTGTACTCATTCCTTCCTGTGCCAGTGTTGTTCTTCAGCATAAGTGGCTCCCTCCCTTCCAGGTGTTTTACCTGTTTTGCATTCACAGAGTAACCATGACCTCTTTCAGCCTTTGCCTTTCTAAGCTGAGTGAGCTCTCTTCTCTAAAATGCTTTTCATTACCATCATCACTTCTCTGCATTTATTCCAGTCTGAATTCCCTCTCTCTCAGTCACTGATGCTCACAAGAGCAGACAATACTCCAGATGAGGTTTTAGCAGAGTCACACACACCTGCATGAATATGTCTCATTTTTATAAAAATTGCTTCAATTGACAGATCTAAGCACTGCGCTTCAAGGAAGTTTCTCATTAGTAGCTTGTAGTCAGATTCTGATCAGATAATATACCCCAAAGCACTTTATCCCCTTCATCATCCCCACCTGGCACTCCCACAACACTTTCCTCAGGATTTTTTGGCAGGAAATGGTTTCATTCATACAATTTTAGCCATCTAAATGTTAGTGGCCAGGCTCAACAACTTTAAAACAGCTGTCCAAGGCAATTTAGGTAGATAAACCCCACTCTGTGATCCATCCCATCTCCAATAAATCTCTAGTACTAACTTGATGACTAAAACCAAAGGTCACGCAGACTCTGGGACACATGAGGGCCATATTTCCCATGTAAATATCCAGCCCTTGCCTAGCACTTTGGAGATAATTGTCTGTCTTACACTAGCCCTGTAAATCCCATTTTTGCCCACTGTCTGCCCAGTTCTTTCTGAGCTTACATCACCCCTGGCCAACCAAAACAGGTGAAAAACAAAGCTCCCACACTGTCAATCAGGCTCTCCCACTCTACGTAAAAACTGACCCCCTCGGCCTTGAATTACTCAACACTGAAGAGATGTTTTCACAGAAACCATTTAGAATAAATTACTCCAGATGTTAAGCTGGGACAGAAAAGGATGAACTGGGAGACAGCAATGGGGCTTGGAAGGGATATTAGGAAGAAGATAAGGACTAGACTACTGTGCAATTTCCTGGTCCTGGAACAAATGGATGGACAGAGCTAGACCTGAGACAGCTTTAAAGTTTGGTGAACCACTCCAGGGAATCCCTGAGAGCACTGACTGTGGGACAGGTCAGGCAATGGCTGCAGGAGAGGTAAGCGGAGCTGCTGAGGAAAACACTTTATCCAAGATCTCAAAGAAACAATAAATACTCCCTACCATGGTTTTCTCACTCCAAAACTTTGAAGAGAAAAAGGGTTATTGGAATTTCTGTATGATCTGAGCACAGGTCTTTTCTTCCAGGATCATTTCTCAGATGATTCCTGAGTGTATACATGGGAAGACCAAGCAGGGCTAGAGCAATGGTGGGGAAACTGCCTTTGGCTACACCTCTGTGCTCTTTCTCATTGTTTAAAATGGCCAAAGCCAGGACAAATGTGGGACAAGACCATACTATCTATGGAAAAGATGTTGTGAGTGTCTAAAAGAAAATCATGGTTAAAAGTTAATTCACTGTTTTCCTGCGTGAAAATCCCAGTCTTAGGAGCCTAGCAGTCATGTCTGCTTTGACAAGACAGGTGAACAAGGTAGGTCTAGGTCTGTCCATCCATTCCAGGACCAGGAAGGCAGATACTATGACTTTCTCTGAAGCTGCTTATCCGAGCAACTTCCTCTTGCTCTCAGGCCCTGCTCCAGCCTTTGCCCTGACCACAACCATCCTGCTCTTATCACTGCAGGTATTTTGGCACCTTAAAGCACTGGGAGTCACTTTTTTAGTTTGCTTGGTTTGAGGGTTGTTTGTTTTTTAACATTTCAGCCCAAGGAGTGAACTGACTGCCCACCACTGTCGGCCAGCATACAGAGGCTTCTCATATAATACTCTGAAGGATGCATCATATTTAGGTGCAGCCACCTCTCTGCTTCTTCCTGTGAGGGGCATCTCTCACCTGATTTGGTCAGACCCCTCTTGTACCCCTCAGCTTTGAGGCTGCAGTGAAGTCTGTCCAGACACCTGAGGCTGTCTCTTAGCACTAGGCTGGACAGCAGACGGGTATCCCCTGCCATACCATACAGTTCATGGCAGAGAGCAGAAAGGAGGTGTATTCTTGCTTTCTGGACAAGAAGTGTTCAAAAATAGGGGCAGAGTTGTGTGGCACTGAGATGAAGGATTCCCACTGGGTCCTTAAAATGGCTGGATAATCGTTTTATACAATGCAAAAGAAAATACTTCTGCCAGCTATGTTCTCTCTTCACATCTGCATTCCCCTAGTGATGGTGAATTTAGGCTGGTGAGAAAGGTCTGTGTGTTTGAGTAGCAGCCTGAGACACAGGCCCTGCCAGTGGCTCCCCAGGGAGTAGAAGAGTATAGTGGAGGCTTGCTCACGAGAAACACAGCCATTTGTTGTCCCACTTGAGAAAGTACCATCCAAGTGCAGAAAGCCTCTTCCAGATACAACACTAAGCTTGATTTCAAATTACTAACATTTTTTTCTCATATTTTCAAGTTCATCTTCAGGCAGTGATCCAATATACAACCACACATAAGCTACATGTATATCCATCTTCCTATTGTTTGCAGGTTTCAGAGACAATTAAATGTTAACAGCACATATCTCAATATAACAAAATTGTCAGTGATAATTGCCACATTCTACTTTACAGTTTTCAGATAGTGATGTTAAGCTGCATTGCCATCACAATGTGCTAAAGTCATGCTAGAAAAAAAATGACACTTTTCAGCCTTAATTAATTCTGTCTCTTCACCCTAGAGAAAGGTTTTTGAAAGTATGTTGTCTAAATGCCTCAGGAAAATAAGGGCATTATATATCTTTTACAAAACAATACAAACTCATAAAGCTGGGATAGCTCTGTATTTTTTATTCTGTCATAGTCCATGCGTCCACCTGGAACTTATTACATCATAAATGCTATAATAAGCACACCAATGTGGGCATCTATTTAATTTTGGCAAGTCCTTGATTGCAGCCCTTTGTATGGAGGCAGTTCCTGATGCTTAAGAATTGCAGCTAGGAATTGTGATAGACAGTAATTCTAACTGATTTTGAATTAGGAACAATAGCTGTAATGAAGATTTGCATTTTTAAAGGCATGTAATTAACACCAGTATTAGCTTCTTCCTTGACTAAAAAGTCAAGCTGGACTACCTTTTGCTGAACTTCGGTTTTATCACAGAACCATAGAATCATAGAATAGTTTGGGTTGGAAGGGACCTCTGAAGGTCATTTAGTCCTGCAATAAGCAGGGACATCTTCAACTAGACAAGGTTGCTCACAGTTCTGTCCAATCTGACCTTGAATGTTTCCAGGGATGGGGCATCTACCATCTCTTTGGGCAACTTGTTCCAGTGTTTCACCACTCTCATTGTAAAAACTTTTTTCCTTATATCTAGTCTGAATCTGCCCTCTTTTAGTTTAAAACAATTAACCCTTGTCATATCCCAACAGGCCCTACTAAAAAGTCTGTCCCCATCTTTCTTATAAGTCCCCTTTAAGTACTCAAAGGCTGCAATAGGGTCTCCCTGGAACCTTCTCTTCTTCAGGCTGAACAACCCCAACTCTTTCAGTCTGTCCTCATAGGAGAGGTGTTCCAGCCTTCTGATCATTTTTGTGGCCTTCCTCTGAACCTGCTCCAACAGGTCTATGTCATTCCTGTGCCGAGGACTCCAGAGCTGGTCACAGTACTCCAGGTGGGGTCTCACAGGAGCAGAGTAGAGGGGCAGAATCATCTCCCTTGACCTGCTGGCCCTGCTTATTTTGGTGCAGCCCAGGATACAGTTGACATTCCAGGCTGCAAGTGCATATTTCTGGCTCATGTCCAGGTTTTCATCCACTAGTACCACCCCTAAGTCCTTCCCCACAGGGCTGCTCTCAATCCATTGATCCCCCAGCCTATATTGACACCAGGGGTTGCCCTCACCCAGGTGAGGACCTTGCACTTGGCCTTGTTGAACATTATGAGGTTCACATGGGTCCACTTCTTGAGCTTGTCCAGGTTCCTCTGGATGGCATCCCGTCCTTCAGGTGTGTCAATTGCACCACACAGCTTGGTGCCATCTGAAAACTTTCTGAGGGTGCACTTAATCCCATTATGTTATTGATGAAGACATTAAACAGCACTTGGCCCCAGTACAAACCCCTGAGGGACATCACTCATCACTGATCTCCATCCGGACATTGAGCCATTGACCACAACTCTATGGATGCAACCATCCAGCCAATTCCTCATCCACCAAATAGTCCATCCATCAAATCCGTATCTCTCCCATTTAGAGAAAAAGATGTTGTGGGAGACCATGTCAAAGGCCTTACAGAAGTCCAGATAGATGACATCCATAGCTCTTCCCCTATCCACTGATATAGTCACTCCATCATAGAAGGCCACTAGGTTGGTCAGGCAGGACTTGCCCTTGATGAAGCCATGCTGGCTGTCTTGAATCACCTCCTTGTCCTCTACTTGCCTTAATGTAGCTTCTAGGAGGATCTGTTCCATGATCTTCCTAGGCACAGAGGTGAGGCAGACAGGTCAGTAGTTTGTAGGGTGCTCTTTTCTACCCTTTGTAAAAATTGGTGCAATGTTTCCCTTTTTCCAGTCACCAGAGACTTCACCTGACTGTCATGACTTTTCAAACACCATGGAGAGTGGCTTCACAACTACATCAGCCAGCTGCCTCAGAACTCTGGGATGCATCTCATCAGGTTACATAGACTTATATATGTTCAGGTTCAAGTGGTCTCAAACCTGATCTTCTCTTACAGTGGGAGGAACTTTGCTCCCCCAGTCCCTGTCTTGCAGTCCATCCACTCAAGAGATGTGGGAAGAGAGTCTGACAGTGAAGACTGAGGCAAAAAAGCTGTTGAGTACCTCAGCCTTCTCCTTGTCCATTACCAGTTTGCCAGTCATGTTCATTAGAGGGGGGTACACTTTCTTTGACCTTCCTTTTCTGGCTGACATACCTGTATAAACCCTTCTTATTATGCTTTGTGTCCCCTGCCCCATGCCTTGGCTTTCCTGACCCCATCCCTATACAACCAGGCAGCCTCCCTATACTCTTTCCAGGATACCTGTCCCCGCTTCTACTGCCTGTGCACTTCCTTCTTGGCCTCTAGTTTGACCAGCAGGTCTTGACTCATCCATGGCAGTCTCTTGCCTTCCTTTCCACATTTCTTACACCTGGGGATCGAGAGCTCTTGTGCTTTATGGGAATTATATTTCTTTTGCTTTGCTGACAAGTATAAAGCATGCAAGCCAGCTGCTGCCCAGGTACTATTTTGAACATTGTTCCTACAAATGGTTAGCCCACGAGACAGAAGCAGCAGGACAAATCAGTAGATGTGTTGGGAACCAATGGATGCAACAAATAAAGTTTATTTCAGGATCTGGTCTGAGACATTCCCATTCACAAAACTTGGGCCTTACTCTGTTGCATAAGGCAAAATGACACAGTGTCTAAGGCAAGAAGAATTTTCTTTCCATAGTTTCATCAATTTTATTGTATTTTGTATGCATGTTTTGCTAATGCACGCAGTATCAAACATAGAATTAGCTTTGGTGTTCTTCATGCTCCTCCAGCCTTTAGATGTAGAAATTCAGTGAGTTTGAACATACCCCTATGAAGGCATGAGACTCAATCCAGTTATTACAATTTTTTTTAACATCACCAAATACAAAATAGAGCAATATTATGGTTGACAAAGTACTAATGCTTATGGTTTTGAACAACATAGAAAACTCTCCATCAAGAAGGACGAGTTTCTAATTCTTGTAATGTGCTTACTTATTATTTCTATAATTTTTTATTTTCCAGATATTATTTCTTTAGATGAAATCTCCTTCAGCTTTTTTAACAAGTGCCAGTAGTAACAGTGAAGAATGATTTACTTCAGCTTTCTCTGGGCCAAGTCCTGATGTTTCTACTTAAAGTTTAATTGATTCTTCGTCATATAAAACTTCCATGAGCTTTCAATGGTCTTCACCTTTTGAAAGCCACAAGTATAAATTTTTCTATAGGATGCAGAGCAGTTTATGCAAAGAGTTTACCAAACTATGCAGAGTTAAAAATCAAAGCTAAGCATGAACCTTTCAGATGCCGCTGTGGAAGATGAAGTCTATCCCAGTCTTGTTTATGACATAGAGCCCTTGAAGGATTGAAATTTTGTTCTCCAAGTCTTACCGGTCCATGAGTAAAAGGAAGTATTTATTAATCTTCATTAATCATTACAAGCTGGAAAAGAAATGCTTGGGTGTTTTCACAGAAACCACGTGTATAGGGGGATACCTAAAGCAGGAATAAATTAGAATACCATGGTCTGCACCATTAGGATGACAGTCATCTCCACACCATCCTAAAAATGCCCACAGAGTCAGCATCTGACACCAAGTACAGTGACAATGTCTTTTAAATGCATAGCATTACACCAGAAAGCTGTTCTGACAGCTCCTAAGTTGAAGGATGACATGCAATGATCCTCCATGGATGAACTTTGCCATTATAAAATTAAAGTTAAAAAGTTAGATTGAGTTTTGCTTCTGTAGGTATTTATTTGAATTATGCCTATGGTTTCAATGGGAAAAGAACTGTATTCATTGTTTTAATGTACTAGCACATTACCTTCCCCTGTACCTCATATCTAAATGAAATGTTGCCATTAGTTTTCACAGTTTGTTTATAAGAAGATACATTCTACAATTGAAATTAATCCCAGGGGGAAGAGTTATAAAAGAGTATTGTTAATGTTGTTGTCACATAAATTTCTAGAATTCCTTGTTTTTACCTACAGAAATACACAATTCTGTCATTAAAATGCATGCACATGATTAAAATTGTGACAAATAAAAAAAGATCCATTAAGTCCATGAGATTTAGAAATAAAGCAGCATGTTTTCCTCCTGCATCCCAAAAAAAGGGTAAAAAATCAGCAAGGAGCAGCTCCCAACCAAAACTCTAGAAGGAGGAACTAAAACCGTACAAGCTCAAGGCAGAAAATAAGATTAGGTCTGATATTAAATAACTCCTAAAGTTTACAGAAAAAGAAATTGAAACTAAGGCAATGCTACTTAAACATCCTGAGGAAAACTATACAATTGAAACAATCTGTATCTTTTTTCTTATTATTATTTCTTGTGTGTGTTCTTCCTTGCTCTAAATATTTAGAGCCAATCACTGCATTCAAGTATGCCTTATTTTTCGATTAGGCACAGAACCCCACTTTGCTTAGGCGAGTCAGTGGCAGCCAAAACTTTAAATCCCCAGAAGATGCAAACTGGTTAGAAAATCTAGAGCCCCTCTCATCTTCTGCCAGCAGAGGATCTGGCCGCAGGTACTTAAATAAAGAAGAAGAGCCAAAAAAAAGTATGCTGTCAGGAAAAGTTTCCATTTGCTGCTACTTTGCTAGTCCAAACTAAACTGCAACCTTTTTTATTTTTTTTTTTAAATGTGCGTAAAATATGTCATGCAGACATCAAAAATATTCTTTGTGGGCAAAAGAAATTCTGCCCAGCCTCATGGGTACATGGAAAACAGAGGATAATGAAATGGACAAAAGAGGGTCCATTTGCACACAAATCATTCACAAGACTTCTCGACTTCAGCTTGCAGAGACATTAGGGGGCAGGCCAAGAAAGAAAAATAAAAGCATCTGAACAATGGATCTGCTGCCAAACCATCTCTTGCCAACACCACCGGTACTACGTCAGCTGCTGGGGCTGAGGTTAAGGTTACAACTCAGCCATCCCAGACAACCAACAACTAGACCACCACTGTGGCCTGGTAGGAAAGACAAAAGCTATTCAGTAGGGCAACTCTGCAAAACTCTCATATATTCCCTCTTTAGACAACATTTCTATGTTAACAAAGTGCAGAGTTATTTCAGACTCTTAATTTCCATTTTCCTTCATGAATAGGAGTACCTGTACCTGCTACAAAGGGGATGGATATTTAAAGCTCCAAACTCACGGCCAAACAGATGAAATAAACATAACTACTTTACTTCAGACCTAATAAGTGAGTCAGCAGTCAGATTCTATTTCCCTTGCTGAAGTCAGAAAACAAATTAAGCTGACAGCGTGCCTCTAATGGTGATGACATCACTGAGAGTGGAGCTATTTTCAGTCTCCACAGCACTCGTAAAGGAGAAGCACAAAGAGAGAAAGGGAAGCTTAACTTTTTCTCATGCCTACTCCTAATATGTTTGCTTTGCACCCACTCCCTCAAATTAGGTATTTTTTGCAACCGACATCCCATTCTTAAAAGCATTTATGCATTTTTCAAAGGCTTGTAACTGAATAAAACTTTTTCTTTCTTTCTTTAAGGAGCACCAATGCCTAAGGTTTACAGGAATTTTAGTCTTGTATTAAGTGGGAACAAGTCCTCCAAACACTTTAGAATTGCACCTAAATAAAATAGGGAAGACTTTAAACCATTTGCCAAAATGTTCAAAAGTCACCTTATATGGAGTCTTTAGATGCCCAATCTTGTGAGCCCCAGACGACAGTATCAAATGTGGCTCTACATCTGCAAAAATGTCTCTCTCTCAAGTGCACTCCTTACTTTTAAAGTGGAGGTGGAAAAGCTTCTGCTACAAAAGATGCACTTTGAAGAGTTTTCTAACTTGGAATAAAATACACTTTCTGGGACAGCTGCTGAGAGACACTATTAAGGTGGATACAAGAAGACTTGAGGGGATTTGGGGAAGAGCAGGGCTTTCTACATGAGAAGCCTGAAGCACAAAGTGACATAAAAAATGCATGAGGCTGAGAAACAATAGGAAAGAAGATGCAGAAGGATACAGAACTATGAACAAGGTAAAGGATAAAATGAGAAAAGTGAAATAAACCAGGACAGAGTTCTGCTGAGACACGAAGCTGAACCTGAGTAAGAAGCAGAAAGAAGTTAAGGTGTGGAAATGTCAAGAGTGATGGAAGAAGTCTGGCTTTGTCGGTGAGTGATGAGATGTGAGGTGATGCGAATGTTGCAGCCACAGGACTGCAACTCCTGGCAGTGGCAACATACAGGAAATGCTGAATTGCAAATACATGGCTCCCAAAGGTACATGATTTAATGAGAAGCTGATGACTTGACAAGGAGGATTAGAGAGGTTTCTTCTACAGCAAGTGGAAAGTTATTAAGATAAAGGGTTTAGGTGTGAAAAGGGGAAGCAAAGTCTTGGACGCATCACATACAATGCAGAGATAGGTAAATATAAAGATGACTAGGCAGGAAAGAGGATATGTGGTAAGTGAGGAACTAGATGCACATAAGGTGGGTGAGCACCTCAGATCTGCTCGATGTATTGCAGGGAGAGCAGGTGACCTGGTTCTTCTGCCAAGTGCCAGCTTGGAGCTGTGTGAGAAGGATGAAGAATACATTGAATGAAACACAAGAACAAAGTTAAGCGAACCAGGTCTGTCTCCAGAAGACAAAATGAAGAAGAAATGTACAGAGGATTAAGAGGACTGAGAAAAGGCAGTCAGAGCTGGCTGGAAGGAAATTAGTGACAGATTTCCTGCTTGTCTCTAAGGAGAAATAAACCCAGTGTGGAATGTAGCCCTTTAAGCAAGAGCATTGAAATGTAAAAGGGGTTTCTGTGGACTAAAGTGGACAAATTTTGTCATATAGATGAGTGGTGCTTTGAGGAGCTCATAAAGGAGCATTTTGTCCTGAGAAACTATTAAACAAAAACAAAAAAAAAAAATCTGTAGCAATGAAATTAATAATTAAAGAATCCTTGCAACAGACTGATTCAGCACTCTCTGGAGATGGCCATCTTACTGCAATTTACACTCTGTCTTAACCAACGTCATTAGTACTGGTTCTAGAAAGCACAAAGGAATGAGACACTGAAATACTGCAGGAACACTGTCAACAGTGATCAAAGCCCTCATCGTAGCTTTTGTTCAACTAGGGCAAGCTGCTCATTTGTGCGCAGCAGAAGAGCATTCATTCTGGTGAAGCAGGCAAAATAACGTCATTCCTTCCTGAAAATTGTGATTTTTAAAATAGCTTCTTTGAAGTCAGACAAAGTTTCAGTTTTGCTGAAAGTGAATCAGCAGAGGGAGAATATAATCGTGACAACTTGTTTAATCCTTTCTACTGCCTATGGTGATGTAATACCAAATATTCTTATTAACTTACAGGCCCACTCATGAGCTGAAAATTTGCTTCTTACTGCAAACATTTAGCTGAAGCCATTGGAAATTTTATCTGGTTATAATGGTACACTGAATGGTTGTTTGTTTCACTAATCTTGTATCAAGTGACTCTAAAAAAGAAAATATTGGCAGATTTCTACCACTGTTTAGAGCATCTCTATGGCTTATCACTGTTAACACATCAGCCTTTCTGATTTCCTGTGATTCATTAAATATTGACACAAAAATTCTTATATAGGATTAACTGCTATTCATTTCCAATACGCAGCTGCTCCTTATATGCTCTTTAGAATTGTTCTGCTCTTTTTCGTTTTCCCTGTTAAAGAGCCATCTCCTATTTTCAGCCTGCCCTTTCCGTTTCTTCCTACATAGAATCACAGAATAACAGAATAGCCTTGGTCCTCCTCTCATCCTCCACCTACAGTATCTTGCCCAATCTAGTTGTAGGTCAAGTCTGTACCATTTCTTAGCTTAAGTACACCATAGCCCATAACCTTTTATAGCTCAGACAGGACAGACTTTACAGTTTCTGACTCACCTGTGACATAAATACCTTTTTGCAACACCAAAGCTCCAAATAAGGGACCATGTCATAACACAGCCTTCAGCTGCTCTGCAATACTGGATAAATGTTGTTGCCTTCTCATCTTGCTACTCCTTTTGGCAAGGTTGTGACTCTGGAGCAAGACCTTGCAGATGTCTTTGCTCTATCAAATAGAACAAAGTGGGACAGCGCAGCAGGGACAGAGTGCAGTACCCATGGGGGGGACAGGGTTGTTTCAGCTAACACATTTCTCTTCACTCCTTCCAGATAATGAGCTGGCTTCCATCACATTCATGCCTCCCTTCAATAAGTGCTGACTTTGCATGATGGAAATGAACGCTCACTGTGGAACAGTGTCATCACAGGGTCCTGAAGTGATTGCTGGGGATCTAAAATAACCACATTCAGAGTAGGAACCTTTTCACCAGTAAATAACCCATGGGACACAAGGAAGGGTGCAGTACGCTTTGGAGTTTGCCAACTCCCAGCTCATACTGAGTGGTGAAGAAACATTTCAGGGTAAGTCAACCAGCAGTGAAGTTCCTTTTTCACAGAAGTCATATACCAGATATACATAAGAGTGTGAATCCATCATATACCTGAATAACAAGGGGCCGGGGCTCAGGGCAGGAACCCTCCAGCTGCACTGTAACAGCACACATCATACAGGGATATGGGGAAAATACTGTATACATCAGCCTGTTGTACAACATGCACAATTACAACCCCTTGTGATTAACATTTGATGATGCAACAAGTTTAATTGCTCACTGCAGAACATTTATGGGCATGGTTACAAACTTGGACCCCGCTCTGAATGGCACTGCTTGGCTCTCTACAGGGGAAAAGGCAAGGCATAAATGTGAGATGCTGCTGGACAAGTGAGTGAACTGTTTCGAGAGAAAACAGAGATCTTTCAAACCAGTAGAGGTAGCAATCTGTATTTTAGGTATGATCACTTCAACAGCAGGTATTTCAGAAAAGATCAGCAGGCTGCTGGGAATGAGGAACAGGTGTTGTCAAGCAGGATAAAGGACAGCTGCTAGCTCAGGCAGGAGAACCTCGCTGAGTGTAATTAAGAGTAAGGAAAGAGAAAGTAAAGCTCTAGATTTAGAAGGGATCCTTGGCTAAGAGACACTGGATAATCTATAAAAGTGAAAAGTAAGATTGTTAGAGGTGATTTGGTGGGTAGCACCAAGGGATGGCGGAAGTCGTTAAAACTGTTTAATTGGGAGAGTGTAAAATCAGGAAATTGAGGTAGTAAGGTTAGATCCAAAAAAACCTAGATAAACTGGGCTTTGCTTGTCAGTAGACTTTAAATCAGCCCTTATTTGATAACAATAATAGAAAGGTATGTGACCCTTAAACTCCTAGGTCTGGGAGAGGAGACAGGTAGGGTACATATAATGCTGAGGCCTCCTCTAGGCCTGGTGTGTTTTATAGCAGTGACTTGTAAGCTGACAAGTTCGTTACTGCTATGCTACCTTGTATAATATAACATCATATTACGCCTCTATCACCTTCGTATCTTTTTTTTTTCCCCTTTTTTGTGAACAGCTAGTTTGTGTCATATTTAACCCAGGAGAACCCTGATCCTTGGAGACTGATCCTTGTTCATATTCTTATGTTTCTTTTTTGTCTCAAAATATCATAATCTGAAATGCTGATCTGCTTCTCAATGTTCCATCATAACGGGGCGACAACTTGTGTTCAGTATTTGATAGCAGATTTCCATGTAAGATTTCAAAGCTCAGCAAAAGGTTTCTCATACTCTGCGGTGAACAGGATAAGCTTTGTCAGAAGATAAATCTGGGTTATCTGTATGTACAGAAACACTAAAATGAGAACATATGTTGGAGACAGGTATCCTGTAATGAGACCATATTTTATTGAATTCCAGATTTCCACTCAGGATGTAGAAACCACAGGCACAATATTTCCTGCTAGTATAGTGACCACAGATAAAACTCAGGGCAGTAATACCATTGAGCCTGATCCATTATGCTTTACTCTGTCAGTGCAATTTTATGTAAACATACATACATCCAGAAAAGCTAAAGTTTTAAGCTGTGAGTCAGACACCATATGTCTACTATATGTAGGATTTAAAAGTATTCTTATTGTCATTAACATGTCTTCTACTACACTTGTGGGATCAGAACTTCAAAGAAGAGCCTGCCAGAGGAAATTGTAGGAAATGTTTGCATTCCTGTACAATTCCATCATCCAGGGGCCTGTAATGGTGAAAGCACCCTTCAGCAGATGTTGTTTGAAAGGTCAGGTTAAGTCTTAATACACGATAGACATTCATTTCAGTTCTTCCTTTTTTAATTATTGATTATAACCCTCTTTAACCCTGGTTCATATAGGCAGTCCTTCTGGAGTCTCTGCTACGACAGCTCACACCAGCTGGAAGCTTCTTGCAGCACATTGTCTCTCTCCCCCTGGTCTTTGTCAGCTTTCCAAACATCAATGAAACCATCCTTTCAATGTCCCAATGAGGTTAAGAAGATGTTATTTATATTTGCAACTAAAGCATGGAGCAACCAGTTCTAATTAGCCCTGAGGTTTCCTTAGTCTATTTTGGCAGGATGTATTTACACTTCTCCAATCAAGGCCTCTTTACACTTTTGAAAACATCATTAAGACTAAGTCTCCTTAGTTGAATCTCATCTATATTAAGTGACTTACTAAATTACACAATTGTCCTTTGTGATCTGCTAGGAGCTGAACCCAGGTGTCTTGAAAGTAAGGGACTCTCTGCATCTACTAGCTATACAAATAAATTGTATTGACTTTTTTTTTTTTTAACTCCTTGCAGGCTTTTCCCATGTAGATTTGGACAGTAACTTCTGTGTATTTTCTTGTGCATTAAATCAAATCACACACCTCAGTACTATGGTTTTAATACTTGAAACTGGATGGAATGCATTTACTTTTCCATATTCTATTCATTTTAATCCAGAAGATACTGCATTATAATTCACACCTAATACACTACTACACCTTCTAGATGAGTGTCACATTGTAATTTTTGTCACTAGTTTGCTTTGGTTTTCCCCTTTTATTTGTATTTTTAAAATGCAAGTTCAAGCTCCCAAATACTATTCTGATAATAATATTATCAAACTAATCCTGGTTTATACTTACTTATTTTTTGGGTATGACTGTGGTGATTTACTAACTCTGCCATGAATTCTGCCTTAATTGTGAAGAGTAAGTAGGTACTACTTCAAAGCTAGGCAAAGCATTAGATCGCACTGACCATAAGCAAGCTTCACCAGTTTCTGCTACTCACACAGCAAAATGCCTTCTGTGGGGAAAGACAGGTAAGTCCTATTAAGCTGATGTCTCCCTTCCAATAGGGTCATATTTTACTGATATTTGTTAGAAGTGAGATCGAAAAATGGTGCAGCTTGTGAAGCCCACCTAATTCATATGATGACAGGTTAACAGGATTTTATAGAGCACTATAAAGTGATACGCTTTTGTTAACAAACGTGACCAAATTTTCTGGTGCAATGCACATAAAACATCTGTATGGATGCAAAATGACTGCAATCCCTTCTGCAAAGGTGAAATCAACCCCCACTACTGAGTCTGGTGACAGTTAGTTATTAGTGGTGACTACACTCAAGTAGTGATGGCTGTGCCTAGAAGGAAAGAGGGTAAAAGAAAAGGTCTGCTGCCAGAGGTGAAAGCATGATCTTGCTTTGGCCTGAGACTAAAGGAATGAAAAATAGGAGCTGCTGTCTTGAGGCAAAATATCTTCAGCATCTTACCTCTCACTGGGAGGACGATCCAACTCTGGGCTTAGTAGGATCTGAAAGTCAGAATCCCCCGCATCTCCCAGAGATTAACTGATATGTTTCTCTTCCCCGTGGAGAAAATTTCCAGACAATTTTCTTGCCCTGGAGTCTGTTCTTGCAGAGTAGCTCCTATTAAAATCCTGATGCAGCTTTCTCCTTTATAAAATTTGAATGTGTGGTGTGATAATACTCAAACCCCTGAACAATGAAATGGCATACTTCTGCCTACTCTCTGTACTTCAGTGTCTGAGAAAAGGTCAGATTTCTATTGTTTTCAGCCCTCTTATATGCCAGTGTGTAAGATCTTTGCCCTTGTTTTTTTCTGGATTTGTAGGATGCGTACAGGGAAGGACAAAAGATGACCAACATACAAAATTCAAAGATGCTGCCTGAAATGTGACACCCACTCTCCTTCTAAAAAGAGTTTTTAATTCAAACAAGTAATTTGGAATAGGTACCTGTGGCAGGAAAGGACTAGACAACTGTGAAAGGAACAGAGGAGGAGATCATGGAATTTTTAATTTAGAGGAAGTCTTATAATATAAAGAGGGATTGCTTGAACTATGTTTAATGCAAGCTTAGGTTTAGAGTATTTTTCCCGTGGTTGTTGCCACCTTTCATCTGCTCAGGTTCTTCTCCCTAATGGCATGTCTCAGATGTACGCACTTGACTGTGTAGCTGACGCAGGTACAAATGCCTGAGCTTTGATAATGTAAAGCAAATAATTCCTGTGAGGGAATAGAAACTGATGTTTCCAAAGGGATGGAAGGAAACATTTTTTTCACCATGGATTTTTACATGAACTCAAGGATTTTTTAAAAAGTCTGTCAAACACATAATATATGACTGCTGTCAATATGAGTTTTCTATTCAACATTCCAGCAGCCAGTCTGAGACTGAAGTGACCTGGTGCCGATCAGACTACAAAACAAAAATATTCCATGCTATTAATACTACGCTGTTAGGCATAAAGGCTTCCAAGCACTACTGAATTATCTGGGTTTATTACAATGTTCTAAGTTTCCTACCAATAACAGATCAGAGTTTTTCCAAATTGCACCTGTTTGGGAAGGAAGCAGTCCCAACCTCTCTTCAAACGCTAACTCAAACTTTGATTGGGTTGGTTGGTGGGGATTTTTTTTGAGGACAACAGAAGGTAAAAAGGGTAGGGTCAGTTTTGACGTAGATTTATTCCCTGGAATAAACCATGTGGCAGCACAAGCAATTGCACCACTTCAAAAGAAAGGCTGATGCAAGGGCTGGACTGAACAGCAGTGAGCAATGGGAGTGCACAGCTATTTCTCCTGGCAGTGGTGATGGCTTCAAGTGATCATTTAACTATGACCTTTTACTCCAGATATGGAAGTCTCTGTAGTACCAGCTGAAGTCTGATTCACTATGAGCAACTGCCTATCCACTCCTTTGTACCTCTTTGTAGATAGGTATTTATGCTTACATGAATATAAAGTGGGATCAAAAATGCTACCAAGCAGAAACAGAAGTAGCCTGTGTTCATCACAATAGTGCATGTGTGCACGCACGCACACACACATACAGTTTTAATTACTAGCACTCTTGCCATTTCTCCCACCCCAAAAAAACTTCCAAATACTTAAAGAACGTTAACTTTCATCAAGGATGGAACAAAGCACGTGACCTGCCAAAATCCAGAAATGCTTCAGGACAGTGGAGGCTCTGGAAGAATGATGTGGCCTTAAATACAGTTCTGAAAAATTTGGCTTCAACAGCAAGCTGTGTGACACCAATACTCATCTTCAGTTGCTGGTCTAAGGTTTCAAGGACTCTCCTGCACCAGCCAAGACACCTGATGTCGCAAAACGACGGGTGTTTATTTCAGTGCTTAACGTTTTAAGGGAACCACGTAAGACCACACACATCTGCGGATCTCAGTATATGTTGAAGGCAGCTGTCTGTGTACCAGCTAACAGCTGAGGATAAAAAGTAAAATATGGACTGTTTTCAGAACCTGTGGGTTGGGGTTTTTTTGACAGCTTTATCTTTATGTCTCTTGGCCTGCAGAACTATGACTTTCCCGCTTCAAGGAAACTCTTACTCATGCAGTCCAACCACTGCCTAAATGGTATTGCTGTAAAAACAAATTCCTGCATCTTAATTCCTTTCCCTCTTTGCCTGATGAGATCCTGCACAACACTATGTCTTCCTCCCCATCCCCACTCGCCTCCCAACTTCTCCATCTGCTCTTCCGCTTATCCAAGCGAGCTTTTCGTCTCTCCCGTTCCCTCCCGCTCACCCGCCCGAGCACTGCAGCCCCGGCCGGGATTCCCAACAAGCCCTTCCCTCGCACCAGCACCCGCGCCCCGCACGACAGCGCTGAGCAAAACCGACCGAGGCCGGAGAGCGGCGAAGTTCTGACAAGCCTCACCCCCGGGAGCGGGAGCCCCAGCCCGGCCGCCCGCAGTTACCGAGCATTTGCCCCGCCCACCGGCCAGCGGCAGCGCCGCGCTCGGCTCGGCCGGGCCCGGCCCGGCACCTGCGGGCAGTGAGTGCCGCGGCGGCGGCGGACCCGCCCGGCGCTGTCGCGCGCAGGCGCCGTCGGCCGGGCAGGTACGGGCCGGGCGCCATGTTGTGAGCGGAAGCCGAGCCCGAGCGGCGGG
Organism: Podargus strigoides; assembly: GCA_028020825.1. NCBI lineage: Eukaryota > Metazoa > Chordata > Aves > Caprimulgiformes > Podargidae > Podargus > Podargus strigoides. The sequence continues at coordinate 2,493,159 of CM051641.1, read as the reverse complement.
CCGGGGGGAGGGCGGAAGCGCGGCTCCGCCTGGTAGCGGGGAGGGGGCGGGAGGAGGGACGGACGGCGGCAGCGGGCAGCAGTCGCCGTAGGAGCCGCTGCTGCCGTTGGAGCTAGCCGGGTCGTCCCGCGCCCTCCGGAGGGCTCGTTGCCTGCCTCGCCGCCGCCGCCAGGGTGCGGGACAGCGGAGCGTAGAGGCTGCGGGAGCCGGGTGGGGAAGATGCCCCTGGCGCAGCTGGCGGACCCTTGGCAGAAGATGGCTGTGGAGAGCACAGCCGAGAGCAGCAGCGAGGTACGGGGCGGGTGGGGGTGTCGTGGGGAAAGTTGTGACGGGCGGACAGGAGCCGGGCTGCCGCTGCAGCCGCTCAGGGTACCGGCAGAGTTTCCCTGGCGGGCGCTCGGAGCGGGCACCGCCGCGGGCGGGTGGCCGAGAGGAGAGGAGAGGAGAACGGGGGACAGCAGTCGGGCGGGGGGACGGGGCGCTGTGGGGCGCCGAGCCCCAGGCGGCTGGGGCGGGCAGCGGGGGGTGAGCGCTGCCGCCTGCCCGGCCCCTGCGCGCCGCTTCCTCCCCGGGGCACTGACTCACAGCCGGGACCGGCCGGGACTCCCCCGCGCCGGGGCTCGGGGCGTGTTTCCCGGGATCGGGCTGCTCCCGGCTCGCTCCCTCCCCTTCCGCCCCTTCCCCGGGAGGGAGTAACCTGCGGCGGCCGGCTCGGGCGCTTTTGTTCCAGCGCGGTGTCTGGTTACTGTCACGGCGAGTTTTCCCTTCCCGGGGCGGCCCCGCCGCCTCCGCAGGCGCGGCCCGGGGCGGGGGCGGCAGGAGAGCCGGGGCCTGCCCTCACCTCGTCCGCTGCCCTCGCCTTGCCGCCGCTCCCCCTGCGGCGGCCGGGGACCGTCCCCGCCCGGGTGCCGCTGCCCCGTGTCGAGGCAGGAGGGGGTTGTCGCTGCAGTTTCGCAAGCGCCGGGGAAACCGCAGGGACGTTTCGCACGGGGGAAGCTTTGTGCTTGGCGGCGTTGATGGGGACATCCCTGAGATGCAGTTCGGTGTGGTTTCCTGCTGTTGGTAGCGGGGAGTTGGTGGTGTGCTCCTGTCCTTGTTAGGCAGGACGCGTGTCAGCTCTCCTAGGCTGAGATAATGAGAGAGCCTGGAAAGTAGATTCCCTTGCGTCCGAGGCCACAGATGCCTTCAGTTATTTTCGTTTTTTTCCTACAGTGTACTACTGTGTCGGTTTGGATCTGTGTAAACACTACACCTGCACAGTCAGTTGTGCTTGCTCCGTGATTCCCGAGTAGCCCGCAATGCATGTGCTAGTTTGTGACCAGACGCCCTTCTGAAAAGAAATAGCTTCCTCTGACAGCGCAGCTTCTACCTGAATCTGGTCCAGCTGATATGCAGCCAGGCTGCTTCGAGTGATGCTCATCTTGAACGGTGTGGACTCAGGCCAGCTCACAACAATTGGTCACGAGGTTAGGGTTTGTTCCTTAGCGAGCGGAGCAAGGAGGGAGAGCGCAATACAAAGTTTCTGCAGTATCAGAAGTATTTGTCCTTTTGATGTTTGTCTTGTCTTCCCTCTGCTTAAAGTGACTGCATGTCTGGGGGTCAGAAGAATCTGCAGTTCTGATCTGACAGGCAGGTCTGTCTTTTAAATTCTTGCCAGTTACTGTTGTTGCTTTTAAATTCTTGCCAGTTATTCACTGACTTCTGAAGTGGTGATCTTAGATGATTCTATTTTTTTTTTTTTTAATGGGGAGTAACTACAATAGTAGTGTGATGCTTGGGGGCAAGGGAGAAGGTGGTAGGGGAGATGTTTCTGTAAGATCGGTTAGACTAACAATTTAGAGAAAAGATCTTAACTGTTACTTTAGTCTTAAATGCTCACTGCATGTAGTCCGTGTAACTTCAGTAATGGTATGTGTGCTGGAAAGGTAACAAAGTAGATTCAGTTATTTGAAATGTGCGTACATGCATGATTAATTATACTTTGTTACTTGTTTTGGTGTGTTTCAGACGTGATTTATTTTTAAACTGCTGTCATAAACTTCTTGAGTCAAGTGTATTTTCCCTCTTCCTAAAAAAGATAGTTAAACACACTGACACGAGTCTACAGCAGCTTATCAAAATATTTTGTAGGACCACTAACAAAACATGAAACAGGAACTGAACTGACAGGTTTGCACTCTAAGGCCCTAATCTAGAATAAATATTCAGTTCTTGGAAAGACCAGACTGTACCTGTAAAAGCTTCTCAGATGAGCATCAAATGGAAAAGGGTAGACTTAGAAAGGCTGCTTACCTGAAATGAGTTTTTCAGAGAAGATGTTTTAGTGAAAATAGGTAAGTTTGCAAAATATATAAACAAATTACCTAAATACGTAACTTACATTTTCAATTTGCATGAGTTGTGTTTATCTGTAGCATAGCAATATCCTAATTACAGACCCTATCCTGCAAGAATATCCTTGGGCAAAAATATTTTTTACATCCACCTGGAAACTCATTGTGATTTTAGTCACAGATTGATATTAATAATGTCTTTAGCTGTAATACTGAGCAAGGTAAAGAATTTCCACTAACCTCTCAAGGCTTTCTGACAAAGTTCTTGTAACACTGTGTTACCCATGTGGAATTACAAGTTATTGAGCTTTAAAACTCAGCTCAGACACTTTCCTTGTCTTAACAACTTTGTGAGTTTTTATATTGGATTATTTTTTTAATTTATTTCTCAGTGCAGTCCTGTATTTGGTTTTATAGTGGTACCACTGATTTGCTGTGATGTGTGAGCAAATTTAGTAGGAGGAATAGAATGCCTTTAATTAGCATTATGATGGAAGACAGCATAGTTAACTATCAAGAGCTGCTGTAACTTAGGTGTACAGGTCAGCAGACCTGTGGAACATGGTCCTTCTTAAGAAATAACACAAGCAATTTTTTAATATAAAGTACGGATTTATAGTTTTCAGAGGTCACTTGCAGGAATTCTGTTTTTACAGGTATGAATAGGTCAGCGACCCACATTGCATCTCTGGCAGCTTTTTCCATGTGTGAAGTTTTTGCACTTTTTTTTTTTTTTTTAAAAAAAAAGTCTATGTAGTGTATTGTGTTTTTCTTGTGGTTTTGAAGTTTTGTGGTTTAAATCACACCACCTTTAAAGCCCGTGGAATGATACTGTATTTTATTGACTGAGAGTCTACTCAAGATTTATGACAAACACGGGTTTGTTTTTCATGGTGAGAATGTGCCTGTTATTTCAAGTCATCTGCTTGCAAGCAAATTAAGTATTGATGATTTGAGTTTGTATTTGAACGCCTGAGTAACTAGCCTGATCCTTTGATCTGTGCATTCAGCTATGCATATTAATGTTGACTGGATGAGAATGAATGCAGTTATGGCAGCCAAACTGTAGACACCAAATATCTGGCCGTCATAAGGTGACTGCCATTTGCTAGACTCTCGGGGAAGCATTTGTGCCATCTATCTTTAGGAGTTTTATTTTAGGTGCTCTAAATTGGCTGTGGAGAAAGTTCCATTTTTTTCCGCTGCTCTTTACAGGGGATTTATGATCACCTATTTAGGTGTCTAAATAGATGGTATGAATCCCATTTCACAGAATTCTTTCGTTTATCTTCTGTATCCAGAATTGTTTGAGCCTTGCATGGACAAGGGGTGCTTACATTTAACAGTTCTGCTGATGCTTTAAAGATTCTGTTATAACATAATTTTTGCTTTGTAATTCCATTCTGATGTCAATGTAACATTCTCTATGTCAATGTGTGCTTCTGGCATGGAATCTGAAATTTATCAGATGTCTTGCTACTTGAAGCCATGAGGCTGTGATTATCTCTTTACATTCTGTACTGGTCTGTGTAATCAGTGCTGTACTTATGTTCCACAGGAACAAAGGCTATATTTACAGTCATTTCATGTATAGCCAACACAGGTAAACAATTCAAAGACAAAGTGGAATCACCTAAATGGACTGACCTATGTGGATTTTGAAGACTATCTGTCATCTTTTCATTGTAGGCAGAATTCTTTGCAGCAGTCTGCTCTCACTTCTCATACCTGGTGTCAGTACAGAGCATTCTGAAGTCTGGGTTTTTCGCAGATTTATGGAGTGACGTTTTCTTATGCTGGGTTATAAGTGGCACTTGGCAATTTAATTCTCATCTAAATAAGTAGTATACCCTGTATTCCACAAACTGCAGTGATAGAGAGACAGATAACAGACGTGTTATATATGTAAATACCTTCTTGAGAAACATGTCACCTGCATGCAAGATATTTCAATGTGTGGGGTTTTTTCTTCAGTGTTTTCAGATCCTTAACGGTACAATTTTACCTGTATTGTTTTATAGTTAACACATTCCTACTACGTGATATGCAGTACTGATGTCTTGCTGTCAGCTGGCTGGGGTAGGAGGGGGCAGGTGCTTTATTCTGCTGAATTCAGTACCTTCATGCAATGTTGTGTGTGCTCCATAGCTCTTGGTTTCCTCTTGTAAGGTGTTGAGTTTGGCTTCTTGAGTTGTTCCACTAGGGTTTTTTTTTATGACGTTGGCAGTTCTTAGCTTGTAATTGTGTTGTTCATTATAGCATGCATAATATTTCTTACTACAGCTGGGACATCTAACACAAAGTAGATATAAGCAGTCTGACATTTTTTTAAGATGTCTGTTGTCTTTAAATTGATTGTGATCTGTCAGACTAACTAGTTGTTTGTCATTTGAGATGCTGAACTTGGATTCACAATGATACATAGGCAAAGGTGGGCATTTAATTACTTCTGCACATAAAAAATATTAGCTTTGAGTTGATCTTGGCAGTTGGCAGATCTATCAGCTTGAACTCATTCAAGATACTGGTTTTGGGGCTGTGTTTTATTGTGGGTTTGGTTTGGGTTTTTTAAATATAATTCATAGCAGTATTCCAATAATGAAAATTTTAAGCAGTTTTTCAGGCAAGAGTAAAACATTGCAATTGTTTTTTCAGTCTTGGTGACTTCCAAGAGGGGAATAATTTAATCAGTAAAACTAGAGAAGTTAGAAACTTTTCAGGGAATTTTTAAGTTTAGACAAGCTGAAGTAGTTGATTACTGCAAGTATTGTGCTATATGTTTGCATACATGATACTGTGCTACTTAGTCTCTCCTTATTCCCTGAAGTAAGATTGAATGCCTCACCCATTGGAAATAGAGGGGAGAAAAAAATCCTGTGTAACAGATGGGAAAGTGAGACGCAACAGATTAGTGACTCCATCTAGCATAATTCATGGGGTCTGTTCTAGAGCTAGGAGGTGAACTCTGATTTCCAGGGACCTACTCCAGTGGCTCAGCCACAAAGTTTACTGCTAGCTCATGCTTATCAGTAACAGTTACCATATGTTCCCTTTGATGCAAGGAACCCCCTGTGGTATGCTTAATGCTCAGTTTAACTCTTTTTGGAGGAAATGTGCTGCCTTTTTTAAATTGTTATTTATTTATTTGAGTGAAGCAATTCAATTGTGTAAAAAGTAGCACAAGTCTTGTAAATATGTTGTTGTCTAGATCTGTTTTCTAACTCAATTTTTAAGGTTACATTTAATTTTATTAAATTTCCATTTACCAATTAATTTCAAGCATTAATTTATTTGAACATGCTTAAGTATATATAGAAGATGTGAAGAAATGGTATTTTGTGATTCTGTGATTTTTGTTGTGATTTAAAATGTCCTGCTAAATATAGCTTTGAAAAATAAAACATTCTTTGTCCTGCAGGCTCAGGCTCAGGTTTTAGGATGTAATCAGACCATGATGAATATTATCTGTATTATTCCTTACATAACATGATTGCCAAAATTAGTTACTGTGAGAACTTAGACTTGCATGTTAAACAATTCTTTTCCCTTAATGGGGAGTCTTTCTCTGCTTGTCTTCCAGCAGCTGACATTTGTTGTATAGTCATCTTGGAAATCCTTCATTGTAGGAAACAGTGAAGTTGCTCCATAGCTTAGTCTCTCTTCTTAGTAGAATTTATTGAAACAACTAAATGACAAAATGAACATAAACGAGTAATGCTTTAGTTGACTTCAATATCAGATTTCATCCTTCGTCACTTATCATGCAAAGAGATTCTAAGAAACCAACTCATGTCTGGAAACCCGTGTCTGCTTTGTAAGGAATTGCAGCATGCAGCTTTGCTGTGCCTGTTGGCTGCCCTCAACTTATGGGGGAAGGACCTGGCATGTACTCCCATGTGTGTGCCCCAGTCCCCTTTGGAAGGAGCCCAGGCAGGCTCAGGGCACTTCAGTGGGCCTGGGGCTGCAGGAGGCAGTGAAGGTGAGGCATACCTGCTTTCTTGTGCAAATGCAGTCCTGATAATAAGATTCTTATAATATCAGGTGTTAGAGTCACTCTTAGAATAATGTGTGCAAGCAGAGAAGGATATTTTTATTTTTGTATGTGCAGCAATGGTTGGATATATTGGAGTGATTTCTACATGTGTATTTCTTCTTCCTCTTTGAAGCAGATGAACAGAGGTGCTGAATTGATGTGTTAAATGTAATAATTTACCACCCATACAGGTAGGGAACTAAATGGAAATTTCACTTCCCTGTCTTGTTTTTGTGTGTGTTTGGGTTTTTTTTCTGAACAAATGAAACATACACATTTTGGAGCTTATTGTAGCTACAGAAAGTGTTTGACCTGGACAAAGATTTTTATGATACTATATATCTGGCATCTTGGACAATGTCACAGTATTTGTCTGACTTCAAACTGAGTTAATTCAGGGGATTAAACTCACTGAGAGCTGCGAACTTTATTTTTTAGTTTCCTTTTCTGACCTGACTCGGTACAGGGCTGGACAAATGCTAGTGCCAAGGAAAGCATTGCAGTGGAGGAAAGGGGACTGCTTTTCTGTATTGTTAAACTATACTCTTGAGTCATATTAGATAAGAAGGTGGTAAAGTAGATAGGATTTACGAAATTACATAGTTAAAGTTGCCCAAGCATCCGAGCTTAAGGAAGTTTGGCTTTGCACCTAAATGATCTGCATGTTAATGGCTTATATTTGAGGATGATTGTTTACTGAGGGGCAAGTTTCAATGTCCTGCTGTTTCTTTTATTAGTCAGCAAAGGAAGAAGTCAGTCACCTTAGTCAAAAAAGTTTAGAATAAATTATGTGGAATTAATGGAACTTGAAGTAACAAAGTTTTATATAAAATAAATACTTGCAGTAATTTTATGTTTCATAAAAATCAAGACTTGTATTTTTAGGTTTTTGTTTGATTTTTTCAAAAAATGAAAGGAGTTTTTAGTACTTGCATGTACTATTTTTAACATAGTATATGCAAAATGTACTGAATATACGCTATGAGAAAACAGATAAAGAAATCTAAGATGATAGCTCGCTTCTGCTTATTTTGATAATAAGTTTTAATCAAGGCAGGATTTAGGTAGCTGCTTTGGATCTGTGTGGCTTCACAGCTCAGGAGTTAGGGCACAAGTCATTAATTCAGATCCTATTAAAGCCTTATATTTTAGTTAAGCACTGGAATAGATTGTAAAAACTCCATTACTGAAGTATTAAGAAGAGGTTAGACCATAAACATCTTATGAGTGACATTGTAGGAATAGCTGATTGTGTCTTGGTGCACTGAGATAGATTGGATGACCTCTCAAGGTCCTCTTAGTCTATTTTCAACTATTTTTCTGTGGACCTATGAATTTTTTCTCAGGGTAGCTCATCGCTGCTTAGAATAGCAAGTTTGAGTTTGTACAGTTCGCAGGGCTTTCACTGAATGTAGTTCCACCCAGCACCTCGTGTTCCTAACAGCAAATTTGTTATGAATGTTTCAGTGGGAATACTATATTCTGTGCTGCTTTGAAACAAACCAGAAGCATTGTTACAGCTTTACTCAATTCAAGGATCACATGCATGGTTCTTGAGCTTTATCTGTCAGTTGAGAGTCCCTTCATAACACCACAGTGTAAGTGCTCAGACCTATATATGGCCAGTGTTTTAATGACTAAATAATAAATAATACTGCAAGTTCGTGTGTTTTTTTGAAATATTTTTTTGTGTGTGTCCTAAACTTTATTTTAGAAGGTTTAAAGGGGGGGGTGGTTTTTTTATTAAATCCTATAACTGTGTTTAAAAGTTGTTGGGCAAGTAAGTCTGGAGGATTTGATAGCTGAAATTTAGGAATTACCTGGGAGAAACTTCAGACCTATCCAGGTAATTTATTTAAATTATAATTAAAAAGCATAGTTAAATCATCACCTGTGTTACTCACTGGCATGTTAAAACTTCTAGATAATGATTTTTAAATTGTATGATTCTGATGTCTTTATCTTGTATGCTTATTTCTATACTCAAAACATCATCCTGCACCGATATACAGTTCATAATTCTTGATTTTTCCAATTGTTAAGTCTAAGAATATAACACTTTTTTTTTATTTTAATTGGGGGTATGGTTCTGCTAAAAGGCACCAATTACATGAAAAAGTCAATAGTTATATACTGAACTCTCTTAATAGTGTAAAGACTGGTCAATAACTTACATGCTCAAGCCCGATATTAATAATTAGGAAATGTTGAGGTTAATGGTGGAAGAATTATACCAAAAGCTGTAACTGCTATCAATTTTGTAAGGGTTTTTACAATAACTGACAAACATAGTCAGGTTAAAAAATTTTAAATATTTGGCAGAGGCCACTTAAACATCCCTAAATAGTCTAGCAATAGTCTAAATGCAAAGCAGAGATGTTTTGGGGGTGGAAGAAGATATTTGGTGGTGTTTGTCCCCAAAGCTTCTTTAATATTAAACTTATGTCCATCAGAAAAAAGAATCACATTAAACTGTAGGAAAGAACATAGAGTTCAGCAAAGTAAGCCTAAATTAGCAGAACTTGGTTTGCAAATTGAGAATGGAGATACTAAACTAAATTTTAAAACTTCAACTGTACGCTATCTGTAATATTATTGATGAAACAGGAAAATTAGGAAAAATTGAGTACTACAGGAAATATGATGGTTTGTCCACTTAATATTGCAGTTAATATTGTTTAGATATCTGTAAAAAACCCTGTGTGATGGGAATGATAGGTACCCGATATTATTATTTAAAAATATATTCTGCACCAAGTTGGTAAATTCAAATTGCTGTTATGGATACTAGATGGTGTACTTTACATACAAGATTACCTTTGTGGGTCCAGTGCTAATCAGCATAGACGAGAATAGCATTTGGTTTATTGTGCAGGTGCCCAAGATAGTACAATTTTGCCAGACTTCTGAGATCAGTTGGATATCTTGCAGTAAATACTGGAATGATAATTACATAAAAAAAATACAAGTGACATTAAGACTGTAGATCAATATATAGTTGTAGTGTGTAGAGTGCAGGATATTCCCTGCTTCACAAAAAGTGGTTAATTGATTGTGAGTGGGACGTGGGCTACATTGCTTGATGTACTCCTTTCTTACAAAGGATTTAGTATGATTATATTTTCTCAATACCAATACTCTAACATACATGGCTACTTGCTACTTCCTGGTCCCTTCCAGTGCAGTTATTTATGGGCATGTGTTACTGGTCAAGAAGTGAAATATTCTGAATTAAGAATAAAAAAAAACCAGCCTTCTTTATCTTTTTGCCAGGATCAAGTGCTTGATTATATCCTAACAGTTCAGTGGGTTTAAACCTGTAATTTTTGATTGCTAGAAATATTGATGGTTGATTTCCTGTTCCATAGTTGATTGTCTTTTATGTCAGAGGTTCTATCTGTTCGTTTGCGGAACACTTATGTACCAGCTGCCTGATGCAGATTGCCTGATGTTTGTCTGCTTTATGCTTAATTAGGGAACCTGTAGGATCTCTTTTGTCTTACTATCCTTCAGGAAAAACACTGGGACCCAGCTGTGTTAAAGTATTCATTTCTACCAGTTTAGCAAAATGTGGTAAAAGGTTTAAAAATTTCGGGGAGTCGAATTTGTAGCTAACTTAACATGATTGTTTCCACTGGAAAACAGAATAAGTAGTGGAATTTCAGTGGATTGGAAGAGAATTTTGTAGTTAAACCTCGTAAGGGATGTGCACCCTCCTTTCATGGTGTAAATTGATTGCTGATGTGTTTAGGTGTAAGCAGAAACTTTCTGAGGACCTTTTCTGTTATTTTTCTTATAGTTATCTTGTGCTGTCACCTGAAATATGTTCTACTTTTGGAGCCAGAGTACTGGAAATAACCAGATCTTTGATCCATTCTGCTTGCTTAGCATCCCACTAAAGGAAGAGTGCAGCTGAAGAATAATCAAGGTCTAGAGTCTCTGTCTGTCTTTTGATTTAGACCGATCTCTACATGTGGGAGATATATTCAGCTTTCTCTTATTCTGTGTTCATCAGACTATTACATCTAGTCCCAATCTATTATGTCACTGAGACATGCTTGGTTCTGGTTAGATATTAGAGGGTGTCTACACCCAGCAAAATAGAACCTATTTCATTTGCTCACTACTTAAGCATGTTGCTGACCTCCTCACTCCACAATGGTTTAAATATTGCCACTTCCAATAGGAGCCATTTGGCTTTACATTTCAACTCATAAGAAAGGCAATACACTTTGTAGACTTTCTGAATACACAACTGCTTTTCATTTAATAGTATCATATACCAGCAAACTATAAATCATATATACATATTCTTCTTTACCTTACATGGCTCAGGCTGTTCTGAGGAAAAACTGGTTCTACCATCCAGTGATTCCTTTAGCATAATCATTGCTTGAGTAGACCTATTTAAAGAGATCTTGCTAATCCAGTGATCTGGCTCAGACATGACTCCATGGCGCACATGCTGATTTCTTGAGATTGTTCCTAGTTCCAATAAGTGTGTTTGGAATGCATTGCTTGAAATCAACTGAAAAGTAACTAAGAGCAATGCGGGATTAAATAGGAAAATCGGACTGTACGAACCAGTTAATTTGTATTCCAAAAGTTTGCTGTGGTTTTTTTCTGGTAGGTTGATAATATGGTGAAAAAGTCAATGAGGTTAAAGATTAGAGCATTTTTTAAAACTGGTTGATCTCACCTTTTTGTCTTCAAAGAGAGGCTTGCCTCAAGTTTCTGACTCTGTGTTCCTCTTTAAACTATGTTTCAGTTGCCTTAAAATAGTAAGCAGGAAATCTTAATACTTACTGTGTAGCAAATCCTTATTTAACTTGCAGTTAATGTGCATTATTATGCAGTGGAATGATTGTTGTAGCAGGAATCACTGTTTCTGAAAATCTGCATGTGGAGTCAGTTTAGAGCACATGGCTTTGATACACAAACTGCCCTATTTTAGGCCCCAGAGTTTAGCCATCATTAGTTGTTAGGACATTATAGATTCCTCCTTTCTGGCTCAAGTCAATTGTCTTGTTTATTCTACTGTTTTTTCTTCTCTTTTTTTTCCTATTGATGAGACACTTTGGATGCTATCTTGTATCATGAACAGAGAGATGTGTAGCTAAAATACAAATATCAATTTAATTTAAATCTATGCATAGATTTGAGAAAAGGGAAAGTATGCAACTTGTGGCCTTGATGGTGATGACATATGTATACACAATATGCTTCCTTGTAAACAGACTTTATTAAAAACACTCATTTCTGTTACTTAGCTAAACTGGTACATTTATGGTCTTCTATTTGATCATTTCAACTTTTTATGTATCTTAAGGAAGGACAGTACAATATTCAGTACTTGTACACTCTAAGTAAAAGATGCTACAGTGTGGGGAATTTAGGCTTTTTGGAGCATCGTCTTACCAAATTACCCTTAGCTGTACAACTGGAATCTAGTGCTTACTGCCCTTAATTGAGACACCTTATAGAGATTATATTTACCTCTGTAGTAACCTATAACACGTGAAGCTGATGTCTTACTAGTCCTCCCTCATGGAAGATAGCATAGATTTGAGTCATACTAGAAGTCTCTTGTATTTTCCTCAAGCCAGTTAAGATGAGAAAATGGCAGCGTTACCATGTGCCAGAATTCTGTGCACGTCTGGATAATCAGAAGCTGAACCCTCTTCCTCTCCCCACCCCCTTTAAAAAAAAAAAAAAAAAAAAAAAGCCTGTGTGATGTATGGGCAATCCTTAATTCTCATAGTTTAGCTTTATCCGGCTGCATCTTTTAGCAAACAAAAAGTGCTCTGGAGAAAACTCAGTAGAGAGTTGGTAATCATTTGAGATTGAACATTCAGTGTGTTTGCAATATTTGAAAATTAGAATTTGTAAATTGTTAGGATTTAATCTGTCACTTCATATAAAAGATTCTCCTCCATGTGAAATGTGAAAAGATTCTCCTCCATTCTCCTCCTTCTTCCAGCCATGTGCAAGATGGAAGACTACATTAATCAGAAGTTATTACAGAAAAATGCTAGGAAGGTTCCTAGACACTAGAAGTCTGCTGAAAAACTGAACTGTGGGAAAGAAGGTGTAGAATTAAGCTAAAACCTCTGAATCTCTGAACAGCTTTTAGTAACTTTCTAACATCTAGAAAAAGTGTATCCATACATGTATGTAACTTTATCTTAAGCAAATTAAGTTCTGAAAAAATAGATTAATTAGGCTATGTGTTCTCTAGGGAAACAATGCACAAATGAATTTAAATTCTGCCTCCAGTGGTAATGGAAAATGTAACCATTTTTAATAGTTTACCATTTGTTTCTAAAATCATATTGAATTGCTGTTAAACCTTAGGAGCAAACTAAGAATTAATGTCCTAGGTGATATCCCATACCATAACTTAGGAAATATATATTTTTCCTTACAACTTGCTAATATTCATGCTGCTTGTCACAGAATCACAGAATGTAAGCAAGGTCATTCTAAGTCTTTCTGCAATAAATGTCTCGTGGAGATTCTCCAGATATATTATCACTGACAAGGAAAAGAAAGCATTCATTGTGCAACAAGATATTTAAGCTTTTTCTAGATCTTTATAGCTAAATTTAAAATTCAAAAACTTTGTAGAATCATTCTTAGAAAAGTACAGAAAGTACTAAATGTGGGTTAATAAAATTAACATCGCATTCATAGTTTTTATAAGGCCATACTGTAGTTATAATTGTTCTTGAAGTAGTTGTGGTAGAGTAACGAATGACTTGCTACATAAGGTCTTGCTCTTAGAAAGAACCTTTTTATCTGTTCTTTGTTGTGGCTTTTTGCTGTTCAGTTTTCATGATGTTTAACTCTTTTGCAGAAGTTGTGGTAATGGAAAATAGTGTCTAGCTGTGTAGTAGTAAGGCTTCAAATGCCAGATTGTTTTAAATATTTCTTACTGTGACTTCATGCAGTTTGCTAATACATGAAGATCAAAGCAAGAGTGGTGTTGTGTGCCAGCAATGTGCAGTCTTCTGTGTTTACTTTCAGTGACTTATTTTTTTTCATAGAATAGAAAGAACACTTGATCCTGTACAGTAGCATGCCATAAAAGCACATCTGCAATATATTTATTTCTGTACTTAGATTTAGCATTTCTAGTAACTTGCTGTCTCTCTTTTACAGAATGGACAGCAAATTGTGGATGAACCTATGGGAGAAGATGATATCAACCCACAAACTGTGAGTAAAAGATGGTTGTAATAAAGATAGTACAATATTGTAGCACACTGATATCACATAATTTACAGGCAGTTTGCCACTAATGTTTTGTTATTGAGGTTTACTTGACATGAGGTGCAATCTAGAGTCTTGATATTTTTGAATGAGGTTCTTCCTCACTGACTTCTTGTCTAGTACGGTATCCTGCTGTTTGCTCTGGTGAACTTTTATGGTTTCCCTAGTATTTTTGTATAATACAGACTCTCCCTAACATTTTTAGTATGAGGTAGGCTTTCCTGTGGAAAGCAAAAAGCTGAATATGGTAGAAATTATAATTGGGTTGGAGTATGAGAAGGTTTGATAGTAAGATGTGACTAGCTAGAGCATTCCTGAATAGGAAGGGAGGTTGAGCTTCTCTTGTCTTAGCAAACCTTAAAAACATGTAGTTCTTTTTTACTTCTCCTAGTGCGAGCAAACAAAGTGCTTCCATTGGCTTCTGTTAGTCTTATCAGTACATAGGTGAAAATATTTTAGATCTATGAGTTCCAGAGTATGCTTTATTAATAGTTAAGGTTTCTCTTGTGGTCGTGTCACAGTAAAACATTCTCTCGTGTTTAAATTCCACACAGATTCAGCTGCAGACACATGTGTGCTTACTGTATGAAATATGATTTTTTTGACATGGCAGTGTACACCATAGCTTTTTCTTTTCTAGTTTGATATGCAAGGTGTAACAGCAGCTATCACTTTTGTTTCTCCATATTGTCATAAGATTTCTTGGCAATATGTGTCTGTGCCCTTCTGTTAACATTAGTCATTTCATATTTTACCTATTGACCTGTGTAAAACTATTTTTTTAGATTATTTGCGTAATAAATCTTCATTAGCTTGGAAGACTCTTTCTGTTCCCTTTCTCTACAGAGCTAAGAAACCCAAGATACAAAGTCTCAAGTCCTATTTGTGGGCTTGTGGTTGAAAAGTTTAGATGTGTCACATGGGAGTGCATTTAAGGATAGCAAAGCTAGTCCATTGATGCCCAGGGGTTTCTTAAGTCTGTTGGTGTGGATTCCAGCTTTCCTCTTGTGATGCTAATTTGGCTTAGTTGGAGTGGAAGAGAACTTCTGTTCATTGGTTCAGAGCTGACAAAGCTAAGGGCTCCAGAAATGTTTGCATGGAGATACTTGAAGACGATAGCTGTAGGTATCAATTTAGATAGTGACTTAAAACGTCTTCCTTGCTTCAGGTAAGATGCTAAATGCTGAAAAATGCTTAGTGAAATGTTCATAGTGATGGAATAGCCAAAGACAGTGGCTGAACTATTAATGATGATTTTGAGTGTTTGTTGTAAATCAGATCTGAACAGCAAGCATTAGAGAGCTTTGAACTAATGCATTGTGAAGCACACATACGAGTAGAGTGATCACTCTGGGCTTGAACTAGCAAGTGAACACAAAAAAATCAGGTATCCCTTTTTTTTTTTTCTTCCTTCCTCATAACTTTTTTAATTTCAGCTTTCTGTAAATTCTGAAAGCGCATACCTCATGTTCCTTTCAGCTTTCAGTAGGGGAAGATCAAGAGTGAGGAAGGACTGTGAAACTGTAACAGTTTCCATTGCTCTTGTTATTGAGAGGCGTTAATCTAAGGAATTCTTAACCCAGGCTTCTTGAAAATAGACTTTGCTCCTGAGGAGAAGATCACAGTCAGGAAGGTTCATTGATAATTTCTTTAAGTTCCTTATCTTTATATCAAACTTACAGTTTACAAAATTTCATAATGTGAAGATGCTAGTGAGTTGAGGTTTCTTGTTGTGATGCCTGTGACTTTTTCTCAGGCATGAAGGCAACTTTAGTGTTTATCTGTAGTTAGAGAGTAGTAGCTGACTAGTGGCTAAGCCTGGTGATAAATGGCCTTACCAATAAAACACAGTTTTTGGAACTCCACATTTGGCTGGAGTTCAGGGTTCACATGCTGGTATTGCATATTGTGCAGACTTCAGCTTGTGATTAGGTGGTCAAAGCTGTTTCCATCTGCGCAGCATGAATATAATTACAATACCATAGCAGTTTCTCTCTCTGCTGAAGTTGTGGACAGAGCCAGTTTAGATAGTGAGTGGAGTTGCCTTTTCCATGCTTGTATTCAAACACACCAGTATTAGATGTAGCTCTTAAGCTGATATGAAAACTAGGAGATTAAAAGCCTGCACTATACTGCTTTTGGTTCCTCTTCATAGCTTGCAAGGCTCTTCTGTCTTCAACTTACAATGAAGGAACAAGAAACAAGGTAGAAGGCAAGACCAGAAGGAGATCAATGGTGTTAATATTCTGCATAACATAGATTACAGTGCTTGAATTCTTGTTTGAACTAGAAAATATCTTTTTAGGAAAATGTTCAGTTTTGGTTTGTTAATTTATCCTGACTAGTGCCATCGCTTGATGATAATTTCCTTGGTTTGAGTTTGTAACTTCACCTTCCTATAAGCTTTTTTGTTTTGTGTTTTTCTGCTAAAATTATATTCTTTATCTATTGCATTGAGTTTATGTGACAAGGTTTCGGTAGCGGGGTTGGGGGGTGGCTTCTGGGGTCTGTCCCACCATGTATGACAGAGCCAGTTCCAGCCAGCTTCAAAATGGACTCACCACTGGCCAAAGCTGAGCCCATCAACAATGCAGGTGGTGTGCCTCTGTGATAACATGTTGACAAAAGAGTAAAAAAAGCTGTGCAGCAGCTGTGAGAGTAAGGGGTAAAAAAGTGTGAGAGAAACAGCCCTGCAGACATCAAGGTCAGTGAAGAAGGAGGAGCAGGAGGTGCTTCAGGTGCCAGGATGGAGATTTCCCCTGCAGCCCCTGGAGAAGACTGTGGTGATGCAGGTTGTCCCCCTGCAGCCCATTGGAGGACCACAGTGGAGCAGATATCCACCTTGCAGACTGTAGAGGATTCCACACCAGAGCAGGCAGAAGTGCCCCGAAGGAAGCTGCAGCCTGTGGAGAACTCCATGCTGGAGCAGGATCCTGGCAGGAACTGCAGCCCATGGAGAGAAGCCCACACAGGAGCAGGTTTTCTGGCAGCAATTGTGGCCTGGGAGGGACTTGCACTGGAGCAGTCTGTTCCTGAAGAACTAGACTCCATGGAAAGTACCCATGCTGGAGCAGTTCTTAAAGAACTGTAGCTCATGAGAAGAACCCACAATGGACGGGGAAAACTGTGAGGAAGAAGCATCAGAGACAGTGTTACAAACTGACTGCAATTCCCATTCCCCATTCCACTTGCACTGCTTGGTGGGAAGGAGGTGGAAGAGTAGGGAATGAAGGAGTGAAGTTGAGCCTGTGAAGACGGGGAGGGTGGAGAGAAAGGTGGTTTTAGTTTTCTTTGTTTCTCGCTATCCTACTGTATTTTTAATTGGCAATAAATTAAATACAT
This sequence comes from Podargus strigoides, assembly GCA_028020825.1. Taxonomy (NCBI): domain Eukaryota; kingdom Metazoa; phylum Chordata; class Aves; order Caprimulgiformes; family Podargidae; genus Podargus; species Podargus strigoides. The sequence continues at coordinate 2,476,179 of CM051641.1, read as the reverse complement.
TTTCCCCAAGTTAAGACTGTTTTGTCCACAACAGTACTTGGTAAGCGATCTCCCTGTTCTTATCTCGAGCCTTGAGCTTTTCTTTACCTTATTTTTACCCCCTGTCCCGTTGAGGAGGGGGAGTGAGAGAATGGCTGGCTGGGTGTCTGGCAGCCAGCCAGCGTTAACCCACCACAACTATCAAATTTCTCTTTCTAGGTTTGATAACTGCGGGATAACTTACAAGCGGTTTCCTTTAGTTTCTTCAGACACTTCCAAACTGCTTCTCTTTTAGGTAGCAACCTACTTTAACAGTATGACTATCAAAAAATTAAAACATGTCTCTAATATTCTTTCTATCATGCTTGAGCTACTTGGTTAAGATTGCTTTAGCTTTTAAGTGCTTCAGACCAGTATTTTAGGAACTTATTTTGCATGTATTTCTAGGTTGTGGTCAGTAAAAGGTTGCCAATAGTGAGGTAAAATAAATAATAGTAACAGAGAGTCTGAGTTGCATAGCTTTGATTCAAATTCAGTAGCTTGTTTTAAGATGAGCAGAAGCTATGATGATATATCCGTTTCTGAGGAGTCCAAGGTGCTATATAGTTCAAAGTCTTGCTCCTTTTAAAAGAGGAATCATTCTGTATTCTAGTTTTATTACAATGAATATGCTGGTTATGTCTGGCTTTATAGCTTGCTGTGAACATTTTTTAATCTGATGTATCTCTCAAATTATCCGAGTCCAGCAGGAAATAAATGTAAGAACAAGTAAACAACTGGCTGAAGCTTGACCTAATGTGTAAGCTTCAGTGAGCGTTACTGAAAGAGGGAGAAGCTATTTAAAGCCTTTTATTTGCTGCCTTTCTCACTCTTGTGCTGTCTACCATCTCTTTCTGTATCTCTGTGTTCATAGAGATTGAGTAAATTAAGTGAGGAAATTGTTTTGAGCTCTTACAATCATGATGTATGCTGTACTGCTAGTTAAAGCTAGCCAGAAAGCACAGCTGGTCCAGAAAGTACCTTCCTATTTTGTATGTATATGAAGATCATATCATGTGTGCCGAGTTCTTTGTTCTGTTCTGTTACCTGGATTCAATTTAGCTGTTAAAACACTTACTACAACTGATGCATTACCATTGCATTCCACTAGCTTAAGCATAGTTATTAAACATAAAAAAATACTAGGTTCCAATAATTTGTGAAAAGTTATTTTCAGTAATATTTTGTAAGTTGTGAGAAAATTCATATGTATTTCTTTTTGGTAACCTGCAAGGACTGAAGATTACTTTTATTCAGTACAGCTAGGAATGGAGCCTATTTAGGCTCAAACAACTGAGATGAAAAAGTAAAACCCCTCTCTCCAGTGGGGTTGGTTGGGTAATATTATTACACTTCATGTATACTTTGGTAAAACTTTAAACAAAACCCTGCTTTTAAATAACCATAAATAAAGTATACATAAAATTAAATAGAACTAAAGCATAAAGCAGTACATTATAATAGGCTGATCTGTCTGATGAAAAACTAAATCTCAGTGGCCATCATCCTCTTACTGAAAATATATAACTAAGACTGTAATCAGTGAGTAGTCAAAAAGTAGTGTAAGAAATGCTTGCCAAGAAAAGTCAGTAGTTAAAAACCTCTTTTTAGTTTATTTTTCTCTATTAGAATTTAAATAAAACAACTGTTTGCAGTCAGGAGAGAGGAAAACTGACCTTTGTCTTGCCAATCAGTGTTTTAATAGAAGAGTTTATAAGTAAAACCATGTTTTTAGAAAAGGCTTTAGGATACATCAGAAAAATAGTTTGAAGCATGTGGGAAATACAGTCTATTTGTCAAAGTACTGAACTTGATCACTCAATTATATGTAGGAATAATGTTTAGATTCTATATTATACATGCATGTATACTGTACAATTTACCATGAATCTATAAAACACTGACCAACCTGGTGGGGGGAGTGCTGGGGAGTTGTCAAGATAAGGACAGGGAGATCACTCACCAGTTGCAGTCATGGGCAAAACAGCCCCACATCACTCATGCAATAATACTAAAACTGCAGTAATGTGGGGTAATCTCGTTTGTTGTGTCAGCATCCATGAAAATAACAAAAGATGAGAATGTTAAAATTAAGTAATTCAGGGGGAAAAAAGCATAATTAAACTGACAAATGTTTAGATTTTAAAACATTTTAGAGAGGCTTTAACTGATTTTTGGTTTCACCTCAGTTTTTAATATTATAGCATTTACTAATGAGAGCTCTTAGTTTCAAAAACTTTGCTTGCATTTTGGCAGCTTGAAGCACTGTTTCAGAACTGCTCCACACTTCTGTAGGATATTGGTCTTCGGGTGCTCAGTAACAGTTTCTGAAGAACAATCGTGTGTTAACATGACAATGAACATATTTTTGATGATCATTTTGATATGTTTCTTTTCCTTTTGCTGGTATAATCTTTACATTTCAATTTTCTGTGGGTGTATCTTGGCTCTGTGGTAGAGGTTGTAAGACATAGCTATAATTTGTTAAATATTACAGAAATTTTTGGGTTCACAAGTATTCATAGACCACTGAGTTTGGGATTTCTCATTTTTTTACAGATTGATACTTACTTTTAGCTGAAACAGCTACTTGGATATCTTATCAGTAATAGAACAGTTACAAGGGCCTGTAGCGATAGGATGAGGGATAATGACTTTAAACTGGAAGAGGGTAGATTTAGATTAGATATTAGGAAGAAATTCTTTACTGTGAGGGTGCCCCCTCCCTGAAGGTGTTCAAGGCCAGGTTGGATGGGGCTTTGAGCAACCTGGTCTAGTGGGAGGTGTCCCTGTCCACAGCAGGGGGGTTGGAACTAGGTGATCTTTAAAGACCCTTCCAACCCAAACAATTCTATGATTCTATGACAATTTAATATTTTTGTAGTTTTACTGAGAGATGAGGTATACAGTCAAGTTATTCTTTCACATTGCTTACACGTTCTCAAATGTGTAAGCCTGTTCATGTGGAAATCAAACTGAGGAAGCTTTCTTAACAGCCACAGCAATGGAATTGTTTGGAACAATAATGTTACATAATTCAGTATAACACCGTGTTCCTTGTTATGAAGTAAGTTGTAGTTTCCGTTAAAGCCAGCCAATAATCTGGCCCTGTGATGAAACTGTCCATTGTGTAATGGAGTGAAGGAAACAATCTGGGTTACAAATACTAAACTCAGATTTTATGTTTGTCTATAATTCTTACATTCCTTCTAATATACTTTACTAAATATACTTAAATATATGTACACATGTATTTAATTCTATTTTACAATCAAATAACTTGATTCTTGAACAAGTTTCCCAAGCAAACCATTTACATCTGTAAAACTTGAATCCAGTTATTGCCTTCTCCTACCCCAGATTTTCCTTTGTAAAAGGCAGAATACCTTTTTTTTTCTCTAATGTAATGAAATAGGAAGTTCATTAGCTTCCAAAGCACTGTGCTGCAACTTGGATGAATTTTGCTAGAATCTTACAGTGAAATGCATGCCTCTTACCTGTGTAAGAATGGACTTTGTAGTCCTTGTGTAAGAAGTTACAGCGGGCTTGTAGGCACTGCAAAGCTTTAGTCTGAGATGTCAACTGTTAGATATCAGACCCATATAAAGAAGGCAAGCCCTGGAATATTTTTTTGCCTCCCAAGATGTCATCAGGTGTTGAGGAAAGGTTACAGCAAAACTTTCATTGATGTTGTCTAATAGATTTTCAGAGTGGCTTATTTTGCGCTTAGTGTCTTAAGTGCAGCATACCTTCTGGATGCTGGTCAGAAAATTGAATAATTTGAGAGCGCAAGCAAAATTAAAAGTCAAGCTGCTTACTTGTTACATGAAGAAGAAACAGATGGTAGCCCTGAAAAGCCTGTAAAGTAGCAGATGGAAACTGCCACACCCCCTGATTAGTAGAATATTGCTGCTTTGGCTATACAAACGTATTTATTGTGAAGAGAGGTATATTATTCAACTTCTGAAAACTCCATAAAGTAGCTTTCTGTTCCTCAACTGTTGACTTTCATCAAATGAGTTCTTTTCATTCCTTATGTGTACACCATCTTTGTTTTTTACAGATAATTGAAGGCAGTCTGTACTTCAGAGCAGTGTAAAGACTTTATTTGCATTATTTCACTTCTCAGACTGAGGGTATAGGAAGATTGTCAGTCTACCAAATGGACTCCAGTCAGTAAAAGTGGAAACATTTCATCTGGTTATGTGTAAAAGTAAGCATCCCACTGTGGCATGCACATTTTATTCAATAAAACCTATGGATTCCCACGTGTTCTGTACTGCTTTGAGAGTTCCTCCAGCTTCTTTCAGTTCTCCTGCTCTCTGTGGAGGCTGTGAGCCCCATTCTCTTGAATGTCTGGACAGCAAGTCTAATGACATTTTCTCTTAATTTTTGTAAATTCAGAGCATCCAATTTAAAAGGAGTAGATGAACTCATTTTACATTTCTGTACTGGAGGAGGAAATGCATTGTGCAAGTGGAGTTCTGCAATTGACAGAACTGTCACTGACAGGCATAGCAAATTCTTCTTGTTTTGGAGACAGTTGCATTTTGTGGTAAACATGTACAATACAAAACCTTATCAAAGACTTCATGGTAAGGGGAGCAATTTGCTGGAACAATTTGTCCTTGTTATCACAGACTTCCCTGTTGGGGACTGCTGCCCTCTAACCTGTCGTCTTCTCGTATGAAGGCATATTTAAAAGGGCAAGCTCTCCTCTCAGAGATATTTAAAAGGGCAAGCTCTCAGAGATTCTCAAAATGAATTATGTAGCATATATCTTAATGTTTCTGGTTGGCTGGTAGTGATCTTTGGGAACCATGCAGGCTTTATGCTCCCAGAACACAACAAATTTCTTCCACCTGCTGCAGACCCATGCCAGTTATAGGAGAACTATTGTTGTGAAGTAACCCCGCTGACCCCTAAGCACTGTGCTTTGTACTTCACTGAGAGGTCACATAAAAGGTTTGGGAGAGCCGTAGTCAGTAATTGTACAAATGGTGCAGTTGAAATGCCTTATTCCTGCCACCCTTAGCAGATACAGCTTATCTGCAGCAGAATACACTCACACTCTTACAAGAAAAAAAGAGAAGAAAATAGTTATTTACCCACAGTATCTTTTCACTTTTCAAGAACACTGTAGTTAGTGTAGGTCTTACCACTTCCTCTCCATTTCTGCTTTTAGCTCACCTTGCTACCATAGAGTTTAATTTAGTGATTTGGAGATTTCTGATCACTCCTTTTACTGCATTCATTCATGTTCTTCGCAAGGTAAGGCAAAGAGCTTGAATGGTCTCCTATTTGTTTGTTTGTTTAAGTCTTCAAAGTGTAAACACCTGTATTGCTGTTAAACTGCAATTCTTGAGATATTTCAGTTTTGAGAGGCAAGTAGCTGGAGGTTTAAAACAATTGGAGAGAGGAAAGCTTCAAGTAATTTTCGTACTATTTATGAAATATTTGAAATCTTTGTGTTGCAGTAACCTCCTTGTCTTCAAAAAGCTTTGTTTGTCCTGAAACACATACTGAATAATTTTTCATGCTGTGTTACTGCTGTTGTAGTAGAGGCTGTTTCTTCCAAAGAGGCTGTAACACACTGGACTGTAAAAAGTGCATTGTAATTGAGGACTCAAGGTGTAGTAGTAGTTACTGAATGCCTGTGTAATCTCTAACAATAAATGTGTATATTCAGTACATAGAATTTGAAAGATCCATCCCTGTCGATGTGACATAAAGACCCAGAGGAATACAAGAGACCACAAAAAACTTTTGCTTGTGGGGTCCTGATAAAGCCACGGTCTTTATTTCATCTCTGCATTTGGGCAAGAGGTTCTTTGCTCATGCTGGGGAAACATATAATCCAGGTTTTAAAGACGAAGTTAGAAACTGATAGTGTAGACAGCCAAGTTGTGGTATAGATATAGAAGCAACATGTTCTATTGCTTAAAATAAATAAATTACTGGCTTTGTCTTCTGAAGTGGAATTAAAATCTAAAAAAAAATGCAGTAATCCAGATATCTGTTTGAACCCAATCAAGGGAGGTTGTTTGGAGAGGTTTTTTTAATGTCTTGTGCAGGAAGTAGTACAGTATTTTGCTGTTTGTTTCCTTTGGTACAGTCACTAAATGGAATCGCCTGGATCTGTTTATGGCCAAGTACTTATATATGCTTTTGACTAAATGTTCTTACTTGCCTTTATGACTGGAAGAAAAGCATTCTTGCTCCATATTCTAATGGAGCATGCACTGTCCAGTGTTTTTAATAAATTTCAAAAATGGTAAAGATACTGTCAATATTTGGAACAATAATTGCCATACTAAATCTAGAGAGAGATCAAATTGAAAACTTCCTCTATAGCTGTTCAAAGTAATTAGATTGAATTCTAACTCCTAGAAACTTTTGAAGTTTTTTTTAAACATTGAAAGAATGCTTAGGTATTTTTATTACTTTAAGAAATGTTTCCCTCTCTACAGAGCAATATAATATTGGTGCATAAGTCAGACGTTTGAGCTGGGCAATCCAATTCAAAAAATTTCTGCAGTCTGTCTTGGTCTAATCTCTATAACATCTGTGTAGCATTTTCTTTGTGCAGGATTTCAAAGGACTATGCACAAAGTCTGTTTGGTCTTCTAAAAACTTCAGTAAATAAAAATAATTAATAAGCATAAACATACCACATGCTCTACACTGAAGTCTAAACAATAGTGATACATGGTATCTTAAAATATTTTGTAGAAATGAGTTAAAATTCATAAAAATAAAATTATCACGTTTGGGATTTAATTTTTGTCACATTTGGGATGTGACATAGTAGCATGATTTGGTCTTTTTTGTTCTTTTGTGGGAACCAGGAATAAATAACATCTGCAACAGCATGTTGCTATCAGGCAATCTATTTAAGCTTCCTGTGCTGATGTCTACAGCATCAGCAACATGAGTACTACTGCTGCCCAGTTTTTCTTTACCACAGAGTGGAAAAAATTTTAAAAATTAAAAAAAAAAAATCAAAAAAAATCAATGTATCTTTCCTTTCTTTTCTTTTTTCTTTTCTTTTTTTTTTTTTTTTTTTGACCTTTTTTTCCCCCCTTCTCTGTCTCCACCCCCCAACTGTGCCTGACTTGCCTGACAGGAAATTTTCTAATTGCCGGAACAGCTGGTCACAGCAAAAACGCCAGAGTTGGTCTTCCCTGTTAGACTTGTGATCGCTCAGTCAGGAAATCTAAACATCATGGTTTCTTAGTCATGTTTAAGTTTCTGGCTCTACGTGTTCGTTCTATTCGGGTGAGCTTAGTTTCTTATTTAAAAGAATAAGGGGACAAAGGGGAAATTTTATTTCAATTAAACTTGTAATTTCACAGCAATTTTAGTCTTTCACTGCTTTGGGATCAGTGCTGTTTGCATACAAAGCCTTTTGCATTTTCATTTTAAAAAAAAAAAGTTTGTGGTGTGCTCATATTTTATATAAGTTTGTAAGTACCTGTTGATAATTTAGCCTTATTGGAAAATTTTTACCTGTATGTAAGTACTGCAAAACTTACTTTTTTCCCTCCAGAAATGTATGACCTTATCTGTATGTTAAGTTTTCTCACTGAGAATCTACTTTTATTTAAAATGTTTGTATTCTTAAAATTAATACTTAGTGGCTATTTTAATTGATTTTCATGTAGTACTTTAAACTGTAAAATAATTAAGTGATAATTAACTCAGACTTATTAATATCTTAAATTTACTTCTGAAAACAGTATTAAGAATAGTGACACTCTTGCTTATATTACAGGTAATGTTATGGTTATTTCAACTTTTAAATGATAATTTAGTCATAGCAGACATTTATTTTGTATAATTTGTCTTGTTGTTGAGCATATATTTAAGCATAAAAGGTCTCTAGTGGAGAACAGTATTATCCCAAGCACTGTTTGTGAACTATTTAACAATACATGTAAACATACACATACATTGTGAGTGTGTTATCATTGAAACTCAAATCACTTTTCATGCTTGTACTCCTGTAAGTCTGCAAATACTTTTCAGTGGGGGGGACCTGGGGGTGGGAACAGAATTAAAAAAAAAAAAAAAACAAACAACCAAAACAAACCAAAAAACCCTCAACAACAACAGAAAAAACTCATCTTATTTGTCTTAACATCTTAAGGTCTACTAATTTGTAAATAAAAGGGATAATAATTTAATACCTACTAGCTTATGTACTGGTTTAAATTTTGCAATATATGTCAGAAACTGAAACTGAATTTGCTTTCCATAACTGAAAAACTAAAACGATATGCATGTAAAACAATAGAACATGGACTGCATTATATACAGGTTTTTTAATGTAAGCCTTTTAAAATCAACATTTATCAACTCATACTCCTGAGTTATAGTTCTTTTCCACAGGCAACATGAAAGGTATTTCTTAGAAGTCTCTGATCAAAGAAAGACATTATTTTATCTGCTTATGGTAGCTTGATTATATTGTCTTTAATATTCTGTCCATTTAAAAATGCTGAACAATGCAGCCCATATAAATTTTGTCATATATTTGGGATATTGCCTCAATAAAACAGGAATCGTAGCTTTCATAGACAAGTGCTGAATATGCTTGTGGAATTTTTTTTGAGTAGTTGAATTATTTTTTTTTTAGCTTTGAATTTTATTTATTTTTAATGATGATACTCTGAAATATTAGTGCTTACAAAGTAGGAACAAAACTTATATCAAAGTTACTGGGAAATGAAGGTTCCACCCAATGAGTGTTGTGTTTTTTTTTTCCAGTGCTGACATGCACATCCTAGGTCATGAGATAATCTCATGGTGTTTGATCAAAAGAGAATTGCATTACAGAACTACTTTTGGTGACCAACATTGAGCTTTTAAAATGCTTACAGGAGTTCCTCAGCTTCACCTGCTAAACAACCTACTGCTCACAGTTCCTTTGGGAAGGAATGAATTGAGTCCTATTTCTGTCATGACCTTGGTATTTTCATTCTGAGGAGGGAAAGCATCTTCAGAATTACCCTCCCAGCTTGGCCAGTCATGTTTATCCGAAGGGCTTCATCTATCCTTTGACTTGCTGCTCTGGGACAGGACTTATTCTTCAAACTCCTGTCTTGCTTCATCTATAACACCAAAAGAATGTGAGGAGTTCAGTCTCAGTAACCAGGCCTGCAGTCTTCATTATGTGATGAGTTGGCTACCTAGAACAAACGTGGACATAGACATTGTTCTAGATCTCAAAACTGTTGTCGTAGAAAGCCAGGAATGGAAAAGAGTAGAAGGTATAGAGAGTAAGGAATAAATACAGTGATTTTTCTTTATTGTCTCTATGTATTGTTTTTCTCTTGAAGACTTAACAGTTTAAGAATGAAAAAAACCCACAAACCAAACACCTGAAAGTAAACATTTACAAATAGTGTTTCCGTTTAGGAAATCTTATGGTAAAACAATAGATGCAGTCTATGGCATGTAATTTGATGTCAGTTGGAAGTGTAATTTTTTTTAGTTTTTAAAACGAAGCAAAGACATAAGTTGTGAAAACCTGTATTTCTGAATTCAAATGTCCATGTTAATTAGAACTTACTTCTGCTCTATTTTTGCTTTTCTTTGGTACTAGTGTAAAACAGACATGCACAGAATATCCTTAAGTCAGTTTAACTTAATTTTATGCATGGCAGTGCTTTGCTTTTTGTTGTATTAGAATAATTGGCAGCTTTTTAGAACAATTGTTTTGTGTACAAGCATTTAAGTAATCATTAGTTTTGTTAAGTGACTTAAACTGAATACTAGCCCCAAATATAAGGGATGGTTCTTACTCCATGGTATAGCTCACTAACATTGCTTACTGAAATATTGGGAGTTTGAGATGTTTGTTGGACACTAAGATTATTTTTTTTAAGGCAGTTTTGAACTTAAAGGTAGGAGTATAATGAGTACAGAATGTATGAATGTATATAGAATGTATTTGAGATTTTTAAAAATGCCTAGAATGGTGCACTACTTGCATTTTTAACTCCCATTTTTAACTTAATAAAGATTTCCATAAGCCCTAATACAAAAGGTAAAAGTAATTGATTTTTAGTTTGCCGGTTCTTTTTTGCTTCAAAAACCATAGCTCGTATGGGTTTTATTTCTTCAGGTAATACTGAAAATTCATCCTACATTCATGACAGGTTTGGAAAGTAAAAATGCATCTAGGAGACTTCCAGACTCAAGGGAGGGGAAGAAAAGGAAATTATGTATATGAGCTGGGGAACTGTGCCAACATTGAGTCATCCTTTTAAAATCACTTGATATCCAATAAGCTTACTGTCCTTACAGAACATAACTGCTTTATGTAAATTCAGCACCAAGGTTTAATATCATAGCCAATATTTCAGAAATGGGTTTTATTTGATTACAGGAATCTGCCTGTGACAGGTAGAAAAACATTTTGCCAAAGACAGCAACATCCAACTGAGCTTTGATAAGTACAATGGAGCAGTGTTAAGTAACTTGTTGGGGGATCCATTTTTCTGTTTTCAGCCTTATCTTCAGTTGTACTGAATGTACATATGCCTCGAGAACATGCATTTGTCTAGAGGAAGCAGAACTTTCCTGAAAAAGAGATTGAGAAGGGTGAAAACAAAGCTGCTACTTCTGTAACAAAAATGGAAAAATCTAGGTAGCTACATACCGAATATTGACAAACAAAAACTGATAAAAACAGTATTTTTGCTGCTCCTTAACTTTCAAGTGGAAAACAAGATTGCAATTTGCTCTTTCTTCATTGGATTTACTTTTTTTAAAATTATATCATCAATAGTATAAACTGATACAGCAATGAGTCTGTCAGATAAGTTAAAATTCATTAAATGCAGCTGGACAGTATTTATAGGGATGTACACTATGCACTGATAGAAATTACAGTTAACAGTCTTACAGGAAAAGAGTTGTACTTTAAAAACTGTTGAAACATTTATATCTTTATTTCAGAAACTAAATTCTATTTATTTGAGGGCTGTCATTTTATCTTGAAAGATGGCTAGTGTTTGAGGGAGGTGTTCACCAATACTGGCAATATAGGTCTGACTTAGTTCTTGTAATTAAAATTATGAGAAAGATATTTATTTTTTCTTTCTCTTTCATTTTGGTTCTTGACTGTACAGAAGTTGAAATTCCAGAATTGTGAACTTTCCTAATGGTGATTTTGGCTGCTTTTCATGTATAAATTATAACTGTTACTAAATAAATATATAAAACAGATTTAAATCAGTTTAAAAATTATATTTTAAAAGGTAAATGTACATGAGAGTTTCTGGTGGGATCTCACCAGCATTTCTTAATGTATTAATAATGTCCATTTAGAAGGATGTTAAAAATACCAGTATTGGCACAGTTAAATGCCAACTTGTGTCTTAGGAACAAAGAATCTTGCACACTTTGGGGGAGTGACTTTACTTTGCAGGCAGTGACTCCCCAAGGACTAGCAATCCCCCTGAACACTCAGCTGAGCACAGCCTTATGGTGGGTGCCTTAGCAACTGTGGCCTCTGCAGGTCGAGGCAAGAAGATTGTCTCTGCGAGTAGTATGGGGCTATTGCTCTATTTGCAGCGTAAAATCAGTCAATTTTTACTGTGTCTAACAGAGATGCAAGGGCTTCCAAAACAGCATTAAAAATCAAGTATTACCTTACAAGAAGACCAGCAGCTGGAAGGTCACTTTACATTGAAAAATCTGAACAATCTCTCACTTAATCTTAAGGGGCAAATTAAGTCATAACTAACTATACATAGAAGGTGCTTCTGATTGCACCTTCTTAACTCTAAGAACAGTACAGAATTAACAGATAAAGGTGAAAGCTGGGTAATGTTGGACCCAGGAATTTCAGTATTTAAATTTTAAAGTTTATTTCTCCAGTAGTTATTTAACCTATCTTAGATGTTAGAACAGATTTTAATTATTCATTGAGATAAACAGATTAACAAATTTTTATCTAATGTTTACCTTAAGTCCAAGTCTTAACCCACTTGCTACAGGTTTTGGTCACCATGTCAACAATGTTTGCTGTCCAGGAAAAACTTTTTTTGAGTACAGGACCCGTCTAAGGATTTTTTCCGTATGTCAGATTTCTCTCTCACTGCATTTTGGTCAACTCAAGTATGTATAGCCATTTCTGTCCTAGTCATCTGTGCTTCTTATTAGAAAAATACAGTTTATTTAAAAGCCCTACTGAGAGGCAGGTTGCTTCTTAATTCCAAAAGCAAACATACTACAGTATTTTTTTTGTTCAGAAATCATAAAATTCAGAGCTTTTGTTTTATTTAAAATTAATGTGAGGGTTAATGTTTTATCCTGGTTCCTTTTTTATGTTGGGTATTTCATAACTTTGTTAGATACAGAAAGAGTTAGTATGTGGCCTTTTACTTTCTCTCACTGTGAAGCCTTTTATTTGGATGTTACAGGTTGTTATTTGGATGTTACAGGTTTGGTGGTATATTTCTTGATATATTTCATATAGCCAGAAAGTGTGCAGAGGGAAAGTTCTTTGATCAATGCTTAGTTGTCTGCCAGCTGAAATTCACTGCACTTTTGAGGAGATTTTCACCTACAGCTATGTAGTATTCTTTTGTGGGAAAGTGGACATGCAGCCTTGTTTTGCAGTCACTTCTGTCCCTTTTATTAACAGAATACGGATGTTGTGTGTTATCTTCAATATCCCCTTCCTGATGCAAAGGACTCGAGATAAAATACAGTTATTCGTCACATATCTTACACAATAAGAACTTCTAGGGGTTTCTAAATCCATATATGAACTTTTTTATAAAGAGAACTTTCTCAGAAATCCATTTCTGAATTTGTTAGAAGCTTCCTGGTGGAATTCAGGTATGGTGAAGGAGAAATTTATTTTGTTTAGCCTTTAACTGCTGTTACTCCCCTTTTAGTCTTCAAATAAGAAGACCCATTTTCCACAATAACAGGCATCAGAGTCATCAAAAATATAATGCCAATCCTTTTGAAGTGTTTTAGCATGTTAAAAGTAAACGGAATGTTGTTTCAAAAAGCCTTAATCTATAGGTACTCATAGCATGCACTGCACATACTTCTTGTTGCTCTTAGTATTATAAAAAAATAAACTTTCAGTTGTTGTTATTCTGTGCATAGTTGACCACAAATACATTTTTAAAAAAAAACACGCTTACAATCAAATAAAACCTTCCCAGCCCCCTCTGACCCCCAATCTTGTGCCTGCATACCTTTCCCTTTGGACATCTTGGTATTGATTAACTTTCTGTACTTCATCTGATTTCAGTTTAATTTCACTGAAGCTAACAACAGAGGTGATGCAGCCAGTCTTTCTGTTCGGGATAGATATAGTTTACTTTCAGAGTCACATTCTATTTGACCTGAATACTTTGGATGTCTTAAACTGTAAATGTTTCCCTGTATTTTTTCTTATCTTTCCAATTTTATGTCACTTCATGACTTTACACCCATTAAATGTCACCTATGTGTAGGAACAATTTAAATATACTATTCCATTATTATTACTGCTGTAAAATTTTACGTTTTTTAGATAGGTGTTGTGTTTTCCCTTTAGTGTAATCTATATTTATCATAATTTTAACTTATCCTTTGAGTATATTGAAGAGTATATAATCAGGTCTTTGTCACTCATTGTGAAGTTGATGAACTAATTGCTGTTTTAATAACTGTTATCTAAAACATGCTAGCATGAAGAGTTAAGTGTTTAAAATATTTCTACTCAAAATAATTTTGAGTACTCGGAAAAGGAGGAATCTGTCTTCCAGGGATACCTTTCCTAAGTTAGCATTCCATATGTGACATACCAGCTTATTCTTTGATGTTCTGTTTAAGTTAATTCACATCTAATTCTTACACATCTTTGAGAGTAAGGTAACTTTCTTGCTGAATTTCAAGTTCCTGTCCCGATTTTAGAATTTGTCAAGCACTTGATAGTGTGCATGTTCACACTGTGCTTATGCATTTATTCAAGAACCTGAAACTGAGAATTTTAGGTGCAGCAGGACCCTTGTGGTGTTTGGATGTGCTAATGTTCCTTATTTCGTTTAGCCTTCCTCTTCCTGATACGAGTAAGAGCATAAAACTGATCCTATGCCATCTATTTAGTTGATTCAGAGCTTTTTCTTTGTGGATTATTTTGTTGGTGTCAGAGCATATATTTAAATATATTTAAATTCATTTAATCTTTAGTTGGTTGTTTCTTTGCCCTTTTTATATAAAATTTGTGGATTAAGAGTACTTCTATTTTTTGATGCGCTATTTGAATTCTAATGAGTATTATATTTTCTAAATTTATCAGATCTAAGTTGCGGGAAGTCATGACAAGCAATCACATAGAGACTTAATAAATCTTGTGAAAGGCACTTTAATGGCATTACCACCCAGTTTATATAGACAGAGCACTAAGTCACAAGACTCTTCACGAGACTCTTCTAACTACTAATTGGCTAACAGCACTAGCGTGGCATAAATTGATTTGAGACCTTAAAGCATGCATTCACACCGTCACACCTTTCCCAACTTCCCATCCTGCTTCAGCATCCGGGTCAGGCTCGAAGGTTGGATTGCTCACATGTCCATTGCTTGCTAAAAACCCCCCAACACTAAGTTGTGTCATAAGAATATATCTCATATGGCACTCACAGTACTCAGCTGATGTACGTGCATGTCTGGCAACCCTCTCTTAAATTGTCTACAGATGGTTTAAGTTCAGACTCCAGAATTCTCTCACAGACTCCTTTTACTTGTTTTTCCTTTCATACCACTGTCACATTATCTCAGGGATTGGAAGTTAGAGGTGAAAGGGCTGTGTATTCTTTTTGCTGCTTTATTCATGATGAGAAAATAAAATCAATCTGTAAAAAGATTGGAATTATTAGGAGTAATAAGAGAAGTGGAAATTACAAGCCTGTGAGAACAACAGGAATGGTATGGTGGATGATACTGTCAGCTCTCCTGGCAGTTCAGAGCTGAGTTTACTAGTCCTAGACCACTTTTCAGTTGTCCCTAGAATATACTGCTGAGAAAGAGGTCTGCAGATAAACTCACCTGTATAAAGCAAGCAGTGTGGTATGCCATCCAGCTGTGCATGGGTCACTTCTTTGCACAAAGAAGCATTTTCAGGCCTCCTAGTGAAAATTCAAAAATCCGAAGAATAAATTGCAGAAGACACTGTGTATAGATAGACTCACTTTTTTTTTTTTTATTTTATTGCTTTTCTAGGCTTTTTTGTTACTAATGAGAAATACTTACCTAGTAAGACTCCTGTTTCTACTTCCTTTAGAGTTTGAAGTCCAGTTTTCTTTTAATATGTTATCTAATAGTTGTTCCTGAAATAAGATCTCAGAAACAAATACAAGTATTTCATGTTACAGCAGAGAGAATTTAGTCTTGAATTAAAAAGTGAACGTAAAAGAAATTCACATAAATTCAATTACTAGAACGAAAGTATTTAGTGTTCATTAAGTACCTAAAATATGAGATTTTTCAAGCAACGTGATCAGACTATTATTTTTATAGCCTAATAACAGTTAAATTGTTTTTCACTGCTTGCCTACAAGGTATGTATCTTTTTTTTCCCCCTGACAATCATGTTTTCTGTTCTAATTTGCAGCTGATTCCTAAAGAGAAAAATAAGTAAATGAGTCACTCTTGGTGCTGCTGTTTTGTGTTTTTTTTTGTTAGCTTTCTGTTTTAGATTTGATCTGTCTGTGAAATATAGTCTATCCAGTGTTCTTTCCTATGTATGTATGCATTCCTGTGCATAGACAAATATTGTGAGGTACATTACTAAGAGCTTACTTACACTGAGATACCTACTGACCAGAATAGTTCTGACTTGCAAACTGTATCAGTACAGGAAGTTATTCTGAAATAATGGTGTTCTAAATTCATACCCAAACTTGTTTGTCACTCACTTCCCTTCTAGGCCAGTGTTATTTTAACACTATTATACTGTTAAGGAAATGTTAAGGAAGCTCAAGAGTAATGTTACCTTCTGTTTGTTTCCTTGTATTCTATATTTAGTTTCACAATAATGGGAGCCAGTAGCAACCACTTCAAGTTGACTAACACAGTATTATTTATTTTTTTAAAATATGACTTTCTGTGATGGTGTTACTTTCTAGTGTGAGGAAGGCCTTAAGAGAGAACTGTGTGGCTGGAAAAATAAATTTGTATCTTGGGACTTTTATTTAGACACTGCTGCAGTATAAGGCTTGAGAATATCAGGGAATGATCGGAGGCAGAGCTTAAGACAAATTCCATACCAGGCTGAGCAGCTGGCTTCTCTTTCAGCTTACTGTAAGATGGCATCTATCAACTAATGTAATTAGTGAAGTTGGCTGAGAAAGAGATCTCTTTTTACAGTGTGCTTGTGTTTTAATTCAGGTAGATAGTGGGTACAGTGAGGGTAGACTACTTCTGCATATGTATTGGGTTTGCGTGGCAAGGTTTTGATAGCGAGGGGGCTACAGGAGTGGCTTCTGTGAGAAGCTACTAGAACTTTCCCCTGTGTCTGACAGTGCCAATGCCAGCCAGCTTTGAGACAGACCTGTTGCTGGCCAAGGCTGAGCCCATCAGTGATGGTGGTAGCACCTCTGTGATAACATACTTAAGAACGAGGGGAGGCGGGGGGAAACTGTAAAACTGCAGTGGGAGAGAGAGAATATGTGAGAGAAACAACTGTGCCAGCACCAAGGTCAGTGAAGGAGAGAGATGAGGTGCTCCAGGCGCCAGAGGGGAGACTCCCCTGCAGCCTGTGGTGAAGACCATGGTGAGGCAGTGCCCCCCTGCCAGCCCATGGAGGTTAGTGGTAGAGCAGATATCCACCTGCAGCCTGCGGAGGACCACATGCCAGAGCAGATGTGCTGTGACCCTGTGGGAGGTCCACATTAGAGCAGGCTTCTGGCAGGACCTGTGGTCCCCTAGGGGGAGGAACCCGTGCTGGGGCAGGTTTGCTGGCAGGACTTGTGACTCCGCAGGGGACTCACACAGGAGCAGTCTGTTCCTGAAGGACTGCACCCTGTGAAAGGGACCCATGCTGGAGTAGTTCATGAAGAACTGCAGCCCATGGGAAGGACTCATGTTGGAGAAGTTCATAGAGAACTGTCTCCTGTGGGACGGACCCCACAATGGAGCAGGGGAAGAGTGTGAGGAGTCCTTCCCCTGAGGAGGAAGGAGCGGCAGAGACAGTGTGATGAACTGACCACAACCCCCATTCCTCATCCCTCTGCACCACTCAAGGGAAGAAGGTAGAGAAAATCAGGAGTAAAGTTGAGTCCAGGAAGAAGGAAGGGGTGAGAGGAAGGTGTTTTTAAGATCTGGTTTTATTTCTCATTACCCTACTCTGATTTGATTGGTAATAAATTAAACTAATTTCCGCAAGTCGAGTCTGTTTTGCCCGTGACAGTAATTGGTGAGTGATCTCTCCCTGTCCTTATCTCAACCCATAAGCTTTTCATTATATTTTCTCTCCCCTTTCCAGTTGAGGAGGGGGAGTGATAGAGCGGCTTTGGTGGGCACCTGGTGTCCAGCCAAGGTCAACCCACCACAGCATATAATTTGCATTTCTATAAAAGGCTTAGTTTTTGTATTTTTAACTGCATTTGCAAAATACTGTTTAGGTTAAAATAACAAACACTTGCCAATTATGTCAGAAAAGGAAACTGCAAATTTGAGGGTAACTTCATCATAAATCTTGCTCCCAAACATATGTTATGGACAAGCTACTAAAGTAGGATATGACTTGAGTTCCATTTCATTTAAAACAAAGTTGTGTTAGGTCTGCCTTGTAAGGACTGAAGAGTATCTGAATCCTGAGAAACTATGAAGACTGGGAATATTCTCTTAGTGTCAGGAATTTGAAGTGGTGATTTGGGGTTGGGTTGTGTTTTTTTTCAGAGTACCCAAAATAACCTCTGGAAAGTTAGTTGCATAATAATTGCAATGCATTCAAAAATAATTTGTGTATAGAGAACGAGTTAATATATTTTCTTGTTCATTTCTTGGTTTTGTTACATTTTGTGATGCTTTTAAAGCAATGTGTCCACTTGATTGCTTTGTGTCCCTGAATCTGAGTAGATAACAGAAAGATTTGAGGAACTTCTGTTTCACACATTTTTTACTTTCCCAAGATTGCCTGGGAGCTAATAGACAAAACAGTGAAGCAGAAACAGATCAAAGTATCTGAAGTAGTGTGTACTTGACACTCTGTTTCACTGTGCTATTCTTTCTCTAAAAATGTAGTGGGTGGTTTCAGTAGTAGGTAATCCAGCTGATCATATACTAATGTAAAAGACGAAAATACAAATGTCCACCAGCAAATAATTCCTTTGACAAGTAGAAGGAATCAGTGTTTCTTGACAGCTCTGCAAAGATTCGGCCTTGAGTCAAGTCAGTGATGGTAGCATTTTCTCTCCAAAGGGAAAAGGAGTTTAGGTTTATTAGAAGTAGTACACGGCGTGCATACATGCACACACATGCAGAATTTTGGCTGGTTTATACTGGAATCTGGCACCTATCCTTATTGGTCATCTTGGATTTGTCTTGAGTGTTCCTAAACTACGTTCTTTACATTAAAATATCTTTTATCACTTTTTGATTTTAAAAGTTGCCAGGATGTCCTGTGCATGATTCTACATTGGAATTTTTTAATATATGTATACAATTTCTCACACATGCATGCTCAGGATTTACCACCTGTAGTTTGTTTCCAACTTTGGTTGGAATCTTTTGAAAGAGAAATGTTGATCTAGGAAAAGCATGTATTTAAGTATGCTGATGTATGTGGACAGTTGCTGTGCACTTATACACGGGTACTGAAATGACCAGATACGAAAGGATACTTTTAGCAATAATCATGCACATAAATTTTGGTAAATACTTGAAAAAATACATAAATTATTACTTCAGAAGCACAGCTCTAGAACACTGCCTCTACTCCCCCATCACTAAAACTAATAAGTGAATACTTTGGTGCATATAGATAAAGGGAAAGCCTGGAGCAAGAAAGATGTACCCTTGGTGGAAAAGGGTCAGGTTACTGAATAGTTAAGCAAACTGGACATACATAGGTCTGTGCTCCCTGACAGACACATACATGAGTGCTGAGGGACCTGGCAGATGTCACTGTGAGCCTGCTCTTTATCATCTTCCAATGATTGTGGTGATTGGGCGAGGTGCCTGAGGGCTGAAGGAAAGCAAATGTCACCCTTATCTTCAAAAAAGGGAGAGAAGGAGGACCCAAGAAACTAGAGGATGGTCAGCCACACCCTGGGAAGGTGATGGAACAACTAATCCTGGAAAGCTTTTCCATGTACATAAAGGACAAAAAAGTTTCTGGGGTTAGTCAGCATGGATTCATAATGGTGAAATCATGTTTGACTGACCTGAAGGGAGGATGCAAAAAGAAAAGAGCTAGGCTCTTTTCAGAGATACCCAGTGACAGGACTGGAGGCAATGAGCACAAACTGAAACATAGGAGGGTTCACTCAGAACTTCAGGAAAGACTTTTTCACTGTGAGGGTGACCAAACCCTTGCACAGGTTGCCCAGGGAGGTTGTAGAGTCTCCATCCTTGGAGATATTCAAAAGCTGTCTGGACACAGTCCTGGGCAGCTGGTTCTACATGGCCATGCTTGAGCGGTAGGATTGGACTAGATGACCTCCAGAGATCCCTTCTAACATTAACTAGGCTGTGATTCTGTGAAATAGATCTGAGACTTCCTTATTAAACAAGTGAAAAGTATTCTCAGATTTATTTTATTCATTATAGCCCATAGAAGGAATAGGAAGGAAATGCACAAAAAGTTGAAATTGTAGTTGGTATGTTTGTGTTACGTAAGTTAACTTACAGTCAGTGCTCCTTAGGTTGGATTCTGTGTAATGCCTAGACAGTTCTTCAGGTGACGTTGATAAGAATGCAGTTTTTTTACTTACTTTTGAACAGTTGCTTGTAAGTTGTGAAATTCTTTCCTTGTGTAGCAAGGAGTGTTGCTTTTCAGAGGATTTTCAAATTCTGTGCAGAAAATACTGAATTCAGTGCAGAGCACAAAAAGAATAGAAGATCCACTGCCTTTTAGAGCTTTCTGGTGAAGGGGGAATCACAGAATCACAGAATGTTAGGGATTGGAAGGGACCTCAAAAGATCATCTAGTCCAATCCCTCTGCCAGAGCAGGAATACCTAGATCAGGTCACACAGGAACGCATCCAGGCGGGTTTTGAATGTCTCCAGAGAAGGAGACTCCACAACCTCTCTGGGCAGCCTGTTCCAGTGCTCTGTTACCCTCACTGTGAAGTTTTTCCTCACATTTATGTGGAACCTCCTATGTTCCAGCTTACACCCATTGCCCCTTGTCCTATCACTGGATGTCACTGAGAAGAGCCTGGCTCCATCCTCATGACACTCACCCTTGACATATTTATAAACATTAATGAGGTCACCCCTCAGTCTCCTCTTCTCCAAGCTAAAGAGACCCAGCTCCCTCAGCCTTTCCTCATAAGGGAGATGTTCCACTCCCTTCATCATCTTTGTGGCTCTGCGCTGGACTCTCTCCAGCAGTTCCCTGTCCTTCTTGAGCTGGGGGGCCCAGAACTGGACACAATACTCCAGATGTGGCCTCACCAAGGCAGAGTAGAGGGGAAGGAGAACCTCTCTTGACCTACTAACCACTCCCTTTCTAATACACCCCAGGATACCATTGGCCGTCTTGGCCACAAGGGCACATTGCTGGCTCATGGTCATCCTGCTGTCCACCAGGACCCCCAGGTCCCTTTCCCCTACACTGCTCTCCAACAGGTCAGTCCCCAACTTATACTGGCACATGGGGCTGTTCTTCCCCAGATGCAAGACTCTACACTTGCCCTTGTTATATTTCATTAAATTTCTCCCCGCCCAACTCTCCAGCCTGTCTGGCTCTCTCCGAATGGCAGCACAGCCTTCTGGTGTGTCAGCCACTCCTCCCAGTTTTGTGTCATCAGTGAACTTCCTGACAGAGCACTCTATTCCCTCATCCAAATTATTGATGAATATATTGAATAGTACTGGTCCCAGTACCGACCCCTGAGGGACTCCACTAGATACAGGCCTCCAATTAGACTCTGTCCCATTAGCCACAACTTTCTGGCTTCTTTCCTGCAGCCAGTTCACAATCCACCTCACTACCCGGTCATCCAGACCACACTTCCTCAGTTTAGCTGCAAGGATGCTGTGGGAGACTGTGTCAAACGCTTTACTGAAATCAAAATGGACCACATCCACTGCTTTACCATCGTCTATCCACTGACTTATGTCCTCATAAAAGGCTATCACATTGATTAATCATGACTTCCCCTTGGTGAAGCCATTTTGACTGCCCCTAATGACCCTCTTATCCTTGATATGCCTAGAGACAGCGCCAAGGATAAGCAAGGAATTCTGAAGACTGGCAGCTTTTATAGAATAGACTGTGCTTAAGAGAGACAATCAGATTCTTTTTCCTCAGTGGCAGGTGGAGAGTTTATTGCTGCTCAAGTGTGGGGGTGGAAGGTGTGCTGCTTTGCAGGGAAATGTTCCGAGTCTTACTCTGTCTTACAAAGGTGAGCATTAGCATCACTGCAGCATGGTGGTTCTCATTCAGGTGTTAGAAAGGAGGGCTTTCCTAAGAGATGTGGTCCATTTGATGCACTCTAGGTGTGCTTTAAGAGGACTAAATTCTTAAGAAGATTGCTTTCTCTTAATGGGTTGTGAATCTGGAACAGGGATTATGAACCAAAGAATACGGACCTAAGCGCTAAAGCTGGGGAATCACTGTCTTGTTACTGTCAACTCTGTTATTGTTTGGATTCTGATGCATCCCTAAAAGTTTAAGCCACATAGTTACTGAACTAATACTGCTTTTTGCAACAGATATAATTTAATTTTCTGTGTCTTAATTATGCATTAGTGTTGCTCAGTGGTTTTTACCTGCATTTGGGAGCATGTAGTTGGTTGGATTCAGTGGCACTAGTATTGTTCAATGTGTTGTGAATTTATAAACATTTTAGGAAGATGCACCACTAATGTCAGTTTATTCCACTCTTTTCTCTGTTAGGAAGAAGGAAATATCAAAGAAATTGCAATAACTCACCATGTAAAGGAAGGACATGAGAAAGCAGACCCTTCACAGTTTGAACTTCTGAAAGTACTAGGACAAGGATCCTTTGGAAAGGTTGGTAACTGAACTCTTGTGGAGCCAATTATTCAGAATACAGCACTGAATAATACTAGGAGAGATATATTTAGAACAGCTACAGTCTTGTATTAAGGCAATGTTGCAAGTGAAAACTGCCTTCTAAATTAGTGCTAACTAGCCACTGTAATTGTGGCAGACCTTTTTAAAGCAGTAAATCTTTTTCTAGTTTTTATGATATGTAGATCTTCAAGATCCATAGAAAATATGGCTTGGTATGAAATAATTGGGTATTCACTGTTAAAATTGAATGTCACTTTTCTATAACTACTCCTCTTCTAAGTTTGAGGGGGCAAGGGTTGGAAGTTTTTTTTTGGCAAGTATTCCTAGTTACTAACTTGATGGTAGGTTATCACCAGTACAGAAGCTATAGACAGAATTTATTTTTGTAGCAGATTGTAATGGTAAAGAGCAAATTTTCAGCAATAATGGCTAATGAAGTAAACATGATATGCCCTAGTCATGTTTATGCTAGGTATTATCTGTTGTAATTTGATTAAGGCACAATGTACCTTGATATTTATTTGAAGGTCTGTTACAGACTCAACATTTCTGGCATTTAGTGAGTATTGTCCACACTCACTAGGTGTACACAATTCATACTTTCAGTTGTCCAAATTCAACTTGGAAGCAAAATGTTAACTTCATGCAGCAAGATAGATCATTGAGACTGAATGGAATATACAATGTAAGACAAGAGAGCCTTTACATCCATTTTCAGCCATCATTACAATTCTGAATGTGTTGTTAAGCTCTAGCATATAATGCTAAATCCATCTTGGATATGGGGCAAAATGAGAATAATCAGTCCAATTATCTTTTGGAAGTTACTGTTAGTCATATTATTGGAGTAGGAGTTCCAGTTAAGCTTGGAAATCTAGATGTTTAGAAGCTATAAGAAACTGTTAAGAACTAGTAAGAATTCACTGAGAAACCTGATTCCAAAGGTGGTTTCCTGTGATTTCATCAAGAATCATAACCAAGTTTTTATTTGGAAATCTTCAAATCAGGAGAAGTAAATCATTCAGGGGCAAGGAAATGTAAAATAGTATATGATAATTTCAACAATGCCTTTTATTGATTTTGCTAAATTCAATGCTGTAACTGCTGGAGGGGACAAGTTTTGAAAAAGCAAAAATAAGTAACTGTCTAGCTGACTCAAAGTATTGCAAAAATGCCAATCTTGTCCTCAATTGTTTTGGCCTTTATGCAAAAAGGATTAATATTACGAAATACATAATGCCTTTTATCTAATAATTTGGTAAGATGTCACTACTTCCCATTCAGTTTAAAAAGACCAAGTTGCATACTTTTCAAGGTCTCTTGATGAAGTTCTGGTAATCTCTGGATAGTGTGAAGGGCTATTAACATAAGAGGGAACTAGCTACAAAAACCGACATAAAATTAGTTTCATATAACGTTTAACATTCTCATATGGCACAACATGTCTCTGCACTTTTTCATAAATAATCAGAAACCCTATGGCAGGTGTGGTTTTTTTTCTTCTTAATTTCTAAATCTCAAGTTTGACTCTACTGGAATTCCTTTTTGTATCAAGGATATTAAAAACAATCCCACTCAAGAAATCCCATTACACTAAAGAAGGAAATGAAACACACTTAAATTGAGACTGGTTGTACATAAAATATGGTTTTGTGACACAAGAGCTTGGTTCTTATCATTTTGATTGATTCATATAGGCTTCAGGATCAGCTTTTGTACACACATTTATTTTCATATCTGACAATTATTTTATTAGCACTTTTGCTGTGCTGTCTTACGAATTTTAATAAGACAAAATTATTTAGATATTAATATTAAAAAGCTGAATTTTGTATTTGAAATTTGTTTCATCTTTTGAGAGAATCAAAATTCATTGTTTATTTTACTCGCTTGAATCAATTAAGTTAAACCAAAATTAATTTGGTAGACTTGAATGAGCCTTTTAGATTATGAAATGAAGAAATAGTAGGATACAAAGCAAGGAAATTTTTATCTAGCTTTGCAGAATTGCTGCCAAAGAAGCTAATAATAGTATTGGGAGGAGTGATAAGGTTGAATTTTATTTGAAATAATACTGACTACTTGAATTTCGTAGCAAAGTATCATGGTCTGACTTGCCTTTAATTTCTTTTAAGAATTATTTATTAATTTTCAATGCAGGTCTTTCTTGTCAAAAAAATCTCAGGATCAGATGCTAGACAGCTTTATGCAATGAAGGTATTGAAAAAGGCCACCTTGAAAGGTAAGCAGTGTTTAGAGAGAGGGGAAAACAAACAAAAAATAAATTAGGGACATTATACCAAAACTTTATTCTTACGCACGTGCTGTTCTACAGATTGTACCTTAGAACTTTCTTCTATCAAATGGCAAGTAGCAGAATACACGTTCTTGTTTTGTAAACCCAGGTGAAAGTAGGTTCTTTTCCATGCAAAGTTCATTAGGTGATGGTACTTTAATAGAGGAGTTGTATTACATCTGCCACCTGACTTGCTCCTGAGCTGTTTTTTGAAACTTAATATCCTTCCTTTTTTCATTTGCTATGTGTCACCAAGGATACAGTTAATGCCTTTTGCTCAGTGTATATTTAGGTCATGATATTTAAAAGTGCATTATATCAGCTGTTTTATTCTACAGGTTCTAAGCAGTGGAGTTTAAGTCTTTCTTTAAAACAGAAGTATACGTACATTTCCCAAAAACTTGTTCTGGATGTAGGATATATTTGATAAAATCTTAAGTTAATCATCTAAGTTACTTCAGCACAAATGAGCTGTAAATTACTTTGTTTCTTGGGTCGTTTTGGTCTTGAATGGTGTCGGTAACAAACTCAAACCTGAATAATCTCAGTTCTGTCCTGGAGAATTCCATAAGAAAAAAGAAATAAGGTATTTTTTACTGTATAATAAAATGAAGGTGATATTTCACACTAATCCCTTAACCAAAATATGTACTGCTTCATGCCATTGTTTAATGCTTCTGTCTGTGTGTAGTTCTTCTAGCTCACGACTGTGCTGAAATTGCAATGATAATTTTGGGATAGTTCCAGCAACCTGTAGTACTTCACCTATGTTATTATTATATTGATTTGCAATTTTAACACAGTTTCATCTGAAAATGTTCATAGAATGGTGGAGGGAACAAAAACTCGTACTGAATTGTGAACTACTAAAACATTGAACCTGAAATTTTTCAACTTAAGATCTAGTGCTGAGTATCTGTCTCACAAATCTCATTGTATGTCACTTTCACTTAAGACTATTACAGAGGGTGTGATTTTGAACAATTTCCTACATTTTGATTCCTCTGTGTGTTGTGGCATGTGTTATTCTCATTATTTACTTCCTATTTTTCTGAAGTTGATTTCCACTCGTTTGAGGCACTTTGATATCCTCAACAGCTTTTCATTCTCTAGCATGTTAATAGCTGAGAACTGGTGTCAAAGGTCATTCAGCAGTTGCTTTTTTAAGATATTTGAGGGTTTTCTCTTCATCACCTTTTGATTGTGGTTTAACCTTATGTGTAAAAATTGCAGTCCAAGCTGTGGATGTAGTTAAATACTGAAATTGGAAGCTTGAC
This sequence comes from Podargus strigoides, assembly GCA_028020825.1. Classification (NCBI taxonomy): domain Eukaryota; kingdom Metazoa; phylum Chordata; class Aves; order Caprimulgiformes; family Podargidae; genus Podargus; species Podargus strigoides. Next base: position 2,450,362 of record CM051641.1, on the reverse strand, counting down.
TTTTGGCTGGAAAAGGAGACCCATGGGCACTTAGAATTCAAGGATGCAAAAGGCTTGAGCAGAAAGGTGATGCTAGCAGGAGGATGCTGCACTTTTCAGCACTTTTAATCTGAATTTTCAGGTGCTTTTGAGTGTATTTTGGTTGCGATTGATGTTTTAGGAGGAGTGGAGTTGCAAGCAGATGAAGGTTACTATTGAAATCTTAATATGAAATTAACTGAATTCTTTTTTCCATAATTGCAACACTTTTTGAGATCTAATATTGTAATTTTAAATACACAGTATTACTTGATTTTACTTGATTTTGGTCTCTCAAATCTATTTCATAAAGTTATTTTTGTGTTCTAAAATTAAAGATAAAAATGCCCATTAAGACTGCTTCTTAATCAAAAGCAGTGTGCATGGTTCTCAAATCAAAATTAGAGAGAATATTTTCATAGGAATGCAAATATATTAGCCAGAACATGTTGATGTAACTACACAGTCCAACCTTTCAATGTTTACAGCAAATCCAAGAATATACACGTACAGCTTTGTTTAGTGCAGTGGCTAGTTTATTAATACGTTCTGATAGAAGGTATCAACTTTCTCTCTCTTCCCCTCATCAAGGGGCACTGAAACAGGGCCAAATCATTGCTAGAGAGTCTGGCATCAAATGTATTAAGGAAAATCAATGCTTCCAGCAGTACACATATGGAAACTATAGTCAACAAAAGGCAGATTTTTAATGACTAATACTAATGTCTGAAATGAGCTCAGTTCCTTATACTTTTTTTTGTTGAGATTTTTTTAAATACTGGCTTTCTTTAGCTTTTCAGAAATAAGGCTTGTTATCCATGTAACTGTTTTATAGCTATAGGCACTTAAAAATCTTCTGCATTTTTTTTTCCTCAATGGAATCTGCCTAAAAAAAAGAATATTCTGAGTTTCAATTTTGTAATTCTCATGAACTCTTGGAACAGTGAAATCACACAACTATCTTGTGACATTTTCATGACTTGAGACGTAAAGGTCAGAATTCAAATGTGATGTTTCACAGAATCACAGAATGTTAGGGATTGGAAGGGACCTCAAAAGATCATCTAGTCCAATCCCCCTGCCAGAGCAGGAATACCTAGATCAGGTCACACAGGAACATGTCCAGGTGGGTTTTGAATGTCTCCAGAGAAGGAGACTCCACAACCTCTCTGGGCAGCCTGTTCCAGTGTTCTGTTACCCTCACTGTGAAGAAATTCTTCCTCACATTTATGTGGAACCTCCTATGTTCCAGCTTGCACCCATTGCCCCTTGTCCTATCATTGGATGTCACTGAGAAGAGCCTGGCTCCATCCTCATGACACTCACCCTTTACATATTTATAAACATTAATAAGGTCACCCCTCAGTCTCCTCCAAGCTAAAGAGACCCAGCTCCCTCAGCCTTTCCTCATAAGGGAGATGTTCCACTCCCTTCACCATCTTTGTGGCTCTGCGCTGGACTCTCTCAAGCAGTTCCCTGTTCTTCTTGAACTGGGGGGCCCAGAACTGGACACAATACTCCAGATGTGGCCTCACCAAGGCAGAATAGAGGGGAAGGAGAACCTCTCTCGACCTACTAACCACTCCCTTTCTAATACACCCCAGGATGCCATTGGCCTTCTTGGCCACAAGGGCACATTGCTGGCTCATGGTCATCCTGCTGTCCACCAGGACCCCCAGGTCCCTTTCCCCTACGCTGCTCTCCAGCAGGTCAGCCCCCAACCTGTCCTGGTACCTGGGGTTGTTCTTCCCCAGATGTTTGTTCTGTGTTTGAGCATTTATTTCATGTGCTTCCATTTTTAGTAATCTGTTCTGCAGGGAGATGGAAACTTGATTAGCGTAATTCATGAAAATGTGTCTATATAACATTTTTTTCACAAGTATCTGCATTATTGTAAGTGCCTGTTTCTCAGAAAAGATAGCTTCTAAAAGTCCCTTTTGCTTCTTGACATTTTCCTGCCTTGTTATGTTTTAATAACAAGGCTTGTTAACTGTAGAGGGAAAGCCAGCCACTTTGGACTGGACTTCATTGTTCTGGGGCACTTCCTTCAAGAAGCTGTAGAATAAGGGAAAGAAATACAACATCTTAAACCACTGTAGTAAATTCTGCTAGCTCTCATCTGGAAGTTCTGAATTTTGTCTGTGTCCTGGCGGGTTTGGAGCTTTGAATGGCACTGACTGAAGTGGCAGGGGAGTTGCCTGGGACAGCTGAAGCAGATGCTACGCTCAGCTGACCATCCCGCCTGTCTTCATAGATTGCCAGCCTCGTATGTGGAGCATCTGCATGTGATCCTCTGTTAGTTTAATCTCTAGTGGCATAGAAGCAGATACACGTCCCATTCTGAGCCACCACGGTGAGACAGCACAGGCAGCTTGAGCAATAACTGCTTCTGATGTCTGATATACTCCTCCATGTGCACGTTTACTCTCAGTAAACCTTTTTAAAATCAAATAGCTTGTCTGAATTACACACTCTACTGAATAGATATTCTTTTTATTGTAAGTTCTTAGTAAAGAAATGAAATTTTAAAAATATTCTCTTTCAAATTGTGAAGTTACTTAATATCTTAATAGCACGAGTTTGAATGAGTTAAACTCATTTGAATGAGTTAAACCAATATAAGCATCATTATGATGGTATAATTGCATTTATATTATAAGTTTGTTTTGCCATAACTTTTCAACGGTAGAAAAAATGACTCTGTTTTCTATACATAGCTGTGGGAGTTTTGCTCTACTGTTTAAAAGGTTAACTAAGTATAGGGCAGACTGAAGGGTGGTTATGTTTTCTCTTGTGCTTTCGTTTAATTTATTTACCCAGTATCAGATTTTTCCAATAGTAGAAGCTGAAGCGAATTGAAATGCATAAAGAGACTTACCAGAAAACTGCACTGAAAAATAAATTCTTCCTCAAATTGCTTCTGTGTAAGGTATAGTGACCTACAGACAGTTGTAATACTACAGGATCCAATGTGAAGTACATCAGGAAACACAGGAGAAGTACTGATTCATAATGTAAATTTCTTTTTTTTTTTTTCTAATCTTGCTCACATTCTCTTGTAGTTCGAGATCGAGTTCGGACAAAAATGGAACGTGATATCCTAGTAGAAGTTAACCATCCTTTTATTGTCAAGTTACATTATGGTGAGTTGCAGAAAAATTAATTTTTATTTCATAAAAATGTGTGTTTTTCAAGATAGTACCTAATATTTGCTTTGTGGTTCAGAGAATCACAGAAAATTGGTGTGCTACCTAAATGCTGATTGTGCAAAGACTTGCTGTGTAGTAATTCTCATGCAAAGTAAACACATGGCTGACTTCATGCACAGTGTTAAATCTATAAGACTGAGTCTCTGGAGCCCTTTGCTTTATTAAAAAAAAAAGCTATCTATTTATGTCTAGCCATTCTTTTCCAAAACCTTTTATTTTTTGTATATGTCATTCACTTTTTAAAAATTATTTCTTATCCTTGCTTTATTTACTCTATAGAAAACATACTCAATGGCATTACTTCCAATTACATCAAAATTGGTGGGGATATGTTTTTTACTTTTAATAGTGTGGGCAGCCAGAAAAAAATATTCATGGGAGGGGGAGGAAATCGGTACTTTGAACATGTCATGCAGAAAGTAAACTGAAAAAAAAATAGAGAACAGTTTATGTAGTTAATTTTTTTCAGTTTATGTTTTTCTTTTAGGATCCAATTTTTCCTATAGTTCAAACCTCAGACCTCTATTGCTCCCTGATGTGGCTTAAATAATGCAGCTTTCACTATTTCTCACTACTACTACTTCTCACTCTTCCGCAAGCTAGACTAGATGTCCCTGTTAAGCTGAGTTTCCAGAGGTTTTAGAAAACTTGCATTACTTACTAATTTCCCCTTTTAAATCTAGGCTTTTTACTTATAAAATCTGGAATGAACCTAAGTATAGTTTATTTTTCTAGAAATTCCATTGGTGACTTGTTTTGCTTTCACATGGCATAAGAGTTAATTAATTTAAGTATTTTTTCCACAAAGGAGAAAGAAGCATTCATTTCAATAGCAAAAATAAGGGTAAATTGAGTGTTATTCTTCTGATCATGGGTGAAATTAGATGATGTTTAATTTTTTTAATTGATCTTTTCAGCTTTTCAAACAGAAGGGAAGCTATATCTTATTTTGGATTTTCTCAGGGGAGGAGACTTGTTTACACGTTTATCCAAAGAGGTAAACTCTTTTAATTTGAAAATTTTATATTGATAAAATTTGACTATAAACTGCCTATATTAGGAGAGTTTACTTTTTAAATTCAGGTTTTGTTGAATAAAATTTTGAATATCTTTTTTTTAACCAGCTAGGTTTTTTGTTTGGTTTTTTTTTGCACAAAGTAATCACTTCATGAAAATGCTATTGGTAATTTCATTGTTTGTGAAAAAAGGCTTAGACAAGCAGTCTTCCTGTGCTTGAAAAATTTTCTTCTCATATTGCTACTATGTTTAAAGAAGGGTCTCAGAGCATGGATTTATATAAAGTAGTTGTATTCAAATTAACTGATTTGTGCCTTGTTTTAATATCCTCAATTTACTGTCAGATAGATGGGGGTTTTTTTAATATGATTTACAGATGAACACAAAATTACATTATTTATAAATATTAAAAAGCAATAATTGTATTCCACTTATTTTAGTAATTTTCCAAACATGAACACTTTGCCTCTGTCATGCTGGTGATATTTCTGTGTAGATATGTGAAATAACTTTGAAATGTTTGATTACCTCAAATCAATTTCATTATAACTCCTAAAATAAATGCGAACATTTCATATAAGCGATTTTTATATGTTTTTGCCATCAGTCATGTACAAAAACTTCCTATTATCCAATGTATATCTGGTATCCAGAACTTGTAATTGTAGCTGCCTTTCATTTTCCCTTGCTACAGAGTATCTGGGAAAGTTGGGTCACCACTATAAATCTATATGGTTATTAGGATGAGAGTAGAATGCAGTGCATTTTGTGTTTAGATATATCATCATTTCTGTGCTGACTGCAGAAATTAGTACATTAATTTAGTGAAGCCATCTGTTTCAAGTTGCTTCTTTTTGTTTATTTTGCCACAGATAAGTAAAAAGGTATTAGTACTCTAAAACTGAGATATTTTTCTTAAAATCCGTAGGTCTTTCTTGAGTCCCAAGAAAGAATGTATACCGCTTTCCTGCTGATGACTTTTTCATCTTGAGCCACTCAAATTTTATAACATTTAATATGGTTAGATAAGAAACGTTCATTATTGGTACCTGAATCTACACTAATTCTTCATAACTGACAGAGTGAAACAGGCATACTGGATGCAATTAATGTCATCCTTATATCAATTCATATGATATTTTAAAATAGATCAGATGAAGGGCAGCCTAAAAGTTCCTGCTTTTTCCCCATTCACTACAAAGTGAAAAGTGATTATTTCAGAGCTAGATGTCTACACTGCAGAAGTTTAAGGTTAGAAGAGATTCATTCCACACAATGTTTTTAAATAATATAGTGTGGGTGTGTGATCATCCTCATGGGAACTTTTATTGTTTGAGCTTTTAAATATTTCTTATAGAGGTTTCCCTTTTTGAATGTACCTGTACTAAATATTGGCTCTTTTGTAGAAGTAACATCAGCAACAACCTTTTGTAAAAGCTTTGGTATCATTTTCTCTCTTTAAACTACTAAGGGGAAAATATCTGTTATTCTCCATTCTTAACACTTAAGTCCAACTCGTAACTCTTAAAATAATGTTCATCTGTGCTTCTCGTTGCTGTTCTTTTTTCCTTTCCAGGTCCATGAGCTGTACGTAAAGATGCAGGAATTTGGGGGGGTTTAAATTTTTATATTTTTTTAAATTCTCAGAAAAGTTTAATTGTAATGTTTTCTGTCAGTGGACTGCAACAGTTGTTGATATAATTGGGACAAGGTGTTCATTTCATTGAATGTAAACAGGGATTAGTTTATCTTTCTAACAGAAAACATGGGATTGCTATCTGAGATCTTACCTGTGCTCTTGCATAGGCTATTTCCTTAGTTTACTCTTTGATCTAGATCTTCTGCAGTTACATCTCAGGCTGCATCTTGTGGTTTTTACCATCACTGTAACTTCTCTCTCATAGTACTTAAAGACACTTCTCAAAAACAAGATGCATACACTTTTCTTGTCTCTCTAACTTTGTAGATGAAATTCAGGCATTTAGACTTCTTTAGTCCATTTGTCATCTGGGAATGAAATCCAGAATGAATCCAATTAATCCACATTCTCTAAATGCTTCCTAAAATTTTTCAGTCCCACTACAATGTGTCTGTCTGTTCTCTTGAACAATCAGAAGCAAATAACCTCAGTTTTGCAGAAAGAATAATATTATATTGGCTTCAGAAGTTTTTTCAAGTATGTACTGTGAAGTAGTATTGATTTTAAAATCCTAGTTTTTGTCTGACCAAGAAATTTGAATTTCTAGGGTTTTGTATAGAAATTAGTTCAATTACTGTAAAAAAACATTCTGCAAAAGTACTGTTGCCATTGTTTAGTTGGTACTGGTGTAAGCTTTACATGTAAAATACATTGTTCTGCTTTTTCAGGTGATGTTCACAGAAGACGACGTTAAATTTTACCTGGCTGAATTAGCACTTGCTTTAGACCATCTACATAGTCTTGGAATAATATACCGGGATCTAAAACCGGAAAAGTAAGAATTCTCTGCGGCAAATGCAGTGTATTAATTTGATTTGTATAGCACTTCTACCTACACATTTCTCTTTCCAACTGTTAAACTTCAGTAATTTACTATACAAACTGAACAGGGAGGGAGGTGGGAGAAGCTTGTGGGCTGTTTTAACTAAAAAGGTTGGATTTCATTTCCACTCGAACATGAGCATCTAGTTTGAGTGATATGCCAAGTACGACAGTCCATGTTACTTTGAGTAAAGAGTATATTGAAATATTTCTGTCTTTCATTTTCCAGGTGGTTTAGGGTGTACAATGGAGAAGAGGTCTTGTCAGCCTTTTGCTTTTGTCATTACTGTAGAATTTCTAGACTAGAGATAAACTTAGAACAAATGCAAGATACAAAGGTACAATTTAATGTTGTATCTTTGCATTTGAAAGCCTAAGAGCAGTCATCTTTTCCAACGCTGATTTTTAAAATCCACTGTAGTAAGAGCAGAATGGAGTTTAAATTTTAAAGTAAAATATGCAAATACTAAGTCACAGGCTTTATTTAACATATTGACAATCACATAATTACACTGAAAACTTAAAATAAGCTTTAAGTTACAGTTCTGGTATGGCGTTGTGTCTCAGTATGTTAGTCATCCATGCTTCATTCAAATGACTGAATTGTCTCCTGTTTGTCTTTCCTCTAGTAATTTTTTTAGTTGTAGAAGATGTAAAGAAGAAAATGTCAGTGGTATCATCTGGAACGTTTGAACCTTTCAAATACAAATGTATGCTGTCGTGTTACTCTCTACCTGGAGAGGAATCTAAGTGACAATATAATGCATTCATCTCCTCTGTCGTGCTTAATCAGATAGTTAATACACTCTGCCTAATTGCAAGGAAATCTATTATAAATCTGAAGTCCTGATATCCTTGTGGATCCCACTTCTCTGTTATGACTATATGGAGAACCTGAACAATCTGTGAGATGTAACTGTCTCATGTTAAGTATTAGTGGAAAAGAACAAAAATTAGTAACAAGTTTCACAGAACCTGGCTGTTACGTGGTACTTCCATTAGGATAGGTTGTTCTTTTGGAAACAAGCTCCTGGAAAAAAGACAGAAATTTAATAATGTTTTACCCCTCAGTGACAAGAAGGGAAAGATTCATACTCAAATCAGAAATTTGGAGACTTTTGGCATGGGGCTGTGCTTACAAATGAACAGGGAATGAGTTATGTTTAAACTTTGAGAGTGTTCTGTTAAGTAATTCTGAAGTGAGGAAAAATAAAGCTTATCAAGTGGAAAAAGATCTTTAAAGAGCAAAGTGAGAGAACTTTTGTTATTTTGCTAAAATTTACTTCTAAGGGGAAAAGAATGAAATAGTAATTGTTGAAGACTAAATAGCTGCTGCCTCAAACATAGTATTTAAAAAAAAAAAAAAAAAAAGTATGCATCTATACCTGTTGAAAACCCCTGGTTTTAAGCCTTGGATGTATCTGATGCAAATAACTTCAGTCTGATACGTTTTTTAAAGTTATGGATGATGTAGTAGTTACTCTCACAGGTTGTATCTATACTTTGGGGCTGTTCCCACCATGGAAACTGCAATGAGGAAAAGGGAAGGGCAAGGAAAGTAGAGAAGCAGTGTGTGCCTGGGTGATGTCTCATCCCCAGGATGAAGCACAGCTTCCCACAGGGAGAAGCTGGAAGAACTAAGTCCGCTGTGTAGGTGGTGTTAGAGAGTCCAGTTCTTGAATACTTTGCACGCTTTGAATTGCGATTATATTCAGCGGTGGTTAAGGGTAGTTGGCATCTTGGAGAAGTGTGGTCTTTTTTGTGATGGAAATAAACAGGCAGAAGCACAAAGCCTGCTCTGAGTATAGGGCCTGTGGGTCCTGTCCTTTAGTACAGCATGAGAATATTTATTACTTGATGTTATTTGAAGTGATCAACACCCTCTGAAATGGTAATTACAGATGAATATCCATTTTTTTATACATATGCAAACATACATTGTATTAACATGTCAAGCTTAGTTTAAGAGGAATAGAACTATATCTCTTTTTTTAACAATTGTGATAAAGACACATGCTGCAGATGGTCAAAACTGAAAGTTCAAGATAACTCTTACTACATACCATGCTGAACTTAACCAAACAGTTAAATAAAAATCTGATATTCTGATTATGTTTCATAATCTTTAAAAAGAAAGAACTGAAGGAATAGGAAATGTGTCCTTTCGAGGTATCTTCTTCTAATGATTCATTTTCATACATGTTCAGTTCTGCTTGTCTTTGTGTATGCTGTTCTGTTTATCCCTAAATGTTGTCAGTGCATTGTCTGAAACAAGTGAAAAGGTATCTTAATTAATTTTATTCTTTTTATTGTGTTTCAGCATCCTGCTTGATGAGGAAGGACATATCAAATTGACAGGTGAATAAAGGGAAATTGCAACACCTGGATCTTTTCTGTTCATTACAGAATCTTCGCGTTTTGCTTTTTTTTGGTAAAGCAATATGGTAAAATAGGTAATTTTAATGGGTAGGTAGTTTTGCTGTGGAGCAAATAATGTAATTAGTTTGAAATAAATTAAATATGTTAATAACTAAATAAGATATCTGCTTTTTAAGTATATCTGTTGTTATGGAGCTGTGATGCAGGCAGAAAAGGAGAATTCTGTAATTCCCATATGTGTATTTGACTGTACATATGAATGCTACAAGCATCACATTTCTCCTTATTAATGTATTGACCGTGAGTGATTTAAAAAAATAATAATAAGTACATTTAGAACTATTCTTTTTTCTTCCAGATTTTGGTTTAAGTAAGGAGTCAATTGATCATGAGAAAAAAGCCTACTCTTTCTGTGGAACAGTGGAATATATGGCACCAGAAGTCGTTAATAGACGAGGCCATACACAGAGTGCAGACTGGTGGTCTTTTGGTGTTTTAATGGTAGGTTTCTGGTAAATGTAAATAATAGCAAAACTGTGCTTTGCAAGGTTTGGTGAAACAAATCAAACATTAAACTGTAAGGTGGGCTTTAAATGAATTGGAACTACCATAGAAGTCTAAATTACGTGAAGTTAATAACAGTACCACAGCGTTTGGATCACGAACATGGACTAGGTCTCATATCAACACCAACAATATGCCATATTTTTGTTATCGTTGAATTGAAACATGCATCTATTGTAGTTTGAATGTTATGGAGACTAATAGGAATACTAAAGTATACAGGAAAAATACTGTGTCTTTCAAGGCAGGGAAGAAATTTGGATCCAAATTTTAGATTTGAATTTATTCTCAGGTGGAAAAAAATATGCGATAACTTTCTAATTAGTCTTCAGTGTAATTACAACTCAGTGGAATTATGACAGCTGTTGCTCTCGCACATCAAAATAATCTACATGACACTGAGCTGATATTGGATATAGTTGCTCAGTTGCTTCTGGTGTTTCTGTAAGAAGCTAACTTCTGTAAAGTTGCAGGGTTGGGAGAAATAATATGTGTATCAAATATGGCTTTGGAAAAGAAAAATAGATCATGTTTGGTACTTTAGGAAGGCTGAATGGCTTTTAATAATCTTTGTGTGCATTTTTGACAAAGATTAAATAATTGTATTTTTAAAATAAATGTTTTTGTTTCTTACTGCTTCTGCTACATGACTGTAACAGTACAACTAATGTGTGCTTTGTAGTATGAGAAGAACTCTTGTGTCTCAAAATAAGTCGTCCTATCACCTTTTAATCATCTAGAATGCTGTTGTGATCTGAAAACTGACTATGTAAAAGTAGCACCTGATAACTCTCTCCAGACAGATAAGCATACACACACATCCTCACAATTGCACGTTTTGTCAGTAAGAGCACAATCAATTAAAAGGTAATTACAGTGTAGTTGCAGAATATTTATTGTTGAATACACAATTAAACTTCAGCTTTGCTTTATAAAGCTGGAAAAAGTAATTTTGTGTTTCTAAAGTTCATATCTTAAAATTGAAAATTGCTAAAACATGTTAAATGTGAATGGTGTAGCTTTCACAGACTAAGTGCACTGCATTTTAAACACTTTGGCTTCTACTTTGAATACAAAAAATGACCTTAAAAAGCAAATTCTCTAAATTAGTATATGGAATACAATGCAGTTTTCTCTAAGACATATTTTTGTTCCCTGCATTTCTAGTTTACATGTTGTTGGTGTGGTATGAGTACATGGTATCTAGATGGAACAGAAGTTACAGCATAGAAGTGAAGACTAGAAAGATACCTCAACAAGTCATTTGGTCTCTTTTCTCCTGCTGTTAGACGTTAAGTATGTTTAAACCATCCTTGAGAAATATACTCCAATTTGTCCTTTAAAACAGGGACTGTTTAAAGGAATTTTTTTAGATGTCTGGCTTCCCTTAAAAGTTTTCAGAAGCATTATGTATTTGTTGAGGTATGCTGCTGCTGAAATAAAAGATAACTAGGGAAGGCCAATGTCAGCTTAAAGTACTATTGGCCTATTTGATGTTGGAATATAGTATTTGGAGGGGGAGGGACAAAGAACTCATACACTGAGTTGTATAAACAAGTGTGTATGCTTGTGACAAATAGGAGCTTGCTAAGGAAACTTTATTTCAAGTTAGCATAAGCAAAACATGCAGCACTATAAATTTAAAAACTTAAATATAAATTTCTATATAAAAAAATAATATTTAGAGTAAAAAGTATCTAGTAGTAGTGAAGGGCTGGCAGCTTTTATTCTTTAAATACTTTATAGGGTAATAAGAAACTTAAAGTTTTATTTTAATAAAAAGGGATTTTAAAGAATGCTTTTAGTGCAACTTTATGCTCTTATTGTAGATCTAAGAATACTACAGTCCCACATTATTCACTCGAGTTATTCACGTACATTTTTAACGCTTAGACGGCTGAATGTTTGGGTCGTACCAGAAAAGAGAGGATACCTTGTGTTCAGGATGACTTAAGTTTGCATAAGCTGTTCAGAGAGTTCCTTTATAATTATTTTAGTTTAGATGGCTTTAAGTGTATGGCATGAAATTTCATTAAACTAAATTGTTTTGCAATTCTTAAATCAAAAATCCAGATTTCTGCCTCAGGGTGCTGGCTGCTGTGAACGCTGCCAGATTGCTTTCACTAGCTCACTTAGATCTGATATCCCTGCAGTGTACTGCAGCCCAACAGAAATCCCTTTATGCTTATCTATTTTTACTCAGTCACTTTCAGAACAAATCAGTATTTTAACAGTGTCTGTTGCCTACTACCAGGCACTGTAGAGTGTGCATGCATGTGCCGTGTAGCTCTTACATGTTCCTTCAGGCTTTATTTCCACTGTATGCATACAGTAACCACTTCTCATCATGCATGTCTCTGTCAATCAACTAACCTTTTTCCCCTTTCCCATAAAGGCTATGTACATGCCAATTTTAAAAATTTTGACCTTTTTAAATATCTCTGCATGAGGAGAAATCATCACTAACTTTTGAAAGGGGAATCTTTTTCCCTACCCACCCACTCTCTTGAAAACTAAAATACAGTTGTATAGGTCAAGTCTTCCAAGAATAAACTTTTTAGGCAGAAATAAAACAGAGAACATTATAGTCTAAATTGTTCAGATAAAAGCATGTAAAGCAAGGTATCAATATAGGAAAATCTTTTGCAGCTTTAAAAATGGCAAAGGCTGCTCAATGTTCATAGTAATTTAAATTGTACAATGAGAAGTTGTTTTGCACAGACTTGGTTGTTAACATGCATGAATTTTGGAAGGTTAAGATGCTAAATACTTTTGTCAAAAATTAGATTTTGTCCAGGTAATGTAATTGATGAAAGTTTTACTCTATACAGTTTGAAATGCTCACTGGTACTCTACCTTTCCAAGGGAAAGACAGAAAAGAAACCATGACTATGATTCTCAAGTGAGTACACTCTTATTTATATATCTCATCAGGTATTCTACAGGGATGCCCTCCGGGCTGCAATATCTAATTTCTACTCTTCCCTCATTTCCAAAGGTACTGGTAAATCCTCACTCCCTATTCCATACTATTAATTACCTTTGCTGCCTATCTAATTTGCCTTTCTATTCCTCCCCCACACCAGGTACAAAGAATTTCATAGCAGCTCTTTAATCTAATAATAACTTCTCCAATCATATGATCTTTCCCATCTTATTTCCATAGTATTTTTTAACTTTATCTTTTCTGATATAACCTGTGCATTTTTTCCTTGTTTTTTTGTTTTAATTTTTTTTGAGAAAGTATTTTCTCTCTTTGTCCTTCTCTATCTTACCAGCTCCGCTCCCCACTTCTTTATATTAGTGGTGCTGCTAACAACTTGCTTCCTTGATACTTCCCCTATTTACTCAAGTGCATCCTCCCTTATGTACTCTCCTATGACTTGCTCAAGCACCAATTTTCCCCTTTGCTATTTCCAGTATAGGTTTTGCATTAGCTATATTGTAGAAATTGCTTTCCTTCATGCAGTTAACATTCTTGTTTTTGCTAATGAAGGCCTGCTTTTTTTCCTTGCTGATCCCCTACATATTCTCTGAACTAATACAACCTGTGACATAATTGTCCCGCTTTGGGGACTGCAGCCCAGTGCTGTGCAAACAATTCTGTTTCCTCATGTCATAGTCTCACTTCTCTGTTTCCAGCCATTTTTTACTAATACCACTTTTTGTTTGTTTGTTTGTTTTTCTTTTTCCCATGGAAGCTCATAAAGCTATTTTAACTTTCTCATTTGTTTTCTGCTTCGTTGTTTATCGTTGTTCTTAGTCACATTACTACTTGTCTACCTATATATATATATCGATGCCAGCATTTCTTTTGCACCAACAGCCTGTTTTGATCAGTAAATATGTGAAATTCTTTCATATTTTTTCCTGAGTGATTTGAATGTAAAAACATCTAGAAAACAAACTCATGCTTTTCCTTGGTTTTGCTTTCATAATGCATACATGTTATGTTATTCTTCGCCCTTGTGATTCCTCCTCGTATTTGCAAATGTATTTGGTGGTGCTAATTTCTTCTGCTGCTTCAACACCATGCCAGTTCAAATCTTCATATTGTGATTATTGAATGTCTTTAACTAAAAGGTTCTATCTATTCACAGCAAGCATAAACTCCTTCTGACCACCTCCTATTAACAAGAAGCTAGTCTGAGATAGTTCTGCTGCACTCTCACTTATTTCAGCAGCCATGCGGGTTTTTTTGTATCCATGTCGCATGAGTCACGTCTTTCTCTTCTTTTCTCTGCCTGCATGTGACTCCATTCGGTTCCTCAACAGTTGTTCCAATGTTGCTACAAAAATCTTCTGCATTCAGCTGCCATGTAGAATATCCTCCTTGCATCTCCCCAGTTAATTGACATTCATAACTACTTTCAGATTTCATCTAAGCATGTATCTCTAATTCCCTTTCCAACTTCTTTCTTTTCTCACCTTCTAGTCTTTGTAATTGTTATTTGTTATTTTTGGAATTATTAGTTTCAGAGAGCTGCACAAAAAATGTGGTATGAAGTAAAGAAATTTTACCTCTGTTTTAATGTTCTACACTTGTGATTATTACATACATACAAATCCGTTTTGCTCTTGGTATATGAACAGCTGAAAACCAGAAGATATTTGAAAGTCTTTTCTGACAAGTTCACATTTTTTGTCCAGCCCCATAATAATGGCAGTGTATTTTCTTTTTATTTTCTGTATACTAGTAAATGTACTGTATTTCTCCTTAAATTTTTCATAAAACTGTTTTAAATGGACAGGTGTGCATAGGAATTCATATTTGCATAGTGTATCACTTAAGATATATTGCTTTTCTTACCTTCTGTTCCTGAAAATCCACAGGAAATGTATTCTTCTTACAGCATGTTCTCCTGGGCTCTTTATTTCTTATATTACCAGGGCAAGTTTTTGTTTATTCTTATGTGTTTTATACCTAAAACTGAGAACCTCTGCAATTTGAAGAAAACGTAGCCTGTAGCAATAAAGTTAACTTATTAAAGCATTTTTCTCCTTTACTGAAGAGGTATACCTTCATAGAAAATTTTGCCTTCATCCATCAGAAATGTCAGGAAAAAATTGCTGTCACTCACGTAATTGTATAACTTAGGAACTCTGAGGACCTGGTGATCGCTTTTTCTTCTGCTGTGTCACAATGCCAGTAAAGGATTTTGTGAAAGGTGCTCCTTCATGATGAAAAGGGAGCAATGACAGTCTTAAATCTCTGTGGTTTGCACAAGGGCCTTCAATTCACTCCACTGTGGACTGCAGTACGTATCAGTCCTCTAGAATTTCTTCAGCGTATTCTGTTTCTGTTCATTGAGTCACTTCTCCATAAGATTAATTGCAGTTACGGTTTTGGCCTAGTTTTAGATTTTTCTAAGCAGTTGGCCTCTCATGCTGAACCTTCAGGGCTACATCCTACTGTTCGAGCTGTTTTGGATTATAATAGGACAAAGATTTCCACCCACTCCAGCACAGTCCTGTCGTATTTAGTTGTCTGTCCTCTGTCCTTCAGTAACATTGTAAATGATGCCATTGTGCTTCTGCAGTTCTCTGATACTTTGCTGTGAGCAGAAGTGACATCAAGAGAACATGCAATGAAATCACTGAATATAAAGTACACGAGTGTAAATTCAGCTGCTACATGTGCATGGCAATTGAGGAAGTATTGAATGGCCCATTCCCCCCTCAGCTGGTGCTCTTGATCTGCCTGTGGTATGTTATTGAAGAGCCCAAAGAAGGCAGTTTTTCAGACATCCCACCCCTACATGCCCTCCCCCCCCCAATTCTTTAATGCCCAAAGGAATTGAAAATTTAGTAAAATTAGTTTTAATGTAATTAATCAATGGCGATGTGTATGCACTTGCTGAAGTGATGGGGAGGTGGACATCTACGAATAGCTGGAACACGTGGCAAATCATGTCTTATGCTTGAAACACAGAGAAAGCTGGTGTCGTGGATTGTTACAGAAAAATACAAGCTACAGGTTCAATGAGAGAGGGAAAGTAGGGAATTATATGCATCCTTGCCATTGTCATGGTCATAAGAAAAAGCGACTTAGTAACAGTGAGAGGATGGAGGTTCAGCATTAAATGGGAAGGAGAAAAATATGGTGAGGATTACAAAACAAAATTAAATGACATACCTACAAAAACTTAAATTAAAAATTCGAGACTGACAAGTTGGAAAGTAATATTTCAAATGGATTGAGGGGGAGCAAAAAGAAAGGAAGGGCAGAGTGATCTTTTTCTCTTTTACCTGTTAATCTTGCAAGATCTGTCCTACCTCAATTCAATTAGTATCTTCTAGCTTAGGTTTCCTGTTGTTTTGCTTGGGTGTTTTTGGTGGATGTCATATTGTGGTAATTTTCTTACCCCTTCTAAAACATCTTTTTATCTTACTATCAGAATGGATTTGCTTGTTTGGTGTCATTTGGTAACAGCTGAACTTAAAAGTGGACCAAAACACATTACAGACATTTAAAAGTCTGTAAATTGTTATCCTGTAGTTATTCTGTTCTACATTTTTAGCACCCCTTCCTCTACTTAAGTTCCTGAGTCGTTACTGAAAATATTATACTACTCAAAACAGAAAAAGGAAAGAGAAATTCTAGCTTTACATGTCTGACAGCACTTTTGCTCTGTTTCTGATGTATGAAGGCAATTTCTTAGTGATGCTATTTTGTTTGATGTTGATTTGTTGAATGACAAAGGATAGAGGGAATGCAGAGTTAATTCTTACCTAAATATGTTTGTATGCTATTAATTATTCTTGTTCTATAGGGCCAAACTTGGAATGCCCCAGTTCTTGAGTCCTGAAGCACAGAGTCTTCTGCGAATGCTCTTCAAAAGAAATCCAGCAAACAGATTAGGTAAAGTGTTCAGCAGAATATTTTAAATTTGATTGTAATATTGATAACATCAATGATCATCAAACTGACTAAATAAATTTACAGTTTCTTGTGTAAAATAGGCTTTGAAGTAAGAACATAGTTTGCATGTTCACTTTTCTAGTGATCAACAACATATTGTCATTTCTGCTCTTCATACATCTAAAATTAATGCAGAAGAAATAAGAAATATAATTTTGCTAGTCATTCTTTTGACCAAGAAAAAAATAATTCATGGACATTTTTCTTCCTTACAAAAGGAGCAGGTCCAGATGGAGTTGAAGAAATTAAGAGACATGCATTCTTTTCCAAAATAGATTGGAATGTGAGTATCTAATTCAAAATTAATTCAGTAAATTTCTTAATTAAGTGTTCAGTGGTGTCGTATAACTTTTTAATTCACTCTGTCCTATGCCTTCTCTTCAGAAATTGTACAGGAGAGAAATTCATCCTCCTTTTAAACCTGCAACTGGCAGACCTGAAGATACATTTTATTTCGACCCTGAGTTTACAGCAAAAACTCCAAAAGGTAAAAAGAGAAGAATTAAATTATTTACATGTTCAAAAATTAGAAATGTTGTTCCTGCTCAGTGTACTTAAAGTGTCGTCTTCTTCCAGGTGTTGCTAAACTAAATAAATGCTCACAGACAATTATTCTATAGTTCATAAAAATTTTTGTTGTCTTTGGTGTAAACATATCATGAGGGCCAACTGAGTTGTCCTATGTTAAAAATAAAGTAGTCCTTAGCCATAAAACATATGCACAAGTTCAATTTTATTTATCTAAGTAATCTCATTTTTCTAATTCAAAAATATTATCTGTGTCTGTGTCTCTTTTAAAGGCTATATTCTTCGACTTCATTTAATTTATGATGGTGACTACATACTATGTATATGTAGAAACTTAGTCATTTCAGACTTTGAGTGGCAAAGTTACTGTTTCAGTGCAATCTGTCTCTGCATAGTTTTACACTGATACATTCAAAATATGATAGAAATTTTTGTCTTTACAAATTTAGGTTGTTACCAAAATTTGAGTACTTCTCCTCCATAAATATAACATAGAAATGCTACTATATGTAACTATTTTCTGCAAAGTACTAGTTTTGGTATAATAAAATATTGTCTGACAGAAGTATGGTCTTTGTAGTTGCTGATTATCAGTTGCATTTGTGGATGGTATATGCAAAACAATTCAGTAATTAATTACTTCCATTTTGGTCCTGAAACATTTTCTGCAAATTCCAGTTTCTGTGTACTTTATAGAATAAAGTTCTGGTTTACTCTTCAGAGTAGACATAATTTCATCTCTACATTTTAAAAAGCTCTGCTTGTAAGTAGATGGTATGTTTTTCAGATTCACCTGGTATCCCACCTAGTGCTAATGCACATCAGCTTTTTCGGGGATTTAGTTTTGTAGCTATTGCATCAGATGATGAAAGCCAAGCAATGCAGACAGTTGGAGTGCATTCAATTGTCCAGGTGAGTACATCTGCTTTAAAAAAAATAAGTCAATAAAGCAGTATTGCTGTCTCTTGGTGGAGGGATTGTTTCCTTCATCACAGAATGAAGTACCATGACAAAGTCATTATCAGCTTTACACAAGGAAAGTAAAGATCAGATTATTTTATCCAAACAAAACCTGAACATGCAGGACCTGTTTCATTGCTGAGCAGCCACAGGTGCTAATAGGCTTCAACCCTTAAAGGAAAACATTCTACCATCTGTACTGTAATAATTCTTTAATATCAAGCCATCGTTTTGAAGTGTTTCATGTGTAATAAACCATTACATTTCCAGGGACATTAGATCCTTTTTTATTCTGAAGAAGCTATCTGATTTGGTATACAGGTCAGAATGACTTCTGGTCCTGAAGTCTTGCTAAAAGTTTCTAAGAGCTTTTCTGTTCTCCTTTCCTACATAGTTCTGTGGATTAAATTCTTTCTCTTTGTATACGGTTTCTGTCTCTCTGCTGCCTTTCCTCTGTGCCCCTCAACCATTTACTCACTCCTATTTCCTCTTTTCTGTGCTGCAGGATACCCAGATGGTTTCCTGCAAGTGCTTCGCATCCTTTGCACAAACTCTTTATACTGGAACACCATTTCCTTCCCTTACAAGAGCGAACACTTGTCCTTCTTTCAGCTTTTTATTTCTGTGAAAGGATTTTTGACTGTCATTCCATGCAATTTTCAGTTAATCTGATTCTATTCAGTATGTCTGAATTTTCCAGCTGGCATTCATCTATTCAGATAATAGAAACAGTGATGGGTTTTTTGTTTTTTTTTTTTATTATTTTATCATTATTTTTATCATGTAATCTTCTGATCTGCTTTGTTTCGGAGATTCTATCTTTAAGTTAATAAATCAGTAACCAGAA
Organism: Podargus strigoides; assembly: GCA_028020825.1. NCBI lineage: Eukaryota > Metazoa > Chordata > Aves > Caprimulgiformes > Podargidae > Podargus > Podargus strigoides. Next base: position 2,431,397 of record CM051641.1, on the reverse strand, counting down.
ACATCGTGTTATCAGTTTCTAAAATACAGTGTGCATTATTTACAATGTGTGTAATACATAATTTATTTCATATTAATATCAAACAGAAGGTAGTCGCTATTTAGACCACTTTGACCTAGTACAGCCATCAGTTTAAAATATGTAACAAATCAGTAGGAATTCAAAAACTTAATATAAAGGTCAGTTATATATTTGGAATATTCATTAATTGATAATGTTATTTTGGTAGCAGTTGCACAGGAACAGCATTCAGTTTACTGATGGATATGAAGTAAAGGAAGATATCGGAGTTGGGTCTTACTCTATCTGCAAGAGATGTATCCATAAAGCTTCAAACATGGAATATGCTGTAAAGGTAATTACTTTATTATAAAACACATCAACTCTTTTCAGGTTCTAGCATCATTGGGCATCATTAATTTATTTGCCATAAAGAACATAGCAAATTAAGATAATTTTTTTTAGTACAAAAATATTTTAGATGCAAATATGGGTTACAATAATCAAACAAATAGAATATTTACCAGCAGATATTTATATAGAATTGCTATGGGGTTTGTTATCTATAGGCTAGTTTGGGTGGTGAAAAACAATCTTCAATCTTTGAAACACCTAAGTAATTACAGTAAAACTGATGGGAGTTACGTGACTGCTTCTAGAAGATGATGTACTATGAAAAGCTTACATGACTTTCTGTCATTTTTAAAAAATGTGATCGATTGCTGTTATTTAACCATAGGTATATATGGGATTTTTGCTTCCAAAGTAGATTCATAAATTGTCAGATAGCTAGGAGTTCATAACAGTGCTTAACTCTGGTCTACCTTCCTGAATAAACTTCAACTCTTCATCTTTGCTTGCTAATTTTTAGCAAGGTTTCTGATGTTGTTTTTATGTTATTCTATTGGGCTTTCTAGCACTTCTTTGAAGGCATTAACTTCTTAGTTGAAATCAGTAGAATTCCCAGAAGTGGAAAGAGAAGTTTATCTTTTTGTCTTTCTGTGTAACACTGTGGAGCTGAATGATTACTATGAAAGCAGGAGAATGAATTAGCTGACTTCAAAAGAAAAAAAAATAAAGAAATCCTGTACTGTGAGGCTGTTCTCTTTGAATTATGAAACAGTTTACTACTCAAATATGTAAAATGCAAAGATAAATTATGTTTTGCTGTATCCTGGTACACAGATTGTCTACTGGAAACCCTCCAATTTCAATTTGGTAGTTACATATTTGTCTTTATTCTGGTTCTGGCCAGGAACTGATTTGACTTCTGTGCTTGCAATAATTTCTTGAAACTGGAAGAAAGTACTGGTGCAGCGGTTAATTCTCTAAGCTGTAACATTTGTCAGGTTTGCCTCACTTTTCTGCTGCCTCTGTTGTGGCTTTTTTCCCTTAAGGAATCATGAAAAAAAGAATACGGTGATCAGTGTCCAATGTGCTACGATGGTGCTAGTAGCCCCATCCTAAAGGCTTTAGGATGTCAAGAGGAAGAAGTGGTAAGACAGAAATGAAGAAGGCATTAGAGGAAATTCCACAATTCAGAAGCAGAGAAAAAAAGGAGAAAAGTAAGAATATGTAGGGCAAAATAACATTTTGCTTGTTTGCACAGGAAGAACTTCAGTGCCTGATAGCAAGCCTCCAGAGATTCAAATGAACTTTCATAATGGAATGCTTGTCTGAATTAACTATGAGAAATTTTACTTTTCTTCTTTTTGCTTCCCTTATTCTCCTGCTTTGTCTTTGGCTGCACTAAATATTTGTTTGAGATTAGTTTTGTGAAAATCAGTTCATTAGCATTATCAAACCCGTGTCTCATGTTAAATCAGGAACTTCCTATTTTATTAAATGGTGGGTGACTGAAGTCTTCCCTACTAAGCAGCCTTGCATTATTTATCACAGCCTGAGGGATCAGATCACTTATCCTCCAAAATTGTTTTCAACTGAGATATTTTTCCATGTTTTTCCAAAGTTTTTTTCTTTGCCTTGCTGTTCTAATTTAACAAACTTTGTTTTGGTTATAATCCAAGCCCTTTACCAACAACAATAAATATTGCTTATCTGTTTATGCTAGTAAGTGCACCAATGTGTGAATCTTATATAGTTTAACAAAAATAATTATGTCTATGTATCTATTCGCTCTTACAGATCATTGACAAGAGTAAGAGAGATCCAACAGAGGAGATTGAAATCCTACTGCGCTATGGACAGCATCCAAATATTATTACCTTAAAAGATGTAAGTAGTGTGGTAAAGACATCCTTTAGTGTATTATAATTGCATATCACTTTGCAATTTGGGATGAAAAACTCTATGGTTTAGATTTATGTTACTGTTTTCCGTATTTACAAATAAAACAATGTTCTAATTATTCAACAATATCAATTTTTTTACATAGATGTCTCATTGTCATCTTTTCAATATGCTATTATTTTGGTACAACATAATCCTAAGAAGTCAAATAATCCTTCCTTCCTGAAATCTAGCACAGGAATAATTCATTTAACATTAGGTGTATTTTAAAAAGAACAAGCAAGTTTTTTTGGTTGCTTAGTTAACTTCTAATCTACTTTTGTTTAGATGAGTCAAAGGCAATTTTCAAGTGCACTATTACAAAACTGTGGCTTGACTGACTGAGATGGCACACTACTCAAAGTAATTTTTGTGGACAGTAATGAGTGTTTTTCAGAGTGGACAAAATCTTTTCATATCCACACTCATCACTTTTCTTTACCTACTATCTTTATCTGGTCTTTCTACAGAAGATTATGCAGCTTTTTTTTTCTTGTATTATTTGCTCTGACCATGTAGTAGTAGTAGTGGTAGTTTCTGATGATGTAACAGAAAAAGAAAATTGGCTTTGTCCCTTTGATTATGTATTTAAGAGGATTAATAATTTTAAAAGCATATGCTTAATGACTTTCTTAGTCTGCAAGAAAGTATCCTGGTCCCCAAAAGCAAACCTCAAGTAAAACAGCTAACCATTTCCAGGAAACTGAGCTCATCTGAAGGGAGATTCTCAGACATTTTGAAGTCATTAAAACAGTAGCTCGTAAATACTGTGGAGATGAGTACTAGAGAACTCTGCCTAAAGGTTTTCTACTATCATCTGTCTTCACTTATCTATATCATGTAGCTTGGCTCTTTCTTGGGAGGGCAAAACAAGTCGGATATACAAGAAAGCCCACCATGGAACTTACCTTCTTGCAAGCTAGATATCATAATTACAGTCCCACTTTCTGTTTGTTCTGCTTCACGTGGTTGGACAATAAAGCTCCTGAAAGCAACTGTGCTAAGACAGAACCTGCATCAGCATTCAGGTTGCTTTTAGTGTTGCATGCTAACTTTATGTGTCACTTTAATTCATAATAGAGGTTATTTAAGCAGGAAGACAAACATAAGGAATTTGAGTACTTACCTGAACTTAAGCATTATGAATATTTTTCACTCAGAGCAGAGAAACCCAGGCAGCCTTGAAAAGTTGCCGCATATACTGAATCATTCTCCTTTGTAATTAATTCTTCCTCATCATCAGTCAGCTTCCAGTAGGAGCCATCTTTCATTCATACCAACAGAAACATACACATAACAAAAGGAGACAACAAAAAAAAAATAAAAAGCTTTAAGTCCACATAGGAAAAGGAGACAGTAGGCTGTTATTCTCACTTATTTCTACTTCAGATCTATTCCTCAGACCCACTTTGTGGAAGTATATCCAGTTTAAGGAAAGAGGTATAGGATTCGTATGTATTATAAACTTGTATAATATGCACTACTGTGAAAATTTTACATTGTTTTACGTTTTCATTGACCTAATACAAATGCGTGGGGTGGATTGCTTGCATATCCCACCAATATAGTGGTGTGTTCTTACAGCTTTCAGAGGAAAGAATAAGGAGTACCTGGCCTTCAGACCTCAAATTCATCAAGAACACCATGTAGTATTATACAAATAAAACTCAGTGTTGATTTGACTTAATTTTTCATTCACTTCCAAACCAAAATTTAAATGTTTGTATTTTGGCATTTTACAATAGAATGTTTCAGCATTAAGTGCGTGTCTTTTGAAATTATAATTCTGCAAGAAATAATTTCTTTCTTTTCTTGTCTTTCAAGAATAAATGCGGTAATATTTGAATTTTTCTTAGGATGGAAATTTTCATTCTTGCTCAGCCTTTTTTATGTAATTCTGAAGGTGTTTGGATTGAAATAATTGTTATTCAAAAGACCAAATTCTGCAATATACAGTCCTCTGGGGGTTTTCCTTCTGATTTTTATCAGTGGTCTTTTTCAGTTACACAGTATATAAACAAAAGAAGGAGCTGTATTGTACTAAATTAGATGTCCTTCTTACCCGATATCCTGCCTCTGACAGTGGCCATTAGTGGATGCCTAGGAAACAGTGAAAGAACGGAGGAAGTGCACAGCTTCCAGCAAACCATTACCTAGAAACTTCCTGTGCCAGACCATTATATGTATTTTACCATTTTTTACGTATTAGTTACTGTTCTGTAGCAGAACTTTTGTCTTGAGTTAGTTAAAACATTGGCTGAAGAATCTTTACAGAAGCATTTTAAAAACCTGAATACAGCATATCCAGTCCAATGCTTATTTATGAGTTCAAAAAACACTCCTAATACATACGTGAAATCTTATTTCACTTTGCAAAAGACACGTTCTCTTTCTCCATTATATTATATTTTGTTCGTGTGCCTACATCTATAGTTTCTTCCAGTTTGCCTGGTGGAAAAGACATAGTGGCTGATCTTTGGTGTGTGCTGGGAGTTCATTTTAAAAACTAGCATCACATTTATGATCTCAGCATAATACTGTGTACCTGTGAAGAAAACTTCAACAGTATTTATTCAGTGTAAACAACTAAATTGATAATACTATTGGAGAAATAAGAGCGATGGGAATGGTTTGTTTGGGGTGGGCTGGTTTTGTTTTTTTTTTTCTTTTTTTTTGGCAGGCAGACAGGACCAGCAAGGGAGGTAGCAGATAAAATAGTAACCAAATGCAAATTTTGCTTGAATTTCCCCCTGCAGTACTGAGATATGTGTGCTTCATCATGTCAAATGAAATAAGCTTGTTTCCTCACGTAACATGAAGATTAGAGGGAGCATGCCTAGTAAAAAAAAATTAAAAAAAATCTAAAATGCCAGTTTAGTATCTAGAACTATAGAATTATGCTTTTTAATTCTGTGTAATATTTAAAGTCTTAATACAAACATATTCAGATGATCAGCCATTTATATTTAGGGGGTGAAATTGCTGTTTGAAAAAGAAAACCAACCATGTCATGTCTTCCTCTCCTTAAGATCATTAACTTGTAAAGCCTGCAGAATTATTTCTTTAACACTTTTCCTCTTTTTTTTTTTTTTCTTTCTGTTGAGAAAATAATCCTTTTAGTATAGTTTAGAGCATAAATATTTCTAAGCTTAGAGTTTAGTATTTCCCAGGTAGCTTAAGACAAGGAAATTGGGATGAAAACTCTTTTTGTAATTTAGCTGATGTATTCCTTAATTTATTTTGATTATTTTGATAATTGTTTCTACCTAAACACAAGCTAGTTTTTATTTCGGATTTAGTACTGAAGAGTATGATTCTAACATCACCATGAAAAATGGGATGAAATAATAGGGAACAGAGGCTGTAAAATGTTTCAGTAAAGCAGGAACAACTTTCTCGGTTAAGTTAAAACCCCAAGAAAGTGCAAATGAGATTAAATGTTTGAGTACGCCTTAGAACCTGTTTTGGTATAGTCTGTAGTGCCCCCTGGCGATAATATAAATAATTCTCAACTCTTCTTTCTCTAGAAAATAAAAGTCATGCAAAAATTAAGCCATTTTCTGCCACTAGAAGTAAGGGCTGAAATACACGTATTTTATTAATTTTGACTTTGGTATATGCTGTATGCATAGAGTAATGTACAAGTTGTAGATTTTTATCATAGCAGCTTTGTATGTTTTAACTTCAGTGTTTACAGACACTATTTAAGGTAAACTTATAATTATTTTTCTTTTTTTTTTTGTCTGACTTTTCGGTGGGAATTATCTCTGTTCATATTTGGTAAAATAGTTACTTCTAGAATTAGCTCAGGTCTTGTCTTGATTGCATTACTTTTCATTTATTCCTACTTCTTAATTTCTCCCGTGTCTAGTTGATGTTTGTTTCAGTAAAACTGTGGGAAATCTAAATGTTATTAATCCTTTTTTTGTCTTTAAACATTTACATGCCAGTATTTTTGTGTTATTTCATTACTCTACTACCCTTCTGTAGAAGGTTTTCTGTTCATTCCTGAAGATGAACAGTATTTGGATAGTATGGAGGTGAGAAAAATGGGGAAAATAATTGAGGAAAACAACTTCTGGATGCACCTGCACTATCTCTGTGTATGTCATGGGAAGATAGCAGAGAATAAATATTATGAAGTTTACATCTTCTGTTCTTTTTGCAGGTGTATGATGATGGAAAATACGTGTATGTAGTAACAGAACTTATGAAAGGAGGAGAACTGCTGGATAAAATTCTTAGGCAAAAATTTTTCTCTGAACGAGAAGCTAGTGCTGTTCTCTTCACAATAACAAAAACAGTTGAATATCTCCATGCACAAGGGGTAAGTTTTCGTCTTGGACAAAATGCTTCTGGATGTTAATATTTTTCAGAAGTATAAACTCATATCTTGATATGTTCTTCTGTGCGGTAATTAAGTAATTTTTGGTAAATAATTACATTGCAGCAGGAATTTGTGTTGAAATCAAAACATTCCTCATCAACTGTGTAGATGTCCAGATAACAGAGATGATGTAACTGTTTCTCTTGTCCTACACACAGTCTATCAGCAGTTCTGTGAAATGTGCAGATAATGACTAAAAATGTTTTTTCTGTGCAAAATACCAGCATGATTAAAAAATCTGACATATTTTTTAAAATTCACCTTTGGGAAAGCAGCTTAATACAGGAAGGCATTTTATTTATTCTCTGACATAAACATTTTGATTGCTTAGGAATTAGCAGTTGGATTTGAACTAGACTTACACTTACTCTTCCCACTTGAGAATTGCTTCCCTTTCCAAAAGAAGTACAACTCAAGCAGGCTGGTTCTAGAAACAGCCTGCCAAATCCCCAGCTGTGTGCTGCTTCTATTGCCCACCTCATCCTTTCTACCCCTTTTAGGATCTATTTTTAAAAAAACAAAACCAAAAACCAACAGTCAGAATAAAACTGTGGGTTTTTTTCTTCTGCCTCTTGAAGCAGTAAAGGATGTTTCATTCAGTACTTAGAAAAAAAGTATTCTAATCTATCTGACCAAAAAATGAGGGCTATCAGGAGCCAGTTCTTTCATTCACTGGCATCTTAAACTAGGATGTTCCCCATAATGTCTACTGCTCCAACTCAAATTCTTTAATATCATTTTGTATATGTCAGCTTACAAGGTGCTTATTTCCATGATTTTAATTATTCATTTTGTTAAATCTGATAATTGCAAAGTATTTGCGTGCTGAAAAAGCTGAAAAGTCACTAAATAGACTTACTGTGTTAAATGGCTTTAAATCTGCAAACCCTCTGCAGTCTCTTACTCCTTGGTCTTATATTACTCGCTTTCTGTAAGAGTGCATAGAGCTGCTGGTTCTGCACATCACTTACTTGCAGGAGTTTCAGGCTATCTTCTCGCTGTGATGTGATTACCTTCTTGAAATGTTTCACCACAGTCTTTTCCAAGAGGAGATGAGCCTTTCATTCAGATTTAACAATGAAAAGCTGTGTTTAATATTAATCAAATACGTAGGACAATCAGGAAGATAAAGGTCTTCATAGCAGGGCTATTTAAATATTTACAAGAGGCCACTTAGATCCACTCTACTGTCTTACAGCAGTATATACCCTTTTCTTTACAGAGAGCAAAGCTTCTAGAGACTTTAGGCTAGTTTGTGTTGTGAAGAAGTCATCTGATTTCAAAGACTGTCCTTGTGCATTCCAGGTTTTAAGGCTTTTTTATAACATAGCTTCAAGTAAAATGAGACTCATTCTGCCAGAACTTTGGCAGCTTCTAGTTTTTACATCTTACATCTTTTAACATTTTACATCTCATGCCACTACAAAACAGCCACTTGGGAACCAGTACAGACCATTTTTGGGCATGCCAGTCTATTAGGAGAATACCTCTTTGATGTTTTGTTATTTTTAGGCAGAACTGTATTAAAATTCCTCCTTAATCAAGCCTTAAATGTTTGCACTGAGATTAATTCAGATTATCTGAATGAATAGAATGGAATATAGATGGTTACTGCAGCAGTAACTAGTGTGTGGTTACATAGCACAGTGGCACATCTGCAGCTGCAGACATCCATGACTCCAAAAGATATTACTAGCCAAAAGTTCTGATTTAAAGAGCCCCGTAGTTATGCATGTGAAAATACAAAATACGTGTATTCACCCATTAGAACGAGCCATCTAGAACTGTCTGTACAAATAAATTGGGGGGGAGTGGGATGTCTGGAGGGGGCTTTATAGTTAAAGTTTCCAAATTAGAATTGTAGTATTCTAGACACCACTGAGCATCAGAATAGTGCAGCTGATGTTAGAAGCTGGAAATCTGGAAACTGATTGCTGATGGGAGATTTGAAATTAAGTAGCAGAATTGATAATTATAACATAAATGTTTAGGTTATGGTATTTAGTGATTTGGGTTTGGGTTTTTTTTTTAGGTTGTTCATAGAGACCTGAAGCCTAGCAATATTCTTTATGTCGATGAATCTGGTAATCCAGAATCAATTCGAATTTGTGATTTTGGCTTTGCAAAACAACTACGAGCAGAAAATGGTCTTCTGATGACTCCATGTTACACAGCAAATTTTGTTGCACCAGAGGTAAGCACCAGGATAAACTTATATGCCTTGATTTATTTTTATGAGATTTTTGTTTTGCTAGAGATTTGTTTCATTCTTGTGTAACAAGTGAAATCACTTTGTAAACACAAGAAATTTGAAATCTTACTGGTTTTATGGCATGATCAAAGCATTTTAAGCATTTCTAAGCATTTTTTCAGAAAAAAATACATGTCTCCCTCAGGTGTTGAAGAGGCAAGGTTATGATGCTGCATGTGACATATGGAGCCTTGGTGTTCTACTTTATACCATGCTTACTGGGTAAGGGTAATTTTAGTTTTGCTGCAGATCAATATAAAGAAAAAGAAAAATAAATGTAGGCCCGCTGTTGAAGATGTTTCTGCTGAGGCACTGATTAATTTCTACTGTGGCTTTGGTGGGGGTAGAATATGCTTTTTCTTTAGTAGAATCCAAGTTTGCAGGGACTGATATGAAAAATTCTTGGTTTCTCATGTCTCATCTATTTTAGGTGTTTAATTTCTGCTTTATGGTGACTTAAGAGTAAGCATTGTTTCACGTGAAAATAAGCTAATGAAGTAGCATATGTGTTGAAGGAAATACATGTTGCAAATATAATTGCAGGGCATTGAAACATCATTGTGTAGAAAATTCAGCCACTGGATAGTTTGAAGTGATACAGCTGGGATATAATAAATGCAATAGAAATGCATTTATGTATGCAACAGAAATTAATTGTAGAAAATACGATAAATAATAAATTCATCTATAGTTTCACTAGTCCAAAAGATAGTTACTGTTCCACCCGCCGAATAGATTATCATTTTATGCTGGATTATTCAGATTGCCACTTTGGTTAAGAGTTAACATAATCAGAAACATTTTTGGGATTTTAAAATAAGTAAGTCACAAACATATTTGTTTTTAAATATATCTCTTTTGGTTGTGGATACTGTGGTAGCTTACAGTGAAGCAAGGAAAATTGCTGCACCTTCCTTCCTTTAGTATCAAAACAGCATTTATTCTTTTTCAGACTCATCATAAAGTCTTCACATTTAATTTTTTAACAGTTTGTTTTATTACTTCACTAAAGTATGAAGTTAAGCCTTCATACTTTAGTGAAGTAACATGTGACATATGGAGCCTTCTGTAATTAAGGAACCACCAGTACTTAAACTGCTATAGGAAAAATCTGGTTTTCAGACCCAATATAGAGGGAATACATACAGTAAGAACAGATCTGTAGTCAGTGCTGTGCATTTTCATGTGTTAAGAATAATTTCTTTTTACAGCTCTTTGACTATCTCTGGCCTATAATTATGTTGAACTCACTGAATATTCCGATGAGATTTATAATAACTATTGAGGTCTAGGTTATGGAAATTATTAACATTGAAACTGTTTGGTTAAATAGCTACACTCCTTTTGCAAATGGTCCTGATGATACCCCGGAGGAGATTTTGGCCCGAATAGGTAGTGGAAAGTTCTCTCTCAGCGGTGGTTATTGGAATACCGTTTCAGAAACAGCTAAGGCAAGTGCATTTGTCTGTCCTTTGGGGGATAAGAAATGGATTTCAATGTAACATGTTGCTTCTAATGTATATGTTGTATCTTCTATGATTGGGTAAGTTCTACCCATTATTATTGTTACTTTAAAATACTGATCTGATCCTTTATGTGCCTAGAAGTTTTGTTTCCTGTTTATGATTCTTTCATGTTTCAAAAGTCACTTGCATGTAGAAAGAGAAACAGGTGTGCCTTATCCTGTGGTCATTAACAAGTGTCCTTAGAAGTATATATACTAAAGTATATATATTTTAGATACTTTATATATATATATACTAAAGTGTATATATATATATTTTATCAGTGTTCACACACATGCATAATCATCTGTGATGAAAAATGCTGTAATAAAACATCATGTGGAAGCATGACATTCAAAACATCATACAGATAGTCTAAATCAGGCTAATGAAAATACTACAATAATTACGGTATGTTCCACTGAGTCAGCCTAGAAAAATAAAGTTTTTCACATTTTTCTGTTTGGGTCAGTTCTTCAGAGTTACCTATTACAGTTTTTCTCATACTCTTTCATTAGGATTTGAGCAGTTTATTCTTTTAAGTACTTTAAGAACCAAAGGTCCTTATGGATGTCATATATACTTAAAAAAAAAAAAAAAGTATTATACTTTCTTTTTACTGCATTTGTTCAAAGTAAATTTTTTTTAGAAGTACATTTTTCACAGCAAATAGACTCAAAACTTAAGTGTGCATATCCTTTATGCCCCTTCTGTGTAGCTGTGGTAAAGTGCTACAGTTTTTTCAAAAAAAAATCATTTACATATGCTGTGCTCTTCCACTCTAATTGGTTTGTGATGTGCTTTCTAATGTACTATTCTAATAATTCAACCATTTTCCCACAAATTATGTCATTCATTTGATTGACAAATCAACCTGTTAGAATAACATGTTTACACTAATCTGATAGCATCAGCTTTTTCTTCCTTCAATGCCATTCTGTTCACTTGTACTTGGGGAGTTAAAATGAACCAAAACTTGTAAGGTATGAAAAAAATCTTAGATTCCTTTTTAATACTATATGTTCAAAATCTTAATTTGAATTACAAAACAAAAAATTGCTTATATGAAAATGTCCAGTATTGCTAATGTAACTTAAATTATCTTAAATTCAGTTGTAGTCACATAAATGTGTTTCTCCACAGGTAACTGCTTAATGTGGAAATGTTATTTATGCTTTACCCTTACCAACTGACATCTAAAGTTACCTAGAAAATATTACGCTGCTGTATAAATTTGTTTTCAATATCTTGAGTGTTGTATGCAGTTCTCTCTGCCATAATTTGAAAAAGATAAAATAGAAGTTGAAAAGGTGGTAGAAAAGGATGTACCAAAAGGAAGCTGAAAATCTTTTCAGATGTCAAGACCCACTTCCCTCTAAAGAGATTAGACTATGGTGTTTTATCTCAGCAGAGGTGACTGACATGACAGAGATCATTTCACTGATGATACAAAGTAGGAAAGACTAATTCCTTTTTTCTCATATGGTGTTTTTAGTAGGGAAATCAGGAGTCATTCAATTAATGTATTCTGCAGAAGTTAAAAACCAAACAAAATTAAATACCTGTTCATGTGGTTCACAACTCAATTGTGAAACAACTGTGAAAGATGTTGAAGAATGAAGGGGGGCGGGGCGCGACACAGGATGACGACAAAAATATAAGTAGCAAAATTAGTTCAGAGGGTATGAGGTAATGGCACGTTTATGGCCAGCAGAAATACTAAAATTCAACCTTCAACTTGCAAAGTTCTTGAAAGATTGTTAGATACTGGGGAAACGTGCAAAGGGAAGGATCATCTCTCTCTTCTCAGCTGTTCCCTTTTCAATACTGATTTCCTACATATCTACTATTTGTTATTGTTTATAAAAAAATTACGGGTATAGTGGGGTCTCTAGCCCAATGTGCATATTTTTATGTTTGTGTATTTTGCCTTAACTGGGCAATTTTTTAGCTGTTTCAAACTGACGTTATGAACATATTTTTATACCACTAAAGTCTTCAGTTTTGAACTGTAATCTGTTTTAAAGCTGAAGTTGTACTGTTATTTGCATTGACTCTTTGTATATTATTGACAGGACCTTGTTTCAAAAATGCTTCATGTTGACCCACATCAAAGATTGACTGCAGCCCAAGTTCTCAGTCACCCCTGGATAGTTCACTGTGACCAGTTGCCTCAATACCAGCTGAACAGGCAGGATGCTCCCCACTTAGTGAAGGTAAGTAGGTATTTAAGTTTGCTGTTTAGCAAAAATTACTGTAAACAAAGATTTTTTTTTTTTTTTTTTTTTAAAAAAAAAGTTACTGTGGCATGTGTTTTTTTCTAAATAGTATTTAAAAGTTGTTGTGACTGGGAGTTGCACTAAGCCATAAAGTGAACTTCTAATATGTAATAGGATTTCACAAGAATCCAGTCATGGAGAATAAATCTAATACATTTGAAGAAGACTTTCATTTTCTAAGGTTTGAAATTTATTGAACTAACTTACACTAGGAGGCTTAACTTCCTTAAGAAAGTGGCATAGTAGAAATCATTCTCCTAAAAGTGAAAATGTTGTCAGGGTGACTATAGGGAAGCTGAAAAATAGTTTAGCTAATTTTAGAGTTTCAGAGGAGGTTAATTGTTAGTGACTAAAAGAAAACAGTATACTTCATGATTGTAGTATAAGCTAAAAAGAAGTCAAAACAGCACTGTTAATTACTGTAGTATCATAGTCTTCTGCATTCTGCCTGAAACACAATCTCGTTTTGACCCTGATAAATTTTTTCACTTTGAACAAGCAGAGAGAAATCAAAAACAATTGAATTCTACTTCTCTGTATTCCACCCTGCCTTCAATCCTACATCCAAGGATCTCTGTCAAGGGATCTGAAGAATATAATTAACACTCTTTGAGTCAGCTATTTGAAATTTCTAGCATCCAAAATCACAAGTGGAAAGAAGGGAAGTTCTGATCCCACAGCTCACAACTTTCTAACATTCTTTTAAAAATAAATCCTCATGTGCTGAATGATGTGGGGGATTTTTAAATATTTTGTTGAAAAACTGAAATGGTTATATCAGTGACAAGCAGAGACAGCCCACTGATGGAATTTCATTCATAGAATCATAGAATGGTTTGGATTGGAAGGGACCTTAACCATCTAGTTCCAACCCCCCTGCCATGGGCAGGGACACCTCCCACTAGACCAGGTTGTTCAAAGCCCCATCCAGCCTGGCCTTGAACACTTCCATGGAGGAGGCATCCACAACTTCCCTGGGCAACCTGTGCAAGTGTCTCACCACCCTCACAGTCAAGAATTTCTTCCTAATATCTAACCTAAATCTACCCTCTTCCAGTTTAAAACCATTACCCCTTGTCCTATCACTGCATGCTTTTGTAAAAAGTCCCTCTCCAGTTTTCTTGTAGGTCCCCTTCAGGTGCTATTTCACAAAGCACGGAGAGAGAACTTAATTTAGCGATCTATCCTATAGCTTCTGTGTTTGTTCTTTTTAAGCAAAGTAAAATTGCTTTAGATTGATCTAAAAAATATTTATTACCCTAACAAACACTCACTCCTAACACTGCTGGTATTTGAGTAATGCAGTGGTATGTTTCTGGTTTGTAGATGAAAGTAGACCGGAAGTTAAAACTTGTTCAGAATCTCCAGCACTTAGTGCAAAATAATCTCTAGTGTGTCAGTCACAATGTACTCTTGTTTTTTCCCCTCTGCCTCACAGGGTGCAATGGCAGCAACTTACTCTGCTTTGAATCGTAATCAGTCACCAGTTTTGGAGCCAGTCGGCCGTTCTACTCTTGCTCAGAGGAGAGGTATAAAAAAAATTACCTCAACAGCCCTGTGAAGTGACCTCAACCAGATATTTGGTACCATGGCATAAGATGATAGCACAAATCATGGCGACAGGTAGCACATATCTGACAGATACCTGCAAGCACACTCTGTCCCAGCTGGTACCTATAATGCTGCTGCTACTGCTTTCATCTATTCTCGCTCTAAACTGTTGATGGCAAGTTACTGATCTTACTGGAGCTTCAAATGGAGTGACAAGTGGAAACACAACGAAAACAATCATGTTCTCAATTGAATAAACCAGAAGAATTATGAATGCCACCTCTGTCAAAAATACACTGAATAAAGCACTCTGCACCACATAGCGTTATTTTTATAAGGAATATTTTTTGTCCCCTAAAATATTCTTTGTTACAGGTAGAGATGGACAGTTTATGTTAAGCACTTAGCTTAAACAATCTGTTTATATTAGCACTATATACTTTGTGCCATCCAACATTTTGTATGTTTTTGTAAACAGTTCGCAAGCAGTACATTTCTGTGCTGTTTTCTTTAATGTACACATGCCTTGTTTTACTTAGATATTATTAATCATTTTGACAATTAAGTCTGATTAAACAGTTCACCTGGATTAATCAGTATTGTTGGACAGCTCTAAAAGAAGCCTGACTGTTAAACAGCTATTGAATGTAAAACTATGAATATGTATTTCTCCTTGCCTATGTCTTTTCTACATTTCCCTGTTTTTGAGGCTGCATGTCACGTTATGAAAATCAGGATACTGTTTATAGTATTCAAAATTTAAACAGTGGCTCTCTCACCATACTATATATACAATAGGTAATATAAACCAGAGAAAAGATAACTTGCTCCCTATTTCTCTGTCTTTTGTTCCCCTTCCCCTCCCTTTCATTCTCTCCCATCTAATCTCTGGACTCAGGAATCACTGCTAAATACTTTCTGATAGAGGACATTTCTATATTGTTTATTCTTATAATCCATTGTTAATATTTTATCTCTGTTTTGTGACTTTTGTTTAAGCTGCAAAGGATTTGTTTAGTGAATGTTGGCATTATAGAAGAAAGGCAGCATCGAAGATAAAGTAAAAAATAATGACCCATAATAAGCAGAAGCCTGGAAAAGCTAGGTTTAAGCTGCATTCAATGTGGTTGCAAAACTGATGGATCTAATGTTCTGTCAGTTATTTTCCAGTAATTTTAATTGACAGCCAAAGCTAAACAAGAGGAGAGTCATCCAGGTCTGTCTGGAGTTAGAAAAGGGTCATTGCAATTTACCGTGAAGAGAGTATTGTCCCAGTCAGGTGAAACAAAGCTGTTCAGAATGAGTGTTCTCACTTTTCCCCAGATGGAAGCAAGTTTGTAATGAGGGTGAAAGACTAATTTTAAATACTAAGACAAACTTTTAATATTCCTGGCCTCTCGGTGTCTTAAGTAATTAAAGGCACATCTTGATGACTAGTCTTGAAAGATCAATTGCCCACATGAGAAGGTGCACTGGAATGCGTTTGAATTCTGTGAGTGTCCCACTCCACCAGAATGGTATGCTATATCAACTCATTCCAGATATGAAAATGGCTATTTTGCATTACAGCTTTAATAAATATAGATCTGGGTGAACAGCTGTATGTGAACAATACAATTTAAAAACTAAAAAGTGCAATTTTGTGGTCTGCATAAGAAGGTATTTTCTTGATTTAGTGATATTAAATTTCTTTTATGGTGATTAATTTGCTAGTTTTCCCAAAATCATCAGAGGTTTGTTGAAAGGGAAAATCATCTTTCTGACACCACAGATTTGCTCTGAATGTGAGTGTTCCTTCTGCCACAAGTTTTTCTAAGTTCCTTGGGGAAGCTTTCTTTGTTAGACTTGCAAAGGATCCCACTTCTACTGCCCTGAAAAATCTGTTAAATATGTATTTTATCATGGAATTGTTAAGGAAACAGTTTTGTGAGCAGGTATTCTTAAATTACTGTAGATCTTAGAAATTTGAACACACATTGCTCTTCCAAGCAAGTAGCATTTTTCCCTTACTTGGTGCTCTAGCATTGAAGTTCCATTTAACTGTACAGATGCATCTGCCCTTCCATCAAGAAACATCTTTAACTAGAGGCAGAAAAGGGCCATTTTAATTTTTCTTTGACAGTGTCTGAAGTTCCAGAGGAATTTAGTAAAACCTTACTTTTCAGAAAATGTATTTTCAGTTCTATGAGTGATTGCAAGTCAGGCTCATCAAAATCTAGAAAAGCTGTGTCTTCTGGAGTGGCTTTTAAATGTGTTAATCTGAAAATTGTCATAACTAGTCAACAGACAAGACTTAACAGTGATACTGTTGAACTAAAGGGATGGTAGTACTTGCCAGTGTGTCAATGTCATTTCAGTTCAGGAAGGAACTGAACTCCTGTGTTCTCATTGTGTCTATACAGGTACCTGGCCAAGAACAGACCTAAAGGGGGAAGTGCTAAGCTGCTTTATTATTGGCAATATCTGTGTTAAAAGAATATAAAAGTACTTTCAGTAATTTTATTTTGGCCATATTTTGTCTCCCTCAAGCTCACGGGTCATTAGCCAAATAGTGAACCAAAGTTAATTCCTACATTTTATGTATTTACATTCTCAAGCATAGTCTAGACTTTACAGGTGTTGCTACTATGTCATGTATATAGCAGCATAGGATTGACATTTTAAATGCTGATAAAGCAGGTCAGCTTAGCACATGCCAACTCAAATGCGGTGAAGTCTAGATCCACGATATTTTTAAGTTACTTTCTACACCACAGCATAAAGGGCCTGTCTATGCAGGCGGTGTATTTTACAGGCTAGACTTGCGTGGTTTCCTGTACCTTACCTCCTGTTTTCGATCCACGTTCACAACTTCCACATTTATTTTTATGTTTTTGTAGCTGCAGTTGTTAGAAGCTATAAAGAAATCCACATAACGCTTCTTTGAATCCCAGCACCTTTCTAATAGAACGTAAGTATATGTGACACACTGTGTAAACTCATTGCTCTGCTGCTGCTTGGTCTGCAAAGCATAGTAAGTGACTCTAGGATACAGAGTCATAGAGGATTAAAAAAAGAGAATTGCAGGTACAGGTGAATTATCTATATGTAGGCCATGGTTTACTATTTTTTTTTTTAGTGTGGAATTACCACCTACTGTGCTTGAGAGAATGAGAGAACAGGGGGAAGAGCATAGTTGCAATACTCATTAAATGCCATCTATATCCAGTAAGGGCAAAGTTCTCTATTCATAATCACTATAACATTGAATGAAACTTACAAGGAGTTTTTCAAGAGAATATTTAAAACTTTTTTCTAAAGAGACAAGGGCATAAGAAAATAGATTTATGTGTCTGGGATTTTTTTGTGTGTGTTTTGCTTTTGTAAATGTGGTGTACCAACTAAAGCTGTGCTTTTCTATTATTGGAAGGAAAGGATTCAAGTATGCTGGTCCTTAGTAAGCAGCAATGGTTAATAGATGAATTTTCACTTATGAAAATGATGTAAATGATTAGCTTTACCTTGATACTCTTGACCTAATCAAAGGGAAGGTGTACTTATGAGGGATGTAATTATTTTGCAACCTAGTTGGGGGGGGGGGAAGTCTACTTCAAACGTTTTTAAAAAATGACAAAATCACAGATAAAATATTTTTCTACAATTCTATACAATCATACTTTATACTAGTTTTCTCAGCATGGCATGTAAGTGAGTCTAAGGTACTGTTCCAGGAAATCAGTGGTATTGTACCTTGCTCTAGACCATTACAATAGCATCTGTTAGATGCTTGGCACTGCTGTCATAGAACTGAAATGCTAGTAAAAAAAAATAAAAAAATTGTACTGAATACTTTAAATGATTGTTTTATTCAGAGTCTGATCTAGGAAATGTTCCAATCATGCTATTAATGTGTAATTAGAACTGTTCCAGGTGTAACTATGAACAGTTCTGGAAAGATACTGTTGCTTGTACTCCTGTCTAATGGCAGGTTTTGTAGTCTTCAAAAGAAATTGAAATTTCTACAATGAATAAACTTTCGAACATATTAAAAAGTGCTCTGTTGGTTAATAACTTGTTCTGCCCAGTTATAGAAGTTGTTGTGTTGGTTCACTAACACTGAGCTACACTTGCAGCACACCAAGCGTGCATTTCCAACCAGAAAGTTTTTAATGAGTGTTTGTCAGTTACAATGTCACTACCTTACAGCATATTCAGTCAGCTCACTGTAAGCAAGGTAAATAGGGAGCCAAAGGAAGAACAGTTATACTCAGTAGATGCTACAGACCCACTGTATTTGGCACAGCAAGATCAAAGAAGTGCAAGCGTATTCTAACACCCTGTAAAGTCCACTGTAAAGGTGCAACTTAAGGGTAGGCTGCCAAGTAATATTTGCAATGTCTGTGTTGCTCTGGACATTGAGAATAGAGGCGAATTTCATAGGTGACTGTCAGGTCTTACTGATAATTAATGAACTTTTAAATATTAGGAAAATGGTCACATATGCATCTGTACTCCATGAACAACACGCCCGGCTGTTCCAGCAGCTCGCATGACTTGGGAGCTTACAGGGGTGATCCCTTTCAGCCTTGCAGTCTGGAAAAGGTGGAAGATGTTTAAAAGCTCTCCATAAAACGCCGGTAATGATGACATACGCGGCTGCAGGAGGACAGGGAGCGGCGGGGCTGGCAGCAGAAGGACGTGCCCGGGAAGGGGGGCGCGGGGAGGCCAGGGTCATCCCCTTGCACCCCAGGCGTAGCCCTGTGCCCCCACGAGGCGTCAGCCTGCCTGCAAACATTTTAACATTAATTTTCAAATTAACTGGCCGAGCTGTAAGCCTTGAGAAGCTCCAGCAAGGAAGGCAGCGGGCGGGTGTGACCCGAGATCCTGGCGCTGCAATCCCGCCTTACTTCATACCTTCCCAGCCGGCACCCTTCGCCGCCGGCGTTTGTTCCTCCCCGAGGGGTGAAGTTTGCCGTGGTTCGGTGGCGTGTGCGCTGCCCGCCCCTCCGGGCAGAGTGCGGGACCCCTTTTCCTTAAACTCCACCCCAAAAAAGCCCGCGCTCTCCCCATGAGCTGCCCTTCCCGAAGCCGAGTCCCACGCGCGGGACGGGGACTGGGGGGAGAGTGGAGGCGGGCTGCCGTGGGGGACAGCAGGGCGCTGGCCAGCACAGTTCTTTGGGGTCAGCGCTGTCAAACCCCGAGAGCTCCGTGCCGACGCCTCGCAGCGCGCCGAGAAGAGAACAGGGGGGCCCGCAGGGGCCCGGCCCCGCCCAGCCAGCGCCGCCGCTCACGCCGGGAGCCGCCTCCTTTAGCCTCTGATTGGCCGTCGCCGCACGCCCGGCGCGGAGGTTCGGCCAATCGCGCGGCGCCTGCCGCTCGAGACGCCCATTGAGGTGTGTCCCCCCGACAACCCTCCGCCGCCGGAAGCGGGCGGGGCGGCCAGGGGGGCGTGAGGCGCATGCGCAGGGGTGGCGCTGCCGGAAGGCGGTGAGCCCGCCCACGCGCCAGGGGGCGCTGTGGGTCGGATCGGCGCCAGCGCCCGGAACGCACGAGTCAGCCGCAGCCCCGGCCCCGCCGCGCGAGCAGCCGCCGCCCGCCTCCGTCTCGCGGCCGCCGCGTGAAGCCCCACCCGCCGCCCCTGCCCGTAGCCCCTGCGCGGCGGAGCGCCCGGCGCTATGCCGAAGAATAAAGGTGAGGCGCTCGCCCCCTCCGCCGGGCCTTCCGCGGCCGCCCGACCCTTCGCCGTAGCGACAAGGCCGGGCCCGGGTGCGGCCGCGCTAGGGAGGCCAGGAGACGCTCCGCCGCCGCCTCACGTGGGAGCCGCCATGGCCTGGTGCCCGCGGGCGGGGCGGGGGCGGCGGAGCGCTCCAGCCCACCCTGGTGGGGCCCCTGGGCCGGTTCCGCCTCCCCGCTGCCGTCCTAGGGCGCTGGGTCTCGGCCCGGCCTGGCGGCGTGTGAGGGGCTGCTGAGGCCTGGCCGGCCGGGAGGGATTGGCCCTAGCGGGGCTTGGCTGTCAGGGGCGGCCCTGCCCGCGCCCCCCTGCCGCAGCTAGCCGCCGGAAGCGGCTCCGCGCCGGCCCCTCCGCGCCGGCCCCTCCGCGCCGGCCCCTCCGCGCCGGCCCCTCCGCGCCGGCCCCTCCGCGCCGGCCCCTCCGCGCCGGCCCCTCCGCGCCGGCCCCTCCGCGCCGGCCCCTCCGCGCCGGCCCCTCCGCGCCGGCCCCTCGCCCGCTGCTCCAAGGGAAAGAACGAGTGAGCGGAAGGGAGCAGCAGCTTTGTAACAAGGCGGGGAAGTATGATCTGCTCTTCTGCGTTCACACGAAGAGCACTTAATCCCGGTGACACGTGTGTGCCTTTTAAAAAGGGCATCTTCACTTGGAGGGTGAGCTTTCCCCTGAATGTTTCAGGGATTTCAGCTCTGCAGGAACCCCTCAGATTGTTCCCCTGCTCTTTGGTGGTGATGTGCATCACGTTATCCCACTGTTATTTATGAGATATGTGGTAGCAGCGGTCACAAAAACTGAAAATGATGCTCTTGTGCAAATCCCTGTTGAAGGCTGCTGTCACTCCAGAGCAACCAGGACATTTTAAATAGTAAAGGTGCTAATCTTCTAATGACTTTGTTACTACTGAGTTAAAAATTTAGAGTTAAAAGTGTTAAAAGCAAGCAAATAACCTAGATCTGGATAGGACAGGCAAAACAACCATATAGAGACCAAGTACAGAAATCCCCACAAGTCTATTTCATTTACTGTATTCACAGGTAGTAATACATGCTCTTTTGTTCACCCCTTTTAGGCAAAGGAGGTAAAAACAGGCGACGAGGTAAGAATGAGAATGAATCAGAAAAAAGAGAACTGGTGTTCAAGGAAGATGGGCAAGGTGAGTTTTTTTACTATAGTATGGCAATGCCATTGTTTTCAGTCAAATATCATAAGTGATGTACATTGGAAGTTGATACACAAAGAAAACATCTGGTTGTCTGAGAGATACAAAACTTGTGGAATAGAGAGAGGCATTCTTATTGGGATTGCATCTGGCTTCTAAATGATACATTGAATGTAGGAGGAAGATATTAGGAAAAGGGAGCTTTTTCAATAGCTTCACCACTTAAGAAAATGAAGCTTGACTCTCCTTGACCTTATTGTGATGCTGTGTGTAACACAGTACGTATGTAAGATTTCCTAGAAATCCCTTGAGTTGCTCTCTGTGAGGGACTGCAAGAAACTAGCTTAGCTGATGTAGTGTTGCCAGTAGTTGCTGGTTGTCTCTTGGATGCACAGTCCCACTTTCTATTTTATACCAACTGTAACGTGTCTTGGATGGATCCTTCAGTGAGCTCTCCGAAGTCACTGGCGTGGCAGAACAGTACATTTCACTGTTCTTCTGTTGTCCCTGATGATTTGGTTGAACTGGCTCCTGGATTGGGATGTCTAACAATTATTAAAACAGGAGCAATAGGTAAGGTACTTATTTGGATGTTGTCAGGTAAAGTAAGTCACAGGAGTGCCCAGCTAAAGGGTGATGACTAGGATTCCCCTCTCCCCTGCATTTTGGTGACATCACCTCCCTTTGGCTTACACTGTCTTGTGTGTCACACTCTTCTGGTTGCTTACATATATGTGAGTACTTTCCTAGTGACAGTTAATTGGTTGCTTTGTAAGAAATACGGGAAAAGTAGTGACTTAAGTCACTGTAAAATAAGTGACCAGTGAACTAATTTTTTAAGTTCTTACTGATATTCTGTGACAGCTATAAGCAGAAAAGTTGTTGATTTTGATGCACATGTAAAACTTAAATTCCTTTTTAGCTCCCAAGCACAATATACTTAATGAAACATTATTCTCATCTTTTAATATTCTCATGTGGTTTGTTGGACTCTCTAACTTGTGCTAAGGAAAGATTTTAGAAAATTGAAGTACAGCTCCAGCTAATTGAGACATTTTTTTTTCTTGGCAAGTATGAGTGGTCAGATAACATTGTAATTCTTACAGGTTTTATAATAATAGTGTTATCATTCTTCCAAGCTTTATTCTTTTTAGTTAAATAGTAATACATTATGGTGCAAACTGTAACTGTGTGTGAAATACTTCGGTAGTGATTTCTGGAACTTGGGAAAGGAAGGGATACAAGATGAGAGGTTGAGGGTGAGTGTTGGAGAGAAGCTTCATAGTTTTCAGCTGAAGCCTGGTACTTACCTTTCAGATAGTTTCTGAGAACAGCAGAACACATCCTTTCAAGAACGGCATTATTTTCCGCAGAGCCTCTGCAGAAGGGATTCAGAGTATCAGTGGGGTATACAGGACATGCTGTTTTTTCCTCAACCCTCGATGTTAGCATGAGATTCTGCCCATTAGGACAGGCTCTGTGATGTGTGACCTGATATCTCTAAGAATTACCTGTAGTAAGCTTTTGTGAGGGAACAGAAGCATGGATATAACCAAGAATGAGCAGTTTTTGAAAACGTTAACATCAACAATGATATAAAAACTGTGATACATTCAGCAGCCTGTGTGGCTGATCAAAGGTTCTCTTGGCTGTTCATGTCTGATAAAATGTTACAGCAAATTTTGGTTACAGTGGCAAAAGTTATTGGTTGTTTCCTGAAGCTTTATTTGTTTAGAAGTTTTGCTATATGTTGCCATTCTCTTTCAGAATATGCCCAGGTGATCAAGATGTTAGGCAATGGAAGACTGGAGGCATTATGTTTTGATGGTGTGAAGAGGTTATGTCATATTAGAGGGAAACTAAGAAAAAAGGTAATTCTGAAGCATTGCAGTAGAGATCAGTGGCATTATGTGTGATACGTGTTTGTAAAAATTTATGTATGTAACTCATTACATAAGTTAGTATCTTTACTGTACTTAATATCTTAAATTTCTTTTTTGATAGTAAACTAGTTTGTTCTGTTTGCAATGCCTGCACAAAAATAGGCAGTCTTTGGCTTTTAAGGGAAGCTTGTTGTTGAAGGGTTGCCTTTGGATGTGTATATTTCAGGGGAGGGTTTTTTTGGATGCTTATGAAATACTAATTTTTCATATTCTGGGAACTTGTACGTATGTGAAATATTAAAGACTCCCTAATTGCAGGTGAGGAACCTGATGACTAATTGGAAAATCAACATCTTATATCTGAGACTAGATCTGTACTTAGCTTAGCAGGAGAACTTCTACTGATGTGAAGATTGACACCCAGCACAGGAAAGTAAAGGTGTAAGAGAGTTGTCCAAAGCCACCTTTTTTACGTGCTATTTCCCAAAACCAATAAGAATCAGGGGTTTATACCCCACTTAGTTTGATCTGGGGAGAAACTAAATAATTATCATCTTCTCACTGGGTGACTTATCTGAGAATAGTTCAATAAGGGTCATTTTGGAGGGTTTCTTTCTAGCTTTCCGCAGGCACCTCAGATGCTGTAATTTCACTGACCACTTCATCAGTTCCCAAAATATTCTCATGCAGAGCTGGTCTGCAAAGTTTTTACATTCAAGGAAGTCAGGTGTACACGTATACATTCTTAACTTTGCATCTTTGGATGGTGTCCCTTCTTGCCCTCGTCAGATGTTACAGCTTTCTGTCCTCTGCTCGTGTATGGTACAGAGGAGGTCCTCTCAGATAGTCAGTCTGTTCCCAATAAAAACAGGCATTCATTGTGTTCATTCTGGATTGTTCCACCTGTCTTTTTTGGAGACCAGTGAATGCACGTATCTCGGTGTCAGCATGAGCCCTGCTAGCTGCCTGCAATACACTGCAATAAACTGCTAAAGGTAGTGGGGAACATACATAGGTAAATGCTGCAGAAGATAGGTGCCGCAGAATTATTTTCTTGCTACAGAAAGCATCACTTATCTATTCCTCATGTCTAAAAGAAAGGAATTCTCAACTGAACAATATATTTCATCTCCAAAAAAAACAAGCTGATGTGGGACAGAACTGTCTTGTGCATTTAAATTAGCATGTCCTGTTCTGCAGACTTTGGTTTGACTGATTAGCATAGTCAATTACAAGAAACAACTCATTCATTTTCTTGCACTCTTCACTGTGTTTGTCCTTCATCAGTTTTTTTCATTTTTGCCCTTGTGGAGCTCAGTTGACAGTGGTGGCTTGATGCATTATTTCTGTTTTCTCAAAAGTTTGTGAGATGGTTATTATGACTTAACTATCTTGTTGGCTAGAAGCTCTTCAAAGAAGCTTGATTTACCTTAGTAATAGCTCCGTAATATGTGAAACAGTATGAGTATTTATGACCTTGGTTTTGCTGTTAAAATGTGAGATTGGATATTTACAATTTAATGGTTAGAAAGTAAAAATGATGGCTGTAGTGAAATGTTTCATGTCTCTCAGTAAACCTAAATGTGCTATTTGACTCTTGTGTTATGCAACAGAAATTGAATTCCTACAATATAACTTCTGTTTTCTCTTTCAGGTTTGGATAAATACATCTGATATTATATTGGTTGGCTTAAGAGACTACCAGGTAAAAATGCAGTGTAATTTGCCAATGAAGAATATATTATGGCTTTATTTAATGATAAATTGCAGTAGGTATTGTAAGGAAATTCCCATCGAACTTTCTTTGAATTTGTATTTAGTTACGCTAAATCATGACTTTTAGTTTCCTTATATTACAGAAAGATTGTCATGAGTAGATGACAAATCCTGGCTCAGCTTGTTCTAAATTGCACCTTGAGACTTCGTGAGTGAAGGTGCTTATTGGCATCGTACCTGACCTTTTTTTCCAGGTGTAGCTGTTTGATGCTTGGATACTGTGATAAGGGAGATTTAGTCAAGCACCAAACACTTTATTACCAAAAATTCTGATTATCAGAATAGAATTGGAGCCTTGATGTTTAGGCTTTTACCTTAAAAGGCCAGTTGATCAGTGATCAGTTTCTATTTAAATTTCAAATAATGGAGTAGCATAACTTTACCTAATGTAAAGGTTAGTGGAAAACATCTGTCACATGCTTTTTCATGAATGTTAATGTCGTGTCGTCAGTTGTTTGAACATAGATTCTGCTTCTGAAATGTTCACTAGAGTTGTACAACATTTAAGATATTAAACTAATTAAAACTAGGAAGTTTTTTCACTTTCTTACTGACTGCCAAACACCTCACTTTGTGTACTCTCTGAAGAAAGGTTAATTTCAAAGGCATGAAACTGAACTTCTCAAATTACTTACAATAGGAGAAAATTAAGTTATTGTCCAGAAGAAACTAAGATATTCTACAGATGAGCATTTTTTTCTTCACATTTAAAGAAACTGGAGGGAAAGGAGGAACAAGACATTCTTCTCTAAATAATATAGGTGTTATTCTCCTGTAAATACTTCTGGTGTTACTGCTCTGCTGAGGTTAATAGTGAAGTTTTTTTCTTCATAGATGACTAATAAATTCTAATGAATTCTTATTTAGGACAACAAGGCTGATGTTATTCTAAAGTACAATGCAGATGAAGCCAGAAGTCTGAAAGCATATGGGGAGCTTCCAGAACATGGTAAGAATCTTTTCACTTCAAACTGCAAGTTCATATTGCACAAGAATATTCAGTCTACCTTGACTTGATGTGAGTGGACTCCTTAACTTCTCTAAATTCCTTTTTAGCTAAAATCAATGAAACGGACACATTTGGTCCTGGAGATGATGATGAAATCCAGTTTGATGATATTGGAGATGATGATGAAGATATTGATGACGTAAGTAGTAAACATATATTTTGTATCATATGCTTGAAACTGTCATCTTTGGCAATAAGCTGTGTTTTAGAGCAAGTAAAATAATACACTAACATTCAGAATAGCTTACCTTGTCAGGGACTGCTTCAGAAAGTGGTATGGACATATGCATGCCAGCTTCTGTTCTCTCTTCTGTCCTACAATCATCCTCTAGTTGACCTCTAAGCAAATAGTATGTTTAGTGTCATACTATACCTGGAGAGCAGTCTTCTCATTATCCTTAAGATGCCTACAAGAGAACCACAGTTGTTTGACCCCAGAGACCTAGAGTTACATAGCAGCGTCCATTCAAATGATTGTGTGTGTACATATATATATATGTGTGTGTGCGTGTGTGTGTGTGTGTGCAAGGAGTTACAGTTGCATGAGTCGACGACTACATGTAGCTGGGTGTGTTCATATTGAAGCAACTGAATGTAGCTCTCAGTACTGCTGTCTGAAGTGTAAGCCTCTTACAACAAGCTCATGGTGAAAAGCAAAGCAGATTATAGAATTGTAGAATGGTTTGGGTTGGAAGGGGACCAAGGATCATCTAGTTCCAACCCCCCTGCCATGGGCAGGGACACCTCCCACTAGACCAGGTTGCTCAAAGCCCCGTCCAGCCTGGCCTTGGACACTTCCATGGAGGGGGCAGCCACAACTTCCCTGGGCAACCTGATCCAGTGTCTCACCACCCTCACAGTAAAGAATTTCTTCCTAATACCTAATCTAAATCTACCCTCGTCCAGTTTAAAACCATTACCCCTTGTCCTATCACTGCATGCTCTTGTAAAAAGTCCCTCTCCAGCTTTCTTGTAGGCCACTTCAGGTACTGGAAGGTGCTGTAAGATCTCCCCAGAGCCTTCTCTTCTCCAGGCTGAACAACCCTAACTCTTTCAGCCTGTCTTCATAGCAGAGCTGCTCCAGCCCTCTTATCATCTTCATGGCCCTCCTCTGGGCTCGCTCCAACAGGTCCATGTCCTTCTTATGTTGAGGCCCCCAGAGGTGAACACAGTACTCCAGGTGGGGTCTCACGAGAGCAGAGTAGAGGGGCAGAATCACCTCCCTCAACCTGCTGGCCACGCTTCTTTTGATGCAGCCCAGGATACGGTTGGCTTTCTGGGCTGCAAGCGCACATTGCCAGTTCACATTCAGTTTTTCATCAACCAACACCCCCAAGTCCTTCTCAGGGCTGCTCTCAAGCCATTCTCCACCCAGCCTGTAATTTATGCTTGGGATTGCTTTGATCCATGTGCAGGATCTTGCACTTGGCCTTGTTGAACTTCATGCAGTTAGCACAGGCCTGCCTCTCCAGCCTGTCCAGGCCCCTCTGGATGGCATCCCTTCTCTCCAGTGTGTCGACCACACCACACAGGTTGGTGGTGTTGGCAAACTTGCTGAGGGTACACTTGATCCCACTAATAATTCAAATTTCAGAAGCAGAATCTGCTTTGCAGAAATAGAATCTGCTGTGAAATGTTTTCTAAGATGATGCACTTTATTTTGCAGTTGAGAGATGAATGTGTGCAGAGTCAATTGGCTGAGACGATAAGTAGTAACTTACTGAGCCAGAGAGTGAACTTAATTGGATAGACTGTTCTGAGTATATTCTTGTGTTTTAATTCTTCATCTTTTTAGTCCTCTCTCTCTCTCTGAGTTGGTACTATGACTAATTCTCTTCAAATGCTTACATTATTTTGGCTTTTTTGAGGTTCTCAAATAGGATGCATTAGATTGAATATTTTAAAAATATCAAAATCTTGATGAATTTTTCTTCAGACTGCTGAAAATTGCATTTTGGACCTGTCAGTGATTGAGCTTGCTGAAGATTTAGCTTCCTAACTCTAGAAACACTTTCTAGTACTACATGCTCTTAATTAAGCTATTGTAAGACGTCAAAGTGATAAGTAACTGTAGGAATATTGAAAGAATAAAATTATGTTGGCAGAATTGCTCACCTGCATAACTATAGTATTGTAACAGTGGTGGTGGGGATGTAAGAGGAGAGTAATTGTTCACACATTAAGAAAACGGGATATGAGCTGAGGCAAACCAGTACTGTACTGAGTCCAGGAAGTCTCCTGCTGAACCATAAAAACAGCTTAAAGACAGAGTTGCTTGAAGAAAAAGGCGTGTGAATTAAAAATATGGTGTGGTGTTTTTGCTTTTCAGATCTAATTTGGAACAGAGGTTTACATTCCGACTTTTTTCCTCCAAGGATTGTTCTACATTGATATTTTGATTATTTTTTGGGTGAAGTCCCTTTCTTTTAAGAAGACTGAAAATTCTCGGTAAAGAGTGTAGTTTGTTACATCAAAAGGATTTATTTTCAATTTTTGTTTTAAAGTATTTATATTTCTTTAGAAATGGATAATGCTGGATTATCTCAAAGGTTCAATGAAACGCCACAAATATTTTGTCTCTTCGCCAATTAGAGCTTTTACCTCTGGATGTGAGATACAGTGACATTGGCTGTAAAAGACTGCATTTTTCCCTCTTCTGCTTTCATCACTACAATTCCAGTTAAACTTGTATTTTGAAATAAAAATTGTTTACCCTGTAATTATCATGGACGTTGATTAAATACAAATACCCAGTTCAGATTAGTATCAAATCATACTATGCAGTGTCTGTCCTTATACCCCTTGCCTTGATGTTAACTTTAAGAAGATTTTGATAATATAAAAGGAAGGCAGAAATCTGCATTTAAATTCATGATGCATGATGAATCTGCTTTTCATGTCTAGTAGCATGCTGCTATTTTTATACTGATTTTGATAATTAAAAACACTCATTATTTCAAAGATGTAATTTGCCACAGTGGAGGGGTAGGGGAGAAGTAAAGATAAAAAGTAAGCAGCATCTCAAAAACTGCGGTAGTTAAAAACTGTCTTGTAGGCATAGCTCCTTCTGTGCTGCGAGTACAGCCGTCAAGCTGTAGTTGCAGAAGGTGAACACTGGGTGGCACCAAACTTAACAGGGATACGTTAATACGGAACATGAACAGTTGGGTTTGTACTCAAAAATACGTAAAACAGTTTTTCCCCAAAGTGAATGCTTAACATTCTTGATATGTTAAACATGTAGAATATTTTTACATGATAGAAAAGGTTATGTTCAGAGTAGAGTTTTATTTTAATCTTAAACACCATACATTGTAAGGTACAACATTAAAGCTTATGTGAACTTGAATAACAATACAAATGAGAAAATAAATTTGTGTCAAACGTAGGAAAAGAATCTTTTCATCCAGAATAAATCACTGAAACAAACTAATGGAAAGATTCTTCTCTACCTTCAGACTGGAGAAGTCAGTTAAGAAGCTGAATAAAGACTAACATTATCATGCAATTATTATTTTGTGGTAGCCTTAGTTTCTTTGTCTTAATTATGTATTTAACAACTCTGAAAGCAGGTTAATGGAAAACTTCCTTTTGTGCCATAAAAATCTGATTCTTGACACTTGTATTCGTTATACAGTCTTTTTGGTATGATGTAAAGTGACTACCCCAATAGATAAAAACAAAATGGCTTTAAATATGGAGTGGCCTCATTGCTTTACATTATTTTTAAGAAGGAGTTCTGTGCTAGATTTGAACTTCCAGAGCGTTTGTGAAAATGGCTTCTCTTTTACTTTTTTCTTTCATTATAGTGTCTATTTTCCTTACATGGA
Organism: Podargus strigoides; assembly: GCA_028020825.1. Taxonomy (NCBI): domain Eukaryota; kingdom Metazoa; phylum Chordata; class Aves; order Caprimulgiformes; family Podargidae; genus Podargus; species Podargus strigoides. The sequence goes on along the minus strand of CM051641.1, from coordinate 2,401,774 downwards.
TCTGATATCTTATTCTGGGGATAACATTTTAAGTGTTTAAGTATTAAGTAATTTTTCCAAATGTTTGATGGGTTTTGAATATGTGTTGTAAAAACCTGGTAAATATTGGGAAAAGATACTACCAACATAGCATTCTTACTCCACTGATCTTAAAATATATGAACTTACTGTCTTTGTATGCTTATAAGGTTCAATTGTGAAGCAACATAAATGCTGTAAGGTTTCATGCTAAGGTTTATTGACCGTTCCCTAGCACGTTGCTTCCCTCTGCATATTAAGCAGACTATGAACAGCTCTGAAAATGGTTGAAAGCTCTCAACCTCATCTTGAAGTCCAAGTGCAGAAGGTATCTGTTCTTTTGGTTGTGCTAGCAGAAAGGTTAATGATTAAATTACAGTGGATATTTACAATGGAAATTATACTTGCCAAAACCAATATTGTACGTGTGGGGAACACAGGAAGTGTATGGTCAGCGGTAAGGAGAAATACAAATTAAGACACTGCAGTTGCAGGGAACTTACTTCACTGTACCAGAGTTCTCCAGTGTAACAGAGACTTCAACTGTGGGACAAAGGTGAAACTCTGTTCCTGGCAGAATTGGTTATGGTTTACCCTGCGGTTCCTTCTAATCTTTATTGCTCCCGGGCTCCTGCCTGGCTCAGCCTAAACTCTACAGAGTTTTAAAGGAATTTTCGTATTTAACTATTAAATTCTTATTAATGCTCCAGCTCAACACCACCTGGTTTCTACTTAGATGCTAGGCTGTGTTGGCTTCCTTGAATACTTCCTCATCTTCTGTGTATCTATCCACTGCTGAAGCTCCTTTCACAGACCACTCTAGGCAGCTTTGTATTGTCCTTTCTTGTTTCTCTTGGGAGGCGGGGGGAACAACAGCTTGCACAAGTAGCTCTCTTTTCAGTGTCTCCGTGCAAAGAGCAGTGGTAGAACAGCAGCTGCCAGGTAGAGGATTGCAAGATTGCTGGCTGTACAGCCATGAAAGGTGCTTCATCTGTGTTTTCTAGATAAAACAAGAATTATTAAAAATTTAACTTTGGGAACTGCTGCTGGATTTTTACCTACAGTGTAAAATTCAAAGGGACTCAAAAATTAATTTCCTGCAGCTGAAGTGTAAACTTTGTGCTCTTTAAGATGTTTCCCACTTTGAGGTCTTCTCTATGATTAAAACTTTGAAACATGATTTTGGTTCGTCGTTCCGAATCTTCTTTGTTCCTTCACCTTACAATAGGGGCAGCTGTGCATTTGGTTGGACAGCCCTAATGCTTTTCCACCCTAACCCTTAGCAGGTATGGTCCAGACACACTAACTGAAAAAAAGTATATGGTTTTAAAAAAAACCAGACACCTCTCCTCTCCTTGCGCAAGAGGAGGAGGAGCTGGTAACCCACAGTTGTTGAGCTGTGTACCATTTACTTGTTACTACTGGTAGGTTATTTCATATGACTGGGCACTGTATGTGCTAGTATGCATATATGTGGTACTAGGTGCTAGTGCCATACATATAGACAATACATACCATACATATATATATATATATGGTACTGTATGTATCCATACCCTTATGTCAGTGTAGGGTATATGCCCTGGTAGAGGTTAGGCTGGCACAATGATTGCTCTGGAATCTGAGTGACAGCTGTGAATGAAAATGAGCTGATGACCGAGGGTGGCAGTTTGCTCGGTGAGGTACCTGCCCTTACTCCTGCCCAGGTTCTTCATGGTGGACGGACAGGACTCGTGGCATGTCTTTGTTGTCAACT